>OX344839.1:0-1200000 GCA_947037095.2 Nycteola revayana | reverse complement strand
TTTCAGATGCTCTACTATATTTTATATACTAATACAGAATATAATCTACTATATTCATATAATAGAGAATCAGATTTTTGTCAATACTTACTTAATAAAATGCGTTTTTCACAATGTTGCAATTGTGTAAAACGAACGGTGGTAAATTTATCGTAATTAACCTGAATTGAACCTATCTGGATTATTAAATTTGGCATCCTTTTTGTATAAAAAAGGCAAGTATGTACTTTTTTTTTCAAAGCAAAACAGAACTTTTGATCTAAATATTGATAGAAAACGTGATATTTATAATTAATAAATAGAATCAGGCGTTACTTTGCTTCGGCTTCGAGTCATTCGGGTCTTTAGCTGGTAATTGTATTTTTGCATGTTGCTACTTTCTCTCATGCATATTGTGCATAATAGGGCGGGAGGGTGGTGCAAAAGGACTACTTACCGTGCCTCGGACAGCACGTTAAGCCGTTGGTCCCGATTGTTATAAAAGCATCTATAAGTCAAAGTCAAAGTCAAAGTCAAAGTCAAAAATTCTTTATTCATATAGACACATTTAAAATATTTTAAATCATGTTCTTATGATGCGTCCCTTTCTTTTACTACCACCAGTTCTGGACGTGGCAACTCTGAGAAGAACTGGCAAGAAACTCAGAGGAATCCTTTTTTAAATAAATTTGATTTTACAATTATTAATAAAGCAGTATTGTTTTAGAGCAACTCACTCCCAACTATTCCCAAGCTGTTTTGTCATTAACATAATCTGAAATTTTGTAATAAGCTTTTTTACATAATTTATCTTTCACATATCGTTTAAACTTGTTTATAGACAGATCTCTAACATTACTAGGAAGTTTGTTGTAGAAGCGTATACATTGCCCCATAAAAGAATTGCTTATTTTGTGGAGACGTGTAGCATGTAAAACAAGATTATGCTTAGTTCTAGTATTAACATTATGAGTGTCGCTTTTTTTCTTAAAACTATCAATATTCTTATGAACATATAAAAGGTTTTCATATACATATTGTGATGCGACTGTAAGAATATTAGTCTCTTTGAATTTCTCCCGTAGGGAAACTCGCGGACCAAGTTTATATATGGACCGTACAGCTCTTTTCTGTAGTACAAAAATGGTGTCAATGTCCGCACAGTTTCCCCATAGAAGAATCCCATAAGACATTACACTATGAAAATAACTAAAGTAAACCATTCTAGCAGTATCCACATCAGTGAGTCGTCTCATTGTTTTAACAGCATAGGCCGCAGAGCTAAGTTTCCCTGACAGTTTCGCAATATGTGGGCCCCATTGTAATTTGGAGTCAATAGTTATTCCCAAAAAAACAGTTGACTCCACTGGCTCCAACCGAATACCATTTATTTTTACATTCGTGTCAATTTGTTTTACATTAGGTGTAGAAAATTTAATGACTTTGGTTTTGTTTTCATTTAAAAGTAAATTATTAACATTAAACCAATGGACTACCTTCGAGATTGCATTGTTTACTTCGTCATAGTTGCGTAACTGTCTATTTATTTTAAAAGTTAGGGAGGTATCGTCAGCAAACAATACTATCTCATGATTATTTCCTACATAGTAAGGTAAGTCATTTATATACACCAAAAACAAAAATGGCCCCAGGATTGAGCCTTGCGGGACGCCCATGGATACAACAGAGCCTGATGATATTTTACCGTTTATATCAACCTTCTGAATTCTACTGCCCATGTAAGAAATCAGAAGATTGAGAGCCTGGTTCCTAATGCCATACCGGTGTAATTTCCTGACCAGAGTGTAATAATAATAATCGTATATCAAGGAATGCAGCTTTTCCTTGTGTGGTACAAAATAATACTGCGGTCACCAACCCGCCTGCGAAGCGTGGTGACTATGGCAAATACCCTACCCCAGGAGGAGGCCTATATTCAGCAGTGGACGGCTGATAATGATAATGATGATATAGACACATTTTTTTGCGGAATTAACACAAGATATTTTTTGACTTTTTAATTAAGATCTGATATTTAGTTACAAAATCTAAGACATTGGATTTTTTAATTAAATATCACATGCCTTATGTTGCAAATAGCTTTCATGATAGACCTAATAGATATTTTCTAAGGGTGAACTTTAGATTTTTTTAATATAAACATTTAACCTTGATATGCAATAGTATAAGTCCTTGGTACGTAAACTATAAAAAAGATAGAATGAAAATGGGTGAATTTGGACCTCAAATACAGTTTAGGTTTCGCTTTCACAAAGCCCGTTTCTTTTTCATTTCAGTGTCGATTGCAAACTCGTTTGGTACGGGAAATTTCCATGTAAAATCGTGTGTCTTTGCTTTGACATCGGTGTGTTATTTTACCTGGCATATGCTAAGCTACTTGACTAGAAATATAGGTCGTTTTTGGTGAAATATAGGCACATATTGTGGTGACTAGAAAATTATTCAGACGCGTGGTTGAAGCATGATAGCTTTGAAATATAACCGATGAAAAGTGTTTTACATCATCGCAGTATGATGTGTAGTAACTATAACGGATGCATGCCAGTAAAAGTACTTTTAACTTTGTAAAATTTTAACAATATGGTTTATCATCATCAGCCCGTATAACGTCCACTGCTGGACATGGGCCTCCTCCAGGGGGAGGGTATTTGCCATAGTCACCACGCTTGGCAGGCGATTGGTGACCGCAGTATTATGTTGTACCACACAAGGAAACGCTGCTACCCGTTCCTTGCTATACGATTATTATAGATAATGTTATAACAATCGGGACCAACGGCTTAACGTGCTTTCCGAGGCACGATTTAGATGGTTTATGAACACTTTAAAATCCATACGTCATATTAATGTTGATGTTAAACAGTACAACAATTTTTCATCATAGACTTAGAAGTTATAGCTTTAAATTGCATATTACTGAATGCGTGATTCTATAATATTGTAAGTATGTGATTTCTATCGCATACCTAACTATAATTTTGGTAACCAAGGACCCATAGAGCAATTGATGTACCCATAGAGTAAATGCGAAATATTTATTTTAAGTTCAAAGAACTTCAAATAAATATTTCGCATTTACGTGCTTCGGTAAACTAATTTTCTTGTCATTGTCATCGTCAGCCCCTATAACGTCCACTGCATAGTCACCAAACTTAGTATTTGTTGTAAGGCACAGGGAAACGCTGCTGCTCGTTCCCTGGTATACGATTGGAATAGATGATGTTATAACAATCGGGAGTATATGTGCTATCCGGGGCACGGACGTATAGTCCCTCAAACAACTAGAACGGAAAAGAATCTTAGATTTTACACAAGGATTTCTTATCCGGCGCGACGTGGGGATCGAAACCTTAAAAGCAAGTCTTTCAACTACGCTAAGGAGGTTTCACATTATTATTAATTCCTTCCAATGCCCTCGTAGACCTGAAAGCCCGCGAACTGTAAAGTAGAGCGACATTTGCACAAAACTCCACTAAAAAACTAAAAGCCATCATTTCTCAATCTTCCCGCCACTTACCGCCCTGAGCCGAGGCCCAAGTTCCATAGGGGCCGCCCTCTTGCGCAGGTTGCTAAGTTTGTAGTTCTTAAACCATCTAGGCTTCCTTTATGCCCGGTAAAGTATCAAAAGCCTCGTGGCTGAATACATACATATATCCGTCCGAAAAAAAAAACTTTATTATTACTAGGTATTATGAAATTTGAACTTTTCAATATGGAAATTCTGGGTACAAAATTCTAAGTTAGTTCTGATTTCAAAATTCACTGACGGCTCTAGCTTTGACCGCGTTTTCTTTTCCTAGTATCGGCGGCCATAATCCGAAGCCTGCACATTAACAATCTTTTCAAAGGTTTTAATCCGAACTAAGTGTATTTGCACTGAGCAGTAATCTAAGAAGCCTATCTCGTGAGCTGGTGATTAATTTGATTAAAGCCTTGCCTTTTAGCCTATTAGTCACATAGTACCTACGATAAGTGAATGGCATTGCTTTCATTTCTTAAGAGGTTAAATTAATTAGTTGTTTCAATTAAACTGTGTGCACAGTAACTTTTTACCAGACAATTCAAAGTATTCTCTGTTTATAAAGACACTTTTAAATTATATATATATATATATATATTTTTTTTTTTTGTTAAGTCTATTCTATTCTTGTTAACCCCTCGTGTTAAGCTAAAATGCTTGTGTTCGAATAGGTTCACGTCGGTAGTGCAATGGGTGGGGATCGAACCGGCGACCATGTGATCACAAGCCCGACGCCCTAGCCATTGGGCTACGGCCGCTTGTAAATATTTTTTTTAAATATAAATGATGTTCTTATGATTATGATTTTTTTACCACCACCAGTTCTGAACGTGGCAGCTGTGAGAAAAACTGACAAGAAATTCAGAGGAATCCTTTTTTAAATAAGTTTTGATACAATCTATACTAATATTATAAAGAGCAAAGATTTGTATGTAAGTATGTTTGTAACGAATAGGCTCAAAAAGCACTGGATCGATTTTAAAAATTCTTTCACCATTTAAATGCTGCATTATCACTGATTAATATAAGCTATATTTCATTATGATGTTCCCACGGGAACGGGAGTAATGCGGGTGAAACCGCGCGCGGGAAGCTAGTTATTAATAAAGCAGTATTGTTTCAGTGCAAATCCTACCCAAGCAGTTTTGTCATTTTTAATAATCGTTTTTCATAGTTTATCTTTGACTTATCGTTTTAACATCGTCTCTTACATTATTAAATTCAATTTAATAAATTAAATTCAAGTCAGTCTTTCAACTACGGAGTTATTTGGTAAAACCACATTGAATGGGTCGATTGGTCATGTCCAAACCAACACGTTAAGTGGTCCTTATAAATTATGACAAGCTGCGTGATGTACAATTCAATTCATTTGTTTGCATAAATCGTGGTTACAAATGGGATGGTTATGAAGATATATTTATCTTGTAGTGTAGTGTAGAACATATTTTGACACAATATGTGACATGCAAATATAAATTACTTACCTTAGAGTATATACGTTGCAATTAGAGTTAACATTTTGGTTTTTTCAGTGTCCAGCATTTTTTTACTCACCGTATAATTAATAAATAAAAATAAAAAAGTTTTTATTTACGTAAACCTATTACAGGCATTTGAAAAACATTTTTTGGCTGATTAATTTAATATATTAAATAAATAATTTAGTTTAGTTATAATAATAATAAATAGTTTGTATTTTATATTTATTTATAGATTTAGCGTAAAAGCTATCAGGTATGAAAATACAATTCTATTTTTTATATATAATTTAATAGTTTAAAGTTCTGTCCTTTGAGTATGTTATTATTTAGATGGACCATAAGTATATCTTCGGACGCGATTTTATGCTACCACCGGTACCAATACGCCCCAACTGAGAAGACCCGGCGAAACAAATTCAGTGGGGTATTTTACTGCTGGTTTTATCGCGGCCTCATTGAGATGATCCGGAGGAACATACTCATATGGGCATGTCAAAATAATACATATATAAGAAACTATTGGGGTTTACGATTAGTTCAAGAATTGTCGATATTAATCATAATTATTCGTGTACAGGTCCGTAACAAATACGTGACGACCAAATAAAGATAGCAGGGAGTCAGTGGATCCAGGCCACTGGCAATCGTTTCTGTTGGAAATCAATGAGGTCTATGTTCAGTAGTGGATGACAAAAGCGGATTTGATGATGATAAACATAATTATCATGATAGTAAAATATTGATACAGTTACCAATTTTTCTAATCACCACATTTTTTACGTCTAAATTTATATATAGATATGCTAATTGCACTATCAGGTATCACGGGTTTGTTGTAAGATCCTACTAATATAAAAGGGAATGTTGGTATGGACGGATCTTTGTTACTCTTTCAGATAACAATTACGGGGACGATTTTGTCGATATTTTGTACGAGCATCGTTAATAAGCTAAATTAAAATATAGGCCCAGGTCCCCGGAGTAAGGTCGAACGCGAGTAAAATGGTGGAGCTAGCTTTAATAATTTTATAGATGTAATGCATATTTTCTGTGTGCAATAAATAATGTTAACATATAAAAATTAATTGGGCGCTTGGACTTGGACTAATTTCGCTAATTCTTATGAAAAAAAAGAAACAAAATTAAAATTTCAGAATACTTAACCACCTTATATCATTTTTAGGGTTCCGTAGCCAAATGGCAAAAAACGGAACCCTTATAGATTCGTCATGTCTGTCTGTCTGTCCGTCCGTATGTCACAGCCACTTTTTTCCGAAACTATAAGAACTATAATGTTGAAACGTAGCACGTAGATGTATGTTGTGAACCGCATTAAGATTTTCACACAAAAATAGAAAAAAAAAACAATAAATTTTGGGGTTCCCCATACATAGAACTGAAACTCAAAAAATTTTTTTTCATCGAATGTTGAGGTTTCTAATGTAATTTGTTTTCTAAACTGAATAGTTTGCGCGAGAGACACTTCCAAAGTGGTAAAATGTGTGTCGCCCCCCCTGTAACTTCTAAAATAAGAGAATGTTAAATCTAAAAAAAATATATGATGTACATTACCATGCAAACTTCCACCGAAAATTGGTTTGAACGAGATCTTGTAAGTAGTTTTTTTTAATACGTCATAAATCGTAAACCGTAAGCTTTCATTCAATCAACTCGAATATAAAAATATAAAATAACATTTCATTTCATAAACATACGCTTTTTTATTCATTCTTGATATCAAAAATAGGTACGCACTTGTAACTGAAACGGAACCCTTCGTGCGCGAGTCCGACTCGCACTTGGCCGGTTTTATTTTATTATGTTATTTTATGTCTGTGATGTAATATTGACATAATACCTGCTGCTCTTATTGCAAAATGCACTACACGGTTAGTTAAGAGCTATCACGCCCTATATTAAAAGTTCAATTTCGATTGACAGTTCTAGTTAAGATAGGACAACGTCCGTCGAGTCAGGTATTAAATGAATAAAAATGTGTGCCATAATCCAGGTTTCTTTAAGTTTTTTTCCCGTGAATACAATTTTAATGTTCCACCGCACATTCCATGAAGTATTTTAATCCGTACCTAAACGTTTCGCGCCCTCCTAAATACTGGTATTATGACCACGCATAGCATTTTGTGGAAAATAAATTACGCGGAATATACATTGGCGGAACAAAGCACACTGTTTTGAATTTATACGCGGAAATGCCGCAATGCATAAACTATTATTTTATTTTTTATTTAGTTGTTGTAACTGAAATTGAATTGTTTTAGTTGGAAAAGTTTAAATTGTATGTTATATGATATATTGGTTCTACTGTTTTTCCTTCAAATTGTAATTTATTTTCATTTCCATTTGAAGACAGTTGTAATATTTGATCTGGCGTCCTAGCTTCGATTCCCACCCGGGATAATTTCACAGGTCAACTTAGTTTTTGGTGCACAAATAAAAATACATTTATCTGCCATGCCAAAGAATGATGGGTATATGGATTAATCAATAAAAATATTCCGGCACGTCTAAATTCCGAGATACTTGAATTATATAGCAAAAATTGAGTTTAAACTAATAAATCTATCCGTAAATGACTGTTTTCGTAAGTACCTAATTATTTTGAATTCCAATTTACATTTCGTCGGGAATACTGCAATACCCCACAAATGACGGTTGCTTATAAGGTGCAATTTCATCTGTCAAGAAATACTTTCTTAATATATGTTTTAGAGGATGAAACATCAATTTGCTACATTTAAGTTTGGACCTTGTTAGCTTGTCATCGATGAATTATATTCTTTTTGCTGTAATGTTCCTATGTGAAAATATTAACATTTGAGTGACACCAACAAGCAAAATGACATGATTGAAAGTTTAAGAAAAACTATTTTAAAAGTAAAATTTTGTTGACATACTACATACATATAATCACGCCTTTCTCCCATGGGGGTAGGCAGAAACTACAGAACGGCACCTGCTACCTTCCTTACACACTACCTTTGCCTCGTCCACGTTCATACATCTGGTCATACACGCACGCCGGTTGCGAGTACTACGCACCTGACATTTCTGGAGAACATCACCTATGAGGTCAGTGTATGTCCTTCTAGGGCGTCCTCTCCTGGCGTTTCAACTCACATCTGCCTTGTAAATACCTTTTGTTACTCGCCTTTCATTCATCCTTTCCACATGACCAAGCCACCTAAGCATACTCTTTTCAATTTTTGTCACTACATCTTCTTTTAAACCGCAATGTTTGCTAAGTATATATTATAATATTGTTTACCTGCGTTTTTTATGTGAACCATAGATAATTATGTAGTGGTTTGGATTCTGTACGTGCTTTGTTTACGTAAATTGAGTATTTATAAAGTTCAGCACTAGAAAGAATTTTTCTAGTGCTGGAATTATGTTTTTTAAATTCAAAAGACGTTATGACGTAGATTTTTTATCTTTATAGTATTTACTGGATACGACTATTGCCCTTATTGGTTAAAAGTTACATGATTCGGAATTCTAAGCCCGAATCTTAGTTGCATGAGATAAACTTCTCCTACCGTTAAACTTTGAGGAATTTACACCACACAGTAGGTACCATTATAACCTCTGTGAACTAGATGAACTCGGAAAAAGTTCTAAGCTTCAAGGCTCATACTGTTCCAGAAATACCTTAAAGTTTAACATCATTCACATCATCAGCCCGTATAACGTCCACTGCTGAACATGGGACATTTCCCGAGGGAGGGTATTTGCCACCACGCTTGGCAGGCGGATTGGTGACCGCAGTGTTATGTTGCACCACACAAGGAAACGCTGCTGTCCGTTCCTTGATATACGATTATTGTAGATGATGTTATAATAATCGGGACCAACGGGTTACAGGGCTCTCCGAGGCACGGAGGGTAGTCCCTCAACCAACCAGACCTGGAAAGAAATTCTGGCGTAGGGATCGAACCCACGACCTCCGAGATTTAAAGCGAGCCAAATACCGCTACCCTACGGAGGTTGTACAGAGGAAGTATATCAACGATTTTAATCATTAAAAGTTTCTACGTTTATTCCTATACGTACCATATTATGACAAACACCTAACTTAAATTATGTTTCCCACACATTGTACCTACTCGAACACCATTGTTTACAATCCCCATCCGTTTACTTTCACATTCCCTACGTTGGTTCCAGTTTAAACAAAAGGAAGGCGTTTTCGTCTGATCACGTCACAAATCTGAACTCACCCGATGTAGGGGAGCCAGAGGAGTTATGTTACTGTTTCAATGCGTATTTTAATTTCATTTGTGGAACATTTCGGGAAGTTTTTGTTTATATTATTGTTATTTGGGAAACAACAAAAATTATTTTAATTATTCATCGTAAGCCTGTATCATGTACACTACTGAATATAGGCCTCCCCCAGGGGGGTTTGCCATCACCATATTGGTGATACAATATCAATTAATAGCTATTGTCCGCGTTTTCATCCAAGTTAATTGAGATTTCTCCATACAAACTTTGCCACCCATTTTCATACTTTAAGGGTGAAATTTTTCAAAATCTATTCTTATTGATGCTTTTATCATATAGTATCTTTGTAGCAATTTCTATGTTAAACAGTGTAGGCTGTGTTTTATCAATATAAATAAAGGAATTACAATTACATAACATTGGGTGTCGTAATGGACGAATCATAAGAACATGATTTTTTTTAAATTGTGTCTATATGAATAAAGATATTATTGACTCGACTTGACTTGACGTAATAGGTGACTTACCCATCCATCAGCCATACGTCCCATATGGCTGATGGATGGGCAGCAGCATCTATTAGCTCAAGGTTTACATCTTACTGCGATCACCAATTCGTCTGCCAAGCGTGGTGAATATGGCAATATTCCTCAACAATCCTGATTTACCAAGGTTTGTTAAGAAAAGGTCCATGTTCAGCAGTGGACGTAAACGTGTTGATGATGATGATGATAGATTATGTAATTCTTACCGTTTATCAATATTTATGAAATGCTGTTGTATCCACAGTTGTCATCTTAGCGCATGTTATATGCCAGAGACTGATAACTTATATCAGTCACCAGAGGGCACACCAGCGATGTTCTCAATAGGAAGATCCAAGTCGTTGCACCCGGAATCGGTCAGGATCATATATATATGCCCGGTGAAGTAGAAAAAGCCTCGTGGCTAACTACATATAAAAAAACTGGTTACTCTGGTACCTACCTTTCTTACTTTATCAGCTCGATTATGTCCACAGCTGAACATGGGCCTCCCCTTAATGGACCATGGCAAGGCATGGTCATTGAGGAATACTACCGTTATCAGAATCCTTAGCAAACAGATTGCTGATCGCAGTAAGATGGTGAGTACACTTAAAATGCTGCTGGCAATCCATCAGCTGTATGACACTAAGTCACCTCTTACAACGCACATGGGAACCCATGGGGTGGTTTATTATAAGCCGGAAACCACATGGCTGGATCAGCATGAGTTTCTTCAGACAAATCTAAGTAATAATAATATAACAAAGTGGAAGTGTTTTTTGTTAAGACGCGTTATTTTAGATTTAACTTTGGGTGTATGGACCGTATTTGAAAATATTATTTACATTTCTCGAGGAAGGTTATGAGCGAAAACATCACGTTATTACTTTCTTGATTAGAATAACATACCAACTTAAATAATAGCCGGAGTTGTTTAGAGAAATTCGTCTACACACACACTCGCAACGCTACCAACGTCTTCGCTACGTCACAAAGAGCGCAGACACTATGTAGGGGAGACAGGTAGGTGTTTATCAGTGGAAACATTATTCTTTGGAAAACTACAGATATTATACTTATATTATATTTATCATAAATTGCATCTAGCTTGTACGACAAATGCCCCTCACGCAGGTTCGAAATAATTTGTTGTAATTTTTAATTTAACTGAAAAAGTAAATACAAAAATTTGATTATCTATACCTAAAATAAATAATTTCGCTAAGTTATAGTCTAGACCATGGTCTAGACTAAAAAAACACCATTAAAAACATACATCTTCTTATAGAAAGTATATATTTGAAGAGATTATATGTCATGTCATCAATAATTGGGAATTAGTTTAGAATACAGAAATTAATGAACATAAGCTGACGCCTCTCAGTATTCTCGCAATTTTATAATTGAATAGCTTGCCGCGCGCGGTTTCACCCACGTAACTCCTGTTCCCGTGGGAACTTCATAATTAAATATAGCCTATATTATTCAGTGATAATGTAGCATTCAAATGGTGAAAGAATTTTTAAAATCGGTCCTGTACTTTTTGAGCCCATTCGTTACAAACATACTTACACACAAATCTTTTCTCTTTAAAATATTAGTATAGACTAGCTTCTCGCGCGCGTTTTGGCACGCCTAACTCCCGTTCCCGTAGGAAATTCATAATCAAATTTATGCTATAGCCTTCCTTAATAAATGGACTATCTAACACTGAAAGCTTTTTTCAAATCGGACACGTAGTTCCTGATATTAGCGCGTTCAAGCAAACGAACAAACTCTTCGGCTTTACATATTTGTATAGGATATTTTAGGGTATTTTTATTGAGTTCCATACAATAAAATAACATGAAGTAAACATTTATTATCCTACTAATATTATAAACGTGAAAGTTTGTTAGTATGTATAGATGGATGGATGTATGTTACTCTTCCACGCCAAATCTACTAAACGGAATTGGCTGAAGTTTTGCACCGGGATAGGTTATACGCTGGATTAACATCTAGGCTACCAAATAACTCGCTCCGACCCGAGCCTACCTGGAGCAGAGTTACGCGGGTAAAACCGCGGGGTACAGCTAGTCATACATAATTATAGAGGCAACAAAAATACATCATTTGTGAAAATTTCATCTTTCTAGCCATCGCAGTTCTTTAGTTAGAGCTTAGTGACAGACGGACAGACAGACAGCGAAGTCTTAGATTATGTACAACATTACTTAGGTACTTACTTTATCAGCCTGTAAAGGTCTACTTCTGAACATGGGCCTCCTCATAACAGACCTTGACTAGCCAGGTTCGTTAAGGAATAATGCCATAATCAACACGCACGGCCGGCGGATTGTTGTTCGCAGTAAGATGGTTAGTATCCTCTGATAGATGCTGCTGCTTATCCATCAGCTGTGTGTCCCTTAGTCGCATTTACGACACCCATGACATATATGAACATAGTCCAAGTCCCACAGGGGACGCCCTCTTGCGCCGGTTGCTTAGTTATTTAGGCTGGAACTCTGCTCGCCTTTATGCCCGGTGGAGTAGCAAAAGCCTAGTGGCTAACTACGTATATCAATCCGAAAAAAAAACGACTTAATATAAATTTCATGAAGCTTCAAATTATATCTTACTGTTTTAAGATTCAAGACTAAAGCTAACCTTTGTAAAATCAATCATAACTTTATAAGCCTGACTTTTAAGTCTAACTGTCAAGCACAAATATACTTTACCGTTTATAAACCTGAAAATCGTTACTTTAGCATGTTGATAGGTATTATAATATAAATCTAGACCTCAGCAGCATAATGACGGATGTACTAAAATACTTTAGAAGCATTTGATTGTAAGTGCCAGTTTATGATAAAGGCACATACGACCAATGTTTCTGACGTATAATGGTACAACTGACCTTACGCTTCTGAGCCCTAGATGAATATGCATTTAAAAAAAAAACACCTTTGTACCTAGCCGTATAACTTTGATTCTATGTCTCGGAAATTGGTTTCGATATCCGCCCGATAATTTTTGCTTTACTCAAATATCTCAAGAGTAAGCCGGTTCCTTCTGGGTAAGCGTGCTCCATCCTAGGCTATTTCGATGCTTAACATCAGGCAGGGTGTAGTCAAACTTTAACCTATTTCTAATAAAAAAAAATAAAAAAAATCGTGGACAATAAAGTGGGTCCATATTGGCTCACCTAAAGTTCTTCGCCCGAAGTTGTTCTTCCTAACGATTTGTAATCCGAATGATCACTCTTCCTAAAATGTTTCATCCTAAAGTTTTCATTCATACTATTTGTATTGCTACCGGCTATGTTAATAACACTTATGTTTCCTAAAATTGTAATCAATAATCTCATTAGTATATTTAAACTCCTACTGTTTTTTATCATAACGCTTTTATCCCTAAACATAATTACCATAATATTTTCACTCATACTCAAAATGAAAAATTTACCAAGTGTAATAAAAATATATGTTTAAAATGATTAAAGGTCGTTTCACATATTTTTGTCTTAAATGAATGAAATTCATAAAACGCGACTCATTTACGGTTACGTTTATGGCCTGGGAGTTTATACCGCAGTTTTAATCGTACCTAAACCAATAACTATAAGACCGATTCGATTCTGGCCGGATTCGTTGTGGTCACAGTTCTAACCTAACCTAAACCAATAATTATGAATAGGACCGATTCGTTTCTGGAACTTGACTGAATGACTGAAGCGGGACCCTGGCTTCGCTCGCTCGGCTCGTGCGTTATGGTAGCAGTTCCACTTAACTTAAACCAATGACTATAAATAGTACCGTGGTAAATATATGTGAAAATAACTACAACTGTAAAAGTTACGCAAAATTAATGTATATAATACTGATTATTATGAATATAGGAAATCTAAACAAAAAAGACATGACTTTGAATAATAATGTAAAAGATGGTTATGTTGAGAAAATATAGGAAAACAAATAAAAGTATAATAGATGTTTATTGCTACTGACATTATGAAGTTGAATGCTTCAGAATGATGAACATTAGAGACAGAGTAGTTAGGAATTGTGATTGTTAGGATGAAAAATGTTAGGAAGAACATTTTCGGATTTTCAATTATCGGAGTTGTAAATTTAGAAAGAAAAGAAAGAAAGAAAGAAGAAAGAAAAATATTTATTCATAATGCACAATTTCCAAAAAATACAATATCAAATTAAAAAAATAGACACGATTCCATGTGCACCATAAATAGGCACCAACTTCAGCTTTAAGCTACATCAACACATTTGTGTATGAATGCAGCGCTGGTATTCTAGTTGGCCCCATTGATGACGCCACGTTTATAAACAAACAAAAATAATTAAATTAATTAATTATGGACATTCAAAAATTCATATTATAATTTTTACTTAAAAATTAGAATAAAAATAGAAAACAAATTGATTACTAAAAGTACAATAATTTAAAAAAATATAAAACAAATAATTAAATAATTAAGATTTTAATTTTGATACTTATTTAGGTGAACTTTGGCGCACCCCAATAAAGTATTTGAGTAAAGCAAAGATTTCTTTGCAGGTCTGGCTGGTTGAGGAACTGCCTTCAACTAGCAGCTATGCCAAAATAGATGATCCTTATTTGATAGATATGTTAAGGAAAACCTATGCAAATCCTTATTACAACATCAAAAAGCATGATCGAAGCGATACATAACTTCTTTAATATTTTTTGGAGTTATGATTTAGAAATACGTCAGTAAGTCCACTCAGTGTCTTCAAGGATGTTGTAAAAGGCGATCAAAGAATATGTCTCTCCTGATGGATTGGACGCAGCACCTATCAGCTCAAATTTACAAACCATCTTACTGCGATCACCAACCCGCCTTCTAGCTAGCTAGCCAAAGTATGTAAATATCACGTCTATGTCCAGAATGGACTTAAACGGGTTCTTGAAGTGATGTTGAGAACATTAGACTTTGCATCCATAAAAATATATCCCCTTATTCCATTTGAATCCACTGACTAGACTCCGCTGTTGGATTCACGGATATTTTCTTCCCTCGTCGATGACGCCTCACTAAAAAGCGAAATGGTTCACGTAGTAACAATATTACAGGAGTAAATCACTTCGGAACCCAATGAATTATATTAGGGGAGCCCAACTGGGGGATTATCATGGAGGATACTGCGAGATTTGTCACAGTATGAATAGGATAGCCATATCATTCACCTAGATAATGCACATATAATCAAGTCTGCTTGACATTTATGGGTACATAATTTGAAAGAATTTCTTTTGCTGGCTTTAAGTATACATACAGTGACCCAATTAAATACTTCTTTGGAAGTATATCTAACCAGAATGTATTTCCTTCGTTGAGCGGATATATGTAGTTTTATGGTTGTATAGTCGGACGCTATAAGACAGTGTAACAGAGCGAATTCACAAGAGTGACATTAAAAATAATATGCTAAGAAATTGTGTTTATTGCGATGTTGGTTATAATATTATGATGGTGTTGTTATTTTGTATTTTAATATCTTATTTTATTATTAAAAACATTCCAAATGTACACTATACATGTTATATTAACACATATACTATCGTATTGGGTAACAGTAACGATAGAAGAATTTAAGAAAAAAAAAATTAAAGCTACAGAAAAGGTTTTTAAAGAACTCTTTGTTTCAAGGTGCTAAAAAAGAGAATTTTATCGCATGTAGAAAAATAAAAAGAAAATATATTTGATAGAAAACTAGCTATTTGATCTCAACTGTGGTCGATGGCTTATTATCGGAACGAACTCATATCATGACATACTTTACGAGCAGACGTGGAGGTCTACGCGTGACCTATAAAAGGGTTCCAGTGTCATAAATATATCTATTGGTCCTTTATATGGTGCAAGTGTTTCTGTTTGACTTTTCCTATATGTCTAGTAGATATTGAGTCCATTAATTTGAAACTTCATTGTACTTTTTGCATATTGTGCTTTATTTTTTGAGTGAGAGCTTACAAGGGTATCCCAGCATTTTTTTTTGTGGAATTAACTTAGTTTGTTATTCTAATTCGGTTATTTAGATTATACTGGAAACTGTATGTTTATATATTTGTAATGATATATGCAATCAACACAAAAATAAACTTACTTTCACTTACCACTATTTTTTTTCCAGGCTTTTGCTGCTTCACCTGCGTCAGAGCTCCAGCATAAATGAATGGTTTAAAAACTACAAACTGAGCTACCTGCGCAAGACGGACCCTTGTGGGACTTGGACATCGGCTCAGGGCAATGGGTAGCCGGGGGATTGAGATATGATGAATTTTAAACGAAGCAGTTCTATTCTTCGTTTATAATATGAAAAACTAAGACGGGCTACTCTTAGCTGAATTTTGTGTTCTCTGTATAATGTCATCTGGCGGTTTCCATGTCCAAGTGCTATAGACAAGCGTATTCTATCTCAGTCCGCATCAACACATATACACACATAGGTGACAAGACATTAGAATCGGTAAAATGTAACAATCTTAAAGAATATAATTCCTTAACAAAACATAATTCTTAATTAAATTTCCTCAAGAAAAAAATATGCTTAGGTACAAGTTCATCTATCAATTTTACATAATTAACTTTTTCCTTTTTGTGATGCTTATTAATTACGCCTTATTTTTTAATAAAACTCTGTAATAGATTGCAAAATTTCGCTAATAACTGTCACTGCTGCTACACTTTTACCACGACACTTTTATTAGATCATTTATCAACTAAATAGGGGCCCATACTTCTCATACCATGGTGCCCTGCGATAACTCCTCCAGCTTAATAAATGAGAACAAAGTATGTAATAAACACGGTCTTTACCATGAACCTTGTTACATCTAAATAAGTTAAAAACCGTAGCCAAGATAATGTTAATGGATTCCTTTCAATTTTTTCCTTCCCCCTCTAATGAGGGCTAATGAAGGCACAAAGGTTGAACTGGTAAATATAGGCAGTAAATAATATACTGATTACAACCTTATATGTAAGGCGCAGAGTTCAAAATTCGTTGACATTACTTTGGTGTGGGATGAAGCAGTTCTTTTTTTCTGATGTTTTTGTGCATGTACGTTGACAGAACGTGTTATTCATGTTACAAAAGGCACTAAATATAAATAAGTTAATATGATAACCTTAAAAGTATGAATGTTTATATGAATCGACCAATTTTTAAATCTATTAAGAAATTGTTAGTTGAAAATTCTTCAAGGTTGTCTCTTAAGATTAGACAATAGGCATCAAGAATAAAAAAAAACTATTTAGTTTGTCAAAAAAGCTATAAAGTTCAGGAGAAGGGAGCTTGCGACGTCACTACTAGGTAAAATTTTGGTTAAAAGTGACATCAAACGATATTTTAACGCGCTGTGTCTTTATCATTTTTTGAATCCTAAAATTTTTCCATTTTTCGAGATCCAATTAGAAAGATAGGTCCAGCCGTTGACGCGTGATGCCGTAACCAAAGCATATAGGTATTAATTTTAATAAATATAGATATGAAGATGTTTCTGTATATTTGGTAGGAATAGCCAGCCTGTAAGTAAGTCGCACTGTATGCTAACAAGTTTGTACAACAAGCAATTGGACACCGACCGAGCGCGTTGATAGGTTCAACATTACAAAGGCCCGTTGTATTTCTACTTGGAATAAGCAATTTGTTTAACGTATGGCTTAGAATAGACTACCGTAGACCGGGGTTAATTTGACATTCTGGGTAACTTTGACAGTGATGGTGAAACGAAATTTGAAGGGAGACAAAACGCCAAAATGGCATGAGGAAATGTGCTACAGAAATTAAAGCTGGTGAATTTAGTAGAAAAAGATCCTCCTACCATCAAATAAGAATACATTTACACGGATAATGTTACCCTGATTGTCAAAGAAACCCCGATTGACCGGTACCCGGCTAGTTGCTTCCGAGACTTGACATTCTAGGTTACACTCCCACCTGTGACTACTATTTGTGTTAATTACTGATAATTACACAAACAGTAGACAACCTCCGTAGCGTAGCGGTATTTGGCTCGCTTTAAATCTCGAGGTTGTAGGTTTGTTCCCCACACCGGACAAAAATCTTTGTGTAAATTCTAAGATTTTTTTCCGGGTCTGGTCGTTGAGGGACTACCCTCCGTGCCTCGGAAAGCACGTTAAGCCGTTGGTCCCGATTTTTATAACATCATCTATAATGGTCTTATTCCATCATCGAGGTCCAGGTAGAGCAGTGGACGTTGTACGGGCTGATGATGATGATGATGACTGATAATTATACAGATTCTGGGTGTGCTTTGTGACGTATCCCACTTTGCACCACAGGGATTTATTATATCCCTGGTCTAGTATAAAAAACATATTACCACGTGAAGGACAAAGCAACACTTAGAATAAAATTATTATGATAAACACACAGCAGCGGTCTGGAATATACAAGCTAAATGTACAACTATGTACTATTAGTATATTGCGGAGGCTATTCAACTTGTGTTTCAGTACACAAGTTGAATAGTCCATGGATTTTACTGTCTACAAACGTATTCACTTACAATGGTATAACTTATAATTTCATTTATATAAATTAAGGGAGCATTGAATAAAAAAGTTATATTCTTAATAGCAACTACTTAAATTATTAATTTATTAGTTAGTTTTGAAGACTTTTTAATAAAAAAAGTGTTTCGGAGAAATTGACCAGCAACAAATTAGTAAATACAATAATAAAATATATATGCAATTGAAGAATGATAAAACGATAAAGAATAGGTATATACAGTGAAACCTGGTTAAATGGGACATGGATATAGATAATGGGGATGGATAAGTGATAAACCTTTATTGTTGGAACTACAATGAGGTCCCGGAACATTTTCATCGAATTGCCTCTGTTTATGGGACTTTTCCAACCTGGTAAAATGAGATTTGATTTCTAGGATTTTTCAATGTTTACCTCTATAATTGGGACTTTAGAGTTCCATTCCCTTTATAAATGAGACAATTGATCAGGTAGGGACCGGTTTAGACACGATTGTTAACAAACATTTGAATTTCTTTCGCACATGCTTTGTTTGTCAGTACTATGTCAAATTCTGACCTCTTTAAATGAGACAACTAAATTTTAAACCTGTCTAATTGGAAAACTGGATAAATGAAAACCTCTTTAAATGATACAAAATCCTAGGCCCTTTGAGATCCCAATTAACCAGGTTTCACTGTAATTTCTAACTTATACCTACGTATAAAAAAAATATAGAAACCTAAATTTTATTCAATGTCAACAGGTGTTCAGAATAAATAGTATGTGCTATTTTAAATTAGCTTACTCCACTAAATCTGGACCAAATTTCATCTAAATAGAATTAATTGTATCAAACATACATCCATTCAATTCATCAATTTATAAAAAAACATATAATCCTATTACAGGTCAAATACCTGTCAGGTTTACACGATTTTTTTTATTTATTCATTTATAAATAAGCGAGTCAGGTCAAGTATTAAGTAATAAATTAAAAAAAAAACTATGCCCAGCACTAGTAATTTTAATGCAAATGTCGAGTATTTCGTGAGTGCACTGTACTATACCCAAGTAAGTCTCCTTAATTCGTCCGAGGACACATTGCTACTTAATTAATTACCACATAAATAGAACTTTGGCTTGCTAATCGCTGTCTTCCGAGACTTTCGTATCTTCATTACCTACACTCTACATTAAGGGAAAGATTTAACTTCTTAAGTTAATAAGACTATAAATTAATTTACCTAATAGAATGTGATTCGGCTATGTGATAGTGAAATCTTTTTGATTAGTGTACTAGCCCGCCCGTTGTTTCCACCCACGTACTAATTCCCGTTCCCGTGGGAACTTCATCATTAATAATTAAAGATAAATATGCCTTTGTTACTTATGGATAACGCAGATTTTTAATGGTGAAAGAATTATTGTAATCGGCCCAGTAATTCCGGACGCAATTTAATGCAAACAAAAAATCAATCTGATCTTAAAAATATTAGCTTAGATACAATCGTAAACCAAAAAGTCAAAATTCTGCGCTTTTTTTTGTCCTGGAGGAAATGCATTTACGCATTTCCACCGCCGCTGCAGCGTATTCGCGCGCTGGTCGTGGAATATGTGGGACTCGCCCTCTCCATAGCGTGGTATGCTAACCACAGATATAGATATACCTAAATGACACAAGTATCACGATCTGTATGAAAACCAAGCGTGCCATTTTTTAATGCCTATTATGACGTCACAAACACTATTTAGTGATGGGAAGACGCCGCCTTACGCGGCGGCGGTTAGCGGTTTGAATCGATTTGCGTACTCAATTTTGAATAAAGTTCGCCTTTGTATATACCATTTCTCAATTACTATACGAATACTATTTATTGCACGGATATACATTTATTGAGTAATTGTGTACAGTAAAGAATTATTAAGAATCGTTCAAATCGATTTATGTATGATTTTTTGACAGAGTAATGAGATAGACAGAGAAATGAGATAAACAGAGGAAAATAAAATTCCTGATCGGCTTATAAGGCTGTTAGGAATATATATTTTTTACAAAATTGTTAGTTTTTCGTAATGCTAGTGTATACTTCGACGCACTGACTACTGTCTGTGACTGTTTTTGTTGTTCAACTGTCTAAAATCAATTTCTTGAGTTGTAACGTTGGTTGTTTTAAGCATATTACTTGTTCAGCGTTGATTACATGGGGAAAGCTAAAAAAGTCACGAAATGGTACGATTATTTATTAAAATTCTCTACAACAAAATTATTCGTCTGTTTCCGAAATCGATTCTCGAAAATCGATTTGTGTTGCATATGATGAACAGCACTAAACGCTAAAATGGACAAAAGTCCCTGTACTACAAAACCAAAGCGATATACGATAGTATTGCTTGTTTCGATATTCATCACACGTAAAACAAAACCTCTCATCAACCGCTCCAAGAAAAAGCCGCAATGTAATACGAAAGTTTTGTTCTTCTCAAATTTAGTATTATCCGGTATTACTGAGGGTATTAGACTAAAAATTGATAAAAATAATTGTTTTTTAAATTAATTACGCATAATATTAATAACAAAATGACTTACCGATGGAAGGAAACGTTTACTTTATTTTTTCTCATTTCATTTGTACAGTTTTTACAATTAATGACAGCACAATTTACCATTTTAATATTTTTAATTGACTACCTACTAGCGCTATACACCGATACAGACGGAGCGCGAAAGTGGCCACTTACGATTTTTGTACGTAAGCTAGGCACGCCAAGTAGTTGCTCTTGTGTTATCTAGGTATATCTAAATCCGTGATGCTAACTCATACCACGAGGAGAGGATCCTACACTACTAAAACCCGTACAAACCGGCCCGGTACAAACACACCTTCAGTTTTGTTTTTTTGTATTTCAATATTTGACTGCGTTGAGTTGCTTAAAAACTTAATTATTATTTTACTTTTAAAAAGAGAACTAAAGCAACTCACTGAGCTTGAAGTACTTATTTATATTTCGTATAATACCAGTTAGAAAGTAAATGGTATTCAACATTCCCAAGATAGCGTGTAATATTATCAGAAATATTTTTGTGTATCACATTATTTTCTCGCTCCAACAACGCCTCACGCCTATCAATGCTCAGTGTATTTTGAATTCACAACAAAAGAGTAGGTAATGAGATTTTTGCTCAACGAACGCTGACTGCGCCCGTATAGAAGGGCACATATAATTGTTTTGCTAAAACGCACAACGTGTTAATTTCCAACACAAAGACGAGATAGCACGCGGTGTGATAACGGGAACAAAGTGTTTCATGGAACGGAGAAATTGTAAGCAGAGAGGAAAGTTATGTTCTAGAAATACGTAGAAATAAACATGAGGCAAAAGGTTTTGGGTATTACTGGAGTACAGTTATTGGAATTGTGATAACAGGGGTCCTCTGTTTTATCGGCAGAAATAAAAAATAGTTTTTAAATATGGTTCTGGATTTGTAAGTAACTTTTAAACAATTGAAGATATTAAATGCCCAACAAGTTTGTGCCAAATATCATTATACGATTGCGACTATTTAAGTGTTATATATAATTATTTTTAGGTAATATAAAATACATAAAATTATTAAAATATCGTGTAACTGGAAATTTATATTATTTAGATATGAAATCCAGTGAAGGAAAATACTGAAATTCGGCGAAAGCTGAACTAAATTGTATGATTGCATGAAATTATTCCTTTTTTTGTTGGAATTGAGATATTAAATATCAGACACTAATTGCGCTTCAAACGTATGGTTTGCATATACTCGTATAATACATGCCTAATTTCACAGTAGGCAACTATTGTGTAATAGTACTATTCTGTTGACTTCGACACACGATATAATATGTACAACGAGTCTACAAAACTTTGTGTTATTGAGTTCACTTGCTATGAGCATATTAGCAAGCGAACTCATCGCGCTGGCTATTCACCCAAACCTGTTCCAATATTCCAACACAAAACTAATTCCGAATCACCTTCTGTTTCATTTCAACTACGTACAAGTAGCTAAACATCATTACCCAGCGCGTTCCAGGTAGCACTGGAGCTCCGATGTAGCATAACGTTCGCCGGAACGTAACTGCGGTAGGTACCGACAAATGAGGTTCTTGCACAATCAGCATCAGTTAGAAGTTTTAAAATAACTTGCTGAATACACAAAATAAATATGTTTCCTCTTGTAATGAGTTTAATATTTGATTATGTATTAAGATTATAAACTAATGATTCTCGCCGTTTTTTGTGGATATTATAAAATCTCGTATGGTCACACAAAAAAGGGGATAAATAAAGGTATATAAATATGTTGTAAGTAAAATGTCTTTATGATAGTGAAAAACGGCATTAAAATCCGTTGAATAATTTAGAAGATCTAAGCATATAAAGGGACACAAGTGCGGAAAGTTATTTTGTTTTTAACTAGATATGTGTAGGTTGAATAGTCATTATTGTACAGCGTCAAAAATGTTATGGGTGTTACAAAATTGTCAAAGTCAAAACTTGTTGAAATGCCCATAATTTTAAAGTCTTCCTATTATTTTTTTTTGGATGGGCATACGTAGGTACCTACGAGGCTGTTGCTACTTCACCGGGCATAAAGGCGAGCAGCGCTCCAGCCTTAATGATTTTTTTGTGCGGGTCAATTGCAATGGTAACAAGAATATCAAATATTTCTCTCGACCAGAGAGACTTTTTGAGTCAAGCATTTTACGTGTTAATATAGATACCTAACGTAGGTATCATGAATGTACCTACCTATAATATAATGCTCATACTATTATGAAATTTCGTTATCTATCGTAATTTTAAAACCAAAACGCTCGCATTGAGGTGTATAGTTATAATAAACGCTATATAAATAAACCGTATAATACAACTGAAGCAAAATACGAATACAACTGAAATATATTCTCTCATTTTATTCCCTTGTTATAACTGAATATTCTTTGATTATGCAGACTATATTCATATTCCTGGAAGGACTTAGATATCTGTAGCAATCAGCAATGTAAATCTCAGTTAAAATATGATATGAACTCTAAGAAAATGCAGTCAAAAATAGAAAACCTGAGTAACCTTGTATCCTCATTACAAAAGAAATATGAGGATTCACAGGAACAAATAAAAGAGCATATTCTAGCTGCAAATGAACTTATCAAGTTAGTTAGCAATGATGACTGTGAAAGGTGCATGACATTACAAAAACAAGCATCCACAAGTACATCAGTCTCTAGTTCACGGCTGTCAATAACTTGTAGCAAACAGGGCTTTCCACAATTAGTTTTAAATGATCCTAGCAATCCAACAAAAGCCAACCATATAAATAATTTAAGTACATCATTAGATAGTTACTGTGAAGTGGCCAGTATTAACAATGTCAATGTTAATGGATTAGGAATAAAAAGTTGCAGTCTCATTTCTGACAATCTAGGCCAAAATCTAGGTAGTTTAATTAATCCATACTCCCAACATGATATATTAAACCTATGTTCCCCCGGTGCCAGCTATAGCCAGTTAATCGACAAAATGAAGTTTATGTGTCAAGAAAAACCAATTGACACTATGATCTTATTGTATGGAGATAGTTTGTCAGTCCGGAAAAGGGACATATTTCAAGCAGTTAATTTAATGAATAAGTTACACTGTAAATATAATATGACATTTGTGATGTGTGCCCTGCCATACTCCCCAAACCTTACTAAGGAGCAAACTAAGTATGTATATGACCTTAACATAACAATGTACAATATTTGTCACCATAATGAGTTTGTGTCTTACTTTGACACTAATATTTTTATTGATAATTTTAAATTAAAATTGACAGATGGTACAGTGTACCTACCATACTTTTATAAAAAACAACTTGCTAAATTGTTAGCATTTAACTATTTAAATGATTGTAGTAAAAGTAGCCCTATTGCTACTCTTACTATGGACTCAGGTACTTGTTACCTACCTAAGAGTAACCTTGACTTGAATATTAGTAGCACTACTAATGTACCACATTTAAACTAGGTTTAAGGACAAAGGATAGACTGCATGGACTGAATGTGGTCCACCAGAACATGCAAGGTCTACCCGGCAAGGAATTAGAATTAAGTTTATTTATTGAACATTTTAATGTTCATGTGGTATGTTTAACAGAGCACTGGCTTAGAGATTTCCAGTTGCCTTATATTAATAATGATAAATACATTGTACAGAGTGCGTTTGTAAGAAAAGAATATATTCACGGTGGATCATTAATTATAGTTTCATCTAACATAAAAGCAAAAACTAGGCTTGACATTGTGAATCTCTCTATTGAACGCACCATTGAGTTGTCTTGTGTGGAGCTTGAGCACCAAGTAATAATATGTGTTTACCGCCCCCCACAAGGTAATTTCAACTTGTTTGAATCAGTTATGGAGGATGCACTCATGAAAATAAGTAGCGTCAGTAAAGGAATGGTAGTGTGTGGAGACTTCAATGTAAACATTCTTGAAGTAACACCTATTAGTGATCGACTTTTAAACCTTTTCAAGTCATTTAATTTAAAACATATATTTTATGAGCCAACTAGGATCACATCACACTCCTCCACCTGTCTTGATAATATTTTCACTAATTCTGATACTATAAGTTCAAAGATTATAAATAACTTAACATCGGATCACTGTGGACAGTTAGTAGTATTTAACGGCAACTATAAGAAAAAGTCTTGTAAGATTACATGCCGACCCGTAACTACTAGTCGGATACAAAGTTTTAAAGAAGGCATTGTTACTAAACTCACCCCCACAATGCTAGATGGTAATTGTCCAAATAGTAATTATAAATTATTTTTTAATATAGTTAATAATGAATACCAACATAAGTTCAAAACTAAAACCTTTGATATTAATAATTGTAAATTCAATGAATGGGCAACTCCTGGTATTTATAAAAGCCGGGCGAAGCTATATGAATTATATGGTATGAAACAATATAGAACTGATAATAAATTCCTTCAGTATGTTAGAAAGTATTCCAGTATTTTCAAAAGTATATGCCATTTAGCTAGAGCTAATTTTATTAGTAATAAAATACAAAAATCAGATAATAAGATAAAAGCCACTTGGAATGCGATCAATAAAGAAAGTGGCAAACTTGTTACTTATGATAAAAATATAGAAATAAAAGTAAATAGTAAAATTATAAGTAAGGACCTAGACGTAGCTCAAGAATTTAATAGATTTTTTGCAAACATACCTGTAACTATTACTAGCTTGCTGAACTCCTCTGAATTCGATGCTCAGGTGCTACTAACTAATGGTGTCCCAAAGTGCAAAGTATTATTTGATTTTAAGCATGTTACTGTTAGTGATGTTATTCAAACTACCAAATCACTCGAGCCTAAAAACACAGGCGACCTATGGGGAATATCTGTCAAAATTATGATAAACGTAATTGACATTTTAGCTCCCTATTTAGTTGTTATTTACAATGAATGTATTGACACTGGTACTTTTCCAGATTTAATGAAATGTAGCAAGATAATACCTCTGTTCAAATCAGGCTCTAAGGATGATCCCACAAATTTTCGCCCTATATCAATCTTACCCGCTTTTAGTAAAATTTTTGAAAAACTTATACTCAAGCAGCTTCTTAGGCACTTCAATTTTAACAACCTCTTGCACAGTAACCAGTTTGGTTTTACGAAAGGGCGTTCTACAACTGACGCTGGGGTTTCATTAATAAAACATATATTTGATGCGTGGGAGCAATCGAAAAATGCTATTGGGGTATTCTGCGACCTTTCAAAAGCATTTGATTGTGTTCACCATGATACGCTTTTATTAAAACTACAGCACTATGGCATAGGGGGAGTAGCACTTGACGTATTGACCTCTTACCTTTATCAAAGAGTTCAATGTGTCGATGTAGGTGGAGTTAAGTCCCAGGACCTACCTGTTAAATTAGGCGTTCCGCAAGGGTCCATTCTGGGTCCCTTTTTGTTCTTAGTTTATATTAATGATTTGCCGTACTATTTGGAAAATATTTGTGATGTAGTTCTTTTTGCTGATGACACTTCTCTTATTTTTAAGGTGAATCGAAATAGAAATGACTTTCCCGAAATAAATAATGCTCTCGCTATGTTGACCAAATGGTTTACGGTTAATAATTTGGTGCTTAACACTAAGAAAACAAAATGTGTAAAATTTACCACTCCCAATGTCACAAATATTGGACCCGATCTTGTAATAAATAATGAGGTTTTAGAGACTGTAAAATCCACAGTGTTTCTGGGTGTTACTTTAGATGAAAAATTGCAATGGAGTCCTCACATATCCTGCCTAGCTGGGAAATTAAGCTCCGCTGCTTATGCTATTAGAAAAATAAGACAATTAACTAATGTTGACACCGCTCGTCTGGTGTATTTCAGTTATTTTCATAGCATCATGTCTTATGGAATTTTGCTTTGGGGTAAGGCTACTGACATTCAAAGTATTTTTATATTACAAAAGCGAGCGGTGAGATCTATTTACCAGCTGGGCTCGAGGTTCTCCCTAAGAGATTTTTTCAAGAGTGTAGACATATTAACAGTTCCTTCTCAGTACATATATGCTAATATTCTTTATGTTCAACAGAATATAAATCTATTTCAAAAGAGAAGCGATATTCATAAATTAAATACTAGAAATAATCATAAGTTATTTGCTGAAAATCATCGTTTACATAGAGTGCATTCTTCCTTTGTGGGGTTAGCGATCCGTATTTATAATAAAATTCCTAAGGAATTTCAGGAATTTTCTCAAATTAAATTCAAATTAGCAATAAAGAAATGCTTAATCAGAAAAGCTTATTATACAATAAATGATTATTTAAATGATAATGATGCCTGGTCGCTGGGCTAACCAAGATGACCGTACAATGTGTTATTGGGTCTCTTTGCTAGTGTTACTTGTTTTTATGTATTTTTTGACATATGTGTTTTTTTTTTGTATAACTTATTGGTTTATATTGTTTATATTTTTTATCCTAACTTGTAACGTACTTGACATTGTAAACTGAAACGATATAACATAAAAACGTGCTAAATGAAGGTCAACCTGGCAATAAATTAATTGATACGTGCTCCTAGCTGTAAGATCGTCATGCTCCCAATGAATGTCATGGCTTGCGGTGGCGGTGTGGGGCGGGTCGTCTCCTTCCCTCTAATATGGCGAGGGAGGCGATGGCTGCGTCACACGTCATACTCGTGAACGGGTGCTGCTTGCGGTGGCTGGTCGGCTTGTTGCTGGAGTTATTTATTTTATTTGCTTTTGTTTAATTTTGTTTGCATTGTTGTCGTCTTGGTTGATCTCGTATAGCTTGTTTAATCTTGTAAATGTGGGTGGGTGCAATTGCCGTTGGTTTCTTATTTTAGTATGCAAGAGGTTTTCCTATTAGCTTGAGTAGAATAAATTATTATATTACAATTTAGTCAGTAACGGTTTTGAGCATGCACTAGCCCACATCCTTTTAAAAAGTAAATAATTAAATGTAATAAATAATGAATATAAAAAAAAAGATTAATCAAGTAAAAGAAGACGGAAAAAAGAAAACCGGAGTTTCTTTCTGAGTTTCTTCTCCGGGCCGTCCACTTAGGTAGCTAGAGAAACCTGTAGGTTAGCTAGGCTAGGCTCCTCGCCGGACAGACCGAGGACCGCGTTGGCCCCCTGTCCCAATCCGATGATCCAGTGCCTGTAGTCCGTGCCAGTGATCACTTCCTCTTTTTTATATTATTATTGTTACAGTAATATTTCTCATAGCATTAGCGATGCCCTGAGCCGTGGTCCTAGCCCATTAAGGGTGCCCTCAGGCGTGTGTCGCTTATACGTAAAAATATTGTTTAAAGACGAGCCTCTTTCTATAGAGCTAAATTATATTAAGATTTTGATTAAAGAGGTAATTATTGTTGTAACTATACATATGACGTGACGCTGGACTGACAGACAAGTCATTAGCTAATTATATTATTTTTGTATTTAATTATATTAATCATATTTAATTGTGTATAACTGACAAGTGCAAGTGTATGTAAATACCTAAGTGCTGAATAAATATCGTTTAATTCGTTTTAATATTTTATTGCGTGATTCATATTTTATGAGCGAAGAGAACTATTAAAATTTCACAACCCAGATACTGGACCGAATACTTCTGTAGTGATACCCTAGAGTTATTAATAAATGACGCGACTTTAACATATTGTTATACGCAATATGGGGTTTTTTAGACACTGGTTTTCACGTGGTTGTCTCGCATTTATACATGACCGATACATGTAGTAGTAAAGTGTAAAAACCTATACCTATCTACGTTAAGGACTAGATAGTTTGTGCCCTATTATGTTTAAATCCAGTTTGTTAGGTTTGATTTCATCGAATGGGTAATTATACTCAAATTCATAAACATACAAATTCAAAATAGCTACATTTAGCAGTTTATTTTCTCTTGAAACTACTATTTCAAATATATGTTGAAAAATAAATAGGTACCCTAAAATTGCTAATGAGGTGCTTACTATATATGGTTTCGGCTCTAACCGAGAGCCTAGCTAACCTGCAGCTCTCTAGCTACCTAAGTGGACGTTCCGGAGAAGAAATTCCGGTTTATTTTTCCCGTCTTCTTTTGTTTTGTATTTTTTTATGTATAATTATTGTTAGAAAAGAATGTGGGCTGGGGCACGCCCCCTACATATATTTCATAATGATAACTAAAAAGTTAAAACAAAACGATAATCGTTCAGCGTCGGACACACCCCGCCCACACTTACAGTTAAAATAAACAAACTAAACAAGGTCAACCGAGACATCAAGGTGAAAACAAGACAATAAATTAATTATAACAAGTAAATACCCTCAACTGCAAGCCGACCATTCACCGCAAGCAGCACCCGTTCACGAGTATGACGTGTGACACAGCCATCGTCTCCCTCGCCATATTAGAGGGTAGGAAGCAACCCGTCCCACAACGCCACCGCAAGCAATGACTTTTATTGGGAGCATGACGATCTTACAGCTTTAAGTATCCGAATCTAATATTTAAGATCCGGATTGACCATTGTGTAGCATGTTTCAGTGAAAACATAATAATATAATAATGAATTATTTATTAAATTCTCTTCTATAACGGAACACTAATGGAAAGCCATTATTTTTCTGTCAACCATTTTAAATTCGAGTTAAAGCAAAATACGTTTCGATTGTTAACACATTCTCGCACTGCCTCTGCAGCAGTGCGGGAATGTGCTAACAATCATAACAATCTTCTAAGTTTAACTGTTAAAAACGAATTAAACGATAGGTTTATTCAACACTAAGGTTTACTTCACAGTTGTCTTGTCAATTATACACAATGAAACAAAATTAATATAATTACATACAAAATATGTCAACTAAAATCTGTTGCGTTGCAAAGTATAAACGACACACGCCTGAGGGCATGATCTATGAAAAAAATTACTGTAACAATATTATATAAAAAGAGGACGTGATCACTGGCACGGACTACAGTTACTGGATCTTTGGATTGGGACTGGGGGTCAACCCGGTCTTTGGTCTATCCGGCGAGGACCCTAGCCTAGCTTACCTGCACGTTTCTTTAGCTACCTAAGTGGACGGCCCGGAGAAGAAACTTAGAAAGAAAAAACTCCGGTTTCATTTTTCCTTCCTACACGGTGAAAACATTAAAACTCATCATATAAATTGTTTATACAAATATTATTGTTGCAGCGCTCACTAAGCTCTGGCAAAATGCCTTCAGATAAGTGTTAAAGAAGCGACACAGGAATATTAATGAACTAGATAAAGTGAATGTGCAGCTAAATAGCACGACTTTATCACTTAAATTTATGTAAGTACCTGTACTTACACGTTGTCTTGTGGTACATTAGGTCACGTAGCTGAACCGAATGTAGCAAAAACAAGTAGCATTACACCTAGGCCAGCAGTAGACTGGTACAAGCTTATTAAGATAGCCATCATGGAGTAGCGGAATAAGTCTTGGAGATCGTGGGCTCGATACCCACGCTGAACAAGAATTAAAAATACAAATTTTGTTCTGTAGAAAGGAGCCAAGTTTTTAAACAATATTTTAAAGTATAAACGACACACGACTGAGGGCATCCTTAATAGCACATAGAACCACGGCTCAGGGTTTTACTAAGCTATGAGAAATATTACTGTAACAATATTTATACAAAAAAGAGGACGTGATCACTGGCTCGGACTACAGTTACTTGATCATAGGATTGGGACAGGGGGTCAACGCGGTCCTCGGTCTGTCCGGCGAGGACCCTAGCACCCTGCACATTTCTTTAGCTACCTGAGTGGACGGCCCGGAGAAGAAACTTAGAATCAATCATCAAGATAACAGTCATGGAGTAATGGCGTAAGTCTTGAAGATCGTGGGCTCGATCCCCACGCGGACATGGACAAGAAATCTCTTATAGGATTAGGCAAGCCAATTTATTTATTAGTGGCGATTATCATATCATCGTCTTGTAGATGTAGGGGCCTTAGATCAAATAGAAAGTAAAGACTGAATGCAGTCGAACAATGCACTGAAGCCGGCTTTTTTGTGTATTAGTGTTGTTATGATTTTTCACAGTACCCCCAATGGTTATGCTTTGATTGTATCTACACCCTTTCACGATACAGTTCGGATTTTTTGTAAATAAATAATAAAGTTTGTTATGAAATCAAACACCTAATGCTGCGATAGATCGACTCACAAGGTAAGGCATAGTTTTGTTACGCGTGTGTGCGTAAGCTGTGTACACGCAAAGGCAGAGATTTTAAGGATTCAGTTACCCGCATCGCTCCGAATTAACTTTATATTGGTGGTATCTGAGGTGCCACTGCACTCGTATTAAGATTGGCTAGTAAGCCTTCGGCAAATATACAGGATTATTAAAAATGTGACGTATTTCTGTTACCATGTTAGAGATGATAAAACCAACAGATTTTGTTATACATTTAATGATGTGCCTTAAACTTTAAATAATCATCCAGATAGGACCTCGGTCAAAATTTACTAAAATACTATGATATTTCCAGTTATATTATTAGGTTTAAGTAAACAATCTTTGCAATCAACATGAATAATAATATTATCGAGGGGTGAAAGGCTATTTGTTTGAAGCGACATTTTGGACGATATGGAGTTATATACATATTCGGATTCAGCGAATTTTTCTGCGTCGTCTGAGCCGGGTTTCGTACAATTCTGAGCACTTTTATGGCGCTTAAAACAATGCCATTTTAGTGCATAATTCTCAAACATGATGTATGATCAGACTTCAAATTTGCCATATTTTTTTAGTATATCATTTAAGCTGTATACAAAAACAGAGAATCGGATCATAAGCCGTTATTCCCTTCCTAAAATTTTAGTTCGATGGCAGATAAATCGTTTTTCGATGTAGCTATCTTTAGATGAAAAGTCCCTTCAAACATTTTGCTTACGACTACTTACTCTGTGCAATGTCGCTTCAACCAATTTGCCGTCAGCCAAATTCATTAAGACATGTCGTCGGTTCAACCCTTTCGCTACAACTGTTTTTCACTCTGTTTAGAACAACCAAGTTATATAACTCCTTTCAAAATCTGAGACATCAAACAACTCTTTAAGAATGTTCATTGTTGCTTAAGCCAACTCTCCTGAACCGTTAACAAAACCCAAAACCCAAACCCAAATTAGTAGTAAAACAAAATAGCCTATTCCTATTATTATTGAGTAACGTCGATTCAATCATTTTGCTTTCTCCTGCATAAGTACTGTAAAGTCACTTAAACCATTTTGCCTGCTCCTGATTAGTGACAATGTTGGAAGTTGAATCATTTTTCTTTACTCTAAAAATAAGGCGATACAGATCATTTTGTATTAAGCGACAATTTATCTTATACTCATAACTGTTTTTTAATTGAAAATTATACCAAAACATTCAGGGATTTTTTTTCAATAAAAATTTGCGATCCCCATTATAGAAAGAGCACTAGATTTTTCATAACGATTTTTTTTCCAAATTTTGAATCTTTAAATGGCTCTCCTGTAAAGTTCGTAAAATGTCGCTTCAAACAAATAGCCTTTCAATGACCAGAAACTACAGCACTTTTTCCGTAGTGATCCTTAAAGGCGAATGTTTGTATGTATGGACGGATGGATGGATGTTTGTTACTCTTTCACGCAAAAACTACTAAATGGATTTGGCTGAAAGTTTGCACGGAGATAGTTTATAAGCTGGATTAACATTTAGGCTACAAAATATCACGATCCGACCCACTGGAGCAGAGTGATGCGGGTGCAGCTAGTATCTCATATAACTCAGAAACCATTAAATTCAGGGTAAAACATTATAGACAAAATCTGTTGCTTTTGACCTTATCTATAATAATTTAACATGGATTCATCACTTTTCTGATAATACTTTTTTTTGTTGTTTTCTGGGATAAATGCTTTTATGGATATGTGGGACACGCCCTCTCCATAGCGTGGTATGCTAAACTCACAGCACGAGGAGAGGACCCTACTCCACTAAAACCTCCCCGACACTCCTTCGATCCGCCGTTGGCGGGGGCCGGGTACGCATGAGCAATCCGGCCCCCCGACGGCACCCGCGGCCAATATGGTACCGCGGGATCTCCAGGGCCACACTTACAGTGGCCCATTTGCCCAATTATAGGTACGCCCGGAGTTTTCTGATAACCCTGTATTTGTTCTCGATCAATAAATAAATTAGAACCGATACCGATAGTTTGACGCACTCAACTTAACATAGATATAATTAGCAACTAACCGTATTAGTGGTTAACCGTCTATGAATATCAGTAAGTGCAATAGACTGAGTGCTTCGATTAGATGTATCATACCGAAGGCGTGATGTAATTACAAAGTGAAGAGGCGGAGTTGGGTCTATCGGGTAATCCTTGAACCTTATTACTGGCGAATGCGATGTTAATAGAATTTATGAGTCAATTAATATCAATAGACATTGATTAAGGAGTGTATGTTAGATGTGGAAAGTTTATAAAAGGACTAGATTATTTTTTTGCAAAAATACACATACGTACCAGTCAACAAAAGAGATTGGTTTACACCCTGTGGAACGCATTTTAAATTTATATGTACACATTTTTGAGAAGCGTTTACTGCTTATAACAAACTCGCAAATAATATTAGAAAACTAAATGTTAATAAATTTAAAGCCATTGTTAAAGCTAAATTATGTTAAAAAGCATATTATAAAATATCAGACTATGTAAATGACAGAATGGCATGGGAGTAACATGCTCTGGAATGACTCTGCTGCTAAACAATATTGTAAAAGTAACGATAAATTGTTTTTTTTTTTAAAAGGTTTCCTCTGAGTTTCTTGCCACATCCTCTCAGAGTTGCCACGTCTTGAACTGGTGATAGGAAAAGAAATGGACGCTTCCATATCCTTGACATACCACTTTCGCCTCTTTTACATTCATTCATCTTCTCATGCATGTCCGTAGGTTAGGGAAACTTTTAACCTGGCCTTTCTTAAGAACGTCCTTAATTTGATCGTGGAACGTCCGCCTTGGTCTTCTCCTTCCAACTCTTCCATTCACATTCGCCCTGTAAATTCTCAAAAATACACATGTTACTAGTTGGCAAAAAAACATGTAAAATATATTTTATCGAAATCAAATAAAAAAATCGCTTTTTAAGGCTTTGAAAACATTGAAAAAATGTTTACGAATATGAATATTAATACCTACCTCCTAGGCATGGTGTTATAAATGTAAAATAATTTTTATAGACGCTTTTTGGATCGATTTATAAAGCATTGAGAGTCCCCAAGCAACCGTACATAATTTTGGCACGTTGCAGGCATCGTATCCAGAATACACGCGAATTTTATTGACAAGTACAAGTGTATTAAAATACCTAAGTGCTGAATCATCATCAGCCCATATAACGTCCACTGCTGAACATGGGCCTCCTCCTGAGGGAGGGTATTTGCTGTAGTCACCACGCTTGGCTGGTGAGCTATTGACCGCATTATTATGTTGTATCACACAAGAAAACGCTGCTACCCGTTCCTTGATAAAAGATTATTAAAGAGTATGTTATATCAATCGGAACCAACGGCTATATGTGCTTTCCGAGACGCAGAGGGTAGTCCCTCAATCAACCAACCCGGAAAGAACTCTTAGAATTATTTACATAAAGATTTCCTTTCCGGCGTGGGGCTCAAACCCACGACCTCTGAGCGAGCCAAATACCGCTATGCTACGGAGGTTGTCTGAATGAATATCGTTTATTTCATTATCCGGATATTAGTCTAGAGTTAAATTACTATGCTGCTAAAGATCCACCATAGCATACCATAGCGCGGTCAAAAGCGAGAAAACTCTAGTGAAGGACACGGGCGACAGCGATGGTTTCATCAAGGTGGAGAAGAGGAAGAAGAAGAAGCCTCCTTGTCGGAACCAGTGTGGTACTGCGCTGGCAGGACCCAACATGCTGTTGCGTCCAGCCGTACCGACAACGCTGATGTACGTGTCGAGACTGCATCATTCCACGAAAGTTGAAGAGGTCGTGGAGTACATGCAGGTGAAGACCAACTGGACTTTGAGGGTCGAGATGTTGGAGCCGCGTCACAAAACGAACTTCAAGTCGTTCGTGGTGCGTGTTCCGACACAGTATCTCGAGAAGGTCCTCAAAGAAGAGTTTTGGCCGAAGGGTGTTATGTTCCGCCGGTTTCGTGGCCAGCTACGTGACACCAGTCAGCGAAACACGACGCCGACACTTCGTGTACATTAGTATTAAGTTTTTTTTTTTTAAATATGTATTAGTTTATTACTGTTTAAGATTATTGTATGTATTTTATTCTATGGGCCTCCGATGCCTGAAATAAAATTATTATTATTATTATTATAGCTAGCCCAGTTATCTAGGCTAACTTTCTTTCTTCTTTAATCCTAGATTGCCTTGAGGATAACTATCTGCATCCTTGTTAATAACTCCTCTAAAAGCGCTTAACAACTTACTCAAACATCTTGAGAACGGCTGCATTATTATTATCTTTGCAAATTACTTAATAAGCTCTAGGACACTAACTACAGACTTGACCAGATGCTGCTTTGCTGAAGACAAAGGATTTACTACCGTATTTATGGTATGGTAAGACAGAATATTGAGTAATGAAGTGGTAGTACAATCATTAGGTGAGAGGTCATTGTGGGTACAGAGTAGATATGTAACAGAGGAAAATAAAAAAATGGTGTTTAATGCAATTTTAACGCATTCAGATATATTTATTGAGAACTAGCCGCGCCCCGCGGTTTTACCCGCGTTCCTCTGCTCCAGTGGGTCGGAGCGTGATGTTCTGTAGCCTATATGGTAATCCAGCGTATAACCTACCTCGGTGCAAAATTTCAGCCAATTCCGTTAGTTTGCGTGAAAGAGTAACAAACATCCATCAATCCATCCATACTTACAAACTTTCGCGTTTATAATATTAGTAGGATTCAGTTTATCTTTGAACTAGATTCTCGCGCGCGGTTTCACCCGCGCAGCTTCCGTTCCCATAAGTACGTCATAATAATATAAAACCAATGGTATTCCTTAATAAATGGGCTATCTAATACTGAAATATTTTTTCAAATCGGACCAGTAGTTCTTGAGATAAGCGCGTTCAAGCAAACAAACAAACTCTTATTTATTATGAAGTTCACACGGGAACGGTTGTTACGAGGGTAAAACCGCGCGCGGAAGCTAGTATTAATTAGTATAAGATTACATTTGGTAAAAAGGCATCCCAGCATTTAGGCACACTTTTGAGGGGAATTAATACTAGATATTTGGTTTTTTAAATTCAGACTTCGGCAATTGGGTCGTTCAGAGGTGTTGCCATGTACGCTTTGTAGGCGGAGTAGTGGTCGTAGTAACCTTCCGATGCCCTCGTAGACCCGAAGTCCGAGAGGCCCGTGAACTGTAAAATAGAGCGACATTTGCACAAAACTCCCCCAAAGAAACTAAAAGCCATAATCCCTCAATCTCCCCGTTAGCGACCGCCCTGATCCGAGGTCCAAGTCCCACAGGGGACGCCCTCTTGCGCAGGTTGCTTAGTTTATAGTGTTTAAACCATTTATCTAGCCTGGAGCTCTGCTCGCCTTTATGCCCGGTGAAGTAGCAAAAGCCTCAGGGCTTAATTACATACGTCCGTACGAAAAAAAATGGGCATGGTAGCATGGTCAGTGACCGTAAGCTGATAGATACCGCTGCCCAACCATTAACTGTATCTCTTTAAGTCGCCTGTACCTAACCACTTTTTTGTTTTTTTTTTGTTTCGGATGGATTTACGTAGGTAGTCACGAGGCTTTACTACTTCACTGGGCATAAAGGCGAGCAGACATCCAGCCTTAATAAATGGTTTAAAAACAACAAACTAAGCAACCTGCGCAAGAGGGCGCCCCTGTAGGGCTTGGACCTCGGCTCAGGGCGGTCGCTGGCGATGAGATTGAGGGGACTCTTAGTATTTTAGGGGAGTTTTGTGCAACTGTCGCTCTACTTTACAGTTCGCGGGCTTCTCGGACTTCGGGTCTACGAGGGCATCGGATGGTTAACTACTTAACCACACTCATGGTTATTAAATTAAATAATTGTTTATTTCAGGTATACACCCATAGTAAGACAAAATTACATAAAATAATAAACATAATATTTCAATAAAACTACAGAACAACAACATAAGCATTATAAAATTTAAATAAACAAAAACATAATAGAATGTAAAACATAAAAAAAATAAAAATATATAAAACTTATTTGAGTGAGTATTAGACATTATTACTAACGAACTTTCTTTGTAAATATATTACATTATATACCGCGGTCACCAAGGTGTTGTGGCTAGAACTCAGTCCGTTGTAAAATGAGTTCCTGAGTCTTGTCATTATGGCAAAGAAGTCTGTGACCCTGCTCTCAGCAAACATATCAGTCGCACTACACCGCCAGGGCAGATTAAGCATGACACTAAATGCATTGTTGTATTGTACACAGAGGGTGTTATAAGCACCCTTCGTGTACTTATACCAAAGTTGGCTTGTGTAGAACGACTGACAGTACGCTTTGAAGTTATATGTATGGTCTATTCTAAGTCATAAACCACAAGGAATAGTCTCAAAAAGGTCCTTCACTACCTATGTCTGATCTGCGTAATGTCCTCAAGTTGATTACTGAAGTCTCTTTGCTTTATTCAGCTTTTGATTGAGGACCGTACTAATGGTATTACGTGAGGATGTGCACTAGGCCTTTGATGAAACGGACCCAACGCCAAGCTAGCCAAGAACTGAGGTATAAATATAATTAGGTATGAACTTGGGAATAGGATTCCGTTATAATATTTATTGAATAGGAATGTACCAAGTTTTCTGTACAACTGGTATTCAAATAGTGAATTCAATAGAGATATTAATCTATACTAATATTATAAAGCTGCAGAGTTTGTTTGTTTGAACGCGCTAATCTCAGGAACTACTGGTCCAATTTCAATAAATCTGTCAGTTTTGGATAGTCCATTTATCGAGGAAGTTTATAGGCTATATTTTATTTTCAAGAGCTAGTTAAATATAAAAATTAAATATATAAAGAGGAAACTAAAGTATTACGTATTAGTATATACATATCTATACTTCTATACTATAAGAGATTCGATTTGTATTTTTGTGTGTGTGTATGTTTGTAATGAATAAACTCAAAAACTACTGTGCCGATTTCAAAACTTCTTTCACACTTGGAAAGCTACATTCACCCTGAGTGCCATAGGCCATATTTAATTATGTAGTTCCCACGGGAACGGGAGTTAGCGGTTATATGTTAAGTTATATGTATAAAAATAAATTTACTAAACTACCATAACTAACAACTATACTTACTTATATCTTTACTTCTATCTATAACAATATTAATATATATATAGATGAAGATTTAGTTTGTTAGGTTGAACGCGCTAATGTCTAGAACTACTGGGCCGATTTGAAAAAAATCTGTTAGTGTTAGATATCCTTTTTATCGAGAAAGGCTATTGGTTTTATTTTATTATGAACTAGCGGCCCGCCCCGGCTTCGCACGGGTGGACTTTTATACCCTACCCCTGCCCTACCTTACCCCTGCCCTACCCTACCCCTACCCTAACCCTACCCTACCCCTACCCTACCCCTACCCTACCCCTACCCTACCCCTACCCTACCCCTACCCTACCCCTACCCTACCCCTACCCTACCCCTACCCTACCCCTACCCTACCCCTACCCTACCCCTACCCTACCCCTACCCTACCCCTACCCTACCCCTACCCTACCCCTACCCTACCCCTACCCTACCCCTACCCTACCCCTACCCTACCCCTACCCCTACCCTACCCCTACCCCTACTCCTACCCTACCCCTACCCCTACCCTACCCTACCCCTACCCTACCCCTACCATACCCCTACCCTACCCCTACCCTACCCCTACCCTACCCCTACCCCTACCATACCCCTACCCTACCCCTACCCTACCCCTACCCTACCCCTACCCTACCCCTACCCTACCCTACCCTACCCTACCCTACCCTACCCTACCCTACCCCTACCCAAAAGTATCCTATGTCCTTCTCCCAGTTCTTAGCTACCTCTCTACCAATTTTCAGCCAAATCGGTTCAGCCGTTCTTGAGTTATAAATAGTGTAACTAACACGACTTTCTTTTGTTTTTAAAATGTATTCTGCTATTCAGTATATCTCGAGTTATAAGTGTTGTAACAAACCCGTCTTTGTTTTATATATTTAGATTTTCCATGAGAACGGGAGCTACGCGGGTGAAACCGTGTGTGAGAGGCTAGTATAAAATTAATAATTATAAAAAAAGTTTTTGTTTTTATAAGCTTTTACTTAAAATGTTTAATAAATAAAACAAAATTGAATCAAACCCTTCAATTTATATTATTACTCAATCTAATCCGGCCCGAAGGACCATGTAGGTACGGCTTCGTACGGCTGGCAGCTTTGCCTTGATGTGTCTATGCTAACGTATATTTTGCAAACGACTATGTTCTTTATAATAGCTTATAGAACGATATTCAACAACGTTTTCCTTTTCAATTATTTTCGTCAATTAACATTTGAATTTTCAATTTTGGAGGTATTTTCATAAGCTTTTGTCTCGTGTGTTCACGAGTCAATTTTCATTTAAACGGACTATAACTAGAACAAAATAGTTATTAATTATTATTTTAGTTGAATGAAATTGCTAGTAACAACGGTTTTCCATTTCAATCCAATTAAAATATTCTTGTGAATATTTTTAGTTTTCCAAAGATGTTTTACTCCGCGCGGGAACCGAACCGATGATTTCAGAGACTTGACATAAACTGCTACGATATAGTTGTTCTATTTATAACATAGCAAAAATTATGGAAATAATTTTCTGTTTAAATTATTAATCATTATCATCATCATCATCATCAGCCCGTATAACGTCCATTGCTGAACATGGGCCTCCTCCCGAGGGAGGGAATTTGCCATAGTCACCACGCTTGGCAGGCGGGTTGGTGACCGCAGTATTATGTTGTAACACACAAGGAAACGCTGCTGCCCGTTCCTTGATATACGATTATTATAGATGAGTTTTAACAATCGGGACCAACGGCTTAACGTGCTTTCGAGGCACGAAGGGTAGTCCCTCAACCAACCAGACCCGGAAAGTAATCTTCGAAAATACAGATTCCGAGATTAAAATCTAGCCAAATACCGCTACGTTACGGAGGTTGTCAAATTATTGTTTCAAATTAATTAATAAAAATACACAAGATTAGAGACTTGCGATAATTAATGAAATACTAGCCTCCGCGCGCGGTTTCATCTGCATAACTCCGGTTCCCATAAGAACGAATCGTAGTAAAATATAGCGGGTTCGATTATCTAACGTTCGTCGATAATCGGGCACATACACTGAAAATTTTTTTTAAAACGGACCAATAGCTCCAGAGACTAGCGCGTTCAAGTAAACACACAAACAAACAAACTCTTATATCTTACATTATACATTAGTAAGTACATAGAAGTATAGATATTATTTTTTTTCCGGGGGCAAATGCCTTTACGCATTTCCACCGCCATCTCCATAGCGTGGTATGCTAACTCATACCACGAGGAGAGGACCCTACACCACTAAAACCCCCCGGACACTCCTTCGATCCGCCGTTGGCGGGGGCCGGGCTCGCATAAGCAATCCGGCCCCAGTACAAGATATACGTAATCATTATCTAAGCTGTTTTGAAAAATTATTTTTACCAATAATAAAATATAACATTTTGAAGAGTTTCCTGGCTAGCTGACTCGTTTGAACACTCAACATGGTCCACTACCTCATCGTCTACACCATTTCTGACTTCGTCGTAAGTCCCGCAATCTTCTTTTCCCGAGTCTGTGTCGCATGTCTCCGATTCTATTCCTCCGTAAAAGGTGAAGTTACACTTGACTTATTACATGAAAAAACACAATACCTACTTTAAGCTGAGTAAATCGTTTGCGTTAATTAACAAAATTTAATCGCTTCCTTCATTAAATTGTCTCCATTTTATATTGTAACGAACTATACAATATTGAGTAATATACGCTCTCTTAGATACAATTAGGGCGCAGTAATTAATGAGATTATTGACAGGGACAAAGTAACCGATCACACCCACATCACGCCCTTACCATTGACAACTCAAATTGTTATAGAGGTTCCGCTTTATATAAGCCTTTGCATAGCTGAAGGTAATGAAGAAGGTGAAATTAATTAGTTTAGTTAACTAAGTATTGTCTTTTTTTCTGTAGATGGATGGAGAGGAAGACGGAGGCTAAAGAAAAGATGGGTAGTTTGAAAAATGACAGAATGGAAGAAGAAAACGTGTTGCGCCGACCACGCATCAATTGGGATAAGGGAGGCAGATGATGATGTCTTCATTTTTTGTAGGGATTACTTATAGATTTTTGGGGGAGTTTTGTGATACTGTCGCTCTATTCAACAATTTGCGGGCCTCTTGGATTTCAGGCCTACGAGGGCAAGGGATCTTCGCAAACTAGAGGTCGGGAGGGCACACTATTTTCCGGTGGTTCGGATAGAATGTGTTGCGGTAGTTTCTTCCCTTTCGTTTCTTCAATCCCTGTATATATAGTACATTTTAATTGTGCAAAATGTTACAAAGTGTTTATGCTTTTATTATAAGAGGCTATATACGGCCCTTCAGGGGACCTCTACGAGCAGCGGTGGACTTACAGAGTGACGATAATGTAGTATTACATTTAGTGTGGTACGCAAATTACATGATTGTGAAAAGACTTGACATAAAAAAAAAGAAACAGCAAAAGAGGCTAAAAAAAAATCACGGAGTTTCTTTCTTCCTTTCTTCTCCGGGTCGTCCACTTAGGTAGCTAGTGAAAGGTTGCAGGTTAGCTAGTGTAGGATCCTCGACGGCATGACTGAGGACCGCGTTGTTGCTTATTCCCCGAACTGTGATCTTGTGCCAACGATCACCACCACTGTTCGTAAATCTACTCTTTACTCCAGTGGCACCCTGAGCGTTGATCCTAACCCCTTAAGGGTGCCCTAAGGTGGATGTCGCTTAGACTTGGGCCGGATTCTTGGAATTTTTAGACCTGTTACCTCTAAGGTATCTTACTATAATGTGTACATTTGTTGTAATCGCACGACAGACGGACAGACTGATTAAAAATTCTGTAATATCAAATAATTTTAACAATGTTTTTAGCTACATAAGTGATACTTTTGTTTGATATAGTCTTATACAGTGTAATTTTGACAAGTAAAAGTGTATGTAAATACCTAAGTGCTGAATAAATTTCATTATTTCATTATTATGTGTTAAATTAACATCTTGTATTTCCCCTCAACCCATAACTACTCACCTGAATTCCCCGTTCCCGTGTAAGTGAGCCACATAAATTTTTGGCACACTTCACAACAATGTCGGCATTACAATGGACCAAGTATAAAGGGCAAGTTTATTAAACGTATGGCCCGAGGCTGCGACTGATTTACGAATGACTTTGACTTATGTGTACTACAGCTATTTGTGTAATAATATTAAGGATTTCGTAGAGCTACTAGGGTTCAGGTTAATTGTCTTCTATTCTTGGAGAAGGTAATTTAGTCGAAGATGTACACGTAATCAACCAAAGGCAGGAATATATATTTTTAAGAAAAACTCGTTGCTTCTTTCAACACAAATAATCAGGGACAGACATAAGGTATTCTTCAATTTGTACACAATGGGCTTTTTATTGAGATACAAGCTGTTGTCTGCGACTTCCTCATAGAGAATACACTATAATAAACTCCCTAATTATATTACAGACTTGCCTGATACAAGATTTAAATCACATGTTAAAACTGTTCTCATGTCAAAAGGTTACTATAGTATTCAGGACTATATTGAATATACTATATATATATATATATATATATATATATATATATATATATATATATATATATAGTATATATATATTTATATAGTATATAGTATATATATAGTATATAGTATATACTATATATATACTATATATATATATAGGGTGTCCCAAAAGATTACGTAGCTGGGAAGGGGGGTGATAGGGATGGTCACAAGGGTCACCAGAAAAATATAAAAAATTCCCTCTGGGTGTTTAAAAAAATAAATGGCATTTTTTAAAAGACTAAAAATTTTACACCTTGTGCTAACTGTACCTACAAATATGGCTGTATTTAAAAAAAATGCTGTTATGTAATCTTCAATAACAACAAGGTCATCAACATCAACATCAAAAATAACAAGGTGTAAAATTTTAAGTATTTAAATAAATGCCATTTTTTTTAAATACCCAGAGCGGATTTTTTTTTTTTTTCTAGTGACCATTGTGTCCACCCCTGTCACCCCCTTTCCCAGCTACTTAACCTTTTGGGACACCCTGTATATATATATACTCGCTGAAGACCATAATAATATAGCCAAGTACAATAGTTGTGACTAGAACTGTGTCTTATCCTGTGAACTGTCTGTAATTGACTTCTTTACATACCTTAACTATTAATACCGCTAGTTCTGTCTCAATATCATTCAATCTTATTGAGCAAAAATAAACAAATAATAACAAGACAACCGTTTGGGCAATAAATGTGTGTGCCTACTAAAATATAAATTAAAATAACTGGACCTAAACCCCGCGTAATTGCCCATTTGAGTATGTTTCGCCGGACCGCCTCATGTGGGCCGTGTTAAAACCGGTGGTAGCATTAAAGCGCGTCCGTCGTTATATGCTCATGGTCCACCCAAATAATGACAATTGTTTTGGCATAACATTGACAGAACAAGCATTTTGCGCCTCTAGCGACAATATACATTAATTATAATACCTAATTAATTTCATTATAAATTAGTAATTTTAATAGGTTTATAAATAAACAACAAATGTAATTTAAGATAAATAATAATTAATTTTCAAATAATGTTTGACGATTTACAAGTGCCTGTAATTGGTTTACGTAAATAAAAACGATTTTTATTTCATTTTATTTATTTAATTTATTTGTCCATTTGAGTATGCTTCGCCTAACTGTCTCACCGTAGTTATATGCTCGTGGTCCGCCCAAATAATGTCATTTTTTACCCCTGGTATATATTTGGTTTAGATGATGTTATAACAATCGGGACGACGAATTACGACGCAGCCCGGCCACAGGCAATTTTGCAATTTATAGATGTATCAATTAAATGTTCTTAAATTGTTCCTGCAGTACCAATGAATAGATTAAATGTACACAAATATATCTTGTTAAAAATGCACTTGTCTGTGGCCGGGCAGTACCGTATACGTTGCAGCCCGGCTACGTGTATATTTTCAGGTAGGATGCTCAGAATGTTCTAAAATATAATCCGAATAAATGTTCCTTTTGTGTTCTTTATTATTTTCAACGAAATATATGAAGAGAAACTTAAACTAAACTTATATAAACAAAAAAATATTTCAAATAACAACTTGCACTTAGCGCCTGTAGCGCCACAGCCAACCAGATCCGGAAATAAATTTAAGAATCTACACAAAGATTCTTTGTCCGGCGTGGGGATCGAACCCACGACTTCCGAGATTTAAAGTGAGCCAAATACCGCTACCCTACGGAGGTTGAATTTTAGAATACATCCTCCAAATTTCAAGTCTATGCCTGTGCGTTGACCCGTCATTTAATCATTTAAGACAAAGCGCTTTATTAATACTGCCGTAAGTATTAAAAAAGGCATTGAATACCCATGGAAAAAACAGTAACTTAACTGCACTTTTATTAGAATAAGGTACAAAATTAAATATTCATAGAAACAGGTCACCCATGAATGAAATGTGCAATGTTGAATGGGATGAGTCTTGCATTGTCATATGATATACGAGTGAAAGTGGGCCAGAAGTGCCCCGGGCGCCGAACGATACTGGGTTTTTTATAACCTGACGCGCGGAGGGTTGTATCTCGCGATTATACTGAAATATTCAAGTTTCATATTTAAAATATTGAAACAATTTTTACTTTAGTCTCTAGGCACTATGAAGTATAATAATAATGAATAAGTAATGTTGAATACATCGGTGCAGTAGTATTACGCTCGACTGCGGTGTTTAAGGCCTTGGATTTGATACCCATGTGGATTAACGGTTGTAAAGCTTGTAATAAAAGTTAGACATAAGCCTCGCCGAAGACAGGATTATCTGTGACGATACAGAACACGCTTGATTTAGTTGGTGCCTACAGTAGTTTTTATAAAGACAGGTTACCTGGTAGGCATACAAGTGTAGATGCTGGTGATAGTGACGCGGTGGCGACTGTTCAAACGAACCAAGTTCACTTGTTGTTCATGGAGTGCGGCCGCCGATATCATTTTATATGAGTTTATTGTTACGAAGTCGCCATCACGTCGCAGTGCGATCTAGGCCTGAGACTTAACACCATTGCCGTCATTACTGGCGAACAGAGGAGCATCCCCCGGGTGTTTTAGTGGGTTGACACTCTATTCATGGCATATCATTGCTATATTATATATGTCGCTAAGTTAGGGGGGTCCTACGTACCCGCCGCAGCTGTGCTTAATGCATTTCCGATGGGGGAATAACAACAGAGGTGAAGGAATTAACATCGGGCTATTCCTATTTGATATACTAGGTTCCCGCGCGCGGTTTTACCCGCGTAGCTCTCGTTTCAGTGGGAACTTCAAACTTCAATATAGCCTATAGTCTTCCTCAATAAAAGGGCTGTTTAAGTCTGAAAGAACTTTTCAAATCGGAAATAACCCTGTATAAAGCTGAAGTTTGTTTGTTTGCCTTTGGTGTAAACACCAATAACCTTTAAGATGGTGAAAGCACTGATGATTGTAAACAACTTTTACTATGGGACCAACCCTGAAATCGCGAAAATAAAATCAGCTATTCCATACATTTTGACGAGGTAAGTAAACATAAATGTATGGAACAGCTGATTTTTTTTCGTGATTTCAGTGTTGGTCCCATAGTAAAAGTTGTTCATAAACATGAGTACTTCTATTCCCCAAAAGGTTGTTGGTGTTTTAAAAATAACCTTGTATACACTTACAGATTTCTACTCGCTATTTGTCTTGCTCCCTATTAAAGCGAAACGTATGTGACAAAATCCAAATGAGATAAAAATTAATTCTCAATCTTGGTAATCAATTGCCTCCACATCAAAATTGCTTCTTAATTAAATACAATCACGATCACGAGTTGAGCAATAGTCCGATAAACTGATTAATTAAGTTTTCCGACATACGCAGTAAAAGCAATTAGAAGACTTACTGAAGTGAACACGGCAAATATAGTTTTATTCTATTACATTCTCCGTATTATGTCATACGAGTTTCTTCTCTGAGTAAATTCTGTGTACATCGACATTATTTTATTCTGCAAAAAAGAACTGTTGGAACCATTTTACAAGCTTGGATGGAAGTAGTTTTCCTGTGGGACAAAATTAAAAGACACTTATTTTACTAGCGACTACAAAGCAGATGGATTTCGACATTTTATACCTTTGTTTTGTCTGAGTACTAAGGTCTTGTTGATTAATTTAATGTATAGGTATAGTTATAATATTAGTAAGACATAAAAATAACGTCATAAATATCAAATTGCATCGTTTCTTTTCCAGTAAGTTCAAACTATGTAGTAATTCTTTGAAATTAAGCACTTTTCATGGATTCGAATCAGTTGTCTATAGCTATACTAAGTATAATTTCACTTTAATTACAATCCTTTAGCTGTATTTACTTTGTACAGCAGGTATTACGAATCAAACCTTTGTAAAACATTTTTACTTGTCATTTTTTATGTAGTATTTACTGTTAGTATTTTGTGATAGGTATATCATTTTATTTTTAAAGCAAAGTAACTCCCGCTCTAAATAAATAAATCTATGTGTTGCAGGCGACTTTACTTACACATGATTCACCCGGATTCAGAACAACTATCTGTGGTTCACACAAAAATTGTCCCGGTGTGGGAATCGAACGTAGAACACCAGGTCTTAGAAGCAACTAGCGCAACCACTGAGCCAACGGTACCTGCATGAAATATAATAACTATATGCAGTTTAGAAAACTAGTGCCCTTTATTTTAAACTATCGACCCGCCCGGATTCGCACGGTTGGAACGCTGGTGTATTATACATATAAACGTTCCTCTTGAGTCACCCTATCGATTACAAAAAACTGGTCAAGTGCGAGTCGGACTCGCGCACGAAGGGTTCCGGATCATTTTCAGGCGCCTACCGTTAGCCGTTACTGATATAAAAAAAAATGTTATTTGGGAGCCCCGTTTCAATAATTGTTTTATTTTTAGTATTTGTTGTTATAGGGGAAATTTTCAAAGATGTTGTATTTCAATACAACATCTTTGAAAATTTCAACTGTATAGCTATCGCGGTTCTTTAGATACAGCCTGGTGACAGACAAACAGACAGACAGCAAAGTCTTAGTAATAGGGTCCCGTTTTTGCCCTTTGGGTACGAAACCCTAAAAACGCATCAAAATCCGTTGCTTTGATATTATTCTCATGTCGTGTAAGAGTAAATTTCTCAGAAATGTCCTACTACTACATTTTCGTGTTAATTAGAGACGAGATCTAAATATTTTTATGATTGTACGAAACCCAAATTAATTAAAAGTTTAAGAACAGAAATTCGTCTTTCGGGCTCTCCGTTAAGTACTTCATTACTTGAGAACTTACAATTTCTTTGATTATACACAGTCTAACATTAAGATACAAAAAACAAAGTAAATATTCAAAGAAAAACTTTTAAATACATAATAACTACTAAGTGTCACAAAATAACAAGAATATGATTTTTTGCCATTTAGAATTGATTCTGATTTTAATCTATACTAATATTATGAAGTTGTAGATTTGTTTCATTAAACGTGCTGATCTCAGGAACTACTGATCTAATTTGAAAAGTTATTTCAGCGTGTAGCGACATCTACACTGCCCTGCTAATTGAACTTGCAGTAAACGTCATTTTTGGGATTTTCCCCTTTTTGCGGAAATGACAATTCAGGACCCTAATCTATCCATAAAGATTGATTTATTTTTATTTTTTAGGTTCACTTTAAAAGTCATGTAATATAGACTTCTTGTTTAGATATCAAAAAATGTGTTTACCGCCTTTATCTCTAAATCGCGATTTTGCAAGTACTGCGTTTGCATTAAAGAGGGCAGTACAGTAGCCGCACGAAACTATTAGAAGACTCACAGCGCCATCTACCATTTAGCATCCCAACTAACCTGTATCGCGCAATAAAAGTTTGCAAGCCAATTCGAACATATACAAGTTCCGAACAGTAACAATTGACCGTTGCCACCACGCTCGGCAAAGAAGACCTTCATTTTCTGTGGAGTAACACCACTAACACTACTAATGCGTGTCACACCGTAGGTAGATAGAGAAAGACTCGTAGGAAGCTAGGATAGGGTCCGGGCGTCCTCGCAAGGCGAGGCTCGCGACGCGTTCTATGCTTCAGACCCGATCCCAGCCCGCGCTGGTTGATCTTAATTATATTTTATAATAAGCGATTATCATAAACTAAATTATTAGTTAAGATTGTTTTTTTTTCCTTTTTTGTTTTCATTATCATTGTATTTGACTTATGATAAGTACGATCGATTCGTCTACATTATCAATAAACGTTTTCATTTCATTTCAACCGTTACTCTACAAGCGTTAGATAGCCCATTTATCGAGAAAGGCAACAAGGCCATAATATCATCTCGCTTAAGACGAGTAATTATTAATTATGTGGATACTATGAAAGAGTGGAGCACCAACGAAGATGTTTCGAAATCGGGGATAGCCCTGAGTTATTATTCAACGAGGACCAAATTTGTGGTAAAATAAGATATTTAACAAGCAACAGTTTAAGCCTATTTATCTATAGTTTGTTTACAACCTGTTTCAAAGAATTTCAATCCAAAATTATTAAATTCTCAACACTCTTGGAGCGGTTTCGCACTACGTCCGATCCGAAACCGTGAAAATATGGTCTGTAGTAGCTGTAGAACTATTTCTATGCTAATTTACGCACTAGATCCGATGTCCGTCATCTGATTTATTTCCAAACTAGCGGCCCGCCCCGGCTTCGCACGGGTGGACTTTTATACCCTACCCTACTCCTACCCTACCCCTACCCCTACCCCTACCCTACCCTACCCCTACCCTACCCCTACCCCTACCCTACACCTACCCTACCCTACCCTACCCCTACCATACCCCTACCCTACCCCTACCCTACCCTACCCCTACCCAAAAGTATCCTATGTCCTTCTCCCAGTTCTTATCTACCTCCCTACCAATTTTCAGCCAAATCGGTTCAGCCGTTCTTGAGTTATAAATAGTGTAACTAACACGACTTTATTTTGTTTTTAAAATGTATTCTGCTATTCGGGACGGAAACAAATCCAACAAATCAAAAACCATGGCAATCGGTCCAGCCGTTCTCGAGTTATAAGTGTTGTAACAAACACGACTTTCTTTTATATATATAGATTTCTAGACAAATATTTTCACGGGTTCGGATCGGATTCGGATCGGACGTAGTGCTAAACCGCTCTTATTTGTTGTTTACATAAAATAGTATTCGTTTTCAATTTGCTTTATTTATTTTTTGGTACTGTCCAGTAAAATAAACTTATGCCGTCATCATCAGCCCGTATTACGTCCACTGCTGAACATGGGCCTCCTCCCGAACAAGGCCGTTATAATCCATGCAAACAAAAAAACAAAAGGTCGGTATATTTATACTAATATTATGAAAGGTTTTTTTTTTCGGACATACATAGTTAGCTACGAGCCTATTGCTACTTCACCGGGCATAAAGGCGAGCAGAGCTCCAGCCTTATTAAGGGTTTAAAAACTACAAACTAAGCAACCTGCGCCGGCGCCCCCTGTGGGACTTGGAGCTCGGCTCAGGGCGGTCGCTGGCGATGAGATTGAGGGATTATGACTTTTAGTATTTTAGGGGGTTTTGTGCAACTGTCGCTCTTTTCAGCGAGGGTATCGGATGGTTCTTTGCAAATTAAGGGTCGGGAAGACAAGGGGGGAAAGATTTGATTATTGTATTGAATAGGCTCCGTAACTACTGAGATTTTTAACCATTAGAATGCTAAGATATACAGGGCTAACATAGGCTATAAATATCTATGCTAAAATATCAAGCTTAACAGTTGCTTGAACGCGCTATCTCAGGAACTGCTGCAACTAGTCCGATATGAATTGACCAAGGAAGACTATAGGCTATAAATCATGAAGTTCCCACGGGGAGGGGATATTTCCCGTACCCTAAGCCCATGGTCTCAACCCGTGGGTAAAACAGAATGCGGATAGCTATCACTACATAGTATAAAACGAAGTCACTTGCCGCTGTCTGTCCGTCCCTATGTATGCTTAGATCTTTAACACTTCGCAACAGATTTTGATGCGGTTTTTTTTAATACATAGAGTGATTCTAGAGGAAGGACAACCTCCGAAGCGTAGAGGTATTTCGCTCGCTTTAAGTCTCGGAGGTAGTGGGTTCGATCCCCACACCGAACAATAAATCTTTGTGTAAATTCTAAGATTTATTTCCGGGTCTGGTTGGTTGAGGGACTACCCTCCGTGCCTCAGAAAGCACGTCAAGCCGATGGTCCTGATTGTTATAACATCATCTATAACAAGCGTATACCAGGGAACGGGGAGCAGCGTTTCCCTGTATATTACAACATAATACTGCAGTCACCAATCCGCGTGCCAAGCGTGGTGACTATGGCAAAAACCCTCCCTCGGGAGGAGGCCCATGTTCAGCAGTGGACGTTGTACGGGCTGATGATTATAATGATGATGATGAGAGGAAGGTTTATATGTATGATACATCAGCATTGCACCCGTGCGAAGCCGGGGCAGGTCGCTAGCTTAATAATAAAGTTCCCATGGGAACGGGAGTTAAGTGAGTGAAACCGCACGCGGAAACCTAGTCATTCATATTTTTAACTTCATAGTTACGATTTTACATAAACTGCTCAAACCCTCACCACCCTAACTTCTCCGTAATCGAGTAAAACCAGCTAATACTCATAAGTAATTGATTTTTATAACATTCCATAACACAGTATATAAGATTGGGTTAAGCCATTTCCGAAACGTCTCAAAAGGCCGTTTCAATCAATCTCTACGCAATATCTGAAAAGCTAAGCGGGTCCATCAAATCACGATAATGGCCCAACATGTCTTCCACTACACTCAATTCCTTTCAAATGTCCATAAAATTTAGTTAAAGCTACTCGGCAAATGGAAATCTTTCATCTTACTTATATTTTTAGGCGAAAGTTTGGTTTGGATGGCTGGATGTTTCGTACTCTTTAACGTAAAAACTACTGAAATGTTATAAGGGGATAGTTTATAAATAAATAAAAAATAAAAATCATTTTAATTTACGTAAACCTATTACAGGCACTTGCAAATAGTCAAAACAATAATTTATTATTAATCTATGTATAATTTTAACATTTATAAATGAGCATATTAAGCAGGTATTTTAGTTATAGTTTTTTTTATCATTTTAGTCTTAACTTTATTATTTTACTATATTGTGTCCAATAGCTTATTCTGTATATATTAAATTATATTAAGAACAGTTGTCATTATTTGGGTGGACCATGAGTATATAACGACGGACGCGCTTTAATGCTACCACCGGATCCAATACGCCCCAACTGAGAAGATCCGGCGAAACAAACTCAGTGGGTTATTCTACTGCCGGTTTTAACACGACCTACATGAGACGGTCCGGCGAAACATACTCAAATGGGCAGAGCGATATCTAAGCTGGTTAATATATACTATAGACTGTAAAAAAGTAGCAAGGCTGGTATTACAGCAGGACTCAGCTAGTTTGATGATAAGTGTGAATCAGATTTAAGAGGACTTTTTACTTATGTAAGAAGGAGGCTTTGAATAAAAAGGGATCATACATCCTCCGTAGCGTAGCGGTATTTGGCTCGCCTTGAACCTTGGAGGTCGTGGGTTCGATCCCCACACCGGACATGAAAATCTTTGTGTAAATTTTAAGATTTCTTTCCGGGTCTGGTTGCTTGAGGGACTACCCTCCGTGCCTCGGAAAGCACGTTAAGCCGTTGGTCCCGATTGTTATAACATCATCTATAATAATCGTATATCAAGAAACGGGCAGCAGCGTTTCCTTGTGTGGTACAACATAATACTGCGGTCACCAACCCGCCTGCCAAGCGTGGTGACTATGGCAAATAGTCCCCCGGGAGGAGGCCCATGTTCAGCAGTGGACGTTAAACGGGCTGATGATGATGATATCCCTTTTTATTCAAATCTCCCTTCTTACACTTATTATCAAAGTACGTAGTTTTGTTCGGAATTTCAATGATATTTTTTATTATGTACTGACCTCACAGACATTGTCCTGTATAATTAAAACTAAATATTAGGCGTGATAGCTCTCAACTAACCGTGATGTGCACTAAGAGCAGCACGCATTCTGTCAATGTTATGTCAAACGCCATAATATTACATTAAAAACGTTTATAATATTGTGAAAAGCGCTAAGATAAAGAAGGTATTCTTACATTTTATAATTTTCCGCGTGATTTTCTTTTTTTTAATTCATAAGATCCTTTTCCTGATAACAAAAAATACAAAAAAAAAAGAATTTGCGATATCGGTCCAGCCATTCACGCCTGATTCCGTGACCAAGGGAAATAGGGATTAATTTTTATATAAATATAGTTTTTCTATCCGGGGGATTAATTACTTTTTTATTTTTCGGCTACGGTTAGACTGATCCCTCATGAGGAGATTGCGTTCCTGGAATGTGAACGACGCAAACAACGTGAGCATTGGGGTCGCGAAAAACCCGTACGGCCAATGTAGGGGTAGCCTTAGTCTTTTTTTTATTTTTTATTACTAGCTCCGTTTTTGCACTCTACTAGTAAATATTCTTTTAAACCCCTGGTGCTAAGCTGAAAAGCTTGAGTTACGAGTGAGTTCACGTCGCGTCGGTAGTGGAATGGGTGGGGATCGAACCTGCAACCGCATGATCGCAAATCCGAAGCTCTAGACATTGGGCTATGGCCGCTTTTAATTTTCATTGTCTCCCTATCTTGAAAATAAATCCGTAAACTATTAAATACTAGCTTCCCGCACGTTGCTTGTCTTCCCGCACGAACTTTATAATAAAATATTGCTTTTGTAATTTCTGAGTAACGTAGCTCTTTAAAGGGAACTAAAATTGTGAGATCAGTTCAGTAGTTCGGTAGCTTAGGCAATGCAAACAAACAAACTATAAAATTCTTTCTTATTTTAATATTAGTATATAGATTATAATACTAACATACACGTTTCAACATTATGTAGGTATTCTGACGAGAAAACATATAAAGTAGTGAATATATGTTAGATTTTTATCTGCAGAATATTTAAAATTTAAAACATTCCCCAAAAATAGGTAAAGTAGGCATGCTTAAAATATCAAGTTTGTCACTTCGCCAATATTTTTCTCCCAAGATTTGTTACAAGTAGGTCTTAAAAATTCGAGCAAATCTCCCAGGAGACTCCCAAGAAGATAACATCCTATCGTAAAATGCGAAGTAGAATATTATTATCTCCTAAGATTTATATAATAACTGCTTACGTAAGAAAGTAAATATTTTTTATAGTACTAGTTTCTCGCGCACGGTTTGACCTGCATAACTCCAGTTCCCGTAGGTAATTCATAATTAAATGTAGCATATAGCCTTCCTTGATAAATATGCTATCTAATAATTAATAGTTATTTGTTATACAAGAGTGCAAAGTTGCTTTTTAACCGCGTGTTCAATTTTGATGACCGAGCAAGCGAAGGATTCTAAAATTGAATCACGAGCGCAGCGAGTGATTCAAAATTAGAATCCTGAGCGTTAGCGAGAGCATTAAAAGAGCACGAGGTGAAAAATCTTTGCACTCGAGTGCAACACGTAACTTTTCATTCCACCTCAGCGAGGAAATGCGCATTATTAACAGTTTCAGTCAATTCTGTTGGCGTCAAACAAACTTCCTCGTCGCTAGAATCACTCATTTTAGTTTTTTCACTTGCTTTCAAGTTTCTTGTTTTTAATTGTTTTTAATTATTAATATAAGGTTTAACAATGACGTGAAAAAATGCCGCGTAAAGAACCGCGTACAAAGCAAATTGAAAAAAGAACACCAAGAAGGTTCCGAGTCTGAGTTTTTAACAAATTAAAAAAAAGTTGTATGATATATTCGGCACCATAGAGGTAGCAGTAAATAGGTTTGATGTTTTTTTTAATTCACAAACTTAGTGCACACGATGTTCTAAATTAAATTTACTTTATCCTCTAGAGAATAAAAACGGCTTTTCCACTCAGATATTGAAGATTAAAAATACTCTTTCCGAGATGGTGGGATCAAAAGATTTTTTCTAATCGGACCTTTAGTTCTTGAGATTATCGCGTTCAAACTCGTGAGCTTTATTATATTAGTTTAGATTTATTGAATGACGGCACACGCCTGTCTGACGTATGACAAAAAATGTTCGGGTGCGTTCCACTAAGCGTTCACAACGATCACGCTCACGACCGCAGTTTTTCCCGTTCCACTTGTTTGTGAGCGTTACTGTCGTAAACTCAAGTGGAATGGATTATAGAGCGTTATGAGCGTGGAGGTAAATAATACAAACGGCGAGTTACTATGAAGATTGCAAAAGATTTAAGAGGTTAGGTTATTATCTGTAAGCCTTGAAAATAAACAATTAATTATTGTTTGAATCGATTTCTATTGAAAAAAAAAATATAATTTAATTTTTATATTTAATATTAGTGGTGTATTTAAATAATTTACGTTTAAATGTAATTAAAATGTCTTTAAATGCAGAAGCATTAACTTCTACTAAAATATATTTTTCCGCATGATATAAAGTTAGCTTTACGGTCGCCATTTTTGATGCTTTAAGTTTTGAAAACGCCGCTCATTTTCTCAACGATCACTTCGACCCACCTTTTTAGATGGGTCATCGTGAGCTTCGCGTGAGCGTCAGTCATGACGTCTTAAGTGACGTTTTTGCCGCGACCACAACGACCGCGGCCGTTATGTGGAACGACTATAGGAGCATTTTGATCGTTGTGGGCGCTTAGTGGAACGCACCCATGATACGTCGTTGGCGAATAATATGACTGTAGGTATAAAAAGATAATATCAGGAAACGTCAACTGAGTGAAGCTAGTCAAAATCATGTGACAGATCCAACAATCGGTCATCGTTCAGTGTTCGACACGAACGTCAGCTTTTGCTCGACAGCTTCGCGGAAAGGTGCATCACTGTTGTATCGTAAATATAACTTCATTGTTATGTATTAAGCCAGAAATCAATAGAAGTTGTACTGTAGTGTTTAATCATTAAACTTATTATTTTTCCAAACAAAATTGTTTTGTTCGCTTTCAATTGTTTAATAATAAATTCATCTGTTATAAGTCGTAACGTGTGCTAAGGAACATCGAAATCCGTCTACTAGTTTATGAGTTTATTCGTCACATACATACAAAAATAAAACTCTTTCTTCTTCAAATATTGTTGAAATAAGTGTTTATTTTTGTACTAGCGTATATCTATACTAATATTATAAAAGTTTTTTTTATAATATTAGTATAGATATAGACGGGGAACTATTCGACGTGTTCTACTGTGTTAAAAAAAAAACGTGCATTTTTGCATCATCATAATTTCTTATGAACAGCATTTAGCCTAATTACGTAAAAATGCGACAGCGATAACTTTGCAAATGAATAACAAAATATCGCAAATGACAACTAAACACCAATTGCTGCAATTGCAATTTGCAAATAAACTGTAAAATTATGGAAAAATGTCTACTATCGCGTTGTTATAGCAAATTAAAATATTGGTTGGCGGGTTGAACGGTTTTACAGTCTGTAACCGACATAGATTAAAACATTTAGTAAGTATTTTTATTACAATACTAGTTGATACCCGCGACTTTCTCCGCGTGGTGTTTGTTATTCCTTCGGTTTCTTTACTATCCCACGGGAACTCATTAATTTTGTGTATTTAAAAGTATTTAAAATGTTGACCGGGGATGTAAGGTACCTCCATGCTAAGTTTCATTTAAATCGGTACAACATTTTCGGTTTCGCCGGCATGACAATGTGTTCTATTTTACTTCTAACATCCCCCTGACTCGGTTTTTAGCGTTTTTTTTCTATGTACGGACATTCGACTGCTACAGTCTTATCTATACCTACTAATATTATAAAGAGGATAAATTTGTCTGTAAGCATGTTGTAACGAATTGGCTCAAAAACTACGGGAGCGATTTTAAAAATCCTTTACCATTCGCATGCTACATTATCACTGATTAATATAGGCTATATTTAATTATGAAGTTCCCATGGGAACGGGAGTTACGCGGGTGAAACGGCGCGCGGGAAGCTAGTTATATACAGGGTGTCCCAAAAGATTACGTAGCTGGGAAGGGGGGTGATAGGGATGGTCACAAGGGTCACCAGAAAAATATGAAAAATTCCCTCTGGGTGTTTAAAAAAATAAATGGCATTTTTTAAAAGACTAAAAATTTTACACCTTGTGCTAACTGTACCTACAAATATGGCTGTATTTAAAAAAAATGCTGTTATGTAATCTTCAATAACAACAAGGTCATCAACATCAACATCAAAAATAACAAGGTGTAAAATTTTAAGTTTTTAAATAAATGCCATTTTTTTTAAATACCCAGAGCGGATTTTTTTTTTATTTTTCTAGTGACCATTGTGTCCACCTCTGTCACCCCCTTTCCCAGATACTTAACCTTTTGGGACACCCTGTATAAAGATAGAAAGTTTTTCTCTATGGCTTGACATAAAACTCCCTTGCTCAATACAATATTGTCTATTAAACATTCTCAACAACGTTACTACTAAAATTCGCATTGATTTAATATTGGATATGATTTCTAATACGATCCCGCTATAGGTATAACTATTTCCAATTTTAATCAATTTATATGAAACAATTGTATGGCATCCCTATGAGCTGTGAACTCCCACAAATACAGCGATGCTGTTGTCGCCTAATTCTAATTCCCGCATACAATGTATCCGCAACATAATTATCTGATATTACAAAGTTTGATCAAAATGATATTGGTTTGTGGGATCAGAATATTGCAACATCATTTCTGGGTTTGACTTTAAATGCGCTATAATATCAAAATTAATCATTGATTTATATAATTATAAGCTTTCTACAAACAGTTTCATAACCCCTGTTCCCGTAGGAATATCAACATATTTCTTTAAAGACAATTCCCGCACTCGGTAACTGAATCCCTGTCCCCCACGACAGGGATTAAGTTACCGAGTGCGGGAGTTTACAAACATATAATTTACGAACACAAAGCACACCCAGACTCACAACTCAATACTCAATATTCAACTGACAACTATTAGTGTTTCACTCAAATAATTGTCCCGGGTGGGAATCGAACAAAAACACCATCAATATCGAGGAACTAATCCCTCCCACACTCTCGCCACTGAGCCAGGATCAACAGGGGCGTACACGGCAGTGGCTCTAAGCTCAGGCTGGTCCCGGGACCCCTAAATGTCTTGAATCCCGCATTGAGCTTCCGGGGCAGCCGAGATATGTTACCCTGGATAACGTAGCGTGCTAAAGATGAAAGACTTTTTCAAATCGGACCAGTTTCAAAAGTTCAGGAAAGTCAGCTACGCTGCTGTAAACCGCGTGCGGGAAGCTATTTTAAAATATTTAGATTAGTTAATCATAGCCATTCCACATTGCCAGCATACTAATACCTGTATCTAATACTCAGCTATAAAAGCGCATCAATTTTCCCGCAAAACCGGGAGTTTTCCCTTACAATTCAGATGATATCGTGACATGTAGCATCATTCAATTTTAATTACCCCAGTGTGGAGCTGCGCAATAATCGTTAGCAACATTGGTTATGGCTTTATCTGTTTTATGGCGTAGGAGTATGGCTCTATGGCTCGTATTGGTGATGAGCTGAATCTATTTTAGTGTTCATTTTGGGAATAGATTGATGTGGCTTGAAAGTATATTAAGGTTAATTGAAAGTTTTGACAATTCCACTGGACATTATGTACCTAGTTAGCCAGGAGACTTATGCTATTTCACCGGATATAAAAGCGAGCTAATTTCCAGCCTAAATAAATGGTTTAAATACTACAAACTAAGCAACCTGCGTAAGACCTGTCCTGTGAGACTCGGACCTCGGCTCAGGGAGGTCGCTGGCGGGGAGATTGAGGAATGATTTTAGCTTTTTAGGGGAATTTTATGCAACTGTCGCTCTACTTTACAGTTCGCGGGCCGCTCGGACTTCGACAGGCGTACTCTTCTCCGGCGGGTCGGAACCTAATGTCCCCGGGGGGGTTTTAGTGAAATAAAAAACCAAAATCACTTACTCGACTCGTAAACTATTAAGTACCAGCTGCGTCCCGCGGGATTGTGGGATAATGGTAAATAGGTATACGGGGTGCGTTCCGACAAAAAGTACGACTTCTGTCAGAATCTCCGCTGTTTCTATAGAAACTAGCTTGTACCTGCGACTTCGTCTGCGTGGAATAGTTACATTCGCTGTATTTTTTTATTTTTTTTGTCCGGGTGGAAATACTTTTACTCATTCCCACCGCCGCTGCAGCGCAATTGCGCGCTGGCGGAGGGATATGTGGGACTCACCCTCTCCATAGCGTGGTATGCTAAACTCATACCACGAGGAGAGGACCATACACCACTAAAACCTCCCGGACACTCCTTCGATCCGCCGTTGGCGGGGGCCGGGTAAGCATGAGCAATCCGGCCCAGTTACATTGGCCTAACACTAATTATAAAACATTATTTTTTGGTACTCCGCGCTTATTGGTCTTAATGGGATGTTATATAGCCTAAAACCTTCTTCAATAATAGATGACCTATTAAACGATGACATAAGTTCCTTAGATTAACGCATTCAAGCAAACAAACTAATTCTTCAGCTTAATAATATTAGTAAAGGTAAGACAGTATTCTTATAACTGTCAACCACCTTATACTACGTATATATTTAATACAATCATCAACAGCCCGTTTACGTCCACTGCTGAACATGGGCCTCCTCTTAACAGACCTTGGCAAGACAGGATCGTAGAGGGAAATTGCCATAATCACCACGCTTGGCAGACGGATTGGAGATCGCAGTAAGATGTAAACCTTGAGCTAATAGATGCTGCTGCCCATCCATCAGCCATATGTCCCTTAGTCGCCTTTTACGACACCCATGGGAGGACATAGGGTGATCTATTCTAAGCCGGAAACCACACGGCACATTTGTATATACAATTTACCACTAAAATAATCTTGATAGAACACAAAAATCGAGTCACAAGAGAGCGCGGACATCTGTCTCCGCAATAATCTCATTATCAATAATGGCGGTACATTTTCCTCATAAATTCTACACGTGTTAGAAAGATACGTCTCGATTCATTTGTACTTAATTCGGTATAGGAGGAATGTGCTGTCGTGATAATGTAATATTAACCGTAGGTATAATATTCAACCTCCGTAGCGTAGCGGTATTTGGCTCGCTTCAAATCTCGGAGGTCGTGGGTTCGGTCCCCACGCCGGACAGGAAATCTTTGTGTAAATTCTAAGATTTCTTTCCGGGTCTGGTTGGTTGAGGGACTACCCTCCGTGCTTTGGAAAGCACGTTGGTCACGACTGTTACATTACATCAACTATAACAAGCGTATACCAGGGAACGGGCAGCAGCGTTTCTCTGTGTGTTACAACATAATACTGCGGTCACCAACCCGCCTGCCAAGCGTGGTGACTATGGCAAATACCCTCCCTCGGGAGGAGGTCCATGTTCAGCAGTGGACGTTATGCGGGCTAATGATGATAATTATATTGTTTGAATGTATGGGACTTATTTATATTGTTTTGCCGTCTGCTAGTATTTTTGTTAACCCCTCGTGTTAAGCTAAAATTCTTCTTGTTTGATCGAACCGGCGACCACAAGATCATAAGTTGGACGCCCCTAGCCATTGAGTTACGACCGCTTCACTCAATTTCCTAAAGTTTAAAGAGAGAGCTTAGAGCTTAGAGCTTCTATTTGCTGCGTAACGAAATAGTAGTACACTTAAAAGTTACGTGGGTCGATTTCCCGCTTAGGACAAAAAATAAGTGTCAATTTTAAGATTTGTTTTCAGGTCTGGTTGGTTCAGGGATTACCGTCTATGCCTCTGAAAGCACGCTAAGCTGTTGACCCCGACTGATAACATCATCTATAACAAGCGTATACCAGGGAATGGGCAGTAGCGTTTCCTTGTGTATCACAGCATAATACAAGCCCATGTTCAGTAGTGGACGTTATAAGGGATGATGAAGATGATGAATGAAAATTAGCCCTTATTTTGATTGGTGGTCACCAGCCCGCGTGCCTAGCGTCGTGACTATGGCAAACCCCTCCCTCGGAAGGAGGCCTTCAATCATTGATTCAATTTACAAGATTTTAAATTCGTTTTGTTCAATTTAAATCAAGTCTGATGATTAATGAAAATGTTAAATATATAAATAGTCTTAAGTGACCATATCAGTGCAAAAACATATTTGAAACATAAAGCGCTTCAAAATGAAGTCATATAAAAACAACACATAAAATTAAATATGACTTTACTATTGCAAGTTCCAAAGAACTTTCTCGAGAAATGCCCAAGAGACACGTACGTACGGAATAAATAAAACAAATAAGCGTTATATTAGTGAGAATACAATTATTACACAAGTTTTATCTTACGAACAGAATATAATAGTATTTTTTGCTGCAGCACTGTGCAGTCGTGAATAAAAGTGGAAGAAAAACTTTGTAACTCTTTTTGTGTTGAGTGTGACATTTAGCATAGTTAAAGTTTATTTGAAAGAGTAAAAAGAAAGGCTAAAGGTGTTCGCTAACTTCTTATATCCTTAAGCGAAATGTAATTTTAAGAACCAAGTCATGTTTTAAGCTAAATAAACTACCGATCCTGGTGAAAACATTGAATATAAATCCACATTCCAATATTTACACAATGTACAAGACGTTATATCTTTTATAATAAGTATAACACAAAAGTAACAGATGTTACAGTGAAAACAAGAATGAACTTTGAAATGGAAATGGACAGGCCACATGCTGAAAAGAGAGATGAGTAGGATGGAAAAATGGACCAAAAAGGTTACACAGTGGTATTCAAGGAACTGAAAACGAAAAAGATGTAGACTGGTGATAAGATAGGAGGACGATTTGCCCAAAAGTTGGAGGAGTCGCACTGGATCGCGAAATAAGTAGGGAATTAGAGGAGGCCTATGTCTCAAGACACCATGACGTGGTAGTTGATAGTTAGGTAAAAATATAGATAGTTAAAAAAAACAGTAGTTTTAGAAATTAGAATAATCTAGTAGTACCTAGAATTTAAATTTTTATGGTCAGAGTATAAAGGCTATTTTTATTTATTTATTTATAACCTACAGGTGCAATTCCACCTATTTCTTGACATCGGGCCGAGATTATCCTTGTGATTTTTTTTCTAGGAACACAATGTTTTACCCGGCTCTGGATTCAAACTTAAGATCTTCCTAGTAACATAGACCAGTGAGGCCAGTAGATGACAACAGGCTGATATGTTGATGATATTACCGTTCCACTAAAAAAATAGTAAGTAGGACCGATATTCTGTAATCTATCATGAGTTTTTTTTTCCAGAAAATTTACGTAATTGTCACTTAAGCTTCTTAGCCTCACTTATAACTTAATTGAACAAAAATGAAAGAGATCTTTGATTAGGGAGTTTCGTTTGAATATTTTAGATCTTGGGCTTATTTTCACTATTTTAGCTAATCCTAAATCAAATGTTGAAAAAAAATTGTGTGGTCTATCGAGTACAACAGCTTAACCAATGAATCATCATCATCATTTCAGCCGTAGGACGTCCACTGTTGGACATAGGCCTCCCTCATAGATCTCCAGTTGTTGCGGTTAGAAGCGGCCTGCATCCACCGTGATCCTGCAGCTTTAACCAGATCATCCGTCCATCTAGTAGGTGGACGTCCTACGCTACGCTTGCCGATCCGCGGTCTCCATTCGAGAACTTTTCGGCTCCAACGGCCGTCTGTTCTCCGTGCTATATGGCCTGCCCATTGCCACTTCAACGAACTAATCCGTTGGGCTATGTCGGTAACCCGGGTTCTTCTACGTATCTCCTCATTTCTAATCCGATCTCGTAGAGAAACCCCGAGCATAGCCCTCTCCATAGCTCGTTGAGCGACTCTGAGCCTGTTCATAAGGCCTATGAATATAATATAATGAATAGCTAAATCTGCTAAATAATAAGGATTATAAGAATATTTATATTATATTTTAATTTTAGTGGTGTAATAGTAGTGATAACGTACAATGGGGTTGACGTATCCATGTGGATAAAAACCCTCTATTAATTTTTACGAAAAAAAAAACTTAATTTAGTAGAATTAATAACAGTTTTAGTTTAATAGAGATAATAATTTCTGGCTCACTTTAAAAGCTAAGAAAATTTGCTATATTTTACAGTTTTATTAAGCTACTAAAAAGTACATTGAACCTTAGTTTATATTGTTTTATAATATTTTAAAAAGCTTAGCCCCTAAGCAAGGTTTGAAATTTATCGCGATGTCAATAAACAAATAATTTTCTACGCGACAGTACCTATTATTATTTATAACGTTAATTAATAGAGACATTTTCTTTTATCAAGTTATAATTTACAAGAATTGTATATTACATAATAATGCTTTTTCTCATTATTATATTATTAGTATATATGACTAATTCTTTGTCCGTGTATTTCGCCTATTGACATTTTTTTTTTGTTTTCTATGTCATTATGTTTTAATATTGATTGATTGTACATATCTAGTTCATTTGTTTTTTTTTTACAATTTTAATAACATTTCTTTTTATGAATATAAAATTAAAACAAACTAATGCTATTTTAATATTCTTTGCATAAGTCACTATGCTGAAACTAATTTTGACATAATTATAATGAAAAACTAAAGGTCGCGCGCGGTTTCCCGCGTAGTTCTATTTTCCGTAGAAACCTCGTTTCAAAATATAGTCACAAAAATAGGATAGTCATTAAATGTTTTCATTCATCATCAGCCCGTACAACGTCCACTGCTGAACATGGGCCTCCTCCCTAGGAAGAGTGTTTGCCATAGTCACCACGCTTGGCAGGCGGATTGGTGACCGCAGTATTATGTTGTTATACACAGGGAAACGATGCTGCCCGTTCCCTGGTATACGCTTGATATAGATTATGTTATAACAATCGGGACCAACGGCTTAACGTGCTTTCCGAGGCACGGAGGGTAGTCCCTCAAACAACCAGACCCGGAAAGAAATTTTAGAATTTACACAAAGATTTCTTGTCCGGTGTGGGGAACGAACCTACGACCTCCGAGACCTAAAGCGAGCCAAAACCGCTACGCTACGCTACGGAGGTTGTCATATTTTCATTATTATAAAAATCGTTTCAATATATCAACAAATTAATTACTTATTACCATTTACAACTTCAACTCTTTATTATTACACAAGCCCACACCCGAAAATAGCCTTCAAAAGCGTGCGTGACATGAGCTACAAAGTTTGAAATTATTTCCTGCTTCGTCCCACGATGTTACCCGCGTTGTCCAACGCGAGTAACATTGTTACGATGTTACCCACGTTGTCCAACGCGATTAACATCGTCACGACGTTACGACAAAATAAAAAACAAAATACAAAATTACACAGTATGACCCACTGGATCAGAGTAGCATATAGGCTGTTCATTTTGTAGCCATATAGGCTGATCCACCTTAAAGTAAACTATCCTAGAGCTAAATCTCAGCCAAATCCGTGAATTACGTTTTGCGTGAAAGAGTAAAAAACATTCATAGACCCTCCATTAAAATTTTCTCGTTTATAATATTAGTAGGGATAGGTTGTTATTTATTTATAAATTGATTTTTAGCTTCACGCGCATATCTCTCGTTCTCTCAAGAGCCTCGTTATGATGTTAAAGCCTACTTTTTACCCGATACCAACGAAAAAAATATTTTTGAAATCGTTACAAAAAACAAACGAATCTTGTTTCTTTATAAGTATTGATTATTAATATAATTAACTTTTATCTTCATTATTTGATATATACTTTTTGTTTATTTATTTAACTTTAATTATGAAAAACATATTTGTCATTAATTATTATTATTGATTTAATAGAATAAAATATAAATTATATTTGTTTTAATTAAAATAGGTTAATAATAGCTTCGAACGTTGTTTTATAATTATACTTTTGTTCTTTTATTATTTATGACTTGAAATAACAACTCAATGTGTTGATCTGTAATTAGGAAACAACATTTGAAGTAGGGTTGCCAGATGAAAACCTTCAAATATCGGGACAAAAATTCGTGAATTTTAGAATTATTTACGGGAAAAATAAATGAAAGATTCAAGGTTCAAGAAATACGATCCGATGCCCTCGTAGACCCGAAGTTCGAGAGGCCCGCGAACTGTATAGTAGAGCGACAGTTGCACAATATTCCCCTAAAATACTAAAAGTCATAATCCCTAAACCCATCGCCAGCGACCGCCCTGAGCCAAGGTCCAGGGGCGCCCTCTTGCGCAGGTGCTTAGTTTGTACTTTTTAACCATTTATTAAGGCTGGAGCAAAAGCCTCATGGCTACCTACATAAGTCGAAAAGAAAAAAAAAGTAAAAGAAATGATTTGCATGACTTGACTTTTCTTGACTTGTCTGGACATTATATGAAATGTCTGGACATTCCGAACGAATCCCGACCAACTGGCAACCCTGATTTGAAGCTATTAATGGTGTTTTAAATATGTTAAATAATTGTAAATGACGTGTAACAAGAGCGAATAATTCGTCTAGGTTACTTATAAGCTGTTTCTATTTCTGAATCCCGCTGGCTTAAAGGCTGACTCCACATCAATTTCTCAAGCGAATGCAAAGGGAATATGCGACGCTAACGACACGAGCGCCGTGCTCCCAACCCCGTCACTAGCGCTCCCCAGCGCATGCCACACACACGCGAGGCACACGCACGCTCAGTGTGGAATGAGCCGCAGCCAGAGTTAAGCTGCGGCAACATGATAATCATCGACACAATAGATTTAGAACTTTAATCAATGACAAATTAAACCTAAATTACTTTGTGCGAACTTTTCATCAAACTGACCTCAAAACAACGGTTTTAATCTCGCATGTTTTATATTCCATTTGTTTCGTATTCTACATAATATTGTGGTAATATTCTGTGTGACCTATAAACTAGCACTCAGCACGCTTGGATCACAGAATGTATAGGCTCACAGTAGGTAAAGTTACCCCAGGAAAAAGGTCATCGGGTATATCTGCCCTGCTTTGCGAAGAATGGCAGACATTAATCAAAATAGTTTTAAACTATGGGGATAATAATAACCTTTCATTGTATAGAATTATTTTATTAAATTTCAAAGCAGGGAAATGTATATGATCGTTTAAAAAAAAAAATCGTCGTATTTTATTTTATCTTATTAAGGCATAAAAATAAAATCGATACTATACAGCATTGTGCCCGGATGACCCAATATTCAGAGGCATGTATACGCTGTATGTCTCGCACATTAGACACAATAAGATATTGAGCAGAGGGCGAATCCAGTCACGTCATATCCGATCGAAACAGTACAATACATATATTTTTTTTAAACCAACACAACAAGGACGACAAAGTATAGAAGAGTACCACTGCTCGTATAAACACGGCCGCCGCACTGTAGGGAGCTGCGCCCATATCGCTAGCATAGTATAGTCTTGGGCCAGACATCAGGAAGCAACAGACGCACCCGCTGCCTTTTCAAAACGATCTTTGCTTGATTTGGAACAAATTGAATAAAAATTATTAATGAACTAGCATTTTACTCATATTGCCCATATCAGTTTATGACACTTGAATGTATCGAGATTCCCGTGGCTCACATAAATCAGAGCCTTATATCATTACATACTGCTATATTTCGTTTGAGTCCGCCGTGGGTATGGTTTCCATACTTAAGTGCCTTTAAACCAAATTTTAGAAAAAGCAACACAAAATCATGAATGTTAAAAATATGGATAAATAAATGTAGGTGTCCCAGTTCACCAACAACTTAACCTTTAATTGGTTTATAAAGCCAATCTTAATTATTAAGGATTCTTGATTATTTTATTTCAGTATTGATATGACTGCAGTCGACTCGGCTGCACTCTGCACTCGTTTGCAAAATGTAAAAAGCCTGGCAACACTCGATAAATGTGTCTTTTTTCATTGCTAAATTTAGATACAAATATTGGTGGCCTAATCACATAATGTGATCAGCTGTGGAAGAAGCCAAAGAGTTTAAAAGCCTATACTATCTACATATATATCAATACTAACAAAGAATGATAAATTAAGTTTGTGAGTGTAATTGTTAAAAACTCATTTATTTTTGTAATTCACAAAACCGTGAAATGTTTAATTGATTACATTCAAGTAAACTTACATAATTAACCATTTACGATTGACATGCACTTGATATGAATACCGCAGGCATAAGTTAACAGACAGATTTATAGTCAAAATGATTAACTAAACAATAAACTAAATAAAATAAATTACTAATTTTAAAAGTATTGTTACAATTTAAGGATTTAATAAGTTTACCCCTAAAATAGACTAAAGAAAGATTGACAAAACAGGTACATGGCAAGTGTGAGTGGCACAGTCGGAGGGGGAAGACCTCGACGTTCTCTGACCAAATCGGAGACATCCTCGCAAAAGGTCAAATAAGATCCACCCTAAAACGACGTGCTTGTATGAAGAATGTTATGAGAGTGAATGAAGCGAAAGATGTGTGTACGGATCGCAGCAAGTGGAGGTCCATTGTCTCTGCCTACCCCGCTGGGATACAGGCGTGACCTTATGTATGTATAGACTAAAGAACCGGCAAAATACGTCCACATCATCATTCATCATCATTGGACTTGTGATCTTGAGGTCGCCGGTTCGAACCACCCATTGTACTACCGACGTGAACCCACCCGTAACACAAGCATTTTAACTTAGCACGAGCAATAAGAATACGAGTAGACTGCAAAACTCTGCTAGAAAACTTTTTTTTTAAGTCATTCGGATAAATTTGGCCAATGCTATAAGCTTATTCAACGATTTTAGATTCATTTCAATAAATATGAATTAATATATTCTATAAAATATTACAATTAAAACGCAGAAGACTCCTTTCTATGAATGTTTCGCGTAAACAGAACACATTTTAAGTAATTACACAAATTAAGTAACTGTTCGCTGCAGGCACTGTGACTGACCCTCCATTTTATGAGCACTAAGTAGTAAGACCCTTCGTCTCCATTATGATCCTCACAGATTTAGTTTTAGGTCTCCGGTATACCTAAATATAAATCCAGGACGAACAATTCTCTCGTGTTTCACTGCTTACAGACGATAATAACGCTTTTTCTGTGTCATGTAACACTTATGTGAACTGGCTGTATCATTTGAGTAATTTCATATCGTCGGTGATAAACAATACCGCGTAATTGACACTAATATGCTGTATTTTTTTTGTTCTTTTTATAACAATATTTTATTATATGAATAATATATACAGGGGGGCCGAGGAGTTGAAGTTCAAACGCAAAATTTAGATACTTTATGATGAGGAGTATCCGAATCACCCCCATGTATGTTTTACGATTTTGAGTAGTTTTCGAGATAGATTTTTTTTTTTTAAATTTCGTATATTTCACCTAACATCAGTTTTCGTTTTCTCGTCTATATATACAACTAAAAGTAGCTAATTTAAAATAAAACTAACTTATAAAACCTGACCTCTGACCAAGTCCTTTCAAAACGTATGTTCAAAATCGTTTCCAAACTGGTTTTTAGAATATTAATATGTTTCCACAGCTGACAAAATCGCAAAGTGTAGGTGAATTTTGGGACGAAAAAGCAAAAAATGTAGAATAGTAAAAGCAATGCGAAATGCCCGTACAACGTCCACTGCTGAAAATGGGCCTCCTCCCGATTAAGGGCTTTTGGAAAAGCTGCTGCCCGTTCCCTGGTATACGCTTGTTGAAGATGATGTTATAACAATCGGGTCCAACGGCTTAACGTGCTTTCTGAGGCACGGAAAGAAATATTAGAATTTACACAAAGATTTCTTGTCCGGTGTGGGGATCAAACCCACGACATCCCAGACCTAAAGTGAGCCAAATACCGTGCTACGCTACGGAGGTTGTCAACGATGATATTACGCAAATAGAATTAATTAGAGTTTATATTAAAAGAATTTCACGCGCACGAAGTAGCAGACAATAATAGCAACATTCAGATACAAGCTCCAACGTTTCTGCAATTGCAATATCGTTTTATAGCATCATTTAGTTAGAAGTAACAATTCTATAGCCTTTAAGGGACGTGCTTATTGCAAATCTTTGGGCACCTCTCCAATTTTTGTGTTACTATATCGTTTATCGATGCGCAGATTGAAACTGTCCTAGATTCGATTTTAGTTGAGATGTTTAAACAAACATCATATACAGAAAAGATTTCTTTATTAGTTTGTAAATACTACATATTATAAAAACCTTTGCCACATTTGTCCGTCTATTTGTGATAAACTCAAAAAGTGCGGCACCGATTTTTATGCTTCATGTATTCACCAATTGATTTTTTTATGTTTTTTTTTCTGGATTGACATACGTAGGTAGCTACGAGGCTTTTGCTACTTCACCGGGCATAAAGGCGAGCAGAGCTCCAGTTTTAATAAATGGTTTAAAATCTACAAACTAAGTAACCTTTGGCTCGGACTCGGACCTTATCGAGTGAAACCGGCTCGGAAAGCTAGTAGATAATAAACACTACAAAATTATATTTTTTCAAAATTAGAAAAGTTATTTAGAAGCAATATCAAATTAAAAGATTCATTATTGTTGAAGATACTTTAAAACTACAAAACTTACGACTCTGTAAGTTTTACCAAATAATCCTTAAACCGACCATTAGTTACAAAAAAGAATGAGAGAATCGGACAACGCGTCATCATACTGTTTCCAAGGTAATGAAGCTAAAATCAGTGAAAATGTTTGTAAGATACTACTCCATATACTGTCACTGACATAGCTCAACGGATTAGCAAGCTGAAGTGGCTATGGGCAGGACACATAGCTCGAAGAACTGACGGCCGATGGAGCAAAAAGGTTCTCGAGTGGAGACCACGAACTGGCAAGCGCAGCGTAGGACGACCGCCTGCACGATGGACCGACGACCTCATAAAGGTCGCGGGGAGTCGGTGGATGCAGGCCGATAGCGATCGTTCCCTCTGGAAATCGATGGGGGAGGCCTATGTTCAGTAGTGGACTACAACAGGCTGATGATGATGACTCCATATACACTATAATCGTTCCAAGTTTTAAATCAAAAGGTAACCTAATAAACATTAATAATTTACCAATTTTTTTTTTTTTTTTTTCAACGATTAATTATGTCATTAATATTTACTTTACAATTAATTTATATTGTTTCATTTATTAAAATGAACAAACATGAATAAAATACAAACTAAAAGTAACTAATTAAAAATAAAACTAACTTATATACTACTATTCTAAATCTATTCTACTTGGCAAGGTTCCCAGAATGCTGGCAGCATCACCACGTTGAATGGCAATGCTTACCTGCTGTGCAAAGTAGAAACCAGCACTCGGAGAACGTGCCGCACTTAAGAGGGCCGCTGCGAGGTATTTATAAATTAATTTGGCTCCCGGTCCCCACGGCCCCAATGTTTCGACACCAAAAGGCACAAATACATAATCATAATCATCCAATTTACTTATATTATAAAAAGGAAAGATTTGATTGTTTGTGTTACCGACGAAGCTGGCCAGCTTCTTCGGTAACAGCCTGGCCGGTACACTAGTGGAATCAAAGAAAACACTGAGTACCTACTGGTTCTACTGATGGTTCATGCCAACAGTCAACTGTATATTAAAATATATCCACAGACCGCATAAACGGTGTGAACACAACGCTTGCGACTTATAACTTACTTATTACAACGCCATCTATCGAGTAATAGAAAAACTAATATTATTAAAACAGTTTTTGAACTTTGACCGTAAACAGTTTGTTTGCATTAAAAAGGCTCCGGAACCTTCGGAACACCGGAATCGGTAAAATACCGATTTTATTTTCTTTCACCATTAAAAAGTAAATTTATTTAGGAGTAATATCCTAGTAATATTATAAATGCGAGCGTTTGTATTTGAAGATGTATGTATTTTTATTAATCTTTCACGCAAAAACTACTGAATGAATTTGGCTGAAACTTTGCACGCTGATAGTTTATAAGCTGGATTAAAATATAGGCTACAAAATATCACGCTCCGACCCACTGAAGCAGAATGACGCGGATAAAACTGCTGGGCGCAGCTAGTAGGCTATATTTGATGAAGAATTTTTTATAGACACGGGAGCTATGCAGGCGAAACCGCGCGCGGGAAGCTATTTTGAATACGATTATTTATAGTACTGTTAATTTTAATACCAAAATTTGTACTTACATTGAATGTTACTTGTTTATTGAAATACATTTTTGTACATCAATTACAAGTGATAAGGGTCCGGCCGTTGTAACAAATAAAAGATTACCTAATACCCTTAAAAACCCTTTTATCCCTTCATTTCAGCAGATTTTTAGACATATGTTTGAATGTATAGAGCTTTGTTTTAACTGTACCAGTGGTAATATGGACAAACGATCGTTTACGGAGTTTGAGGTCCCGTATTCGATTCTTTGGTTGGTCTAATAACTGCGACACACTATCATTTAATGAAAAATGTTTTGGAACTGCACTGAACTGTAGAAGACAGTTATATCGATATCTTGCTTACAAGAGTTCAACAAATTGTATCGCCCATTAATTAAAATAAGGGCACGATTGCAGTTATTGTAATTGAAGATAGAGTACCATTTTAATATATTGGCCTTTGGGCACCCTTATGGGGTTAGGACAACGCAACGGCCCAGGGTGCCACTGGTATCGGTTAGCTATCTGTCCCAATCCCCTGTGCCAGTGATCGCGCCCTGAAATTTATTAAAGGTATAATAATAATCATAGTGCCTACCACTTCAAAATGTTCATATACTTTGATCTCTTCAAACTCGAACAACTCTCGACGTTCAAAGTAATTTAGGTTTCGGATTTGAGTGATTTAATTAATCGATTTATTTGCCATCGACATTGGTTAGATTATTAATTCATGTTCGTCTTTGATGTTTATTATTTTTATTCCGATCAAATTAATCATATTTCAGACAACCTCCGTAGCATAGCGGCATTTGGCTCGCTTTAAATCTCGGAGGTCGTGGGTCCGATCCCCACGCAGGACAAGAAATCTTTTTGTAAATTCTAAGATTTTTTTCCGGGTTTGGTTGGTTGAGGGACTACCCTCCGTGCCTGGGAAAGCATGTTAAGCCGTTGGTCCCGATTATTATGACATCATCTATGATAATCGTTTATCAAGGTACGGGCAGCAGCTTTTCGTGGTGACTTTGGAAAGAACCCTCCCTCGGAAGGAGGCCCATGTCCAGCAGTGGACATTATACGGGGTGATGATGATGATAATAATCATATTTATAAATCGTACCCTTAAGCGATCCGTTATTTCATCTTAATATTATATGTTTAGCCCAAGAATCGGATCCAGCATCTCCTAGCTAGACTGTAGTTACTTAGAGTCTATACTTTTATATACCTACCTGTCACTATTTTCACCTTGAATCGAACATTTATACAACACTAGCTGCGCCTCGCGGTTTTGCCCGCGTTACTCTGCTCCAGTGGGTCGGAGCATGATGTTTTGTAGCCTATATGTTAATCCAGCGTTAACCTATTCCAGTCCAAAATTTCAGTCAATTCCGTTCAGTAGTTTTGGCTTGAAAGAGTAACAAACATCCATCCATCCATATTTACAAACTTTCGCGTTTATAATGTAGGTAGGATAAATAAAAATCAAATTTACTTCCCTTTGCAACTGAGTATAATTTATCACAAAGAAACAGCACGACTTAAAGTCTTGAAGTTGAAGGGTACACAATATTCTGCAACAAATTGTCGCTGTACTACGAAATTCAAAGCGCGGGCATAAAGCACTGGATGTCAGAAAGCTATCAATGATCAGTTACAGTAAAATGTACAGAACAGAAAACACTGACTTTTTAGTCGCTACTAATATCATATAGAAGCAAATAAAAAGAAAAGACACCAGTAAAACTTTGCCTTGGCATATGCATGCATAGCTTACAAACTCACGCGTACCAAAACTATGCCTTACCTTGTCAGTCGCAGCGTCAGGTGGTTGATGTCATTGGCCTACTTCTGCGGTCATGTCTCAAAAATATAAATATTTATTATTGTTTTAAATTAATTTATATTATTAAGTTAATTAATTATTTATTTATAACGTTATAATATACATAATATACAACTAAAAATAGCAAATTTAAAATACAACTATTCTAAATCTATCAGTTAAACAGGAGTTACGCACTGAAATTCCAATAAATAGTTAAAGTAACTGGACCAAAACCTACGTTCTGCCCATTTGAGTATGTTTCGCCGGACCGTCTCATGTGGGTCGTGTTAAAACCGGCAGTAGAATAACCCACTGAGTTTGTTTCGCCGGATCTTCTCAGTTGGGGCGTATTAGCATTTTTATTAGCCGGTGTTAGCATTAAGGCGCGGTGAATAGACGACTTTTACGTATTAGTTTTGTCACTGTTGCTCCGCGTAGAAATGAAAGAGAAGCGAAGAGACGCCGCGATGGCGCAACGTTTCGTTCGACTCGTTCGAGTTATTAAATATATAATCCTTGCAAATATCTTATTCCAATCGATAAATAAAAACAACAGTTCCCTTTATTATTATATATTACATCACTGTTATTAATATTATCAAGATTTGTTTATAAATAATACAGTAACAATTGCTACAATTTCAATTTAAATGGTTATTTTATGGTTTTTTTTTATCGAGAAAATTTACCGAAAACGTGTTTTGAACACAATGGTCCCCCCATAAATATGATCAAGATTAATATATATTTTTTTAGCTGCTCTAAAATGTAAACATTTAGCAAAAAATCTGTTTTGTAAACTAAGACGTTAAGACTAAAATATAATTAAAATAATAACTTAAATACTTGTTTAATTTGAAAATTTATAAAATATGATAATTATAGATAATAATACTAAATTATTGTTTTGACTATTTGCAAGTGCCTGTAATAGGTTTACGTAAATAAAAATGATTTTTATTTATTTATTTTATTTATTTACACGTGGGAACTGGGAATCTTATTTTCTTATAAATATAAAGCAGTTATGTGTTTTAACTACATGACCGTTCTACAACACTGTTCTGTGACGACACAGAAGGAAATTGTTCTTTTGTAACCTTCGCGGAGGTATTCATTGGAAACGCATTGAAGCTCACGGACGGTAACGATTTAATAGCCCCGTCGTTTGGACCTGGGTTGTACGGAAAAAAGAAATGTCGGTTAAATAAGGGTGACCTGACATTGGGCGTGTATATCGCGTTTCTCGAACGTGTGTCACATGTGAACGAAGGCGTGAGTTGCGGGTGATGGGGTCGAGCTCGAGCCCAACGGCTAGGGGCGTCGGACTTGTGATCTTGTGGTCGCCTGTTCGATCCCCACCCATTGCATTACCAAATTGAACCCACTCATAGATACGGGTCGGGAGCTCGAGCCTCGAGAGAACGGCTAGGGGCGTCGGACTTGTGGTCTTGTGGTCGCTGGTTCGATCCCCACCCATTTTACTACCAACGTGAACCCACTCATACATACGCATTTTAGCTTAGCACGAGGGGTTAACAAGAATACTAGTAGACTGTAAGACTCTGCTAATAATATTAAAAAAAAAAAAATTCAGTCAGTCTAAAAACTACAGTAAAAGTAATGACAATAGTATAATACAAGATTTAATTGGCGAATTTGGTTAGACGTTGATATTGTATTCATAATTTACCTTCCTGTAAGGGACCGTAGCTAATAAGGTGTTATTTCATCTATCAATAAATATTTTCGTTATACAGTAGAATCCGGCTATAACGACGGCCAAGGGACCTACGATATTACGACGTTGTAACCGGAAGACGTACTAAAAGAACATACAATTTCAATTTTAGTTTTTTTTTAATAAAAATAATTAAATACTAATAACTATATAATGTTTATAAATAATAATATGTATGTGATTATTAGAGACAAAAAACATGAAATCAAAATAATTATTTCACAATGTGCACCTTTTTTTTTTTTTTTTTTTTTGTCCGGGGGGAAATGCATTGACGCATTCCCACCACCGTTGCAGCGTATTTGCGCGCTGGCGGTGGGATATGTGGGACTCGCCCTCTCCATAGCGTGGTATGCTAAAGTCATACCACGAGGAGAGGACCCTACACCACTAAAACCTCCCGGACACTCCTTCGATCCGCCGTTGGTGGGGGTCGGGTACGCATGAGCAATCCGGCCCCCCGACGGCACCCGCGGCCAATATGGTACCGCGGGATCTCCAGGGCCACACTTACAGTGGCCCATTTGCCCAATTATAGGGACGCCCGGAGTGTAGAGGCGTCCCTACTCCTCATGGGTCAGCCTCGAAGGGAGCGGGGCCCATGTTCCCCACTCCCTCACAATGTGCACCTAATGCACCTATACATTACTAAATATGAAAACTACTTTTTATTTGTAAACACGTGTTTCATCGTCGTCGTTGTAACAGGTCATTTTTGTAGAATTCCGTCGTTAAAAGCGGTCTTTCGTTATAAGCGGAGTCGTAATAAACGGATGAACTCTCATAGAGGCTCTTAATAAAACCAAACATATGCCTATACTAACGTCGCTATAAATGGTTGTTTGTTGTATGCGAAGTCGTACTAAACGGATTCTACTGTGTGTTTAAAAGAGAAAAAAAACAATTTACTACATTTGATTTTCGACCTTATTAGCTATTGTCTCTTATGCGGTGTTGTATTATCAACGACGATATGCAGATACCAGCTAACTAAATTTACTGACCCCAATAAGAAACTACGTCAGAAATTCACTCCTCATATTTCGGTCTAATGATATTAAATTTTTAAAAAGTAATTATGTAGCTTCACAGTTTTAGTAATTTGCCTGATGTTGGTGTTGGGTTTAATTTAGCTTTTATGTAGACGCCATTAAGGCGAGAGTGGTTCGCGGATAAAACTGTGACGTCATTTGTACTGAGAAATTATGTTCATGGCGACTACTTCAGTAAGGCCCTGCTTGCCTTTATCACCGGGTACAAGCTAAAGCCTCGTGGCTAATTACTTATTTCATCAAGATCATCACCAGCCCGTACAAAGTCCACTGCTGAATATGGGCCACTGGGTTTTGCCATAGTCACCACGCTTGGCAGGCGGGTTAGTGACTACAGTATTATGCTGTAATATACAAGGAAACACTGCTGCCTCGGAAAGCACGTGGTCCCGATTGTTATAACATTATCTATACTAATATTATAAAGCTGCAGTTTGTTTGTTTGTATGTTTGTTTGTTTATTTGTTTGAACGCGCTAATCTCAGGAACTACTAGTCCGATTTCAAAATATCTTTCAGGGTTGGATAGTCCATTTATTGAGGAAGGTTATAGGCTATATTTTATTTTCAAACAAATTAGGGATCCGTAAGAAAATTGCGATTTTGTAACCCAAGGTGTAAAATCGAAAACCTATTTATGCGTGCGCTGCAAAATCTATTGACAATAGAACAAAATGATGTACTACGGGTTTGTAGGTCTTATTAAGATCTACAAAAAAGTCCGCGAGAGCATATATCTAACTATCGTAGTTTAGTCACAATAACCGCTGTTATAGTAGGGGAGCCCATGCGGGGATTTCGGGATTTACTAAAGCGCGGCAGATTAATATACAGGGGGATACCTTGTACCCGGTTAAGTACCTCCACAAAACATGAGGCCCATATATAAGGCCGCCCGTGAAGGATACAGGATCAGATTAGTAAAAAAAAATTGACCATCAGAAATTCTCGAGCGCGTCAGATTAAGGTAGGGTGAGTTAATTACATCCTAAAAAGTGTATATTCCACTAATCTGACAATTTGAGATTGACGTAAAAAAAGGGGAGGGCAACAAAGTTGTAAAAAAAAAACGTCATCTCGACATTCTCGAGCGTAGCTAAATTTTTTTTTATTTTGAAGCAAATTATTCAAGAATAATGAAAAATATATAATCTGACGATTTCCGCAAGCCGAAATAACAAAAATTCGTCGATAAAGTTAAATGCGTGCAGCTGCGTTATGCCTACATTTCCTTCTCCGCGTTTCTATTCCTCTCTCACTCTTTCTCTATTTATTACTCTCTCACTCCGTCCCCACTCTGGTTTCTGTTGCCATGACTCCATCACAGCTGATCATAAAGACTCGTTCGTGGCATACTGTTTACAACGTGTTTCCAACGTTTTGGCTTTTAAAATAATGTAAAATAATGAATTTATTCAGCACTTAGGTATTTACATACACTTGTACTTGTCAGAATCACAATGTTACACAATTATTCTTATTATATTAATTAAACTAGATACTTAATTAACCGGTAGCAAATTGTAGGATATTACAGACACAGTAGTCCGTCCGTCAGCTGGTCATTAATTTCTCTACTCATAATAAGTTTAAGTTCATATTAATGATTTTAGACTTTAATGGATCAATATAGAAAAAATTGGAAAAAAAAAACATACAATTAAGTGGCACACACCTGGGGGCACCCTTAAGGGGTTAGGACCACGACCCAGTGGTACCACTGATACTGATGATTTTTTTGCTATTTTAATATTATTTGTGTGAATTAAAGTTTATAAATATTTAATATGAGTGACATTAATTTGAAATGTGTATTTTGTGGTGAAAGTACCTTACAAAAAACAATTAAATTTACGGTAGAAACATTAAAAAAATGTGTAAATATTTTGGAATATCGTTGGAGCAAGCCGGTTATCCGAAAGTCTCGAGGATCATATGATAACCTCGAATTGTCGATGGAATCATCATTAAATGATTTATATCACGCACAGTGCTATAAATTATAATTATGCTATATTTAATATTACTCGCTTATAACTTTTGAACGACTAAACCGATCGGAATCTACTAAACGGCGTTCTAAATATTTCCCTCAAAATTAGATTTCCTGTGAATTTGAACCGATTCGGACCGATAGATTTTGAGAAATGGTGAAAAATCTCAAAAAAAATAAGAAAAACATTTTTTTTGAAAGTGTTTTTTTTGGAATAACTTTTAACCGGCTTTATCGATCAATTTCAAAAACTAATCCGCCTTTGAGCTTGAAAAACCACGTCGATCGCCACTAAGCTGGTCAAAAGCGGTTGATTCGTTCGAAAGATATCGTGAACGAAAGAAACCCGAAAAAGTGTTTTTTCGGGATTACTCCGAAATTTGTGGTTCGATCAATTAAAATTGCAAAATTACTTATGAGGATGATAAAACTGCGTCGAATGCCGCCAACCGCGTGAAAATTGCTTGATCCATTCAAGCCGCAATGGTTTGAAAATTCCAGAAATAGTGTTCTATGAAACTTCTATCAGACTTTCGAGCTGGGAGAGCTCAAATGCATAGAAATATTATTTCTTTGAACTCAGCGAGCTCAAAATATCACATAAATTATATTTTGAGCTCAAAAATGTCATAAGTACAATTTTAAGCGCCCAGGAATGGAATTAGCGTGAAGTTGCAGGGATGGCCTTTAAGGTGAACCGTTTTTCTAATTTTTTTTTGTCAGATCAGGCGAATCCCTCTAGTTAATCGTCAGATTATGAGACAGTACGTTTAGAACATAAAGATGAACCATATATATCTTAATCTGACACGCTTGAGTATTTCAAAATGGCGAATTTTTTTTGCACATTATGAAAATGGCCGCGAGTTTGCGTCCCATCGAAATCGTCAGATTAGTGAATGAGAGCTTTTTTTTGGTGTACTTAACACTCCCTTAGAAAATCTGACGCGCTCGATTAAATTTTTTTTTTTCATTTTCAACCCTTAGATACAACCACCCGCATCATGCAAACGATCAGATTAACATACGTACATTATTAAAAATACGTAGGTCATTGATGCTATCAATATCTGACGCGCTCGAGGATGTCCATGCAACAGTTTTTTTTTACATATTTAAAAATCTATAGCCGCTTCCCCCACCGATGTAAAGGTATCATATAACATTTTTTTCTTCTTATCATCTAAGCTTTGCATCCCAATAGGTCTCTACGACGCTCGAGTAAATCCCCATTTAGCCTCGTCGGCTCCCTTACTATTATGTTCATAAAAAATAATAAATCGTCTGAAGAAAGAAACTATGTTAAATGTGTATCGTAATATTAATCCTTATCCAGATTAAGCATTATGTTATCAAGGGTATTTATGTAGGAGTAAAATACTTTTTGTTTTATTCCAATCGGACATTTCGTTGAGAAATTATCACGAGTATAAAAAGAATTGGTACCTAATAATGAGTTATTTGCCATCATTACATAGTATAAAACAAAGTCGCTTTCTCTGTCCCTATATCCTTATGTATGCTTAAATCTTTAAAACTACGCAACGGATTTTGATGCGGTTTTTAGGGTTCCGTAGCCAAATGGCAAAAAACGGAACCCTTATAGATTCGTCATGTCCGTCTGTCTGTCTGTCTGTCCGTCCGTATGTCACAGCCACTTTTTTCCGAAACTATAAGAACTATAATGTTGAAACTTGGCAAGTAGATGTATGTTGTGAACCGCATTAAGATTTTCACACAAAAATATAAAAAAAAAACAAATAATTTTGGAGTTGCCCATACATAGAAATGAAACTCAGAAAAAAAAACATCGAACCCACACGTGTGGGATATCTATGGATAGGTCTTCAAAAATGATATTGAGGTTTCTAATGAAATTTTTTTTCTAAACTGAATAGTTTGCGCGAGAGACACTTCCAAAGTGGTAAAATGTGTGTCCCCCCCCTGTAACTTCTAAAATAAGAGAATGATAAAACTAAAAAAAATATATGATGTACATAACCATGCAAACTTATAACGAAAATTGGTTTGAACGAGATCAAGCAAGTAGTTTTTTTTATACGTCATAAACCGTAAACCGCAATATACCTTCAATTCATTCAACTATTATTAACATCGATCAAAGTTACAACTAACTACAAGAACTTTTATACTATGTTATTTGTTGTATTCTTGATATCAAAAATAGGTAGGCACTTGCAACTAGTACGGAACCCTTCGTGCGAGAGTCCGACTCGCACTTGGCCGGTTTTTTAATAGATAGAGTGATTCAAGAAGGTTTATATCGTCATAGTCGTAGAACAAAGACGGTTCTGCAAAACAGTAACTTTACTGTACGCCACATAACAGTTTAACAATCGGGTTTTAGATGTCATTTGATGAAAAAATAAAAAAATCTAAGATTATCAAAACCGTCGTTGTTCTATGACTATGACGATATGTATGATACATCAGCATTGCACCCGTGCGAAGCCGGGGCGGGTCGCTAGTCTATAATAACCGTATACCAGGGAACGGGCAGCAGCGTTTCCTTGTGTGGTACAACATAATACTGCGGTCACGGCAAATACTCTCCCTCGGAGGGAGGCCCATGTTCAGAAATGGACGTTATACGGGCTGATGATGATTACTGTATTTGATTTCAGCGCTGGTCAAGAAACATTAAAATTTGTTTAAAATCTGGAGCTTTCCATAAGTTCATCATAATGAAAAATGACGTAGGTACGAGAAAGAGAACCAAAACGCCTTAACTCTCGAAATATAATTTGCAGAGTTAAGGCGTTTTGGTTCTCGTTCTCGTATTTGATTATATTTTTATATACAAAAAAAGTTCTCATAATTGTTAGTAGACGCGGGTCTCAATCGCGGTACAATTTTAAGGCAGATCAGTTTCGACATGGGTTACACCAGTCGTGGTCACGGATAGACTGATGAGTGTCAGCAACGGCGTCTTCGAACAGCGCGGGTTTCGACAACTACCCCCACTTCGTATCTACTGTAAATTGTGTGTACAAATCGCGAAAGTTTAAAAAGAAAGTTGTTAAAAACCCTTTACTGAATTCTCTAAGTTGTTACCATAACAAGAAGGCTTGTTGATAATGACGTCACTGCTGATGTCACCGCAGGAACTAACTGCAGCCATTCAGTCGGACTGAATAGCACTGAACTGGCTAACGAAATGCATCACGCTTCTAGCCCGGTTGATTTAGTGTACTGGTTATAAAGGTAATAGTCGCGCAGAGATACGGTTCTGTAATTGCCTGCACCGTTAGCTTAGTGGTTAAAGTAGTTAGTTCTGAGAGCTGGTGTTCTGGGTTCGACTCCTACCCGGGACAGTTAATCGTATTTTTTTTTTTGGAAATTTGGAGCTGAATATGCTCAAATAATAAATAAAATAAGTGTTATCATAGAATAGTATATCATACAATGTATTTTATTTAAATATGGCGACTCGCCCATGAAGGTTTCTCTTCACGTACGTAACGTGTGTGTTCAGCTTAATTCAGTAATGGCTAGTCTGATTTTAGATAGATCTCTCGGGGTAACCCGAGAAATCTAAGCACTGTAAGGTTCCTGGTAGTCAATAAACTACTGAAATAATAATAATGAAATAATGAATTTATTCAGCACTTAGGTATTTACATACACTTGTACTTGTCAGAATCACAATGCTACACAATTATTCTTATTCTATGAATTAAACTAGATACTTAATTAGCCGGTAGCAAATTGTAGGATATTACAGACAAAGTAGTCCGTCCGTCAGCTGGTCATTAATTTCTCTGCTCATAATAAGTTTAAGTTCATATTAATGATTTTAGTCTTTAATGGATCAATATAGAAAAATTTGGAAAAAAAAACATACAATTAAGTGGCACACACCTGGGGGCACCCTTAAGGGGCTAGGACCACGACCCAGTGGTACCACTGATATATAAGTTTTTTTATCAACTTTCTTTATCTTTATTTAAAATAGTCAAGTTCTTTGCAGTTTGGCTTTGTCAGTTTGTTCATGTTTGATGAATGGTTTTTCTCTTTGACTCGTAGAAACATAATAATTCTTCCATTTGTTCTTACATAATACAGGTTTTATTGTGTATTTGTATAAACTTATTTCATTTCTTTTAACAATGTACTTTTTGGGGACATATTCTCAAAATGTTATAAAGTTCATTTAGTGCCCACCGGGAGTGACCTCTATCGCAGCGCGAAGTTTATATTGCTTATCGTATTTATAAGAAGTTTTAAGACTGGAGCTCTGCTAGCCTTCAAACCCGGCGAAATAACTCAAACCTCATGGCTTAATACATTACATAAGTCCGTCCGTAAAAAAAGAAATGTCGTGTAAGGCTTTCATTCTGTAAGTATTATATCTATATGTTCCAAATGACACACAAATACACCACAGTCGCCATTTGTCGTCCTGTTAATAGAGCGAAAGGGCAGTTAGCAGAAATTGGTAACTGATGACCTCTTTACTTAGTTGAGCCATTTAATTGGATTGAATTTAGTCTCCACGCTGCAGGTTTAATAATTATGCTTCCTATATTGATTGGTACGAGAATTCGCAGGTCGACAAGGTTTTGGTGCACAGAAAAACACACATTTATTTGTCATCTCAGAGAATGATGGATATTGTTTCATCATTAAAAATATTCTGTCACGTCTAATTTTAGAGATATTTGACAATAAAAAGTAGAAAATTGGCATCGAATAACAATTTTCTACTTTTCCTTTAATAAACATAGGTTTACTAAAGGAAAAAATTCTAATCATTTTTTTCTTCTTCTTCAACAGCCTCTCTCTTAAAATACCTTGTCAAGCCAGGACCGTAGAGGGATATTGCCATAATCACCACGCTTGGCAGACGGATTGGTGATCACAGTAGGGTGTAAACCTTGAGCTAATAAATGTTGCTGCCCATCTATCAGTCATGTGTCCCTTAGTCGCGTTTTACGACACCCATTGGAGGACATGGGCCACCCCATGTCTGTTCTATTCTAAGACGGAAACCACACGGCATTCTAATAAATCTATTGTTAATGACTGTTTTTGTAAGTAGCTATTCTGAACTCCAATTAACATTTATAATTTTGTTGCTGTAATGTTCTTTTATGAAAATATTAACATTAGAGTGCCATCAGTAAAACCTCCATGCAAAATGACTATTGAAATTTATGAGAAAAATAAAGACCAAGAAATTCTTTCATATTATCTTTGCATTAGAAAACCATAACTTTTTATAAAGAGCGTTAAAAATTTCAGTTGTTTGACTATCAATCTAATATATTAAGTTAAGGAACAACAATATGATACTATTCTAAATAACGTTGCAAATATAGCTAAATCAGCATATTTTTATGTATTTACAAGCAAATATGTCAAAAATGTGACGTGATAATAAAATATAAATTGTAATTATTGTTGAGATTTTAATTAACACTGAGATATCTGATTAAGTATGCATAAGCAGAACCTATATCTAAAGGAATGCCTTTATCCGCCAACTCATAGTTACAGCTCCCGATAGGCTACAAAAGAAAATTCCGTCGAGATTACAATTTTCCAGCCCTTTTGTTTTCTGCCCTAGAATTGAGAAAATTACACGAAAGCTTTGTAGCAATAAGAATTCGAGAGGTTGCAAATACCTATATTGGAAACGTTTTTGTAATGTTTAGCTATTAGTGCTTTTTATTGAACTTTTGTTACTGCTGACGTGATTCTTATAATATCGTTGGTTTTATTCATCTTTACATGTAAATAGTAATTATAGGTACATACTATATAACATCGAAGCGGCCGTAGCCCAATGCCTAGGGCGTCGGACTTGTGATCTTGAGGTCGCCGGTTCGAACCCCACCCATTGCACTACCGATGTGAACCCACTCGTAACACAAGCATTTTAGCTTAGCACGAGGGGTTAACAAGAATACTAGTAGATTGCAAAACACTGCTAGTAATCACAAAAAAAAACAATCTAGCCTTCAGACGCATAAGGATGTATTACTGCAGAAGCATTTGGTCGTAAGTGCCACTTATATAAAGGCACATACGACGAATGTTTCTGACGTGTAATGGCACATCCGACATCGATTGGATGACATTCCGCTTCTGATGTCTAGAAATAAACCAATTCAATTTTTTATGCTTGACTGCCACTTTGGTGTAGCGGCTTATATGTTTGACCGGAACTAAAAAGGCCCTGATTTCGATCCTTGGGTCGGGCAAAAATTATGTTCCTGGAAATTTTCTGTTTTGAAAATGATTAGTACCAACGGACCAGTCCGAAACCTGGAAGTTTGTTTTGTTTCACCCGTGGTTAGGAAAGCTGTTATGTTTTTTATGTTTAGCGGTCAGTCTTGTGTCTTATCCGGTAGCGAAGAAGTGGTTTATAAAATATATGGAATAAGAAAGCACATATGAGTAAATCTTTAGGTATGTGGCAAAAGTGAACTGAAAACACAAAACTGTATATTTGAATTTCGGGGACGAATCAGAAAATACATCGAAACATACAAATGATTAAAAATACAATTTTAATGTAATAATGCGTTATAAATTTTACTAAAACCGGTCAAACTGCAACCAGTCTTTAAATATTATACATAAGAAAAAAACTATTAATGTTAAATAAATATTATGACAACCTCCGTAGCGTAGCGGTAGTTGGTTCGCTTTAAATCTCGGAGGTCGTGGCTTCGATCCCCACACCGGACAAGAAATCTTTGTGTAAATTCTTAGATTTCTTTCTGGGTCTGGTTGGTTGAGGGACTACCCTCCGTGCCTCGGAAAGCACGTTAAGCCGTTGGTCCCGATTGTTATAATATCATCTATAATAATCGTTTATCAAGGGACGGGCAGCAGCGATTGCTTGTGGTGACTATGGCAATACCCTCCCTCGGGAGGAGGCCCATATTCAGCAGTGGACTATATACGGGCTGATGATGATGATGAAATATTATGAAAACATAAATAAATTATCTATTTAATTTATTTATTTAAAACCTACTGTAGCCAATTTTACTTTGTACATTGGTGGACTTAATGCCTAAGGCATTTTATACCAGTCGACCATAGGGTGATGCAGAGATATCACGGCAGGCGCACTATGGCAGCAGCTATAAAATAATAATTATATATTTAACTAGCAGCCCGTCCCGGCTTCGCACGGGGTAGACAATTATTTATTTTTGGAAATTTGGATATAAAACAATTTTTTCACAAATATTTAAATTTATTAAAAAATTATTATTTATTAATTATATATTAAAAAAATCCCACAGTTATATTTGTATGTAAGTCTATTTATGTTCAATTTCTTTGATGATTTAAGTGGCGGGCACTTAAATAAGTAATATTTACATAGGATATTATATACATTTTTACTATGGTTTTTTAAGTAATTAGAATAATTATTTTGTTTTTTTATATTTTTTTTTGTGTTTTTTTTTTGTTTTTTATTTTTTATTAAAAAAGGGTTTGTCATTAATCATTTTCATTCTTATTATTACTTAATAATTTACATTTTTAGTATTTTTTATTTTACAGGTTTACTTTTACATTATTTACAGATATAATATTAAGGTAGATTTACGTTTTTTACTTTTATATTTGTCAGTTTTTATCTTAAAGCTTCACTGTAAACTACGTTGGCAGTGGTATTTGTAGATGGCAACAAAATATATTGATTTTCAGGAGATCCCACTCGAGAAAGGGCAACATATAGTTGTCCATGAGAAAAGCATTCTTTTCTTAGGTCGATGCCAACCATCGAAAATGTTTGACCCTGGGACTTATTTATTGTGAGGGCAAATGATGTTTTTAGAGGAAACTGTAACCTCTTAAAAGATATAGGCAAGTCCGTAGGAATCATGGGGATCCGCGGTATGTGGGCGAGCTGTCCGGCCGCGGCCCCGGTGATTATAGTGGCTACTATGACGTTCTCCCGCAATTCCTTCACCAGAAGTCTCGTGCCATTGCACATGCTGGGAGGGCATAGGTTCCTCAGCAGCATTACGGGAGTGCCTACCTTTAATTGTAGTTCGTGGGACGGCAAGCCGGAAGGATTCAGGGAATTTAAAAATTCTTGTGGATAGTGCACTGTATCTTCGATGTTGCATACTGTGTCAATAGATTTGTAAGATTTAAATTCACCGGGTACTTTTTCCATAATAATTTTGTTAATCTCATTAACCGATTAATTTCCCGGGGACACTATCGCTCTCGAACAGAGCCAATTGAAATTTCTCTCCGTAAGATTTTGTATGTCCGGATATATTGTGTCCACAAGAATTTCTAGACTCTGAACGATTTGAGCCAATTCGTTATCCAACATTACCTGGGGACTGTTTGCAACCGAAGACGGTAATTTTCCGTCTCCAAGTTTTAGAAGTTTTTGTGAAAAATTATTATCGTCATTGTCACTTAAATGTGCTCTCATATTTGTGCGCAGATTAAGAGTTTCAATCGATTGCCATAAAGTTGATGATTTAAGGCAAGCTCGAATAACGTCAGCTCGAGTACCTTTTGTTATAACTGGTAATGTTTGACGAAAGTCTCCAGCTAAAACAAACGTCACGCCCCCCATTATACGGTCTGAGCTTCGGATGCCTCTCAGCGTGCGCTCCACGGCTTCCACGTGCGCCCTGTGGCTTATGGTGCACTCGTCCCAGATGACCAGCGAAGTGTCTTGTAAGAGCTGCCCCAGCGGACCGTTTTTGCGGATTGAGCACACAGATTGTTGTTCCAAAGACACAGCCAATGGTAATTTAAATGTAGAGTGAGCAGTCTTTCCATCATTTAATAGGGTTGCAGCAAATCCCGGACGATGCCACTGCGACAGCTTTTTTTCCAGATTGACGTACTTTTGCCAACACTAAATTGGCAAGGAAGGTTTTGCCTGTTCCACCGGGCGCGTCCAAAAAAAACAGTTTACCGCTGTGATTTTTAACACTCTGTACTATAGCATCGAATGCTATTTTTTGATCTGCCACTAACTTGGGTACATGCGTGTTGACAAATACAGACAACTCGTTAATATCATGCGGACGGCACGGTATCGCATGGACGATGTTTTGTTGCCGATTCGGGGAAGGCAATCCAAAATCTGCTAAATGCTTGTCGTTCAGTTCCAAAAGCTTGTTTTCTATTTGTATCAAGCCTTCGTTGTGTACGTCACAATCCTGATCTTGTTGTTGAGCTGCACGTCTGATGTCCTCACACAAATCGTCTTTGAAAGTGTCCCATAATTTGAGTGGTTCAGAGGGGAAACAAAATAATAAAATGACCACAAACAGCTCTCTCAACTTTAACGGGCAGTCAGAAACCGAAGCTTCTCTCAAAGTCATCTCCCATTGGTTGTCATTTTCTAGTAAACCTAAATCTCTGCAAGCAGCTTGGAACGATGTCGGGCCACGCACATGATGAAGTAATATCCTGAGATAAAAGCACTCGGATTGAGAAGGATGGACGCTGTACACTCGGCCCAACGCCGCATCTTTTTTTACACCGGGATGACCGACTACGTCTTGGCCGCGTCTCCTTCTTGAGAATTTGTTATTGGCCCATGTGTAATAATGAGGGACCTCATGATAGAGTAACGTTTTGGCAAATTCATCACTGCGACACAGGTCAAAAAACGCCGTGAGAGTCGTTTTTGGTGGATTTTCAATTACACGTTGTATATTTTCAGCTGAAAAATATACCCGTTGCCCATTTTCTAAGTGTGCAGCCAAGTGAACAACGGTGGGGTGTCGATTGTGAATAGGAAACTCTAACAATCTCCACACTGCCTCCGATGTACTAATGTACCGTCCGTTCAAATAATTTTCCACTTCGTCGTGAGCATTTCTGACACTGAAAGTGGCTTGGTCCGATCCTTTGTTGATGTATTTGCAAATATACTTAATTGCTTGGACGGAATGGCAGAATTCAACGTTTATGTGAGCATTAAAAAATCGCAATAAAATTGGAGAATATGGAACGATCCACCTGTTGTCTATGTTGACCGTTCTGCCTCGGATGTTTAAAGTAGCGACCTGACCTCCGTTGCTGGAGTCGCGACGTCGATATACGGGATATCCGTCCTCACCGGTCTGGGTCTCATTTATGAATCGTCGTGGGAATTTTTTTGAGCATAAGCCATTCTTTATGCATGGTGAATTCAAATTTTCTTGCCCACATGGCCCGTGTACCATATTTTTTGTGACTATGTTAAATAACACTGGGTCTTCGTCTTTATTAGGCAGCTCAGCGACGATTATTTCGTCGATCTGATCGGGCTGTATTTTTGTCTCCAGCCAAAACAACATATGACAATGCGGCAATCCTCTTTTTTGCCATTCAACACTAAGCATATAACATTTGACCGGTCCAAAAATCGCGTCTTTCGTGAATATTTTTATAATTTTTTTCATTTTTAGATGGAATACTCGAGCAATGATGTCATGCCGGTCGAAAGACCGTTGGCCGGGGAAAAGTTCCTGCTTTATCTCTTCCCATTCAGGGTTGCACGTAAAAGTGACGAATAGATCTGGCCGGCGGTGGTTGCGCACATAGGACATAGCATCATGCGTCTTTTCGTTTAGAAACCTCGCACATCCAGTAAATGATGACGGTAAGATGACGCGCTGTCCGATGTCGGCGGCATTCACGCTTGCGTCTTGGTTCAAAGCATCCCTCAGATGAATATAGTCATCTGCTCTAAGTTTTTGTTGGTTTCGCCTTATAAAATTTAATCGTTCCGAAATCATCTTTGCCATCATATCCACACAATATTGACTAAACAAATCCTTGTAATAGTGCAGCGAATTAAATTGACTGGTCCTAATCATTAAGCGGTATGCGTAATATTGCATGCATGATACAGTTTTATTTCTTAAGGAATCCTGCTGAGGAATAGTTAAGTAATATCCGTCGTCTCCTGATACGAACATTAGCGGATATTGTAACGGATCATAAGCCCAATGCAATTCCGACACTCGCTTCAGCTGCCCGTCTCTACCGTGCAGCACTATATCTCTGGGGCCTTTGTCTTCATCAACCAAGAGAACGGCCACTTCGTTGACGGAAGGCGCGTTGTATCTGCCTCGGTGTTCTGCTTGAGGTGTGCGGTCAGCGTGAATAATTAATTTTAAATTCTCTGGAGATGTCGATTCGATACTTTGTTTAAAACTTCGTATGTAAACGTTGTGACTATTCAACATGGTCTGCAATTCGTTGATCAAATCCAGTTTTAGCATAGGAGCCATGTTAGAGCGCAAAGATAGTTGGTCAGCATCGGAAATAAAATATATCTGCAGAAATTGTGGGCTTTGTCCGGATGGCGGCAGGAGGCTGCCTATGAGGTGATAAACCTGTCCCTCTACCTTAAAGGTTGGCATGAAATTCCCCTCCCTAATTTCTTTCGCCCCGAACGATGTCATCTGAAACAGATTATTGTAAAGACGTGCGTTTTTTAAAAAATGCGCGGATAGTGTACTATTGTTCGTCAGAAGGCTTTTGATTGGTTCTTGAGGCTCTACGATACTGGGAAGTATTACTTTTCCAGCCGCGCAACACATACCAATTGCTTCGTCTCTCCATTTTTTCGCGGAACATTTAGGGCATATCTTATCCATCGCTCCAATTTGAATGCTGTTTTGATCGGCGTAGTTAATTTGTGGATCGTAGCTGAATGCCGATCTATTGCTGTGAGCTGAAATCCCATCACGCCTTCTAATTGCTACTGCACGTTGTCTCTCTCTCTGTGCCGTAAGTCGTTGCGAGCGGTCACCGCTAGACTCTCGGGCACGTGCCTGTGAGTTTCTGGCTCTCAGTCCAGCAAGCCGCTGCGAGCGTTCGGTGCTAGATTCTCTGGCACGTGCCCGCGAGTCTCTATCTCTGTTTCCAGCAAGGCGTTGTGAACGTTCGGAGCTCGTCTCTCGTTCGTAAATCTGAGAAGATCGTTCATTTTGTTCTGCAAGGCGAAGTGAGCGTTCGACACTGCACTCTCTTGCCCGTGTTTGCGAAATTCTTGTTCGATTTTCGTCAAGGCGTTGCGCGCGTTCTGCGCTCGACTGTCTTTCGCGAACCTCTGACGATCTGACATTTTGATTTGCAAGACGAATCGAACGATCGGCGCTACTTTCCCTTGCGCGAGCTTGCGAGGTTCGCTCTCTATTCTCAGCAAGTCACTGCGAGCGTTCGGCGCTAGATTCTCTGGCCCGTGATTGTGATGCATATTCTCTTTGACTTTCGAGTCGATCAGAATATTCTGAAGATGATTCTCCAACACGCCGAACCTTTGCTAATCTCGCTTGGGAGCTATGTTGAGATAATTGGGAGCTTTTTTTTTAGGCATAATTGTTTGAAAGTTTTGGTTTTCAAGTAAAATAAATAAGAATTAATTTGATTTTAATATGAACAGTTTATTGAATAGAAGTTTTCATAAAAAAATACATACAATACTTAAATAGGTGCTTTAAAAAGAGTGTGACATTGCTATAAAAATAACTGTCAAGGTTTAATCAAGTAATTTATGCGCAGTTTTGAAAATAACTCCTAATCGATAGAAAGAAAATGTGCTCTATCTGAAATGTGTATGGAAAAATATAAATGTTCAATATCGGTAGCGTCCGCTGCGTAAGGAGCCGACCGCGCGACTGAGTCGCGCGGCTACCTATCTTACAGACGTGCACGCCCCACTCCTGTATTTCAGTGCCCCCTCCACCCCGCCCGCCGCGATGCCCGGCGCGCTTTTCAGACTGCATCGCAAACAACGGCCACGGCGCTATGGCGGTTTTGTTTACTGTTTGAATTTTTTAATTCGTAATATCTTTTGAATGGAAAGTCCAATTTAAATAATTTTAAAACTATTTTATAGGTAGTTAAATGGTCTTGACCATAAAATAATTTATTTGGATAAGGATTAATATAAACACCTAAATAGCATGGTTTGAATTTGGTTAGCATTTTCATTAATGTTTAAAATGAAAAAAGTTGTTGTAGTGACATAACTACAATAGTTGGACATATGCTACCGTGGAGTTTTTTGTAGACATTATGATGTTCTTCAATATTGTTGTACATTATTTTGTTCTATCGCTAATAGTTTCGGCACCGCATTCGACGAAAGACATTTTAAGACTCATTTTTCTACACCTTATGTTACATTGTTCAAATTTTACCAAGGATCCCAAATTTTTTTCAATATGAAATGTAGCTTATGTCAAATTGGAAAAATGTAGCATTCTATTGGTGAAAGAATTTTTAAAATCGGCCCAGTACTTTTTGAGCCTATTCATTACAAACATACAAACATACAAAAATAGGTACAAATCTTTCCTCTTTATAATATTAGTGTAGATAACTAATGATAAAATATTATATATACCTGTTTTACACAAAATACTATCTCGCACGTTTTTGGCGCCAAATTATTCCCTTAGCATATATTTTCTCCTCATACTAAATTAGTTATCTCATTGCGCACTTTTCATTAGGTATTCCATTACTTAGTTCAGTCGTAAATTTGGGAGCAAATGCATAATCCGTGTCAGGAGACCCGCAACGCTTAGCTATATAAAATGCTAAGTGGCTTATCGTGTATATTTTGACGCGAAACATATTCATGTGAAATTGAGATTTAAAATCCTTTAGAATTTTGTTGTAGTATAATAATATATTTTTATACGTCCGTATAAACCACGGATAGGTCTCTGAGGTTGTACGTGCGATTTCTTAAGCCAAAGGTGAATTAATTGCAACATTCACGATACTTTGCCTCAATGACGCAGGTAAATTTACCTATATGGGCCGGATTGCCTCGCTTACCCGGTCCTCACCAACTGCGGATGAAGAGTGTCCGGGGTGTAGATCCTCCTGTGGTGGTTTTCTCTGTGTGTAGGGTCTTCTCCTCGTGGTATGACAAGCATGCCATGTTATGGAGAGGGCGAGTCCCACATAGCCCTTCGTCAACGCGGGAACGCTGGGGCGCGCCGCAGCCGCCGCCGCGGCGGCGCGGCGGCGGACGGCATGCGTAAATGCATTCTACCCCGGACAACAAAAAAAGGCCAATCGTTGATTGAACTAGCACTATTTAACGTATAACTTTGGGTTTGGCTGACGTAAATCAGACAGGTGATTTAAATTTAGTTTAGGTTTCAGTTTTTTTTAACCACCATAACTTAACAATTTGGCTAATTGCTTTTTAGCCATTTCATCAAATGTCGGCGTCCAATTAACAACATAGCTGAACATTGAATGACCGATCCATCTAGATGGCTGCTACATACATATCTACCACAAGTTCATAGAAGTTGTCAAATGAAAATATCAATAGCAAGTAAATACATATAAAATATGTTACGCAACTTCTCTAAAGTTATAACGTCAAAAAATTGAACATTAAACTAACACCATTTATAAAAATTTAAATTAAATACGTTATTTGTACCATTAACCTATAAAATACCAAGCTTTATAGACCGATCACATTTAAAGTGTGATCAAATATTGATCAAATTCAAAGCACTTTCAGACAAACATTTCAACTCTTCGTCAAATATTTGTATCCGAAATTGGTTTAATAAAAAAAGTTGTTTCAATCAAGTCTGATTAATTTTGATACATGTCGAACATTCCAATTGTCCTTTCTTTTAAAATATTTAATTTAAATTTAGAATGCTTTTTAGACCATTAAAGAGTAGCCAAACGGGTTTTTATTAAATTCTTTCGTAGCAGTCGATTTCAGATTGTTATTTATTCCACGGAGTATATACATATAATGTGAAAACGGGTGTTCAATGTTATACATGGTAATTATTGCCGTAGCCAATGCCTATGGGCCGGCGCTCACTGCCAGCATGGCACGGCAGATTGTGCTGCGGCATCTCGCGGCGTTCCGTGGCATGCCGTGGCATGGCAGGTTGTGCCACAGCACACATATATACACTCAAGCGAACGAATCAGATTAATCAGTTTCTCTACATCCATTTTTCCGTATTTTACGTGATTCATTAATTTAAAAGACACATTCAAATCGATGAATTTATTAATTTAAAAGACACATTCAAATCATTGCAATTTTTAATGTCATCATTTTATTATTCATTTCTTTATACCTTTTCTCTGTCATTTTGTTCGCTGTGAATTTTCAAAATTCAAATGACATTTAAAAGTGTTTTCTTTCATTTTTCATGCATGTGTGAAGTAAGTTGATTAATTTACGCACCGTGCAGAAATAGGCAACTTAGGTCACGGAAAAGCGTGGGTAAAATGCGGGTTTAGGTCACACTGTGCTATAAACATTTATTTTTATAGTTCTGTAATGTCCGGAAGACTTTACAAACAAATAGTTCACGAACACGAAGCACTCCCAAACTTAAAGCAACCGTGTGTGTGTGTGTGTGTGTGGTTGAAACAAATAGTAGTCTAAGGAAGCCGAACCGATAATACCGTCTATCAAAAGCAACTGACGTTACCAATACAATAGTCAAAGAAAAAATACATATGTTTATACCTCAATATTAAAGTGGGCTGTAAATCTGGGCTTAAATTTAAGTATAAATATATTAAACATTCTGAATCCAAGGACTTATTTTATATGGACATCACATACTGTTTTAAAGCGACTGTAAGTTGTTTACTAGAGAATCGTAAAACTTTTATTTATGTAAAAGAAAAATACTTTACTGCGCATACAGACTGGCTTTGGATTTCATAAAAGTTCTTATTAGTGAAGCGACCAATACACATAAAAAACAGGTCATATGAAAAACGGTATCAAAACAATTAAATTGTTGGACTTTGACTTGTGACAAAAATGCTTGGGATTAAATCGCTCTAATCTCAATGTAAAATAAAGTATATTGTAATTAGGTTAATAAAATAAAGTATATTGTAATTAGGTTAATAAAATATTGTGATATAATATAATTTTTAAAAAAAGAGGGTTCTACTGAGTTTTTTGGCAGTGTTTCTCAGTAGTCGCCACGTCACGCACTGCACGGTAGGGAAAAAATATGACGATTCCAAACAAATGTAACCATTTTTACGGAATAATTGAATTTAAATTTGAATTTAAATGCACTTTGGGCCACAGTCATGTGATCCTTTATTCTATGGCACAGATAACTAAGTATACAACTGTAGTCGAGGACACAAAGGGCCACGATTAAACGACTGAACACTCAGCCAAAAGCTTTTTATATCTAGCAATGGGGACAATAAACAGGACAGGCAATTTTGTCACAACTCATTGGGTCTTATCTTGACCACAAATCCGACCCAGACATGACTCCTTAACGTTGTTATCGAAATCACATACCCTTGTCTACAATACATTGCGTTTTCTTGACGCACGCATTTTGGAAGTCTTATTTTCAAAGCAGCAATACATATAGACCACTGCGCAAATTTGGTAGGGTGTGTGGAAATTGTGTGACTGTGCCAAAGGGAAAAATGTCTATAAATAGGCAGCAATTGTCGACGTAATGCCGTCTTATTTATTTCTTAATAGCAAAGAAAACAACATTTGAGACTAAACCGAAAATGTATTTAATTCGAGTTGTGTAGTCAGGATATGCCGACGTGGAAACGTAGTAATAAACGTAGTAAACCAGTGGCTCGAAGGAGTGTCCGGGAGGTTTTAGTGGTGTAGGGTCCTCTCTTCGTGGTATGAGTTTAGCATACCACGCTATGGAGAGGGCGAGTCCCACATATCCCACCGCCAGCGCGCGAATACGCTGCAGCGGCGGTGGGAATGCGTAAAAGCATTTCCCCTCGGAAAAACAAAAAAAATAAAAAAGGCACACCAATTTCTTCTTCTTTTTCTTCAACAGCCCGTTTACGTCCACTGCTGAACATGGGCCTCCTCTTAAAATACCTTGGCAAGCCAGGATCGTTGAGGGATATTGCCATAATCACCACGCTTGGCAGACGGATTGGTGATCGCAGTAGGATGTAAACCTTGAGCTAATAGATGCTGCTGCCCATCCATCAGCCATGTGTCCCTTAGTCGCCTTTTACGACACCCATGGGAGGACATGGGGTAATCTATTCTAAGCCGGAAACCACACGGCACCAATTACATCAATGTAAAATATTAATATAACAGAAGCGGCCGTAGCCCAGTGGCTAGGGCTAAGCAAGACTTGTGATCATGTGGTCGCCAGTTCAATCCCCACCCATTGCACTATAAGCGTGAGCCCACTCGTAACACATGCATTTTAGCTTAGCGCGAGGAGTTAACAAGAATACTAGTAGACTGCAAAAGTTTTTTTTTGGTATAAAATGCGGTATGGTCTGTGGTTTTAACTTATTGTATGAGTTTAATTTCTAATAAATCAGCACTGATCTCCATACCAGAATTTTCAATACCTTATTACCTTTAAACTCATCAGGTAACATAAAAGCTAGCATTATACAGAGCCCAACCACACATAATCATATTAAAGTTTATATTTTATAGATATTGTTGTTAAGCCAAATCGCTCTGAGAAATGATATCAAAGAACAACGGTAATTTAAAAAAAAACCCTTAACCCATCAGTTCTTAGTTCAATGGCTCTGAGCCCAACAACTCCAAGTCCAAGGCTTATGAGTTGAAATTATTTGCAAACAACGGCGACTTTGAAAAGTATAACATTGAGACTTAAGGGTCATAGCCGTATGGCTCTTAGCCGTATGGCTCTGGGCCTCATGGCTCCAGATCTTATGAGTTGAAATAATTTGCTTACAATGGCGATTTAAAAAAATACGCCGTTGAGATATTAGGGTTTGGTCCTTTGGCTCTTAGCCACATTGAACAAATTTGTGCCCAACGGCTCTTAGCCCAACAGTTCTTAGCCTCACAGCTCTTAGTTTAATTGCTCTGAGCCTAACGGCTTGTATCCCAACGGCTCTGAGCCATACGATCACAGAACAATGGCTATTTCGGCGTTGTCATTTTTCGGTCTCAGCCGTATGGCTCTGTGTCTAATGGCTCTAAGCCATATTGCTCTTAGCAGTATCACTCAGAGCCTAATGGCTCTATACCCAACGGCTCCGAGTCCATCCAGATCCATTTTTCGAGACGTTAGGGTCATATCCCTTTGGCTTTGTTCTCAACGGCTCTAAGCCCAGTGGTTCTTAGCCTCACAGCTCTTAGCCCAACGGCTCTGATCCAAACGGTTCAGTCATGCTATCACAAAAAAAAGGTGATTTTGAAAAAAATCAAGGTAAAGTCATTTGGCTTTTAGCCTTACGGCCCTTAGCCCAACTGCTTTTTGCTCTTGAAAAAATGCTCTCATGTCCATCCGCCCTAAGCCGCTTTAAGCGGTGGCACTTAAAGCCTATCAGCGCTTAGCCTATCGGCTCTTAGGCCAATATCTCTGCGTCACGTAGGGTTTAAACACTGATGATGAGCTTGAAGATTATGCTTTATCATCTGTGCCTTGTGGCTCTCTGACTTTAGGCCAGCTGAAATATTTTCCCTTTATAATGTACCTAAGTGTAAATTTATCAATAAAATTGCTGTGTGACCAAAAATATTAAATATTTTAAGTAAATTCAACGAAAAACTTGTTTGCTATATTCACAAAATAGTAAACTGATACTTCTATAAAAGAAAGTAACGTTCAACGAAATATCCAATTTAATAAAGTCTTCTCTTAGCTTGAAGTAATTTTTCCTTAACTCATAAATTGAATCTTGTTACGAAATATGGAAAACCTTCCTGATGTATGTGTTTCCGTAGTCCCATACGTTTAACCTTTTGCTCTCCCCTTTGACATGGGGTCTCTTAAACGAAGCGTAAAGAAGCGCCTATTCCAAGTAAAACTTAAGTTCAAACAAAATCAACAATTTCTTTGATAGGAGAACCGCCCAAATTCGTCCTTGGACTCGATAATTGGTTACTATTGGTCACTTATATTACAAATGCGAAAGTAACTCTGTCTATCTATCTGTCAGTCTGTCTGTCGGCCATTCACGCTAAAATAACGCAGATAATGTAGAACACAAGAAAGGAAATAGGTTACTTTTTATAGCGAAAAATCTAAAATAATTTAAACTGCTACTTGAATTCCCAATTTCACGCGGACGTAATCGTGGGTACAGCTAGTTGGTCATAAGTTCTGATTACGTTGAGAATTTTGGCGTCATAACATAAATTTCAACTTGACATAACAATGCGATCTAGCGAAAAAAGTCCTTGATAGACAAATGGATGGAAAAATGAGACATCAATTTCTTTAAGGATTCTATTTTGCTCCGGTGGTTAGAGTAGTTGCTTTGTCTCCTGGTGCTATGCGTTCAATTTCCATTCTGAGAGCCCAGACAAAATGGCACTATAGCGGAGCGATCGCTAGCATAAAATCGCTTATGTAAATATATGGTACAAGAGATTTGCCTCGAGATTAAGCGATTCAGCAATTTTTAATCAGCTGTTCAAGTTTTTGTAATAAATTTTAATAAAAAACAATCACAGTTATATTGACGAAGAATTTCATTCTAAGACAGGTTCACTATCTAAATAATGGTAAACTATATTTTAAAAGTTTCTACAGTCAACGAAATCCGAACGATAAAATCAATCGGACCAAACAATGAAAGTCCATCAATTTAAGAAAGAATCGCTTAATCACGTGTAATATGTCAAGTAACACACAAATTAGCGATTATATGCTAGCGATCGCCCCGATGTAGTGGTATTTTGTCTAGGCCTTCAGGACAGTTACTAGTGTCAACTACAAAAGTCATTTTGAGTTGTGTTTTGCACCCTTGATTTATGTGTAAATAAAGTTCCCCCGCAACAGGGGTTCATTTCCTTTCGCTAGATGTCTTTTTTAAAAAGTTTTCAACAAAAAAAACTCTCTTTGAAAACAACAGAGTCAGTGCTAAAAGCATCAGCGGCCCATTATCTAGCGTCAAACGGATGTGTTGAGGAAACCCAGTGTCTTGGCAATTCACCAAATGCACTACAAAGCACTCCTGATAAATGAACTTTGCTGTATAACGTTTTAATTAACTGCTGGCTGCTTCGCTTATATTTTGCGGGGCTTGTTACTGTTTTAAATATTTCATTGCATTCTTGTTTTTAATTACACTTTGCGGAGTTTGACCACTAACTATTGAAATATACACTTGTGTGTGTGTATAAATGGCTGTTTGTGCGATAATTCTTGCTATACAATTTCACTATGTTTAGATATTTTAGCTATCTTAGCTTATTTATCACAGGTTTATTTTAATAGTTTATGTTAAGTTACCGTTAAGTTACGGGTCAACTGTGGTTTCTTTGACATTCAGGGTAACGTTGACTGTGTAAATGTACTCGTATTTGATGGTAGGAGAATCTCTTTACTAAATTCACCGGCTTTAGTTTCTGGAGCACATTTCCTCATGACATTTTGGCGTTTTGTCTCCCTTCAGATTTCGTTTCACCATCACGGACAAAGTTACCCAGAATGTCAAATTAGCACCGGGCTACGTATATAACATAAAATTATTAGGTAGTTCAATATGTAATGTAGTGATTTTATTAACAAAATTTCGCTTAATTGGAAAGGTTCTAAAACCTATTTAATAATATAATCTAACGCGTCTTTATTTACATGCAAATTACTTTTCAGATAACGAACAATACAAAATTAAATGTGCGGGATTATCATAATACTAAAGTAAATTAAACAAAATTGGAATTAGCTTTTCGTTTTTACTATAACAACTTTAGATTTTTCATATTTTAAATATGGATTTAAAAAAGCTTTTATGAATTATTCGTATTTTAAAGCTAAGAACTCACGGAGCGGTTTCTACCCGCGCCGGGCGCGATTGCGGGCTCGCAGCTTCAGTAGGATGTAGATTTATGTTTAAAAAATAAGAGCACATTTCACGACGTGTTTTACACAATTTTATCCACGGCGCGCGCGGTTTTTTTGCCGTTCCACGGTACCGGCGGGTAACCGGTCTTGCGATAATCGCCCGCCAATGTTGCGGGCGATGATTTTAACCACGACCGCGCAAATCACCGGTCTCGTGAGTATATAAATAAAAACGCAGTTTCACGAGCGCGGCGGGTGCGGATGCAAACCGCTCCGTGAGTTCTTAGCGGAAGAGGTCCAACAGTGCTAAGATGCTTTTATCAGCTCTAAAATTTTTTGTCAGAGCAATGTTTCTGCAGACTTCATTTTCCATTATTACTTAAAAATTCACCCACTTTTCTTTTTCTCTGCGCTGACCTTGACTGGCAGAAAATGCCTTTGACATTAAATTTGGATTTGTTCCATGTTGTGTAACTTGCACGTCCACCTAAACCATCTTCATCAGCCCGTACAAAGTCCACTGCTGAACTGTTTCTGAGGGGGAGTTTTGATATAATCACGCTTGGAAGGCGGGTTGGTGACCGCAGTATTATGTTCATCATGTTCATATGATTACCATAGATGATTTTATACATCTACGTTCTGAACAAACGTCTTAACGTGGTTGCGTGACGACAGAGACGGTAGTCCCTTAGCCAAAAACATTTGATTTACACAAAGATATGTTGTCCGGCGTGGGGATGGAACCCAAGACCTTAAAGCCTAAAAAAGAGAATTATACCGCTACGCCACAGAATTTGTCAACTTTACTTTAACGAGCGATAAATACATTTCAATACGAAATTCATGTCTATCCTTCAAACGCTAACGTTATTCGATCCCAAAAATCAAAAGTCACCCCGAATCAAACGTCCTATCGGATCCGCCCTTAACCAGATTTGCATTGATAAATAATTCTGTAGTAGAAACGCGACACAACTGTCAAAGAGAGGCGCCATTTAATTAAAAGAGGCTTACGAGGGTAAAACGTGGCGTTATTGATCATCGTCTTTTAGATTGCTTGGAGAATTGCGGGGTTATCGCGAATCAGTTCGCATTGATTATATGAATTCTGATCGGTATTATACCAGTGTTAATAAGTTGCTTTACGTAGTCTTACTTAAAGTGGAATTTCATCAAGTATAGTGGGTCGAATTACCCTGGCTTCTGCATCAGTCTGTTTAAGTCCACTGCTGAACATGGGCCTCCTCTTTACGGTCCTTGGCAAGCTAGAATCTTTTTGGGATATTGCCATAATCACCACGCTTTCCACGCGGATTGGTGATCGCAGTAAGATGGTAAGAATCTCTGAGCTGACAGATGCTGCCCATTCATCAACAGTATGTCCCTTGCCAAGCGTGGCGACTATGGCAAATACCCTCCCTCGGGAGGAGGCCCATGTTCAACAGTTGACGTTATATATTCTGACAAGTACAAACCTCATCATCATCATCATCATCAACAGCCCGTTTACGTCCACTGCTGAACATGGGCTCCTCTTTACGGTCCTTGGCAAGCTAGGATCTTTGAGTTATATTGCCATAATCACCACGCTTGGCAGACGGATTGGTGATCGCAGTAAGATGGTAAGAATCTTTGTGCTGACCCTTGCCATGCGTGGCCACTATTGGTGGTCAATAGTTGACGTTATATATTCTGACAAGTACAAAGCTACTGTATGTAAATAACTAAGTGCTGAATAAATTTATTGTTTCATTATGAATCGATGCACAAATTAAATACAAGACGTAAATCAGAATTACGTTACATCCTTCATATTCGCAGGCTATTGTGTAGTTACAAACGCTTACTTAATCAAAATAACTTCCTGTATGTTTAAGCAGATTATCTCCGCTTTCATGTTTGTAGTTATGTACTAAATAATGGTGTGTGTCTCAGAACAGCCTGTAGTGAAAGATGGTATCTGTTATAATTTAAATACCTTGGGCAAACAAACCTCGAGCCTTTCGCTTCGCAGCGTTATGTGGTCCCCTTTTCTACAAAGTATGCAACCTGCGTTAGAGGGCGCCCTCTGTGGGACTTGGGCCGTGGCTGAGGTCGGTCACTCACGGGGGGATTGGTAGATTATGATTTTTAGTTGTTTACAGTACAGTTCGTGTCATCGGAATCAGAAAGTACTTTAAAAGTAAGGGATGGGAGGGCGAGAAGAGAAGCTCTTCTCGGGCGGGTCGGATAGTGTGACCTTGGTGTAATGGTGTTTGTTTTGCTCCTACGAAAGCCTGTTGGGAACTGGGATTGGGAACTGCAGATGCCATCCAGTTCCTTTCTGGTGGTGCCGCGAGCTCTCAGGTGCACTTTTATGTGGCCTGTTAAACGCAGGTTCAGCGAAGTGGATGTTATACGAGCACCTACAATAAAATGCTTATAATTACACTCTTAACTAAAATAATTTAGTGAAATCGGTGGAGCCATTTTTTTCGGATTTATGAAGTTAGCCACGAGTCTTTTGGTACTTTACCGGGCATTAACGCGTGAAGTGTAGTGCCTTCAATCAATGTGTGTTACCAGTGATGACATATGGATCTGAGACGTGGTCTCTTACTGTGTGCTTCATAAGAAAGCTCAAAGTCGCTCAGCGAGCTATGGAAAGAGCTATGCTCGGCGTTTCTCTGCATGATCGAAGTTCGAATCGAATCAGAAATTAAGAGATCCGCAGGAGAACGAAGGTCACTGACTTAACTCAACGGATTAGCAAGCTGAAGTGGCAATGGGTAGGACAAATTGCTCGAAAAACTGACGGCCGATGGAGCAGAAAAGTTCTCGAGTGGAAACCACGAACAGGCAGGCGCAGCGTAGGACCGACGACCTCATAAAGGTCACGGGCAGTCGGTGGATGCAGGCCACTAGCGATCGTTCCCGCTGGAAATCGATGGGAAGACCTATGTTCTGCAGTGGACTACAACAGGCTGATGATAATGATGACGATGAAAACGTGTAGAACTCCAGCCTTATGAAATAGTTTCATCATCATCAGCCTGTATAACGTCCACTGCTGAACATGGACCTCCTCCCGATGGAGAGTATTTGCCATAGTCACCACGCTTGGCGGGCAGGTTGGTGACCGTAGTATTATGTTGTACCACATAAGGAAACTGCTGCCCGTTACTTGATATACGATTATTATAGATAATGTTATAGCAATCGGGACCAACAGCTTTACATGCTTTCCGAGGCACGGCAGGTAGTCCCTCAACCAACCAGACCCGGTAAGAAATCTTAGAATTTACACAAAGATTACCTGTCCGGCGCGAGGATCAATTAAATGGTTTATAAACTGCAAACTAAGCAACCGCCGCAAGATGGCACCCCTTGTAGAACTTGGACCTCGGCTCAGGGCGGTCACTGACAGATGGATTGTTTTGTGCAACTGTTACTCTACGTTACAGTTTGCGGGCTTACATGCGGAACCCGAAGTTAGAGAACCTCGGGTCTACTAAGGCATCGGAATCGGCATTATTTAATTACTAGCTGCACCCCGCGGTTTTACCCGCATCACTCTGCTCCAGTGGGTCGGAGCGTGATATTTTGTAGCCTATATGTAATTCAACTTATAAACTATCCACGTGCAAACTTTCAGCCAAATCCATTCAGTAGTTTTTGCGTGAAAGAGTAACAAACATCCATCCATCCATTATTACAGACTTTCGCGTTTATAATATTAGCAGGATAGTGGTTTTTATTTGCGTCAAATAGCACCCATAACAGGTGGTGGTGAAATTTCTCAAAGAGCCAAGCACAGTATATTAACCAGCAGTAAATATAAAATTGTTAATTGTTATATTTAACTATTCTATTTACTTCTGTGTCATGAAGTTCATTACGTCTTCGCTTTTTAGGATGTTCTTGGGACAACAAGCAATTAAGTACTTTCTTAAGAGAAAACTTGCTAATTTATTTAGTTCTGAATTTTATAGAGTGGAAACGACTTTAATTACTAGATAGTCTTATTTTTTGCGTGACTTTTTCAACATTAAAGTCTAGCGTGGCTTACCCTTTTTTCTCTGTTTAACACTTGTTTCCGTGGAAACCTCTTCATTAAATATTTTAAGTGTACTTTTTCTGCGAAAGATTTTCTATAATAGGTTAAGTACATTTTGAGTTTAGTTAAAAAACAAACAATTGTATACTCTATTATGTATAAGTGTATAAAATAAAACATTGAGTTATTTCATTGGAATCACGGTCACAGTTGTATCAACTGACTGATGGCACAGCACTGATTGAATCCTCGTTTTCTGAGTTTGATTACCAATACCGATATTTTAGTTTATTGAAAAGATTTTACCTCAAACTTTGCTTTATTTCGGTAAATTAATAATCAATAGATGGTGTCACAGCGTAGGTAGATAAAGAAAGACTTGTAGGAAGCTAGGATAGGGTCCGGTCGTCCTCGCAAGGCGATACTCGCGACGCATTCTATGCGTCTGACCTAATCCCAGCCCGCACTAAATTCTATTTAATAACATTGTTGTTGAAACGTTAACTAACTAATTAATTAGTCAAGATATTTTTTTTTGTTTTTGTATCTTTTTATCATTGTATTAGTTCAATCGATTCGTCTACATTATCAATAAAAGTTTTCATTTAATTTCAATGTAAAAATCACATCAAAAATGTCCTACACATTTCTGGAACTTGTTTCACCTCCTTTAAATCTGCTCATTCATTAAAAGTTTTTAAAAACTTTTTCGTGTATGTTTTCATTAAATACCAATAAAGGATGCTTCGTAAAAACAATCATGCTTATAATTTGGCTAAAGTTTCACTGTTTGTACATAGCTTTAGATCATTTTGTATCGTACATAATTGCAGCCCGATTCTGTAACAATAAAATAAAATTTTTGTTGACTGCACCGGTGGCTCAGTGGTTACGGAAGTTACTTCTGAGACCTGGGGTTCTGGGTTCGATTCCCACCCGGGACAATTATTTGTGTGAACCACAAATAGTTGTTCTGAGTCTGGGTGTTCTGTGTGTCCGTGAAATGAATGTTTGTAAAGTCCCCCGCGACACAGGGATTTATTTCCCTAGTACGGGAGTTGTCTCTTATAAAAGAAAGAAAGAAGAAAGAAAGAAATACTTCAAAAATCAAAATCTCTTTTCTGAAACCATTTATCAAAATCTATAAACTTTCTGCCTTAAGTTACGTAATAAACATTGCGCTACAAACTACTGGAGTAGACCATATTTTTAAGGCAGCTAAAAACGCGAGGTTCTCCAACACAATAATAAAATAGAAAAGCAAGGTAAGTAGTTCGCGCCATTATCACAATGCCGTAAATTCGCGAGCAGCCGACTCAGCGAACGGAAGATTGAATGAATGACGTGACTGAATGGAGGACCGAATGAATGACATACATTTTCAAATGTAACAGAGTTCAGAGTCGTGTATACACTCAGCTTTATAGCATTAGTTTTCGTTACGTTCTGTCTCGCGTCCCAAGACAAGCAAAGTGCATCCACATTTCACACGGACTTCGTACGTGTTTACTGTATCTTGTTTCATAAACAACTAAGGCAATATGTTTACAGCAAAGTATGTTTCAGTGTACAGTTTTTAATTAATAACAAGGCAAGTGGCCGTAGCCCAATGGCTAAGGCGTTGGACTTGGGATCATGTGGTCGCTGTCGATCCCCATCCATTGCACTATCGACTTGAACCCACGGGTAACAAGCATTTTAGCTCAGCATGAGCGTTTAAAGAAGTAGTATGCAAAAACTCTGTTAGTAATATTAATATAAGGAATTTACTTTAACTATCCCCATATAAATAGTAATTATTTATAGTTGAACACTTGACTTAACCATTTAATGGTATGTACGCTGTAAGTGTCATATACACCGTGAAATTTTAATGGTTGTTTTCCCGAAGCAGAACAACTTGCCGTCGGTAGTACCTACTATCGAAACATATTTTTTTTTTTTTAGACATGTTTTGGATTTAAAATTATTAAAAAAAATATTAGACAACTCGAAAGCGTTGAGCTCTTATTTTGCTTTAAACGTTTATGGATCGTTCTTTACTTTGTCAGCAGCGCGTGCGATTCGAGTAGTACCTACAAGGTCCGTCTAGTGTTACTACTGTTTATCACGCTTTCGAGTTGTTTAATATTTTTTTTAATAATTTTAAATCCAAAACATGTCTAAAAAAAAATAAAAAATATGTTTCGATAGTACTACCGACGGCAAGTTGTTCTGCTTCGGGAAAACAACCATTAAAATTTCACGGTGTATATTAGGTAGTAAACCACTACAAAATGTAATATGGATATTTATATAATATATTTAAAGTGGCTATACTCACAACATAGCATAAATCGAAGTCACTTCTCACTGTCTGTCAGCCCCTATGTTAGATCTTTAGATTTTTAAAAGTAACGACGGATTTTGATGATAGTAAATTTGCATTCTCATAAATTAAAACATCGTTGACTATATAAAAATCGAACATAAGTAGATATTTACATACAAACTTAATACTTATGTACTAAACTTAAATTAGTTTTGTTTTATAATATGTTATGAACGAAATTGGATTCAATAAAACGTACCATTTTACACACAAAAAACTTAATTGCTACCCTTACACGAGTATCAGAGAAAAATGTATAATTTCCACTGTATTTATAACTAAAAGATAATCTTTTTTAATTAACAGGTACGCATTAATTTTATGGAAAAAGGTTACACGGGTCTCTTAGCACCCGCGTATGATAGGATATGTTTTTTGCAGATGAAACTGAGAGGAAAGCTGGTTCGTTGTTTTTATTGAGCATAGGATCAGGCGTTGAAGGGTTAGAATATCGTTTCAAACATTTTTTAGGTACTGATAGCGGTTGAGCCTGAAACGTTGAACCTCAAACTGGCTGAGTAAATTGAAGAGTTAAAAATAAGGAGATCCTGCGTTTTGTGTATTGTGCAAAAAGAACAGCGAGTACGTAGGTGAATTTTGCTTCTTTTTTTTTTCGGACGGACATAATGTAGTTAGCCCTGAGGCTTTTGCTACTTCACCGGGCATAAGAATTTTGCTTCACTGGTTTGAATTCCATTGGGATTTGGTTTCAGTTGCATCTATTTTTTGTTTATTTACATCTTATATGTATTTTTCGTGTCAAATTTCATTCAAATATTTAAAATATTTATAACAGTTATAATTTTGTGACGTAAACCCGCTCGTAACATAAGCATTTTAGTTTAGCACGAGGGGTTAACAGGAATACTAGTAGTAGCAAAAACCCTTATTTTGTTGTTGTCCGGGGGTAAATGCATTTACGCATTCCCACCGCCGCTGCAGCGTATCCGCGCGCTGGCGGCGGGATATGTGGGACTCACCCTCTCCATAGCGGTGTTATGCTTTACTCTACCTACTCTTACCACTAAAACCCCCCGGACACTCCTTCGATCCGTCGTTGGCGGGGGCCGGGTACGCACGAAGCGATCTGGCCCTAGTAGCAAAAACCCTGCTAGTTAGTAATCTTATTAAATTAAACTTTAATTAACCCAATATTTATCGTAGTTAGTTACGTATAGAAGGACGAGCGACTTATAGAAATTTAAGTATTTTTGCTTTGTTACAACAGTAGCATAGTCTCGTTTGGTTAGTTTTGGTCAAGTGTCATTACAATTAAGTAAATCCTACTGATATCATAAACGCGAAAGTTTGTAAGTATGGATCGATGGATGTTTGTTACTCTTCTACGCAAAAACTTTTTAATGGATTTGGCTGAAACTTTGCACGGGGATAGTTAATAAGCTCGATTAATATATAGGCTACAAAAAATCACGCCGTAATAACTTATTTTACCTTTTTTTTACTGACAGAGTGAAAATCGTTACGGTAAAAATGCGTACCTAAGTATGTAGTTACGCTATTTCGCCCTCTCTTTTCATTCATATGTGATTGCAGCCAATGTATTATAGGCACCTATTTTATTATTATGCACGCGCTTAGTAGGGTGTATTGCTTTTGAGTAATTTATGATATCTTCGATACTCAAATTTCCGAAATACCAGTACAAATTTACTGTGGGTGTGTGTGGGTATTCTATTCCACTTACACAACACACCATATTTTATCAAGACGTTAAAAAAAGTCACCCAGTATAATATTTTAAGATAAAATAAAGGCTTCTTTTATTTTGTCTGTATATTCCGCTTATTTCCAAAACTATTTTACGCAGGCAGCAGCTAGTTATTTATTTAAAGCTTCTGTCAACTATGAAAATATATATCCAATTTAATTCAGTTGTTTTTGAGTTATGAAGATGTATACAAGTAATATTTCACATAATATATAATACTATATATAAATATATATATATAACTTCACACATAAGTATTAAATGTTCATCTAAAAACTAAGAACACATTTAAAAATAAAATAAAAACACATTTTAAAAACAAATACGAACCACAAAGCGCGCGAAACGAAAATTAAAAAGAACTTAAGGAAAAACAAATGAAGTGAGAATCGTCCGTCCCGACCGCGTACAACACTTTTTGTATATTATTAATTAATTAGATAGTTACTACCGGCTATAAACCTATTATTATACAGTCCACTATCTTTCATCTGGGCCTTAACATTCAACTATTCACATTACTTACTGACTAATATCGTTTCACAAGTTGTTCTTTCTCAATCTGCTCCACAACTAAATTGAACTCCTTTAAATATTACAAGAAATTTCCTAACTGAAACTTGTTTCAACAAAAAACTTTCGTTAACTAATTTGCATAAGAAAATAAAGAAGCAAGGATTCCGAACTCTGAAATCAACGTTTCTAAGTTCCACAATTTCCGTCCAAAATCCTTGCAATGCATGGAATTAGCGCTCTCAGAATTCGAGTAATACCACATAAATAACTCACCCAACGAATTTTATTTCAAGTCCAACTTTAAATTCGTTCCTCGTTCAATATGAGTTATGAGTTTGCCACCACTACTTTAAACTCATAACTTCTACTTTGCCATCTATATGAATTTTACTTCCCTAGCAATAAAGGTTACTTTCCTTTACTCTTGTAAGTTTCCAAGATGGCGAAAATCATGTCATACACAGAGTTACGCCTTAATTTGTCATTTGAACCACGCCCGGCAAGTTTTGTGATATAATTATTAATAAGCAAAGATTTATGTTGCTTATATTTCTGCTAAACATATTATTAAGGGTCACGAAGGCCTATAGGTACATTTGTTTAATAACAAGGTTTATTTAAAAGCTGTGAAAAGGGTCGTTACATTTATTGAATGTTTATGTTTTATTAACTCGTTATATTTTAGTAGAGGTTACTATTGTTTGTTCAGGTCATAGTTTTGTGTATTAAGTTATGTTAATTTTATTAGTGCGTACGTTTGAATTAAGATATCAAATAATGTTGTTTGTATTTCTATACTGAGATTAAGGGAAAGGAAAAAACCAAACTACTTAAGCGTCATTGTCATTTTTATCGCAACAGTTTTTGTAGATGTTTCTATGGATGGATGGATGGATGTTTGTATGGATGGATGGATGTTAGATACTCGTTAACAAATAAACTACTGAACAGATTTGGCTGTTTTTTTTTAAGGGAACAACTTATAAGCTGGGTTAATATTTAGGTTACAAAATATCACGCTAAGTTCTACTGATGAAGAATAAAAGTCCAACGTGTGTAAACCAAACCGCTGTTATTTGTTTGTCTTTTTAATAGATAAACTCAAAACCAATTGGTATGGAATTTACATGTAAACTGGTTGTTTTGTAAACCTTAGATATAATTTTATGTTAAACTTTCTACCGAAGGGAGTGCAAGCCACGTAGGTAGGCTGAAAACTGATATGTCATGTAAAGAATAAGGCTGTTAAGTCTGACGAATTAAGCTTTTGTTAGTTAGTCTTATTTTTTTTTTAACACATAGTTTGCCATGAAAACAATAAGGCCGAGGCTGCACTACTAAGGCGACTGTGACGCGACAGATACGAAATAAAAAACAAACTCATCATCATCATCAGCCTATTGAGGTCCACTGCTGAACATAGGCCTTCATCGATTTCCAGCGGGAACGATCGCTAGCGGCCTGCATCCACCGACTCCCCGCGACCTTTATGAGGTCGTCGGTCCATCGTGCAGGCGGTCGTCCTACGCTGCGCTTGCACGTTCGTGGTCTCCACTCGAGAACCTTTTTGCTCCATCGGCCGTCAGTTCTTCAAGCTATGTGTCCTGCCCATTGCCCATGGTCAGCTTGCTAATCCGTTGAGCTATCCCAACTAGCAAAACAGTCTCAGAACTCGCACTTTTTAAGAGTGGTAGGCTTAAAGCGCTCTTATATTTGTTTTAGAACATACCATCGATCCTATATTACTTTTAGACAAGCTGGTATGGTCTCAAGAACGCTCAGTCTCATAACCAAATCTCATATATGTATATAAGAGCATTTACTAAGACTGGTTGCACTTGAGAAAAACTTGCTCTTATATGGGTATTTTCTAAGCTCGTTTGATTTTATATTAGACTTGTTAAATGCTAATGTAAGATGTCAGACTAATATCAGCATAGCATAAGAGTACTGTGAGTACGTGCATTTCTGATCTTATTTGAAACTAATATAAGATCAATAGCACTGGATAAGTATGATATTAGAGTGATTTTGGACAACATATTTACAATACAAAAGACAAGACCTATTTAAGAGCGTTTGATCTTAGATCGATTTTGGGAATAACTAATTTTAATAGTTTTAAGAGTAATTTTGCAAACGCGCGGGCACTGCTAGACTGGTGCGCACCGCGCACCACTCCTACGTACGCCGCTCCCCGCGCCACCGCCACCCGCGCCGCGCGCGCCGACTTCGTGTCCGTATAGCCTTAAGATTAAGTTCTTTTTTTTTCTCTCTGTCGATTTAAGGTTTTATGTAAAATTGCGAGGAACCCTAATTTATTCCAATATGGAGTTATCTTTAGTAGTTATACCGAATGCTAAAATTAGAGTAAACAATCTTACATTAGTCTAATAGTGCATTTGTAAAATGCAGCTATACTAATGGCGACACTATCAATACAAATTAACAAATAAAATAATTTAACGAGAACACGAAATACCTTATTTAACAAGGCGCATGAATTTTGAAGCGTAAAACGAGGTCTAATTAACAGTAAATAATAAATTCCAATATGATTACTGACCGTAAAACTACTTTAACTCGTACTTTTATACTTTTAATATAGTATAAACATTAACTTCACGCAACTTTAATTTGTTTTATTTTAATTTCCAACACTCACACGAACTTTTAAGTTGGATCTGACGTAAAATTCTCAAAATATTCTAACTTTAGACCAATATAAGCCTATGCAGGCTTATAAGATACTTACGTAAAAGCAATATTAGCCTAAGTCGGCTTAAATTAATTTTGGCTACATTTCAGTAAGTGCAAACAGCATTCCATTAGACTGATATTAGATCGATATTAAACTAAATATGCTTATAATTAGTGCCCAAACCCAGGCTTATATTATTATATAGGAGCGATGTAAGAGCAAAAAAACAGTAGTCTTGAGATTGTTGTAAGCCTAGTTTTTGCTAGTTGGGATGTTAGTGACCAAATCAAAACAAACTCATCTAACGATATGTCCTCTCTCCAGAAATGACTAGCAAATTCAGGTTGTTCGAAGGGTTGCCACCGCGTCGCTGTAGCCGTATCAATGCATAATCAGCCTTAGAATGTAACAAACATATTATTAAGTCTAAACATGGGAGCGTTTCAAAAAATCTTTTTTTTTTTAAAGGCTGAGGCAGGTCAATGCCGCGTGGTCTGATTGCTAATGCGTACCCGGCCCCCGCCAAGTGGTGTAGAGTCCTCTCCTCGTGGTATGAGTTAAGCATACCATGCTACCAGCTATGGAGAAGGCGAGTCCCACATATCCCACCGCCAGCGCGCGAATACGCTGCAGCGGTGGTGGGAATGCGTAAATGCAATTCCAAAAGAAAAAAAAAATTGCCATGCCGAGTGCTTTCCGGCTTAGAAAATACCACCACATATATTCCCATGGGTGTCGTAAGAGGCAACCAAGGAACATACACCCTGATGAACAGGCAGCAGCATCTATCAACTCAAGGATTCTTACCATCACACTGCGTTCGCCAATCCACCTGCCAAGCGTAGTGACTATTCACTACGCTAGGTGAATTGGCAATATCCCTCAACGACTCTTACTAGCCAAGTTCTTTTCAAGCCACTTTCATTGCTGAACATGAGGAGGCTCATGTTCAGCAATGAAAGTAAACTGAAATAAGAGTTAGAATACCGTAACTCCACACTCCGAACGTTCTCACAAACTTGCTAAATGAAACCTGCAATATATCGCGCGCAACAAACGTACGAGTTCCGTTCGATTTGAAGCAAACTTTTTCTATTCCGTCTTCGCATTTCAATTGGGAGTAACGTTAATAGTGTATCGGCATTCATTCGGTACCACAGTTACTACCGGAAAATATGTTTCATTTCCAACGTCAAAGAAACATGTTAATATCAAATATACGTAATTTTAAATGCATTCATATTTAAATGATTTATTCGGAACCACAAATTCTACCGGGAAATATGTTTTCAGTTACATCGTTACAGGAAGATGTTAATATCACAAAACGAGGTTCATAAATTAATATCGTGCTATTAATACACTGTCGATAACCTCCGTAGTGTAGCGGTATTTAGCTCGCTTTAAGTCTTGGAGGTCGTGGATTCGATCCAAACGCCGAACAGGAAATCTTAGGCCGGGTACGCATAAGCAATCCAACCAACCTGCGCAGCACACCTAGTTTTAAATAAACCAGTACAACAGCCTTCCTATTGAAGTATTTGCCAAAGATTTGGTAAAGTATGCCGTCTTTTACGGAAACTTTTGTGCACCGTTCCTTTGTTTGTACGTTTGGTGCTGATGAAGCGGTGACTACAAAGCTTGCTTCTTAACAAATACACAAAGAATGTTACTTTACCCGAGTTCAAAGGGAGAGGTACTGAATGACTGTCTTTATGTCCGTTACCGAAGATTAAAATAAAATAATAAAATGTTTTTATTTATGTAAATCTATTACAGGTATTTGTAAATAGTCCATATTAAACTTTATTTTTGGTTTTCCATTTTCTATTTTATCAATTTTTTTTCTTATTTATTGTATAATTTCATTTATCATTTAACAGAGGTCATCTGTACCATCAATTTAAACATGATTAATGTAACCAAGGAAGGCCCTGTCTCCTGAGATACAGGTCAATAGCCTAGTTCAGGAGGCAGAGCTTCCAAATAGCATGCACCCAATACTTGCTTAAAACAAAGAGTTATTACTATATTTTGGCTTATTAATTGATTATACACTAGCTACCATTGCACGGTTCCACTCGCGTAGCTCGAGTTCCCATGGGAACTTCATAATTAAATATAACCTTTGTTACTCAGGGATAATGTAGCATTTTAATGGTGAAAGAATTATCGAATTCACTTCAGTAGTTTTAAAGTTTATTACAAACATACACACACACACCCACACACACACACACACACACACACACACACACACACACACACACAAATACAAATCTTTGCATCGATACAATGGAATTGCAGCGGCATGTTAAGCTTGATGCAAAGCGTGACCAATTGAAAGCCCGGTGGTGATCTGTTATAATTATATCGATTGTGTGCTCACATGCCATGCAATGTGCGCGGATCTTTGCAAAAAAGATTGTATACATAAGCCATATGCGAGCACACGAACAGCAACTACAGCGGAGCTGAAGCAGTCGCCCTGGCCGTAATCGGTCGGATCGCATCGCATCAACATAGATGATCATACATGATCTCATGAATTGACTTGGTGGTTCAGTGATCTCAGTGGCTTCTGAGACCTGTTATTCTTGGTTCGAATCTCACCAGTGACAATTATTTGTGTTCACCACGAATAGATAACAAAGCGGCCGTAGCTCAATGGCTAGGGCGTCGGACTTGTGATCTTAAGGTCGCCAGTTCGAAACCCACCCATTGCACTACCGACGTGAACCCACTCGTAACACAAGCATTTTAGCTTAGCACGAGGGGTTAACAAGAATACTAGTAGTCTGCAAAACTCTGCTAGTAATCTTAAAAAAAAATAATAGAAAAAAGAGATGTTCTGAGTCTTGGTGTACTTTGTGTTTGTAAAGTCCCCCGCGACATAGGGATTTACTTAGGTAGTGGACTAGGTGTCTTAGAAAAAAGAAAAAAAACTACTCGAATGCTGACTTCGAATTATTTTACTATTATAAATTTATTTAATGATGAAGTTCTCACAGGAATTAGTACTACGCAGGTGAAACCGCGCGCGGGATGCTAGTAAATTTAGCTCAGTTTTAACAAGTCCATTTATGACTAATTTAGTTTTACAGATTGATCAACATTTTTTTTGCGATACTACCTGCGCCCCGCGGTTTTACCCGCGTCACTCCGCTCCAGTGGATCAGGGCGTGATATTTTGTAGCCTATATTAACATATAGGCATCCAGCTTATAAACTACACGCGTGCAAACTTTCAGCCAAATCCATAGAGTAGTATTTGCGTGAAAGAGTAAAAAACATCAATCCATACTCACAAAGGACAATGGGCAAAAATGTATGGAACGTGGTACCCGCTCCAATAATTATAGTCATCAATAATATATCATTGAAAATACATTTTGATGCAGAAAAACGTCTACCATGGCGCCTGTCCCTATTCACGTTTGGGAAGCAGTAATCTCACTATCTATACTTATTATTATTATTATAAAGCTTTAGAGTTTGTTTGCTTGAACGCACTAATCTCAGGAACTGCTGGTCCGATTTAAAAAAATATTTCAGTGTTAGATAGCCCATTTATTGAGGAAGGCTATAAGCTATATATCATCACGCTACGACTAAAAGGAGTCGAGCAGCGGGGGTGAAACCACGGAGAACAGCTTGTGTTTTATAAATGATGAAGAATTTATTACAAACTACTTATATAAGTAAAATAAAGCTGGAATAAGATGATATAACACATTTAGGATTCTATTATTAAAATAAGTAAGAACAAGCATTCTTTAAATAAAAAACATATATTTTATCAATAAGTAATGTAATTGGACAGCATTGAGGAAAGATGCCGGAGCAGTAAATCCCGTATGTCTCGCATAGCCTAAGTACTATACGATGGACACTATATGTGCACAAGTGCCCATCGTACGTCGCCCAGTTAAACATGTGCAATACTGTTGGACAATATTATTTTGATAAGTGGTAACATATATACTCGTATATGTATGTTTATCGCCGGGGCCATGAGACTGTCTAAACAGGTCACTGTGGCCCTGGAAAGCAAAGGGAAACTGAAGCAACAGGGTTTTTATTAGTTAGTAAGACTGTCGTTTATCTTCAAACGCAATCAGATTTGAGAGTGGCGGCTATAGTAAAAATTGTTCCTCTTGGTAAGACCTTTTAAACGACACTACAATCATATCTATTGGAACCGGGTACCATTTTGCCCATTCTCTTTTTCGCATTTATAATATTAGATTAAAGATTATAATTATGTATCGTATATCTTTATTAATAAAAAATGATCACCAAAATTATGTACTGAACCGTTTCTATTTTTGAGAACCGCGAATTTTGGTATTTTTTCTTAAAGGACCGGTATTTCACTGTCCTTTTAGTATTTTCGGTTCCTTATAGTTTTTGTTATTTAGAATTGATAACGACTTTAACAATATGGTATTTTTTTTAAATTGTAACTATGTGGACAAGGTTTAAAAAAATGTTTGGAAAATACAGGGCACATATCAATAAAAATTAACAGCTAGTTTTAAACGTTAGTGTTCGTGTGTTATTTGAACAATAAAAAATTATTGCTACTCGTAATTGTATTTTGTTCAAAAATATATTATTGCTATCCAGCCAAACCATATTGTAGTGGATGGAATTACAATAAGCCGATGTAATTTTCCACAGCATAATATACAATATATAACTAAATAAATAAATGTGTATGCCTACTAATAATAAATGATAATAATTGGACCAAAACCCCGCGTATTTGTCCATTTGAGTATGTTTCGCCGGACCGTCTCATGTGGGCCGTGTTGAAACCGGTAGTAAAGTAATCCACTGAGTTTGTTTCGCCGGATCTTCTCAGTTGGGGCGCATTGGATCCGGTGGTAGCATTAAAGCGCGTTCGTCGTTATTATGCTCATGTTGCACCCAAATAATGACCATTGTTTTGGCATAATAAAGACAGAACAAGCGTTGTGTCGCTAAGAACAATAAAAATAAATTATAATAATAACATATAAATATATAATAATAAATACCTACGTAATTAATTTTATAGATATAAATAAATAACAAATATAATGAATAAATTTTCTAATTAATGTTTGACTATTTACAAGTGCCTGTAATTGGTTTACGCAAGTAAAAATGTTTTTTATTTTATTTATTTATTTAATACCAGCTACCCGGGCGCGGTTTAACACGGCGCGGTGGCGACGACAACCTCCGTAGCGTAGCGGTAATTGGCTGGCTTTAAATCTCGGAGGTCGTGGGTTCGATCCCCACACCGGACAAGAAATCCTTGTGTAAATTCTTACATTTCTATCCGGGTCTGGTGGTTGTGGGACTACCGTCCGGTCCCGATTGTTATAACATCATCTATAATAAACGAACCAGGAAACGAGCAGCAGCGTTTCCCCTGTGTATTACAACATAACACTGCGGTCACCAACCCGCCTGCCAAGCGTGGTGCCTATGGCAAAAACTCTCCCTCGGGAGGAGGCCCATGTTCAGCAGTGGACGTTATACGGGCTGATGATGAAGTGCGACCAAGCAAACAAACTCTCATCTTTATATATTAGTATAGATTGAACGCTTTTGTAATAGAAATTTAAAATGTTTTGATGGCTCTTTCACCATTCGCGCTGTACGCCTTTGGAACTTTCTTCCACGTGTAATTCGTGCAAGTTCATCTATTGACGTATTTAAAAAAAGAATAAAAGAACATTATCTATCACATTAGTAGTTTTTAATATGTATTAGTTTATTGTTTATAATGCTATATTTTGGATGTATGTATGTATATATTACTATGTATTAGTATGCATATGTATTAGTCGGATATGTATAATGATCTACTCTTCTTATTATTATTGTTTTATCTTAAGTCTGTCGTGTACACTGTTCTTGCCCATTTAACCTTAATTTACACCCTGAAAATGGTTTGCTGGAAGAAAACTCATTAATGAGTTAAGCTCGCCATTGTACATCATCTTTAATCATTGTTTTTACTCAAATTTCATGTGTACAGTAAAGAATAAATAAAATAAATAAATAAAAATAAAAACTTTAAAAAGGCTGCGTTTTTCCCATCACAAACTTCTTGGAAGTATGCAAAAATTATAAAAGGGGTATTTTATTTGCTTCGGGGAATCCATTAATTATATTAAAAGAGAAGCTTTGATAAATAGAGCTTTCGATCAAAGTTTTTATATGTCTTCCTCTTGTTTAAGTTTACGCTGAAGTCATTCATTTGGAAATCGATAAAAAAAAAGATAATTTTCATCATCATTATCAACTTGTTTGATGTCCAATCGCTGAAGAAGGGGGTGGCCATTTAGTTACTAAGCTTCGCAGGCGGGTTGGTGACCGCAGTATTATGTTGTAACACATAAGAAAACGCTGCCCGTCCACCAATATAAGCTTGTTATAACAATCGGGGGTAGTCCCTCAATCAATAAGATACGAATATCTCAAGTCTCAGAATTTATACAAAGATCAACATTTAAAAAATCTAGGTAACAAACAGCAGTAGGTTTCAATCTAAGCAGAACTGTGCACCAAAGAATCCTTCTTAAAAAACCTGATAATTGCAAGTTGAACTCGCATAGAGAGGGTTCCGTACTATGCCAAAGTCAAATGTAGGTATTTTCGTCTTCTTTCATGAATAAAATCTAAACTATTTTTTACAATTATAATAAAATGCGATCCACATAACAAACCCTTTCATTTGATATATGGCACAATAAGGTTTGTAAAACTTTTATATTGTCATTTTTTAGTTTTGTCCTCCAAAAATGACTCATATCTATAAAACATGTTGATTTACTTTGCACATCTATATTTATTCACAGGATTAATTCCATCCTACCAAATTTCACCTGATTCAGTCCTTTAGAGTCGAAGCAAATTTTCTGGGACAGTCGGGCAGACAGATAAAGTACAAGTTTTTTTTTTTTTTTTTTTTTTTTTTTACTGCATATAGGCTCACGTTTGACCTTAATCTCGCTTGATGGAAGGCGAAGATAAGGCCTAAGATGATACACGCTTGCCTAGAAAGTGTCTGTTCACTTTAGCTTTAAAGAAGTCCAGATTATAGCGTTCCGGAAAAACTGACGCCGGCAGAGAATTCCACTCCTTAGCCGTCCGCATTATGAAAGAAGAAGCAAATCGCTTCGTGCGTATTGAAGGAATGTCTACAACAAAAGGGTGAAACCGCTCGCCGCGCCTAGTCGTCCGGTGATGGAAGGGTGAAGAGGGTATCAGGTTATGTAGAACCTCCGCACACTCCCCGAAATGCAACCGATAAAAAACTGATAGGCAGGCCACTCGTCTACGATGTTCGAGGCTCTGAAGACTTGCCTCCACCAGTGAATTATTGCCTATGACTCTCTTCGCTCGGCGCTCCAATGAGTCCAGAGCATCCAGCTGATATCCAGCAGACCCATCCCAAAGATGAGAACAGTATTCCATTGAGGAGCGAACTTGAGCTCTGTAAAGACTTAAGAGCTGCTCCGATGTGAAGTACCGCCTCACCTTGGAGAGAATGCCAAGTTTTTTGGCTGCAGTGTTTGCAATGGACTCGATGTAGTGACCGAAGTTTAGATTAGAAGAGAGGTCAAGCCCTAGGAGCTCAAGATGGTCGCTGATCGGAACGGAGACATTCCGGAAAGTCGGAGTCAGTTGGAATGGACTCCGTTTCGCCGAAAAAAGACATGCCTGTGTTTTTGAGAGGTTAAACCCAACCAGGTTGGCATCACCCCATAAGGAAACAGCCTCCAAGATCGAGTTCACCCCCTCAATCATCGACTCCCTGAACGACTGGACCATTGACCCCGACTTCGCATCAGACAAGTATCTCACCGAGACTGTGCTGTCGTCTGCATACCCAAAGATACCGGGAGTAACTAGCAGGTCGTTTATGTGCAGCAAAAAAAGAGTCGCGGAGAGAACAGATCCCTGAGGGACACCGGCATTAATACCAAGAAGATCGGACGAGGCGCCATCAATGACAACTCGAATCGACCTTCCCCTCAAGAAATCCTGAATCCAGGTGCAAAGTACGGGAGCAATACCGTAAACCGGAAGCTTACCAATGAGACTTGCGTGCCAAACCCTGTCAAAAGCCTTAGAGATATCAAGAGACACGGCAAGAGCCTCACCGTGTCTCTCAATGGCTTCGCTCCATAAGTGAGTAGCATATACAAGAAGATCCCCAGTAGACCGGCCTCGACGGAATCCGAATTGACGGTCACTGAGGAGGTCGTTGTCTTCCAGGTATGCCAGGAGACGGTTGTTTAAAACACGCTCCATAACCTTACAGAGTGTGGAGGTGATTGCGATTGGTCGGTAGTTGGCAGGGTCGGCACGACTACCTTTCTTGGGGATCGGTTGAACGTTGGCAATCTTCCAGGATGCTGGAACTAGACCAGTCTTCAGGGATAAACGATAGAGGCGAGTCAAAACAGGAGACAACTCAGGCGCACATGACCGCAAGACAATGGCAGGAATGCCGTCAGGCCCACTAGCCTTATTCACATCTAGAGTGCTGAGAAATTTAAGTACCACTTTTTGCCGAATGTGCACCTCAGGCATAGTGGAAGTGCAATGCGGTAGCCTGGGTGGACTTTTACCAGCAGCATCTAGTTGTGAATTCTTCGCAAATAGAGACGCAAACAAGTCTGCTTTCTCTTTGGCGGTGTGAGCTAATGAACCGTTTGGCTTCTGCAGTGGCGGCAAAGAGGACCGACAGAAATTGGCTTCGACCGATTTGGCAAGAGACCAAAAAGCTTTACTCCCAGATGGGTAAGATGCTAGTCTGGCTCCAATGCGGCCAATATGGTCAAAGCGGGCCTTGCGTAGGGCACGTTTGCAAGACTTGGCAGCACTATTGTAAGCTTTCTTCAGTTTCCGAATATTTGGCGCTTTGCGGGCTCGAGCATCCGCCCACGCTTGGTAAGCAGAGTGCTTATGTGCTTCAGCACTATCACACTCAGCGTTGAACCATGGACGGGCTTTGTCTTGGAGTGAGATGTCAGAAAATGGAATGAAATATTCCATAGCCTGACATATCACCTCAGAAACAGCCTCCGCGCAGCGAGTCGGGTCGTCTGAAGAGAAGCATAAGCGCAGCCAAGGGTAAGATGCGAAGAAATGCCGCATCTCATCCCAATCTGCTGACTTGTATCGCCATACTCGCCTAGTCCCCTTGAGATCGGGATCGGGTGGCGAGTAGACAGACACAGATTTCACCAGACAGTGGTCGGAGCTACCCAACGGTGAGGAAACCGCGACTTGATATCGGTCTGGATCGGTTGTCAGCAGAAGGTCTAAGCAATTGGCCGTATGGCCATCAATGTCAGGCACCCGTGTCGGCCCAGTTACCAGTTGGGAGAGACCAACCGTCAGTGCAGATGCATACGCTAATCTCCCAGCATGGTCGGTGTTCTGGTATGGGTACAGCCATTCCTGGTGGTGGGCATTGAAGTCCCCCAGAAAAACTAGCTGCGCCGATGGGTACCTGAGCTGAGCTAATTCAGCCGAGTCCGAAAGGTACTGAAACAACCTGGTTGTCTCCATGTTGTCGGTGTGCGACCGATAGACACTGGCATAGAGTATCTGCTCCAAGCCAGTGTCCACCAGAACCCATAATACGGAGAAACTGGAATCCTCAATGTTACGGAGACGTCGAAAACAGATGTCATCGCGAGCATACACGCAGGTGCCAGCGCGTGGCTTAAAATTGTGCTCCAGGGTGTACCCTGGGTAGCGCAAGTATGCTGCGTCAGCTGGACATCTGATTTGCGTCTCCGTGAGGAACAGCAGATGTGGTTTTTCGGTCTCAAGGTGGTGATGGACCGGGATGAGATTGGAGTGCAGACCTCGGATGTTAGAGAGGTGCACTTTTAGTGCGAGGGAGTGCAACCGCTGTTTTACCAGTTTCCTATTTTTACTCAATTTCATTTATTTTTGATGGCGAACAGACAAGCAGGAAAGGGACAGTTGGGCGAGGTATGGCAAGAGCGAGTACCACGCAATACATTCGTAATGCTGCACCGACGGGAGACTGATCTGGAGCGCGCGGGGACGCCCTAACCCCCCCAGAGATGTTCACCGGGCCCTCGCATCCGGTCGCCAACCGGCACGGTGACGCATCCTGGGATTTTTCGCTAGTTGGCGGGGCAGCCTTTCATAGGTGGCTTTTCTACTAATTGGGCCCCCTACTACCTGCGGTCGGCCAGCGGAAGACCGTGCTTAGGATCCCGCTACCCTCCGCGAACAGTCACCCAGCACAGACACCACGCAGCACCGGAACCGGTTCGCAATACCACACAACTGCCCAGACTCCCCTTCCACGATGGCTACTCAAGGCAACATGCCGGAACGCGACAAAAATCACTTGGCGGCATGGCTTTGCCTTGAGGGTGGTGACAAACCGCGGTCGAAACCTACCACCAGATGTGCTGTTCATTTGGCGCTACCCAGGGGACACGTGTGGGTGACTAGAGCTAAAGCCCACGGACGCGAACAGCATTATCCCCCAATCAAGTGATCCTACAGGGGTATTTTTTTTACTTTTGTATGTAACCCTAAATGTTTTTCACATTATCTAAATCGACCTTTACTCCAATAACCTTCAAACCTTCAAAATCGCGAAAACCCAAAAAGCGTATTAAAGCCTAATTAATTCCAACTATGCAGAACAAAACTTGTCGAAATTTTCTTGAACATAGTTGAGGCTTTGATCGTTACTTTAATATTGATGGCAGCGGATGTGTGCGGCTACCGCATGGGAACCCGTACGATTTTAATCAAATGAGTAAATAGTACACAGAAAGAAAATTTCGTACAAAATTGCAAGTATCGTAGGTAATTCACTTATTTAACTAACTCTTTTTTTTTTCTCTTTTTTTTTTTTTTTTTTTTAAAGACAACTCCCGCACTACGGAAATAAATCCCTGTGTCGCGGGGGACTTTACAAACATACATTTCACGGACACAAAGTACACCCAGACTCAGAACAATTATTTGTGGTTCACACAAATAATTGTCCCGGGTGGGAATCGAACCCAGAACACCAGGTCCCAGAAGCAACTACCGTAACCACTGAGCCACCGGTGCAGTCTACTAACTAGCTTCCCGCACCACGGTTTCAACCGCGTAACACCCGCTCCCATGAAAACTACATAGTAAAACATAACCTATAGCCTACTTCGATAGATGAGATATCTAACAAGTTCAAGTTGATAAACAAACAAACTCTTCAACTTTATATATTAGTATAGCTACACAACATTTGACACCTCGGTGGCGCAGCGGGGTCGTGAAGGTCTTAGATTAGATCCCCACGCAGGACTAGAAATCATTACACAAAGTCTAAGATTACCAATACCAATGGCTTACCGTTCTCCGAAAAGCTTTTTCTTAAAAGATTACTAGCAGAGTTTCGCAGTCTACAAGTATTCTTGTTAACCCCTCGCGCTAAGCTAAAATGCTTGTGTTATGAGTGGGTTCACGTCGGTAGTGCAATGGGTGGGGTTCGAACCGGCGACCTTAAGATCACAAGTCCGACGCCTTAGCCATTGGGCTACGGCCGCTTAATAATATTTAAAAGAATTATCTCGATTCTACCCATGAAGAGCTATGTAGTTAAATATAATTAAAAATTCAACTTACTGCAGTGTCTTATGGGTGTCGTAAATGGCGAATAAGGGTCTTATCAGATGTAAGTCCCTCAGTTGTCTTTTACGACGGATAGATGGACCAATCCGCCAATCAAGCGAGGTGACTACGGCAAAACTCCGTTCAAGGGAATCCCATGTTCAGCAGATGCACGATGATGAACCATGCGAAGCCTGGACAGCTTCTATAACAAAAGGTTTTTCGTTCTGCGGGGTTATACACTCTGTACTTATATCAGCTCTGAATTAATTATGAAGCAAACGGTATTGACGTAGTTTGTTTACCGGCCTATTTGTACACCGGGCTTGTGCAACCATAGTGGTTAACGGGAAATATTGAGTGAATGTGGAGTGACACTTCACAGTATGGAAATATACAGGATTTGATACGAAATATACAACCTCCTCAGCGTAGCGGTAATTTGCTCGCTTTAAATCTCGGAGGTCGTGGGTTCAATCCCCACACCGGACAAGAACTCTTTGTGAAAATTCCAAAATTTCTGTGGGCCTGCCCTCCGTACCTCGGAAAGCATGTTAAGTCAGTTTAACTAGTATTTTTTTACACAAATAGTGGCTTAAAGCCTAAGTTAGGTTTGTCCAACCACTGGGATGTCGATATAAAACTAATACCTAGTCGTAGCAAAATGAATGGAGTCACATAGTAAGTACAATTCAAAATAACAAAGGTACACAGATGTATATAACTTACTTGATGTTTCTTAACTTATAGAATACTAGCTCATAAATACGGTGAGCGCACACTCCAATAACGTACGCCAGTACCTACGGACGTCGTACTTCATCATCAGCCCGTATAACGTCCACTGCTGAACATAGGCCTCCTCCCGAGGGAGCGTATTTGCCGTAGTCGCCACGCTTGGCAGGCGGGTTGGTGACCGCAGTATTATGTTGTACCAAACAAGGAAACGCTGCTGCCCGTTCCTTGATATACGATTGTTATAGATGATGTTATAACAATCGGGACCAACGGCTTAACGTGCTTTCCGAGGCACGGAGGGTAGTCCCTCAACCAACCAGACCCGGAAAGAAATCTTAGAAATTACACAAAAATTTCATGTCCGGTGTGGGGATCGAACCCACGACCTCCGAGATTCAAGGTGAGCCAAATACCGCTACGCTACGGAGGTTGTCCTTACCTACTATCATTGGTTCGTCGCCGGCGACTACTCATCAAATAGGTATTTATCATAACTCGACGACAAAAACAGTAAGATGGCGACCATTTATCAACTTTAAATTCCTTAGTTGCCTCTTATGACACCCAAGGGAAAATATGGACTGGTCTATTCTAAGTTGGAAACCATAACCATAAGCCTTGGTTTTATTTGCAAAATCAAATTTTGAGGTAGTTCCATGTTTAACAAAGGATATTACACGGACTAGTGATTCTGGTGTACATAATGTATGAACACATGTATTCTGCTGTACACACATTCTGTGAACATAGTATCTTGAGTAAAATTACGGGCACCGCTCATCTATACTTACATTATAAAGCTGCTGTAGCCCAATGGCTAGGGCGTCGGACTTGTGATCTTAAGGTTGTCGGTTCGAACCCCACCCATTGCACTACCGAAGTGAACCCACTCGTAACACAAGCATTTTAGCTTAGCACGAGGGGTTAACAAGAATACTAGTAGACTGCAAAACTCTGCTAGTAATCTTTATTTAAAAAGAAAAATAAATTATAAAAAGGATCTATTATATTTTTGTTGACAAGTATAAGTGTATGTAGATACCAAAGTGCTGAATAAATATCGTTTAATTTGTTTCAATTCGTTTAATTGTTTGTTTCCATTGCCTATTCAATGCAAACTAACAAAATTCAAATCTTTCCTTGACTGGACTGTGGTAAAATTCATTTACCTACTATTAAAAAGCTACACAATTTAGGAGTAACATACGTTATATTTAATTATTAACGGGAACGATCGCTAGCGGCCTGCATCCACCGACTCCCCGCGACCTTTATGAGGTCGTCGGTCCATCGTGCAGGCGGTCGTCCTACGCTGGGCTTGCCAGTTCGTGGTCTCCACTCGAGAACCTTTTTGCTCCATCGGCAGTCAGTTCTTCGAGCTATGTGTCCTGCCCATTAATAAGTTTATTACCTAACATGCGTGTAGTTCAAAAATTTAAAAATATACATATACAAAATTAAACCGTATTTTTACAGCACGTCCAACACGCATCGTCATAAATACCTAAGTGCTAACTTTTACACGTGCAGTTATAAATTAGCTTTATGTCCACATAAAGTTGAACTAAACTATAAATTATTTGAATGCGGACACGCAACTATTTCGTGGCAGCTAAAAACAACTGACTTATTAGCTATCGTAAATCTAAAATCCCATTTGTCTCTGGTTCGAAAATCATAGCGAAAGTTTGGGTCAAATTTTTTCCTTGATTAACAAACAAAGATGAACGATGTTTATTTATTTAAGCTTTAGCATACAATAAAATGCGCCAAGGTAGACATAAGGCCATAGGCATCATGTACCAGTCGACCTTACGGTGGTGCAGAGATGATATAGTAGGTGCTCTACACTAAAATGAATAGTTGCGAATATGCTTATGCATAAAGCATGAAAAATATAATGTAAAAATGACAATATTAAATAGATAATAGAACTCAGAAAATATATAATTGAAAGAAAAATGGTCCTTGATAAAGTTTTATTGGTAACTTGGTGATGTACGCTCTAGTTTCCATTTCCAGCTTATCCCTGGACTGCACACCTTTACTGTCTTCTATCCGTAACAGCGCGTTCAAACATAATGTATGAATGGGCTGTAACTCCCGTAATGAAATAATGAAATTTATTCAGCACTTAGGTATTTACTTACACTTGTACTTGTCAAAATTACACTATATAAGACTAAATCTAACAAAAGTATCACTTAAGTAGCTAAAAACATTGTTATAATTATTTGATCTTACAGAATTTTTAATCAGTCTGTTCGTCTGTCGAGCGATAAACGACAAATGTACACATTAGGTATAGTAAGATGCCTTAAAGGTAACAGGTCTAAAATTACCTTCCAAGAATCCGGCCAAAGTCTAAGCGACATCCACCTGAGGGCACCCTTAAGGGGTTAGGACCAACGCTCAGGGTGCCACTGGAGTAAAGAGTAGATTTACGAACAGTGGTGGTGATCGCTGGCACGAGATCACAGTTCGATGAATAAGCAACAACGCGGTCCTCGGCCATGCCGTCGAGGATCCTACCCTAGCTAACCTGCAACCTTTCACTAGCTACCTAAGTGGACGACCCGGAGAAGAAAGGAAGAAAGAAACTACGAGATTACTTTTTTTTGTCTCTTTTGCTCTGTTTCTCTTTTTTTATGTCAAGTCTTTTTTCACAATCATGTAATATTGTACAATGTATATATGATGTAAGCGAATGCACGCACAGTACCATTTATTACCTGGTCAATTTATACCGACCAGGTGCTCAATAAGACAAGAAAAAAATAATATTAATACAGTAAATACTATAATGTATATATTAAAGTTTACTCAGGCTCAGACAATCTCGTACAAAGAAACCTAATGGCGGATGCATTCACACACATTTACAATATGACAATTTACACAAGTTCAACCAAAGGATATACCTATAATAATAATTATAAACAATAGCAAGAATGAATTAACAAAATATAAAATAAAAATTAACATAACATATCCCCGACAAAAGCCGACCAGTCACCACAAGCAGCACCCGTTCACGAGTATGACGTGTGACGCAGCCATCGCCTCCCTCGCCATATTAGAGGGAAGGTGGTGACCCGCCCCACACCGCCACCGCAAGTAATGACAGACAATGGGAGCATGACGAACTAGAGTGGGGATATCTACAAGTCTATTAATATTAAACCTTTAGCCGTAAGCCAGGATCAACACAGAGGCACACATGGAAGAGGTTCTAAGTTCAGACGAGTGCCGGGACGCTTACATTTCATGGATCCCGCAACAAATTTAATCAGGGAGTTAATATGAGGAGTAGGTAAGTAAATTCCACTTCCCTCCATCGCAGAACGGGACACATAAATAAACCATGGAGATATTTAACATTGTAGTTCATTCAATTAAAATCAAAGACAATTTTTTTCACCTCTAATGTTCTTTTTTACGTTACGGTGGTTGATTCTGAGACCCGAAGTTCTTAGTTTTGATGATTCCTTGTCAGAACATCTATTTGAACCACATATAGTTTTCGTCAGTCTAGGTGCGCGGCTATTTTTTTCTAGTGTAGATATTATTAAAATAAAAATCGAAATATATAAGTAATTTGACGAGAAAAATTCACTGAAAAAGAAATTCTTACATTCATTTATATATATCGTAATAAAGTAATATTTTCTATACGTGACTCCATTCCAACGAATTTTCTTTTGAAGAAAATGAAGTCTAAAACATTTTCAATCGCACTTCAACTATCTATAATGATCATTTAAAAACAGACCTTATTATCTAGTTCTTAAGGACTATAACTTGCGCTATAAATTTGTTGTATTGTAGATAGAATTCTGAAACTCTATCATTGGTAGTGAGCGCTGCACCGAGGCTTGATACAGTTTCAAAGAGGTATTTTAAAATGTTGCCTCATTTTAGACGGCTTTCAACTTTTAGTGTGAACATGGCAAAACATTCCTCAAAATGCATGCCAGACATAAGAGCTGCAGATAAATTATAGTCTCATCGTCAGCCCGTATAAGGTCCACTGCTGAATATGTTTACCAATGATGTTATGAAATGTGATGATCGCTTATTATAAATATAATAAAGATAAACCAGCGCGGCCTGGAACCGGTCTCAAGCATAGAACGCGTCGCGGTGACCGGACCCTATCATATATAGCTTCCTACGAGACTTTTTCAATCAGGTTAAAGTGACTCTTTTTGAAGCTTTCTGCCAGTCATTCTACACGTGCAGTCTTTGGACCAGTTTTACGCAGAGGACATACAGTGACTTGCGTGTCCAATATAATAACGCGTTTAGGAGACACTACAACGCCACGACAGCCCCAACAGGGCTGTCGTGGCGTTGTAGTGCGTCCACTATGTTTGCGGAGGCGCGCACAGATGATTTTTACGCGATCATTAGAAAAAGGACCGCCACCAATGGTCTCCTGAGGGTATTCTCAGATCGGTTGGACTCCCCTCTGCTGCGCCATTGGGTAAGGATCCATTTTTTCTTAATACTAACCTTAGTCAGTAAGTTATTTTGTTGTGTACTAACACTATGGACATATGTCTGAAATAAAGAATTTGAATTTGAATTTTTCTATCTACCTACGGTGTGATACACAGGGAAGAAAGACTTTAAGAAACTTCGAGATCATGCATGTTGTTGATGATATTATAACAATCGCGGCTGAATCGCACTACCAAAACCGGAAAAGATATCTGGGATTTCTTGTATGATCTGTTAATAAACCCTATGCCACGAAGGTTCAAAGAAGCTAATGATATTAAGTTGAGCATTATCTCAAGCACTCAATCAAATGTGAGATATTCTCATCTCATTTTTTACATTTTGGAACACTTTACGGGAAAGTTTACCATATCTCGTCGAAATTTAGTGGCCATGGAGTCCGAGATGCAAGTTAATTAATACAAGCGGCTCAAATTTATGCTGCAGGTTTCCAAGGTGCTGGTGTTTACATTGCACAGCAGATAAGCATCGCCATTCTATGGGGCAATGCTACCATAATTCTGAGAAAGCTGCTTAGTAGCATACATTTAGGGGTTTTAGATTCGTTTTAATTAGCTGCTATTACAAGTTATGTCTAAAGACTGCACCGGTGGCTCAGTGGTTACGGTAGTTGCTTCTGGGACCTGGTGTTCTGGGTTCGATTCCCACCCGGGACAATTATTTGTGTGAACCACAAATAATTGTTCTGAGTCTGGGTGTACTTTGTGTCCGTGAAATGTATGTTTGTAAAGTCCCCCGCGACACAGGGATTTATTTCCCTAGTGCGGGAGTTGTCTTTTTAAAAGAATTAAAACTAAAAAAAAAAAAAAATTTTTTTACATTAATTACTTATTAAGTAATTAATACGAATTACAAAACATTTAATCCAAACCAATGGTACATCCCTGCGGTACCTACCCTTATCAGAAAGTTTGTAAATTAAATTTTGCGTACCTCAGCTCCACTGTCGATATTTTGTTAGAAATCCCGCCTCGATTGTACGGTGTTCTGAGTTTGACACTTCATTATTGCAAGTTAGTTATTTTTTCCAAATTTATTTTTGAATTATTTGAACTGACATTGTATGTGAAAGCAAGAATCATCTTCGTATATCCCGTAAATACTTCGCTACTCGTACGTTCGTGCGAGTGAAGCGAATGCGACACGAATGTGTGAACGTGTTGCCTCGCGTTTATGATTTTTTGATTGCATTAGTCATGCGAACTGCGTGGAGAGACCCGAAGCTAAATACGTGACGTGGTTGAATGAAGCTTCCAATGGTAAAATAATTTTTAAAATCGGCACAGTAGTTTTTGATTTTATTCATTACAAACATTCAACACACACAAACATACAAATCAATCCTATTTATAATATTAGTATAGAAAAACTTATTTAATGATAAATGTTCCAAACATAACACAATTAAAACAAACCAATCAAACGTATAGATAACGAATAATCATATTCATTGAACTCCGCCCATTTTATATAATTAAATTATCTTGTTAGTTTCATTAAATTTTATATCATTTTAATCACGTTTTACGTGCAATTATGTTGATAATCCGATATTTTGCAGAACAAGTGCAGATATAATATGATATTCAAACATTCTGTTTCAAATATTTAAAAACTGAAAACACAATTTAACCGTATTTTACTTGTAACAAGCTTTAGCGCGCGGTTTTCCCCGCGTAACTTTCGTTTCCGTGGTAACTTCATAGCTAATAGCCTTCTTCGATAAATGGACTATCTAGTACTGAAATATTTTGTAAAATCGGCCCAGTAGTTCCTTTGATTGGCGCGTTTGAGTAAACACACTCTTCTATTTTGCATATTACTATATGGATAATTGTGGCTGTGTCCATGGCAGCAGACGTACCGACCTCTAGCCACCGATTGTCTCCAACATACTCGAAAGCGTTAGACTATAGCAGGCGGTGGTTTCCCTTTGCGGACGTGTCCTGTTCTAGAAGGAGGCCACGGTCAAGGGACGAGCGAGTTTTATTCATCAGCGAGGTGATCCGATTTCTAACCTATTGTCTCTAACATACTTAAAAGCGTTAGACTATAGCAGGTGGTGGCTTTCTCTTGCGGACGTGTCATTTTCTAAAATAAGGCCACGGTTAAGAGACGAGTGAGTATTGGTCACCGCTAATGTTATCTGATCTCTAGTCACTGGTTGATCTCTTAGATACTTGAAAGTGTAAGACTGTAGATAGTGGCCTCCTTTTGCGGACGTATGTTCTAGAAGGAAACCACGGTTAAGGGAGGAGTGATTAATATTCATCACCGAAGTGATCTAATCTCTAGTCGCTGGTTGATCTGTTAGATACTCGAAAGCGTGAGACTGAATAATGTGGTGGCTTCTTTTTGTGGGTGTGTCATTTTCTAAAAGGAGGCCACGGTTAAGGGACGAGCGAGTATTATTCATCACCGAGGTGATCTGATCTCTAGTCACTGGTTAATCTCTTAGATACTCGAAAGCGTGAGACTGTAGACGATGGCCTCCTTTTGCGGATGTCCTCATGTTTTAGAAGGAAACCACAGCCAAGGGAAGAAGAATCTTCCTATCCGCTCCTACCACATACACCGTGATAGTTTTTGTTGTATAAAAATTAGCAAAATCATGATTTTTTGGTAGTACAGTCGATCTGTTAATACCTATACTATTTTAAAAGAATGTAGTCATAATATCGCAAACCAAACACTTAAATTGTTAAGGAATTATTGCAGAAATCAGTACCCATCGTATTATACATAAGCCATTGAACCCAACTTTATTGGATTTTAAACTTTACTCTGAACCGAGATATTTCAATCTCAAGACCGAACTCAATTAAACATTGTTACACTCAAATTATAAGTTATTTAAACAATGAACATTGAAATGGAGCTATTTCATAATATACAGTTAATAAAGTTATATTATATTTTAAGATTTTGATGCTGCATTGGCTCGAACTGGGAACCAATTTTATCAAAATATCGGAGATTATTTACATTAGCGATTATTTAGTATTGCGTAATGCTTCATTAAAAAGAAAAATCTGAAAAAATATAAAAAAAACCTAGCGGTTTTTTGTTTGTTTGTGTATGTATGTTTTAGTATGCTACGTGCGGCGTTGTACTGTACATTGCTACGGCGTAGTATATACCTTGTTACGGTACTACGACGTTGTTTGAAACCATATCTCTAACAATTTTTTTTTGTTCTAGATCTATTATTTTTTTCGACATCTATATGGCGTCTACTACAAACTATCACAAGGGGCACCCTCTAAATTTGGTTGGTTAGTAAGCAGTATTTAAGTCATTTAAGAAGTTAAGGCATTGGCGGTGAAGTAGGAAGCCTTGTAGCTAACTACATAAAATAAAATAAACGCACGGACGCGGCGCGCGGTCTAGAAACCAAAGTAGACAGACCGCGCAGCGCTTTCCTTGATATACGATTATTATAGATGATGGTATAACAATCGGGACCAACGGCTTTACGTGCTATCCGAGGCACCGAGGGTAGCCCCTCAACCAACTAGACCTGGAAAAAAATCATAAGATTTACACAAAGATTTCCTGTCCGGCGTGGGGATCAAGCCTACGATCTCCGAGATTTAAAGCGAGCCAAATACCGCTACGCTACGGAGATTGTCAATCATGCCTACGGAAATGTATTTCACACCTACTTTTAACACTTGATCATCCTTTAACAAATAATGTGTCAATAATCCGCGAAGAGCACCTTCCAAAATTATAGGTGCTGTTTGTGGATAAGAGTAGGTGCCATTCAGACGGATGCTCTTAATGGACTACCTCAATATGACAGACAGACGCGCTGGATTTTGTGTTATCATATTACGATATGTACTGAATATTCAATATTCATCTCTAACTAGACATACCTAGCCAACTAATTATTAATTCTAAGATTTACTGCCAAACTAGGTAATCCTATTCAACTAGTTGCCTCTAGGCTGTTTACATTGAGCCACTGCATATTAAACCATGGAAATTTATGCTAAGCAAGTCCAAACTGTCCGGCTTGGTTTGAAAATTTGTGTAATTGGCACAGGAATTTAATTAATACTAGCTTCCAGCGCGGTTCCACCCACATAGCTGCTAATCCCGTGGGAACTTCATAATTAAAAGTAACCAACAACCTTCCTTAGTAAAGTGGCTATCTAACACTGCAAGTCTTTTTTAAATCGAACCAGTAGTTCCTGAGATTAGCGCGTTCAAACAAACGCATAATCTTTTCAGCTTTATTTATTAGTACTAGCTTCCCGCGCGCGTCTTCACTTACGTAGATGCAGTTTCCGTAGGAATTTTATCATAAAACATAGCCAATAGCTTTCCTCGATAAATTGGCGATGTAACACTGAAAGATGTTTTTACATGGGACCAGCAGTTCCAGAGTTTAGCGCGTTCAAGCACACGAACTAACTCTTTAGCTTTATATATAAGTATCATCATTTCAGCCGTAGGACGTCCACTGCTGGACATAGGACTCCCTCATAGATCTCCAGTTGTTGCGGTTAGAAGCGGCCGGCATCCACCGTGATCCCGCGGATTAGCTAGATCATCCGTCCATCTAGTAGATGGACGTCCTACGCTACGCTTTCCTATCCGCGGTCTCCATTCGAGAACTTTTCGGCCCCAACGGCCATCTGTTATCCATGCTATATGGCTTGCCAATTGCCATTTCAACGAAGTAAACCGTTGGACTATGTCGGTAACACGCGTTCTTCTACGTATCTTTTCATTTTTTATTCGATCTCGTAGAGACAACCCGAGCATAGTCCTCTCCATAGCTCGTTGAGCGACTCTGAGCCTGTTCATAAGGCCTATAGTAGAGGACCATTTTTTTGCATCCATAGGCAGATATTTTTATATCTATACTTATACAGGGTGTCCCAAAAGGTTAAGTAGCTGGGAAAGGGGGTGACAGGGGTGGACACAATGTTATTTTTGATGTTGATGTTGATGACCTTGTTGTTATTGAAGATTACATAACAGCATTTTTTTTAAATACAGCCATATTTGTAGGTACAGTTAGCACAAGGTGTAAAATTTTTAGTCTTTAAAAAAATGCCATTTATTTTTTTAGACACCCAGAGGGAATTTTTTATATTTTTCTGGTGACCCTTGTGACCATCCCTATCACCCCCCTTCCCAGCTACGTAATCTTTTGGGACACCCTGTATGTGTATAAGTATAGATATAAAAATATCTGTAGTTTTGCTATTTCACTTGCTATAAATATAACGTAGTGCTGTTACTGCTTTGTTTTACATACGAGTATGTAAGATTTATGATTTTAGTTCGACTAAAACAAAGTGCCAGTAACTTAATGGATTCTGTAGAAACATATATTTCGTTTGTTTCATAATGGTGTTGAGTTCAAATGATACTGTGAAATACTTAGCTATCAGGAATTTTTCACTAACATCAACCTTTGTTTATTTATTTTAGTCCGGTGGGAAATGCATTTACGCATTACCACCGCCGCTGCAGCGTATTCGCCCGCTGGCGGTGGGATATGTGGGACTCGCCCTCTTCATAGCGTGGTATTCTAACTCATACTACGAGGAGAGGACCCTACACCACTAAAACCCCCCGGACACTCCTTCGATCCGCCGTGTTGGCGGGGGCCGGGTGCGCACAGACAGACATTATCTTACTATATAATATTATAAACGCGAAAGTTTCTAAGTACGGATGGATGGATGGATGTTTGTTACTCTTTCACGCAAAAAGAACTGAATGGATTTGGCTGAAACTTTGCACGGGGATAGTTAATAAGCTCAATTAACATATAGGCTACAAAAAATTACGATCCGACCCACTGGAGCAGAGTAACGCGGGTACAACCGCGGGGCGCAACTAGCCATTAATAGATTCAACGTTGCTGAATATTATGGGCCTTTTGCTGTGTATATGTTAGTGGTAAAATTACAATGGAATCCAATTTAAAACATAGCTCAATAATATGAGCGTTGTTTAATCGTGTCAGAGGCGATGTTAAATCGGTAGTAACAATGTATTGACATTTTATTAAAATCGTTACAGTCAACGCTAATGTTTTTAATATGAACGTTGTCCATCAGTTATTTTGTAATTGTATCGAGAGTATAATACATTTTGAACAATTTCTGTTGTTATATGTGATTTGCTTTTCGTTATAATGTATTTGATTTATTATTTAACTAGTTGCTCCCCGCGGTTTTAACCGCGTTACTCTGCTTCAGTAATTCGGAGCGTGATGTTTTATAGCTTATAAGTTAATCCAGCTCATAAACTATATGCTTGCAAACTTCCAGCCGAATCCGTCTAGTAGTCAGGAAAACTTTGTCTAAATTCTAAGACCCTCCGTGTTTCGGAAAGCGCGTTAAACCGATGGTCCTAATTGTTATAAAATATCAAGGAACAAGCTGCAGCGTTTCTTTGTGTGGTACATCATAATACTGCGGTTACCAACCCGTCTGCCAAGTGTGGTAACTATGGCATATACTCTTCCTCGGGCGAAGGCCTTTGTTCGGCAGTGTACGTTATACGGGTTGATAATGATAAAACAACATTTTAAGAGTTTCGTTGTGTACTTGTATACTTTGATATGTTATATTCTTTCTGTTTGCTTAAACTAAGTACAGACAATGACAAGTCTCTTGTTTAAACGCAGGTCAAGCGAAGCAGGTAATAGTCTGAAACCGAATGAGTTTTACGATCCAATAGATTTATATGTATAGGAATGTATTATATAGTTTCAGTAGAAGAAATAAATATAAATGTTGAAAAGCAAAATCTTTTTAAATCTAAAAGGGGTTCTTTTTTTTAATTTTCATCGGCATAGTATCCGATCAATCGTTTTATTCCAACTGGTAATCTATGTCAATAAAATGCAAAAAAAGTTAGTAACATACAGGAAAATTCACGTGACAAATAAAACCATGTTTTCTATCAACAAAGTTTTCGGCGAAACCCGATGTTTGATATGAAAATTATTAATCAATGAATTTAAAAGATGCCAAAAAGAATGATCCCGGAATTTCTTATTGTCTTTCTTCTCCGGGTGACACAAATATAGATAGAAAAAACTCGTAGTAAGCTAGGATAGGGTCCGGTCGTCCTTGCAAGGCGAGTTCGTGACGCGTTCTATGCTTCTGACCTAATCCCAGCCCGCGCTGGTTGATTCTAATTATATTTATAATACGCGACTATCACAAGCCATAACAACATTGGTAAATTATATTTAATAACATTATTGTTGAAACGTAAACTAATTAATTAGTTAAGTTTTTTTTTCAATCTTTGTATATTTTTATCATTGTATTTGACTTATGATAAGTACGATCGATTATTCTACATCCTTACTAATATTATAAATGTGAAAATAACTCTGTCTGTCTGTCTATCTGTTACGCAATCACGCCTTAACTACTGAAGCGATTTAAATGAAATTTGGTACAGATATAGTCTAGAGCCTGAGAAAGAACATAGGCTATATTTTATTATGAATTTCCCACGGGAACGGGAGTTACGCGGGTGAAACCGCGCGCGGGAAGCTAGTTATCAATAAACGTTTTCATTTTCAATAGAAATTTATATTAACTTTGCATTCTGTATTCGTGTTTCTGTATTAAGTTCCACGCTCTAAATACCCTATTACTAAAACCAAAGATGGTCGTTTGTCTGTTTGTCACCAGGCCTCATGATTGTTGCTGCCATTGCGACAAATAAAAACAGAATAAAATAAATATTTAAGTTCTTTTTACTATGATTGTGTAGATACGGAGTCTTTCATGTGCGACGCCGACTTGCACTTGCCCAAAGTTTTTGCGTTAATATCGCTAGTTTGTTTGTGTGTACAAAATTAAATTTCTAAAAAGATAATACAAAACAGAGATTTCAAAGACAGTAGATTATATAAAAAATGCTTTACAGAATTTTTTCATACTATAGTTCGGTAATTTTGAGATGCGATTTATTACTTTACAATATAAGAATTACAGTTGATTTTCGCTTCATAGTTCAACCTTAGCTTATTTTATATGCAATATTAGACTTAATGCATATTGCTTTAGAGTCTGTTTCCATTTGTACGTTCTTTGTTTATCCCAAGGGTCCAAGTGTTAGAAATATTTCACTATAGAACAAACACATGATTGCTGTCACGTCTCTTTATGGTGGTCACAAAGGACGTCAGAAGCGACGGCCATTTTAACTGTCAGTTTGGACTTAAAGTCGGTGGCAGTTTGACTTTATCTATCTAAATCTTTTGTTAGTGGGGTTTCCGTTGTGAAAGACAAATGGGTTTGTTGGAAATTAGTAAGCTTTGCGGAACATAAGCTACGGTTAAGGAACAAATAAATAAAAGATTTTAAACGTTTAGCTAAAACTAGTAAAGCTATAAGATTTAAAACCGATTTCTAAACGTATACAAACATAACCAAGGAAAAACTTACATTATAAACGCGAAAATTTGTAACAATGTATAGATGATGATTGACTGCACCGGTGGCTCAGTGGTTACGATAGTTGCCTCTGAGACCTGGTGTTCTGGGTTCGATTCCCACCCGGGTCAATTATTTGTGTGAACCACAAATAGTTTTTCTGAGTCTGGGTGTTCTTTGTGTCTGTGAAATGAATGTTTGTAAAGTCCCCTGCGACACAGGGATTTATTTCCCTAGTGCGGGAGTTGTCTTTAAAAAAAATGTATTTATTTACTCTTTCACGCTAAAACTATAGAATGGATTTGGCTGAAGAGCTACAAAACATCACGCTCCTATGCCTATGTGTTAATCCAGCGAATAAAGTATCCGCGTGCAAACTTTCAGCCGAGTCCATATTATCCATCCATAGTAGGTTTTGCGTGAAAGAGTAACAAACATCCATCCATCCATACTCACAAACTTTCGCGTTTATAATACTAGTAGGATAACAAATAACATATTTCTTTTTTTTCGTTTCTATTTAATCTATGTGCACCTACTGTTCTTTTCTTCCGCCTTTGTACGATTTTTTATGTGCATAAAATTATAAACAAATCAATAAATATTTATCTCTTTGTAAAATCGTAAACATGCAAATGCCTTATAAAATAGAAAAATAAAATGGGAAATACAAGAAAACCTCATAAAATCCATTTTATTCAAAGCGTGTGAACTGTAAATTGAATATCATATAGAGATAGAATTTTATTATACTGTATTCTTTTATATTATTGTATAAAAAAATCTCAAGTCTCAAATATTATCTTATATGACTCATTCGGCTTATGGTTGTGAATAGATTTAGAAATATCAAAAACTACCTTCGTGGCGCACCAGTATAAGTCATGTGGGTTATAGAATCAATCCCCACGCCGCGCCATACAAGTAAGTAATTTTTTGATAAAATCAAAGATTGTTTTCCGTGTCTGGTTGGTTGAAAGACTATCCTCCGTGCCTCGGAAAGCACGCTAACCCGTTGATCCCGATTGTTCTATAACCATCTATAACAGTCGAATACTAGGGTGCGTGATATCTTTATGCCCAGTGAAGAAGCAATTGCTTCGTGTTTGACTGCATAAATTTCTGTCAAAAAAAATCTGCGGCTACCAATGCCAAGCGTGGTGACCTCCTTTGGGAGGTGGTTGTTGTCCAGCAGTGGAAGTTATGCGGTTAGATCATACTTCCCAATAGTATAAGATAATTGTCTATAAATAAATTGAAAATGACCGTTAAAGCCAAATTGTGCAGCAGGGCTTATTATAAAATTTCTGAATATCTTTGTGCAAAAATGCTTGCGATTAATCGCTCCAATCTCAATGTAAAATAAAGTATATTGTAATTAGGTTGATAAAACATTGTCCTATAATATTATTTTTTAAAAGAGGGTTGTACTGTGTTTTTTGGCAGTGTTTCTCAGTAGTCGCCACGACACAGTGCCCAGTAGGAGAAAAAAATATGACGATTCCAAAAAAATGTAAACATTTTTACGGAATAAATGAATTTTGCATTTGAATTTGATCATAAAAAGCTTGTTTTTACAAAACTTAATAATATTTTATTACTTTTTGTCATTATTCTAAGACTATAAATAGTTCGTACTAAGTCTGAAACAAGGCATTACCTAGTTCATATATAGTACCTCTAAGGAATAATGGTGGGAGAATCCCGCTTTTGCAGCTAATAAAACTAAGCTTCATAAGCATTACGTAGATTTTGCAAAGCGCAGTATTCATTAGCGTGCTTCCCCAAATTATACTCCACACGCACTGAGTAGAACAAGAGCTAGGGTACTGATTATGAATATGAACTTGTAAGAGTACCAGGAACTTCATATCGTGTGGTTATGCTACATTAAGTTATTTGAGTAAATTGTATATAACGTTTTCTAAAATTTATATTCATGCTAGCGGACCGCCCTGACTTCGCGCGGGTGGTTATCTAATGGCGAAAGAATTTTTGAGTTTATTCGAAACAAACATACAAAATACAAAAATACAAACTTTTTCTCTTTATAATATGAGTATAGATATAGATTAAGCTTAGATATGTTGTAAAAAATCATAAGTCAATCCACCTCATAAACAATATAATATTTTAATAAAAAAAGTATCAATAAAATAAGTTTAATAGTTGTTGCTTCAAAGAGTAACAAACATCCATACATCCAATATTACCAATTTCTCCTTTATAATATGTGTAAGATTAAATAATTATTTTTAATCAATATTGCAAAATAAAATGCACTTCTAGAGGCACCTTCATCATCATCATCATCAACAGCCCGTTTACGTCCACTGCTGAACATGGGCCTCCTCTTAACTGACCTTGGCAAGCCAGGATCGTAGAGGGATATTGCCATAATCACCACGCTTGGCAGACGGATTGGTGATCGCAGTAAGATGTAAACCTTGATCTAATAGATGCTGCTGCCCATCCATCAGGCATATGTCCCTTAGTCGCCTTTTACGACACCCATGGGAAGACATGGGGTTGTCTATTCTAAGCCGGAAACCACACGGCAAACCACCTTCATAAAATGAAATTATATGATGTACGTCCCTTAGTCGCCTAAAATCTATTAATGATGTATCAACTATCAATTCTTGGTAGAGCTACGTACTCATTCAATTAACATAATATTGTGTATTCGTTTCATTGTGATTTAGTTGGAACTGACATAACGCTTAAAGAACATTTTAATGTTACAAATATTTTAACAATTTAGAATATTATTATGCAGGAGTTTGGTATTTCACAGAACTTCAATTATATTGTGAGCTCTTAATCATTTTACTAATGCTAATTAATTTTACTCGAGAAATTGGTCGAGAGGACTATGAGATAGCATATATTTTGCTATAATGCTATAATGAATTTGTTGTTCAACATTTAGTTAGCCATTTGATTACCTATCTAACATTTTACATTTCATGAATGCAGAATACATAGCGTGAATAAAACAAAAAAACCGGCCAAGTGCGAGTCGGACTCGCGCACGAAGGGTTCCGTACTAGTTGTAAGTGTCTACCTATTTTTGATATCAAGAATACAACAAGTAACATAGTATAAAAGTTCTTGTAGTTCGTTGTAACTTTGATCGATGTTAATAATAGTTGATTGAATGAAAGGTAAATTACGGTTAACGGTTTATGACGTATTAAAAAAAAACTACTTACTTGATCTCGTTCAAACCAATTTTCGGTGGAAGTTTGCATAGTTATGTACATCATATATTTTTTTTAGTTTTATCATTCTCTTATTATAGAAGTTACAGGGGGGGGGGGACACACATTTCACCACTTTGGAAGTGTCTCTCGCGCAAACTATTCAGTTAAGAAAAAAATTACATTAGAAACCTCACCATCATTTTTGAAGACCTATTCATAGATATATCACAAGTATGGGTTCGATGAAAAAAAATTTTTTGAGTTTCAATTCTATATATGGGGAAACCCTCTTTTTTCCGAAACTATAAGAACTATAATGTTGAAACTTGGCAAGTAGATGTATGTTGTGAACCGCATTAAGATTTTCACACAAAAATAGAAAAAATACAATAAATTTTGGGGTTCTCCATACATCGAAATGAAACTCAAAAAAAAATTTTTCGTCTAACCCAAACGTGTAGGGTATCTATGAATAGGTCTTCAAAAATGATGTTGAGGTTTCCAAAGTCATTTTTTTCTAAACTGAATAGTTTGCGCGAGAGACACTTCCAAAGTGGTAAAATGTGTGTCCCCCCTCTGTAACTCCTAAAATAAGAGAATGATAAATCTAAAAAAAATATATGATGTACATTACCATGCAAACTTCCACCGAAAATTGGTTTGAACGAGATCTTGTAAGTAGTTTTTTTTAAATTCAATCAACTCGAATATAAAAATATAAAATAACATTTCATTTCATAAACATACGCTTTTTTATTTATTCTTGATATCAATAATAGGTACGCACTTGTAACTGAAACGGAACCCTTCGAACGCGAGTCCGACTCGCACTTGGCCGGTTTTTTTAGAGATTACTAGCAGAGTTTTGCAGTCTACTAGTATTCTTACTAGGGTTCACGTCGATATTGCAATGGGTGGGAATTGAACCGGTGATCACAAGTCCGAATCCCTAGCCATTGGGCGACGGCCGCTTTATCAGCTAACGTTTTCTCATCATAAGCCCGCAGTACACATTGGGCCAATGTATTGGGCCAGCCTATTGGGCCAACGTGTCTAACGTGTGAAACTGTGAACACTGTTCACGAAGCGCACCGAGATCTTTTGATGTGTGGACAAAAAACCGACAACATTCGGTTTGCTCGACAATGTTGGCGCCAACCGAACACCGTTACCATCATACCGCCAAGTAAGTAACCCTCTACGCGTTGGCCCAATACCTTGGCCCAATGTGTACTGCGGGCTATACAAGAAAACCAAACTAAATATTACACGTTAATATTGTAAAAAATGTACATTGCAATTATATTCTTAAAAATGTTTTTATTTTGCTTTAGCACTTTCTGCAGAATTTCATAAAAAGCAATACACAACTGAATCAGCAATTATGTTAGAATAGCAATTTTATGTGACAACTAGATTTTACTCAGTATTTTATTATAGCTATCTCAGCGACCAGCAATAGCTTTTTAGGGTTCCGTAGCCAAATGGCAAAAAACGGAACCCTTATAGATTCGTCATGTCTGTCTGTCCGTCCGTATGTCACAGCCACTTTTTTCCGAAACTATAAGAACTATAATGTTGAAACTTGGCAAGTAGATGTATGTTGTGAACCGCATTAAGATTTTCACACAAAAATAGAAAAAATACAATAAATTTTGGGGTTCTCCATACATCGAACTGAAACTCAAAAAAAAATTTTTCGTCTAACCCAAACGTGTAGGGTATCTATGAATAGGTCTTCAAAAATGATGTTGAGGTTTCTAATGTAATTTTTTTCTAAACTGAATAGTTTGCGCGAGAGACACTTCCAAAGTGGTAAAATGTGTGTCCCCCCCCTGTAACTTCTAAAATAAGAGAATGATAAATCTTAAAAAAATATATAATGTACATTACCATGCAAACTTTCACCGAAAATTGGTTTGAACGAGATCTTGTAAGTAGTTTTTTTTTAATACGTCAAAAATCGTAAACCGCAATTTAGCTTTCATTCAATGAACTCGAATATAAAAATATAAAATAACATTTCATTTCATAAACATACGCTTTTTTATTTATTCTTGATATCAAAAATAGGTACGCACTTGTAACAGAAACGGAACCCTTCGTGCGCGAGTCCGACTCGCACTTGGCCGCTTTTTATTATAATAATGATGAGGTGTACTATTTAGAAATTCCACGTAAGAACATTATTTCCATTACTGTTATTAAAACATAAAAAGGAAGTAGCAAAATGTCCTCCAGCTCTTAAACTAAAAGCTCTTTCGTGTGACACAAGCCCACTAATTACAGTTTTTGTCGCGTAATGAGCTATAAATATTTGGCCAAATTTTCATTTTATTTTGTTAAGTATATACTACTTAATATAAAAATGTGTTTCCGACGTTAATAACTTCACGCACGAAAAACAGTAGTTACCATAAAATAAACGGGCCAAGAACGAATTGGATAAGTAGGTTTCTGCGGTAACCAATCTGCCTGCCAAGCGTGGTGGTTATGGCAATTTTCCTCTATAATCTTGAAAGCCTAGAAAAAATACCAATACTACGTAAATCACTAACTATGTATACTTAATCGCTATTCTATCTACAAGGTTTATGAAACCGAAATCTAAACAAGCAAATCGCTAAAAAGAATCAACTTAAGAACTGCTGTCATTTTTTTTTTATAAGAATAGCTGATTTTTGCAGTCTACTAGTATTCTTTTTAATCCCTCGTGCTAAGCGGCGTGTTTTACGAATGGGTTTACGTCGGTAGGGCAATGGGTGGGTTTCGAACCAGCGACCTCTAGCCATTGAGCTACCGACTTACCGATTTTATAAATAAAATGGCTTAATACCTTGACAAATGTCAAGGGTTAGTGATTTTATGCTAACGATCGCTCCGCTTTAATGGCATTTTGTCTAGGTCCTCAGGATCGTTAAGAAATAGTGCCATAATCACTACGCTTGGCAGGTAGATTCGTAATCGCGATGATGGTGAGTATCCTTGAGCTAATAGATGCTGCTGCCCGTCCATCATCTGTATATTCCTGAGTCGCCTCTTAAGACACCCATAGGAAGATCTGGTGTGGTCTATTTTAAGCCACACATTAGTACGCATCCACACATGCCGCCGGGTTTGCCGCCGGCTTTCAGGCTGCCTATGCGCGTTCCTAAAGATGCGCGTGCCGGCTTTGCCGCCAGGTTGGCCGCAGGCCGTGCCGCTCGGCATGTGTGGATGCGCCATTACGGTACGGAGCCCGAAAAATTATGTTACAAAATGTATTCATTAACGAAATCGGGGTGGAGTGGTAAAACAGATAGATGATGAAATTCTACCACTTACAAAAGTTAATATTTAAGGAAATCGGATCCCAAACTTGACTTCAAATGTTTAAAACGCACTTAATAGAATTGGATTCCTAATCTGAAATTGATTTTGGTGAAAGTACTCGCAAAGTTAAATTAGAAAAGTAATGCGTGAAGTTATCTATACTAATATTATGTAGTTGTACAGTTTGTTTGTTTGAACGTGTAAGAAATAGAAATAGTTTATTCGTAACGTAGACGAATAATTCGAAATTATATAGGTGACAATACATTAACATATTTAAGAACTATCTGCGCCCCGCGGTTTACCCTCGCCACTCTGCTCCAGTGGGTCGGAACGTGATATTTTGTAGCCTATATGTTAATCCAGCTTATAAACTATCTCATTGGACTCATTGGAGCGCCGAGCGAAGAGAGTCATAGGCAATAACTCACTTGTGGAGGCAAGTCTTCAGAGCTTCGAACACCGTAGACGAGTAGCCTGCCTATCGGTTTTTTATCGGTAACATTTCGGGGAGTGTGCGGAGGTTCTACATAACCTGATACCCCCTTCACCCTTCCATCACCGGACGACCATGCGCGGCGAGCGGTTTCACCCTTATGTTGTAGACATCCCTTCAATACGCACGAAGCGATTTGCTTCTTCTTTCATAATGCGGACGGCTAAGACGCTATAATCTGGACATCTTTAAAGCTAAAGTGAACAGACACTTTCTAGGCACGCGTGTATCATCTTAGGCCTTATCTTCGCCTTCCATCAAGCGAGATTATGGTCAAACGTAAGCCTATATTTAATAATAAAAAAAAAAGAATCCTCGTGCAAAATTTCAGCCAAATCCATTTAGAAGTTTTTGCGTGAAAGAGTAAAATAATTGCTAATTTTGTGGAGACATGCAAAATGCGCATGTAAAACCATTATATCGTAACATTACAACTGTTTTATCAAATATTATTTCTTTCAACGCTCAAAATAAATGATAAAGTATTATAAATGAACCTTATGAATGATGAGTTTCAGTTATCTATTGAAATTAATCACGAGTATCAGATGTCATTTTATTTTCCAACTCACTGAAAAATAATCTTCATAAGAATATATGTTGTGAAACATCGAAACATAATAGTAGATTGTTTATCTAGGGAGCAAACAACTATTTTAAAGGCGAGAGTGTTTTTTTTAATCCAGAGCGGAGCGAAGGATTCTATAGTAGAATCCCGAGCGGAGCGAGGGATTCTTAACTAGAATCCTGAGCGCAGCGAGGGATTAAAAGTATGTCACTCGAGCTTAAAATAGTGTTGCTCCCGCGGTGGACACTCTACTTTTTATCACCCTCTATGAGAAAATAAGAACTTATGAACAAGAATTTATTTACGTACAATGAAGAACCATAAGACATAATAATACTTTCACTTGAGGAAGACGCACTCATTTTTTATAATTCTAAAATCTGAATATGAATCAACTACGAACGAAAGCAGAATGCATTTAATTTCGCGCGTTGTTTTTTTTTCATCAAATTTTTTAAAATTTGGCGCGCTCGCAATTTTTCTGCCAGTCACATATTCAATACATTGTTCCCGCATGGCTTGTGATTCACCTCTTTACTGATTGAAAAATTATTAACAATATCCACATTCCAAATACAAATCAATTTTGGTCCCTAAGGGATTAATGAGCTATTTTGGTCCCTGTTTACGAGGAATAAACTAGCTCTTTTTGAATAGATGTGATAAAAAAGAATTTGTATTTGTTGGTTTCACAATTATTTTTTAGGCACGCTGCTCCTAGGTTTGTTTTCCACATTCTTAGTGTATTTTGTGAATTCATTTTGTTTTGTGAATTAACATGAAGTAATATAAGGTAACAACGGATAGACTAACACTAGTTAGTATTTTAGTTAATTTTAATTTAAATAAGCTACTTTTAATAGTTTGTATGTATTAAACCCGAAAAAATACTTACTTCATAATAAAATGTAGCCTATATAGCCTACCTTATACGCGCGTTCAGGCAAACAAACACTTCAGCTATATATATATTAGTATAACTAGCGGCCCGCCCCGGCTTCGCACGGGTGGACTTTTATACCCTACCCCTGCCCTACCCTACCCCTACCCTACCCCTACCCTACCCTACCCCTACCCTACCCCTACCCCTACCCTACCCCTACCCTACACCTACCCTACCCTACCCTACCCCTACCCTACCCTACCCCTACCCTACCCCTACCATACCCCTACCCTACCCCTACCCTACCCTACCCCTACCCTACCCCTACCCTACCCCTACCCCTACCCTACCCTACCCCTACCCTACCCTACCCTACCCTAGCCTACCCCTACCCAAAAGTATCCTATGTCCTTCTCCCAGTTCTTAGCTACCTCCCTACCAATTTTCAGCCAAATCGGTTCAGCCGTTCTTGAGTTATAAATAGTGTAACTAACACGACTTTCTTTTGTTTTTAAAATGTATTCTGCTATTCGGGACGGAAACAAATCCAACAAATCAAAAACCATGGCAATCGGTCCAGCCGTTCTCGAGTTATAAGTGTTGTAACAAACACGACTTTCTTTTATATATATAGATATTACGAACATTTATTAAAGTTCAGGATGATGTACATCCCAATTTAATGCTTTTTTACTCAATTGTGGATTAATAATAATAAAAATTGTCAGTTTTGTGTATTAATTTTATTTAAATCCCATGCGGGGTTTTCATCGTGGATCATGACCACGCGTGATGTAATTTACACAGAAATGTCTGATAAATTAAAAAGGGAATGATTTCCGCAATAAATGAGACCATTCATTAAAAATGAGTTACTCTATTTCTGAAAAGTGTTAAATTAACTGAAAAAGTTAGTTGAAATAATATTAAATTAGCTAGCTGGTTTTTGTTTTACATGAGATGTGGATGCGGAAGAATTTGTGGAAAGGACTAGGAGATGCCTACGCCGCAGAAGCGACTACTAGATGAGATTAGATAACTTTTTTTTGTGTAGATAATTTTTTTATAACATGAATAAAATGCAAAATATACAACTAGAAGTAGGTCATTTAAAATAAAACTCACTTATAAAATACTACTATTCTAAATCTATTCTAATTGGCAAGATTCCCAGAATGCTGGCAGCATAACCTCGTTTTTTTTGTTCGCGGGGATATGCACGCATTTACGCATTACTACCGCCGCCGCTGCAGCGTATTCGCGCGCTGGCGGTGGGATATGTGGGACTCGCCATCTCCATAGCGTGGTATGCTAAACTCATACCACGAGGAGAGGACCCTACACCACTAAACCCCCCGGGACACTCCTTCGATCCACCGTTGGCGGGGGCCGGGTAGGCATGAAGCAATCCCTACCCCGCCGGCACCGTAATTTAAAAATAAAATAACTATATTCTTTTATTTAGTTTTATAGATTAATAGATTCCAGACCGCGATTTTGCCGACGTAGATCCCGTTACCGAGGTTACTTCAAACAATAATTTAGTGTATAGCCTTTCTTGATAAATGGGCTATCCAACACTAAAAACCATTTTTAAATCAGACCAGTAGTTCCTGAGTTAGCGCTTTCAAGCGAACAAACAATTTCTCCAGCCTTAAATAGTATAGGTTTATTGCTAAACTAGCGACCTGACCCGGTTTCGCACCTTTCTTGAATCACTCTATTTAATAAAAAATGCCGCATCAAAACCTGTTGCGTAGTTTTTAAGATCTTAGCATATATAGGGACAGACACAACGGGAAGCGACTTAGTTTTATACTATGTAGTGATATGTGTCTAATATACATAGAATCAATAGTTTTATATTGTTAAACGTTTGAGTATAACTAAATTACATGTAAACATAAGATTGTAGTTAAGGCGCTGCACTTAGTCAAAATAGGCTTCACAAAACAGTTTTTAGCCAAATGTTTACATTTTAGAGCAGCTAAAAAAATATATGTTAATCTTGATCATATTTATGGGGGGACCATTGTGTTCAAAACACATTTTCGGTTAATTTTCTCGATAAAAAAAAAACATAAAATAACCATTTAAATTGAAATTGTAGCAATTGTAACTGTATTATTTATAAACAAACCTTGATAATATTAATAACAGTGATGTAATATATAATAATAAAGGGAACTGATGTTTTTATTTATCGATTGGAATAAGATATTTGCAAGGATTAATGTATTTAATAACTCAAACGAGTCGAAAAGACTTATTTTATTATAAGCTATCCGAGCGCGGTTTCAACTGCGTAGCTTAAATTCCCGTTGAGACATGAAGTTAATAATATCATTATATTAATATAGCCTATAGCCTACCTGGATAAATTAGCTATCTAACACTGAAACACTGTTCAAATCGAATCAGTATTTTCGCGTTCAAGCCAATAAACAAACAAGCTCTTTTATATATAAGTACCTATATATTTATTTAATAAAAAAATAATATGAAAATAATGCTTCTTTAAGTTATTCTAGAATATTTAGGTACTATACGAGCGTAAATCAGTGTGTGGTTTGCTTATGTAGTTTCACGTTCTATGCACAGCTCAGTTCAAAGGATATTGTTCAAAAGCCAGTGTATTGTTAGTGACCTCGATGTTATCTTCGCACAAACACGTTCAAACCGAACAAATTGTATTCATCATTCATTCATCAGTCCGTAGGTATAATGTATGCTGTTTAACAAAGGCCTCTCCCAAGATTGATCTCCCAGATCACTGACTGCACCGGTGGCTCAGTGGTTACGGTAGTTGCTTCTGAGACCTGGTGTTCTGAGTTCGATTCCCACCCGGGACAATTATTTGTGTGAACCACAAATAGTTGTTCTGAGTCTGGGTGTACTTTGTGTCCGTGAAATGTATGTTTGTTAAGTCCCCCGCGACACAGAGATTTATATCCCTAGTGCGGGAGTTGCCTTTAAAAAAAAAAAAAAAAAAAAAAAGATCCCTCTCGAGGGAAACCTATCTGGCCTATGTTAGTCAGTGCTTTGCCATAGTCAGTACTTCGTAGGCGGGTCGGTGGTAGCTGTTATTATATTGTAAAACACAGGGAAATGCTGCTGCCCATTTTCTAACAATGGCTCAACATGCTTTCCGAGGCACGCAGAGTCTCTCAGCCAACCAGACTCGAAAATAACAGCTTCAAGCAAGGCAGATTATCCGCATATCTACCGTTACCCTAGTAAATTTATAATTCAATGCTATATTTTTAATTCGAAAATTCTTACATATGAAATAAAAAATAAAAAAATCTTTGGATGGATTTTCGCTCACAAAATACAGGTAGTAACTAATGCTTATGATATGATTATTATATTAATATGTCGTTAACCTAAAAATAAGTCCAAGGATTCACGTCGGTAGTGCAATGGTCGGGGATCAAAACGACGACCACAATATCCCAAGTCCGACGCCTTAACCGTTGAACTTATTCCAAATTATTTTGAAGCTGCCGTACGATTCAAAATAATCGGGAATAAGTTTTAAAGAGTACTTTCTGAATTATATACTAAATTCTATATATACTTAAACCATTTAATTAATGTAAGAGTAATAAATGAGGCGCTATAAAAACAGAGTTCTCGATAAACTAATATAAAGTCGATAACCACAAGTCCTGCCTCAAGCAGTTCATTGTCTGATAAAGCCCTTTAAGGGCAGGTGATCGAGATACCAGTGATATATACTTCTTTGATTTTGTTACAAGTAGCCCTTATCTTTGTTATTCTTGCTGTGGGACAGAGAACTACTAAAACAACTTGTTATTACGTATGTGAGAGTATATCGAAGTTACTTAAGTTGGAGGGAACTCGAGTTGTGTGTAAGGAGAGTTTGTATGCTCATTGAGTATCGACTTTGTGAAGAACATATTATTGATTCATGTTCTAGATGCTCGTACGTGAATGATCTTTTCACAACTGTGGCACTTGTCATTTTTGTTTTGGATTGAAATTAAATGAAAACGTTTATTGATAATGTAGACGAATCGATCGTACTTACAATAGGTTAAATACAATGATAAAAAGATACGAACAGAAAAAAAAAATCTGAGCTTATTAATTAGTATAAATTTCAACAGTAATGTTATTAATTAGAATTTAAATCTACCAATGTGGCATGTGATAGTCGCGTATTATAAATATAATTAGAATCAACCAGCGCGGGCTTGGATTAGGTCAGAAGCATAGAACGCGAGCCTCGCCTTGCCAGGACGACTAGACCCTATCCTAGTTTCTTACGAGTCGTCGTTCAATCTACCTACATTGTGACATAAGTGCGATAAGTGTGATTCGATTATAAACTAGAAATATGTGTGTATGTGTCCGTGATTATTTGTTTGTGAAGTACCTCGCGACCCAGGGATTTATTTTGACAGTGCGGGAATTGTCTTTGAAAATAATATAAAAAAACACTTCGAGACACCTAGCGACGTATATAAGGCGTGTTAATTCACGCCTTATATAACGACGTCGCTAGGTGTCTGTGTCTAGGTGTCTGTGCTAAATCTTAGCTTTACGATGTTTCTGTATAATTACAGAAACATCGTAAAGCTAAGATTTAGCACAGACGCAGGAAACATGTGCGCTGCGTCTACTACTTCGCCTTACGTCGTTTTTGTATAATTCACGCCATAAACTGTCTATATTTGACTCACAAAATTAGCATGAAGGTTCCTTTTGGAACGCAATTGCTCATTACATTCCCAAGGGCTTTAAAGAGGAGGCATAGTTTGTATGTAACTTCTTTAATTTTAGGCACTCATGTAGATAAAGTCGTGGCTAGTGCTCTAATGAAAATCCACAATTCCCATCAATGAAACATCCACTCTTGCTATGCTTGCAACCAAACACATATAACATCGCTGTACATCGAATGTTTGACCTCAGGTATTTCAAAAATTTAATTTATGAATATTTTCATAATATAAAAAGAATGCTACCTATCTCAACAAAAAAATGAAAAAAAAAATACGTTACACAATTTTGTCTGAACCCACAAAGAAACTGATAAAACATTAATTTACTTTTGTGCTCGGATCAAGTTGGCTGAAAGCGTGAGATAAAAAGCGAAATGCCGTAAACGTCAAAAACAATAAACAACAAAGACATACTTTCACTGAAAATATGTAAATTATTATTGCATTTTATTGTGGATAACTTGTATATCTTATGTAAAAGTTGGGTGGTTGATGAGATTTTATTAATATTGTAGGCTAGCTCCCTCGCGCGGTATCACCCGTGTAATTCCCGTTCTCGCAAGAGATTCATCATAAAATATTGCTATTTTGATTTAAGCGCAAGATATTATGTGATTCGCTTCTAATGCCTAATTGCATCAAATCAATAGTCTAAAATTAATGATTCTAGTTTTAAAAGTGACGGTACATGCATACAATAAAAATCTCTCTTTTTAACCTACTTTGCGTGTATGTGCGTTTTCAGGTTCTGTACTACGTGTGTACACACGTAATGCAGAAATGCAAATTTCAGTTAAACCGGTTCAGTAGTTTTGGCGTGAAAGGCCGACAGGCAGACAGACAGAGTTACTTTCGCATTTACAATATTATATAGTAAAGAAGTGAGGACTAGTAAGGATTAACTTGACATGAATTAAAAAAAAAATAAACAACTTGTTAATTTTGTTTGTTCCCAGCATTCTGGGAATAGCAGTATTGCCCCGTAGGTTTTTTCAAAATAATTTGGCTCCCAGCAAAAACTTACATATAAAACATATTCTCCATATGATACAAAATTTATCGTTTTTTTTATCGTCAAATACCAGCAGAGATTAACAAAGTGTAAAATATCGAAAGCTTTATTTATTAAAAATTCTATACGAACATTCATCACAGCTCAAACTACAGTAACTGGTTATATATGAATTTCTCAGTTATTATTCAAATAGCCCATGTTGAAATGGTTTCACAATAAATTGAGATACATGAAATGTGAATTTGAATATTTGAATGGATGAATGGCCTCTTTTTATTCTTCGACATAATAATATGTATCTACAATATAGATAACCTATTCGTTCATATTTAAAAGACAAAATACTATGACAAATTGATAAAAATACTAAAATTTGAAAGAGGAAAGATTTGAATTATTATTTGTATGTTTGATACGACTAAACTTAAAAACCTCTGGACGGAGACTTTCTGCATTAGAATGCTACATAATCCTTGAGTAACATAGGCTTTATTTGATTATGACGTTAACGCAGTTTATGCAGGGCAATTTAATAACTACTGAAGCAAAAATGTGTCCTAATTAATTTTTATCTGTCTATCCGTCCATTATAGATCTATCTATAATTATAGATAGATCTATAATTATGTCTATTTGATTCTCTAAACACGTATCAGGTTGAACGCACTGAATGGATTTGAATTAAACTTGGTAAGATTATAGTTCATATTATGGAGTTAAATCTTTCTAACGTTTTATCGCAAATTTGTGCATGGTTCACTAGGGAGTATCAAATCGATTGAAATGTTAGAATAGTTCTGTATTTTTTTTTCTGTATTTTACTAAAGACAACTCCCCCCCGCAAAAAATATGCACAATATGCAGGATAGAAAGACACAATATGCAAAAATACAATCACCAGCCGAAGACCCTAACCCGAAGACACATTTTTTTGCGGAATTAACACTAGTTTAATTTATATTAATACGGATTTCCGCAAAATAACTAATGAGTCTATTAATTATAATGAAATAATGAACTTTATTCAGCACTTAGGTATTCACATACACTTGTACTTGTCAAAATTACACTGTATAAATAGTCCGGTCAATCTAGACATAAAAATAGTAGTCAAATAACAAAAAATCCCGAAAAGCCGAAACCTCGCGGAGAGTCCGGGCTCACCATGAGAAAGGAAGCTTCAAAATCAGTCCCACGCGCGCCACAAAAGTCATTCGGTATATTATATACTAGCGACCCGCCCCGGCTTCGCACGGGTACAATACTCATAATTATACTACATAATGTCTTTAAACCTCTAACAAACGGGCGAAATTTGGTCAAAACAAACAGAAACAAATTAATATAGGTACCTACTAAAACTCAGTGAAATAAGTAGGTGGGTATACTTTTATCGTATGAAATACCTATACTCTTCAGGACTAACAATACAACAAACACTAAATAAATAGGTATTCAAGTATCTATCCATCATAGTTACAACGAACACAAAACAAAAAATTTGCCCTATAATTCTTAAGGATCGAGCGCGCATAATCGCATTCGGCCTACCTCCGTAGCGTAGCGGTAATTGGCTCGCTTTAAATCTCGGAGGTCGTGGGTTTGATCCCCACACCGGACATGAAATCTTTGTGTAAATTCTAAGATTTCTTTCCGGGTCTGGTTGGTTGAGGGACTACCCTCCGTGCCTCGGAAAGCACGTTAAGCCGTTGGTCCCGATTGTTATAACATCATCTATAATAATCGTATATCAAGGAAGGGGCAGCAGCGTTTCCTTGTGTGTTACAACATAATTCTGCGGTCACCAACCCGCCTGCCAAACGTGGTGACTATGGCAATACCCTCCCTCGGGAGGAGGCCCATGTTCAGCAGTGGACGATATACGTGCTGATGATGATGATGACCTACTAAAACTCAGTGAAATAAGTAGGTGGGTATACTTTTATCGTATGAAATACCTATACTCTTCAGGACTAACAATACAACAAACACTAAATAAATAGGTATTCAAGTATCTATCCATGATAGTTACAACGAACACAAAACAAAAAATTTGCCCTATAATTCTTAAGGATCGAGCGCGCATAATCGCATTAGGCCTACCTAAAACACGCGCTGTTATTTTGCGATAACTTCTAAGTTATTCATTTAAAGTATATATAGTGTAGGGGTAAAATAATCTGCATGAAATGCTTAAGAATATTAACTCATTTAAAATGATAAGGATAAATACTGAATCAGTCTGATTAGCTTTACAATTACCGCATTAGAAATTATCATTTTTCTAAGATATAATGGATATAGCAAGTTAACCTTGAAAGATAGACATATGCTATCGCAGACTTTTTTGTAGATCTAAAAGAGAAAAATATTTGCCACCATACATTGTTTTGTTATATCTCATAGGGTTTAGGCAGCGTTTTCGTTGAAAGCTCCCAAATGGCTTAATTTTTTCCGACACCTCTGACAAATATCAATATATATTAGTCAAATGTACACATAAACTAAACAAATCATATACGTAAACCTTCCGGAAGAATCGTTCTATCGATTGGTAACATCCGCATGAAAATCGATGTAGTAGTTTTTGAGTTTATCGCGAACAGACAGACAGACGCGGCAGGGGACTTTGTTTATAATATGTAGTGATGTAGTGATAGCGGTAACCGCGGTCCCGCGGCTCCGTGCGGATGTCGGTTACCGCTACAAAAAGCCTACCCAGGAAAGACACGGTCAGCAAAATGATTCCCAGGTCAATTCACAGACACCGACATAAACATCGACAACGCAGTCATTATCCGCAGGCTGCACAGATTTTCTTTCTGTGGATGTTAAAGTTGTTAATGATGAAAATATAATTAATGATGTAATTAATAGGCATTTTAGGGATTAGGCATTTTAGGCATTTTCAAAGCTCTGAAAAGAACTGTTGTTTAGCTCTGAGAAGAACTGTTGATTAGCTCTGAGAAGAACTTTTGCGTAGGTGTAGTTTTAAGAACGAAATCTAAAAAAAATCGCACGAAAATTATTAGACTTCGCAACGGGCCGTGCAGCAGAAATCGTAATATTTTAATTTCGCCATAACTTCAAAACCCAACGTCCAATTTTAATCATTCAAAGACCAAATATTATCTACATAAACTGTAATTAGTGATGAAATAATTTATTTTGATAAGGATTAATAGCATGAGTAAAATAAACGCGTTTAAATGTATTCCAAAAAATATTCAAGATTTCTAAATAAAAAAATGGTCGTTGTGCCTCACTCGACATAGATAGGTATAGTGTGTCGCGGACTTTTTTGTAGATATTTATAAGATCTATAATTAATTAGAACATTTTATGGTTCTATCTTTTATAGTTTAGGCAGCGTACGCAAAATAAGTAACTTTTCTGGTTGATTTTTTACACCTTGTGTCAGTAAAACCCAAATATCTTACGGAACCCTATTTTTTTCGAAAATAAAATTTAGCCTATGTTACTCGTGGATAATGTAGCTTTCGAATGGTGAAAGAATTTTTTAAATCGGCCCAGTACTTTTTGAGCCTATTCATTACAAACATACAAACATACAAAAATAGGTACAAATCTTTCCTCTTTATAATATTAGTATAGATTGAGGTATAACTACATAACATTCTAACAATTTAATCGATTTGATCAGCCCTCTTTCCAAGTGGACAAATATTTCCTCTTTATAATATTAGTATGGTTAACGAACGAATTAACACTAGATATTTTTGTCTTTTTAATTTAGATAAGTTTTTTTTTTTTTTTTTAGCTTTTTTTAAAAAGACAACTCCCGCACTAGGGAAGTAAATCCCTGTGTCGCGGGGGACTTTACAAACATTCATTTCACGGACATACAGAAAACCTAGACTCAGAACAACTATTTGTGGTTCACACAAATAATTGTCCCGGGTGGGAATCGAACCCAAAACACTAGGTCTCAGAGGCAACTATCGTAACCAATGAGCGGTGCAGTCAAGTGCGTAGTTAGTCAGTTATAATAGTGTTCAATCAAAGGCAATGACGGCTTATCTCCTTAGAGATTGGCCGCCGAGGCTGAAATTGGTCGGGAGGACTATACTCTGATTATCCGCTTCACTTCAGGTAAACCAATCGAAGTGAAGCTAGGTGTGGCTCAGTATGAAATTCGATACGCATTCCAAGATAGACAAAGAATTCTTTGCGAAATCCAATCTCAATACTATCAAAGAACGCAGTCTTTGCATCGTTTAATACAAGATCCAAGTTGAAGTGCAATAAAACTAGTGAATTCGATTGGAGAGCTATAAATTTTATTTACGCCGAGCTCTTACTCGTAGAATATTTTACTGCGATCATACTATATTAGTATCCGATTGTGGGATGACTCGGGTGCGAATGTGACGACATAGTTGGAGTTGGAAACTTAATTTACACTTGGAGAGTTCTGGAAGATTTTCCAATATACGTGCGCACAGTTTTCCTTATGTTATGTGTTTCAGATATAAAAGGTCAATATTGTTCGTTTTTATTGTTCTCATCATTTTTAGTTAAGTTTTTTTGTCCGTTTATTTTAGGATGTTTTGTCAAATATATGAATATTGATTGCAAAAATGTCGTCTTTTAGACTTCATCACTATCACCAGCCCGTATACCGTCACAGATGAACATGTGCCTCCTCTCGAGGGAGGATTTTTGCCATAATCACTACTGCGGTCATCAATCCACCTGCAAAGTGCAGGCGGGTTGATGACCGCAGTATTATGTAATAGCACACGCAGAAAAATGCTGATGGTTACAGGGAACGCCTGTTTTTTGGTATACTGTTGCTATAGATGGTGTTATAACAATCTAAACCGGCTTACCGTGCCTTCTGAGGCACTGAGGATTTTGCCTCAGGACTACTCTCCATGCCTACCACCAACCAGACCCGTAAATAAATCTTAGATTTTACACAACAAAATGTCAGGCGTGGGGATCGAACCCGTGATAACAGAGACTTAAAGCCAAACTTATTTCCGCTTCGCCACGAATTACGGTTTATCATCATCATCAACAGCCCGTTTACGTCCACTGCTGAACATGGGCCTCCTCTTAACAGACCTTGGCAAGCCAGGATCGTAGAGGGATATTGCCATAATCACCACGCTTGGCAGACGGATTGGTGATCGCAGTAAGATGTAAACCTTCAGCTAATTGATGCCGCTGCCCATCCATCAGCCATATGTCCCTTAGTCGCCTTTTACGACACCCATGGGAAGACATTGGGTGGTTTATTCTAAGCCGGAAACCACACGGAAGAATTACGGTTAGCCACAAAAAATTAACTCCATGTACAGAAAATAAAACATTTATAATTACAGGGGGCAGATTTACCATTTTTAAATTTATTCTTTTTAACTTATGGACTATAAATAAAGTGTTTTGTAAATAATAATAAATCATTCATGTGAAATGAAAATAATTGAACACAATCAGTCGCACGCAATAATAACATTCAAGAATTAAAAGCAAATGTTTACATTCGGTCGATACACATTATCCGAAATGTTTATATTGATGGCAATATTTCACAATTACTGCAAATTACTGCAACCTGCAATTATTAAGAGTATACAGACACTGTGCCAATAGTGGCCGCCACAATTTCAGAACGAGGATATCGTAGACGAGGATAAATAGTATTAAAAGATTGGTTCAAATTTCTTGACAAAATTTTAACATTAACGGTACTCTGGTACATATATCTTTCGATGTGGTATTTATTGTACTAAATGTACCAAATTACGTCTGCTTTAATATCGTATTATCTACTACAGGTCCGATTAAATATTTGCTAGACGTAAATATTACAAACAATTAAAATCATAGTTTTTTACTTTAGGTAGTTTTTAATACTTATTTAATTTTAATTATAGATTATATTTATTTGTTATAGTCCGGTCAATATAGACATTTGAAATAACATTAATTCCCGGAAAGCTGAAACTTCGTGGAGACTTGGGTTTACCATGAGAGAGGAAATTTTAAAAGTCCCCATTAATACCATGTGCGCTACGAAAGTTATTCAAAGGTCAAAATTTGTACGGTATAACAAACGGTAAGTTTTATCGAAAAAATACTTTAATCGAAGTTGTAGATCTTAAAATTATCTACAAAAATGCTCCTATATTTTTAGGGTTCCGTAGCCAAATGGCAAAAAACTGAACCCTTATAGATTCGTCATGTCTGTCTGTCTGTCTGTCCGTCCGTATGTCACAGCCACTTTTTTTCCGAAACTATAAGAACTATATAAACTTGGCAAGTAGATGTATGTTGTGAACCGCATTAAGATTTTCACACGAAAATAGAAAAAAAACAATAAATTTTAGGGTTCCCCATACATAGAACTGAAACTCAAAAAATTTTTTTTCATCGAACCCATACGTGTGAACCCATCTATGAATAGGTCTTTAAAAGTGATGTTGAGGTTTCTAATATATTTTTTTTCTAAACTGAATAGTTTGCGCGAGAGACACTTCTAAAGTGGTAAAATGTGTGTCCCCCCCCCTGTAACTTCTAAAATAAGAGAATGATAAATCTAAAAAAAATATATGATATACATTACCATGCAAACTTCCACCGGAAATTGGTTTGAACGAGATCTTGTAAGTAGTTTTTTTTTAATACGTCAAAAATCGTAAACCGCAATTTAGCTTTCATTCAATCAACTCGAATATAAAAATATAAAATAACATTTCATTTCATAAACATACGCTTTTTTATTTATTCTTGATATCAAAAATAGGTACGCACTTGTAACTGAAACGGAACCCTTCGTGCGCGAGTCCGACTCGCACTTGGCCGGTTTTTTTTGTTAATATAGTAATGTTATTTGACTACTATTTTTATGTCTAGAGTAATCGGACTATTAGGCTTACTTTAAGAATTATTCTGTTATATTAATTAATTTACGTAACATGAATAAATAAATCATAGATTATACATAACTCTATTCATTCTTGATTTATAAGAAATTCCAAGATAGTTTTATTATTTGGATATTTATTTGGACTGTTTTTATCCTCTGATCGTATGTTTGACAAAAATATATTATAACCCATTCCGTAAATAATCAAAGGCAGGCATTGTTATGAACTAAATGAAATGGAGAATAAAATCAATAATATTAATTGTACATTCTCAATTGTGGCCTGACAGCGCTGCAAGATACAATACAATGATTTGTTATTGTTGAATCAAAGCTAAAAAATAATTCTAAAAGAAAAATAATTAAAAAAAGACTTCATCAAATCAAAAGCTTAATCTTAGCCAGCCTAAACAGCGACTTTACAATTAACCATATTCACACTAATAAAACTATCTGCTTTTGTTCACTGACTGGCTAAGTAATTGTACAAAAATAAATGGCTGTCTTACGAGCAATATGGGACTAACACGGATCGGTAAGACCTCAGCTATCTTTTGATTGCATTCGATTAGAGTCAATGAACATCTGCCTTATAATAATATTTTTTTTCTTCGGATCGTAAATTTTCTATTATAATTGAACGATAAATCAGAAGATATTAAATTATGTGCTGCCAATATGTTACTCCATTGTAAGTATTTAGGGTTTAGGTACTAGAAAGGTATCTAAGGACCACTATTTATTAAATACATAGTCCACCCTTCTATCCGAACGTCCAACAATCTATCTCATAGTTATGTAAGAAAAGGCAATAACATAAATATGTTCATTTTTATTCTGTGTTATTTAAGCCGTATAGTTTACGGTTAAGAATTGACAAATATGTATTTCAATGGTGTGTAAAAGGCTTCATGATTTCTTAGTTTTATTCGTCTTTTTTAATGTTATGCTGTATTGTATTGGGGTGTTGCGATAGGCAACACGGTCTTTACTCTCGGAACCTCTTTAGCAGAGATCGTCCACAAATTAACCGCGCCGTCAGCCCTCTGGTTCCATAGTTTTCGGTAGGTTTATTTTAACGATTGTTAGGATCAGGGTGTGGGGTGAGAGCAGATATTAAAGCAAATTCACACAGACAGGATGTATTTGTATGTGACTTCTTCTGCAACTTAACATCAGGTAAATTGGAACCAGATTGGAGAGACTGCTCAATTGTGGAAATACCTCCAATATACATAATAGGTATCACTATTGATTTATTTTATTTTATTTTGCGTGAGTAAGGTCGCCAGAGTTCATGTAAGGGGAAAAGACCGTTAGGATAGAGGTGGCTTTCAAAAGTGCCTGCGCCATTTTTGTTGCGAGTACCGCTGGAGGGATACCCAAAAGACAAGATAGGTCGGTAGGCTTCAATATCAGTGGCGGAAGAAACACGCAAGGGCTTTTAAGTGGGTATGCCGTTGCCGCGGTGCATTTAGCGCGACGTGAATTCATTTTGGAGTGTCCTACATAAAAATGCCGTGATCCAGCGAAAGCAAAGGGATTCGTAACGCACTAGCTTTCCTTGTTTTAGGACCTTTGCTTCTTAACATCAGGTGGTAAGCATTGGCCTGATTAAGAATTTAAAAAAAACAGCTTTATTTAGGTATACATGCGCTCGTAAAACATGGACGATAAAAACAGGATATTGATATGACGCTCTTCAATAAGTCACCGTGCAACCGATTCTCACAAGATGACATAAAAGCAGAATTAATGAAGAGTCCAACTCACTGAGTTTCAATCAGAACTTCGTTAACAGAGGTCAGATGCAATCGATCCTTGAAGTTCCGTCCACAAATTGACCGCGCCGGCAGTCTAGTGGTTCCGTAGTTCGACCGATTGTTTGCGGTTTGTTCATAAATTAACAAAGTAAAGCTACTTTAAAATGTTCTGAATGTAGATTTGAAGGTAGTCTGAAGACTCAGTGAGTAAATAGGTCTTACGTTTTTGTGTTGGGAGTTCGGTTCCATAATAGGCTTTGTGTTTTTTTTTATGGACGGACATTATGTAGTTAGCCAGTTGATGCTCACCGGGCCATAGCCCATGATATGCAATTGGTGATAAATTGTTTCTGAATCAAGCAAAATGAAATTGTTTTTGATATCTAAATACATAAAGCTAAGAGTTTTTTTGTTTGATTAAATGCACTAATATCAGGATATATTTAATTATGAAGTTTTTACGGGAACCGAAGTTACAGTTAAAGCTAGTATAAAATATATTTAGCATCATTCTATGACATATAAGAACATAGCAGCGTTCTAACAAGGGCAAGCAAGACTGTTTGCACCGGTGGCTTAGTGGTAACGATGGCGGCTTCTTAGACCTGATGTTCTGGGTTAGATTCCTGTTATAATAAAAGATGGTTCACTTGACAACTGATTTATTTCTTAAAATGACGTAACATCCAAATCATAATAAAACCTCATTATACTTCAATTCCCACCCGGTTTTTACCACAATTATTTGTATGAACAACGTATAGTTGTTCTGAGTCTGGGTGTTCTTTGTGTCCGTGAATTAAATGTTTGTAAAGTCCCCGGCGACACAGGGATTAATTTAACTAGTGCGGGAGTTGTCTATAAACAGAAACATCTACAAACTGGGTCTATAATTAGTAACATAACAATTTTTGTACTCATTTAAGTAGGCATAACTTTTATAGTAAAAAATAAATATGGTCGCGGCTTAGCACCGCCGCACCTAAAACTATGGTCACATCTCAAAATGCGTAGGTATTTAAACTATTCAACGTATTAGGCACAATATCGTTTATCTTATCGTATATGGATGTCTAAAGACTATGATGCGTCTCATCAATAGTCGAACTGAATGTAGTAAAATAGATTGTTATGCTTAAAACACATTAAGCCAAAAAACGATTATGCAAAAGTTTCATTATAACACTATATACTATGCTACATTCATTAAATTACGACAAAGTAAATAAGGAACAAAAATTATGCGTTTTAAATGTAACCGGGTCAAAATCAAAATAATTGCTCATTTCAGAAAATTTACTTGTCCATCATCTTTCCTTAATTTCTACTAAAAAACTGTCAGGGAAATATTAATAAAAAACTGAATATTACAAAGAAGCCCTTCTTTATATTGTATTATAAATGTTATTGTTGGTAGTTGAAACCTCGTTTTTTAAATATTGCGACATTTTTAAAGGCGTGTCTTCTGGTCTTCCTACAAAAAACGTCTGTCCAACTTCCAGCACTGATATTTTAAACTTGAAAAAACATTAAAAGTATTATATTTATTATTAAACAAAATTGGCTATCCTCTCAAATAACACTGTAAAATGTGCGTAGAATCCTTGAAAATTCATTTGAAATATATATTATAGTTTTAAATAAAAAATAAAACTGGTCTCAAAATAACTTCATCGATGTTATTTCATTTATGTAACGCATTATTTAGTCGCGAAAAAGGTATTTTTTAAAACTTTAATACTGGCAACATTAGCTGTCACTGTCTGAGCCTCAGGCGACCAATCATAGGGCAGCAGCCATTTTGTTCTCGGCAAAAAGTTTATTTGTATGGTGTGCGTCGAAAAAAAAACAAAAGACTGGTTTATCTTTGGTAAATTGAAAAAATACGTCAGGTAAGTAACTTTAAGCTATTTCGTATTGTCAGGAAACTATTATGTTAGTGCTATTCTGTCGCTAATTAGCTGCAACGATCGAGTTAATTATGTTCTGTGATTTGAGGTTAGTCTGTTGAAAAACATGCTTATTTCTTCCTTTATGTCACACTTATGTAACATTTTTTTATGTTACGTTACATAAAATTGGGTTAAGGCGTGTCCACAGCATGCTTTTAAAATATTAAACAAATAGTGTATCTAATAAAAAAATAAACATGTTTTTTTGGTCGTAGTCAGTGTTTTGAGTGATACAAACTTAAAATCATCAATCATTGCCGTGTCGTTGGCAAAGACAATATTTCAGTTTTATATCAATATGAGATTAATATCAGTTTAGGATCAGTACGTAAAACGTCTTTGTATGTCTGAATGTGGCGTATGATATTGGGATTCCAGTCTCCTTTGCAAATATTGGCCGAAAATATCGTATAATTGCATTTTAATGTTGTGTTGCCTTTACTTTTGATTTCTTTCTTGCGGTTCGTACACATAAACGTGCGGAAGTGATGCTCAGGTGTCGCCACTGTGCGGAACGCCCGAAGGTAAATCTCGAAAATAGACCGCATTAGACGTGTTCTACTCTTACTGATATTAAAAAGACGAAAAGAAGAAATAGTTATACATATCATGATAGTGGATACATCCCTTTCTTTTAAGATAGTTTCCGTCGTGCATGCACGTTGCGATGTCGTAGATACCCATTACGCGACGTCGCATCGTGACGCGACGTTGCATCGTGACACGATGTCGCGTCGTACCGTATTTATGTGTATGAGACGTTAGCTCCGGCCCCATCGTTCGTTTAAAATAAGAAAAACAATATGACATGAACAATAATTAACCAATTTACAAAATAAATCATTTCATAATTTTTATATATCATTATCATTTTACTTCCAGCTACTTACAGCATCTGGATAAAAGTAAATAAAAAATGCGTCAACTTTATTTGCCAAGCCGTTTCTTTTACTTCTTTTTTGCATCAGGGCTTGATTCAGTGTTTGGCCTATAGCTGACTGTAATTTACTTATCATTTTTTATTTACGTCTAGAATTAATTTATTCTGTCATGACAACTTTGATACCATTCTAAAATGTTCAAAATGCTTGTATGCAATCTGATGTGTGTGTGGTGTAAAAATAAAATTATTAATTATTGTTTTCTGAGTTATTACATTGTATTTTTAATTGTTTACAGAAAATATGCCTTTGTCTGCGGCAGAGAGGCAGAAACGGTATAGAGAGCGACTAAAAATCAATAATCCTCAAAAATGGAAAGCACTACAGGAAAAAAATTTAGAAAGAGCTAAAAAATTCTATAAAAAAATAGGACAGCTATCGGATCAAGAAAAGGAAAGCAGGCGAAAATATTGGAGGACTCTAAAACAAAAATCAGACTGTAAACAAGAAGTTGTAGTAAAAAGTGAAACTCGTAAAGAATACCAAAGAATATATCAGCAAAGATATAGGACATTAACCAAAGAAAATAAAAATATGCAGAAAAAAATTGAATTATTGATCAAAGAGAATAAAGCTTTAAAGAAAAAAATATATAGATACAAAATTTTGCAAAACATAAAAGAATACGAAGAAAAGGAAAATATCTTTAGCACAGAATCAAACGTTTCTACTGTGTCAAGCCCAAAATCAAAAACCAATTCATTTGTTGCTAATTTAAACACTACTGAAGAAGAAAAAGAAATGATTAAAAATGAGTTACTTGAAAAGAATGTGTTGATAGAATCCTTAAAAATACAATATAATGCAGCAGGAACTAATGAAAAGAGAAAGGTATTGAAAGAAATTGTAAGTAACGACATCGTAAAAAAGTATAAAATGAAAAGTAAATTACGGTCTGCTATTGGGATTAAATACCCAATCAGATGTAATGTAAAAAAAGTTAATGCTAAACGAAATAACCTAGCAAAAAAATTTATGCTTTTTTTAATCAAGATGATGTCAGTAGGGCTACTGCAGCTAAGAAAGAGACTAAAACGAAAAATAAAGTTAAAATGCAAATACGATATTTGCTAGATTCAATGGTAAATTTACGGTTAAAATTTGTAAAGGAGACTGGAATACCAATATCATACGCCACATTCAGACGTTTCAAGCCATTTTACGTATTGATTCCGAATTTATCAAATCGAGATACTTGTCTTTGCAAAAGACACAGTAACATGGATTTCAAGTTTACATCACTAAAAACATTAAAAATGTTTAAGGACGGCGATACTTTGGACACCGTTATAAAGTCTACAGTATGTGATTTATACTCCCAAAAGTGCATGTATTCAACATGTAATATTTGTAAAAATAAATCGGTCAGATATGAATTATTGAATAAAAAATTGAATGAAACAGTATCATGGCTAGAGTGGACAGTCAAAACTATAGAATATGAAAAGAACAATGAAAAAAAATCAACAAAAAAAACAATTAAACAAATAATATCAGGTACGTTAGAATCTCTTTTATCAAAATTTGACACGGAATTAAAAGGCTTTAAAATTCATATTTACAACATTTCACATCAATACAAAGTTTATAAAACATTGAAGGAGAATTTACAGAGAAATGAAATTATGCTACATTGTGATTTCTCAGAAAATTATAATTGCAAATTTCATAATGAAATACAAGCAGTCCATTTTGGAGCATCTCATTCACAAATCACCCTGCACACAAGCCTTATATATAATGATGAAACTGATCCCGAATCATTTTGCACATTTTCTAACTGCAACAAACACACGCCAGAATCGATCTGGGCTCACTTGGAGCCCCTGATGCGTGACATTAAACAGAGATTTCCTTGGAAAGACACTGTACATTTCTTCTCAGATGGTCCGTCAAGTCAATATAGGCAAAAAAAGAACTTTGCCCTTCTTACCAAAATGATTGAACCTTATGGTTTTATTTTTGCAACCTGGAATTTTTTTGAAGCGGCCCATGGGAAGGGTGCAGCGGATGGGGTTGGGGGAGTAATAAAAAGGTTGTTAGATAAACAAGTATCATACGGACATGATATACCTGATGCTGAAACTGCGATTCAGTTACTTAAACACAATACTACTACAATTGTAAAATTATTTCTTGTTGATCAGGAGGACATATCGAAAATAGAAAAACAAATTGAGGGTTGCGAATTTGTGGCTGTTCCAAATACACAAAAAATACACCAGGTAATACCAAACGAAGATTATATGATTCAATATCGAATTTTAAGCTGCTTTTGTTTAAAGCCTAATATTTGCCAATGTTTTGCTATAAAAAGTCACAAATTAATAACTGTTCCTGTTAAACGTACAAGAGCAAAACGACTCGTTATCGAATCTTCATCTGAAAGTGAATCTGAGCAAGAAGACCTTGAGAAAAAATATACCGACAAAAATAATATAACCAATAAAGTGTTAACTAATTCATACGATGTCGAACATACAGAAGAATCTAATTATTATCATGTCAGTAATGCATCTACTTCAAAAGTTACTATTTTATCAGATATTAAAGTAAATTTTAAACCCAAGGATCTAGCACAGATGGTTAAAAAGCCATCAAAATTTTATAACGTTTCTACAGTTGATGTGAAGAGAAATTTCTGGGAAATTTTTAGTAGCGATAGTGACTAATACGTATATATATACACCGCTAAATTTTGTGGAGGTCTACCTATTCATACATGAAATATTTTAAGGGTATCATCTAAGGGTTATAACAAAGTCATTTATTGAATATGGATTTTTTTGTGTATTTTTTATAGAATGAAAATAAATAAGTAATTCAAAATTACTTAACCTGCAAAATAAATACTGGTTTCTTATTTTTTGAACATTATCTTTACTTTTAACATGATCGTTTATTTACCAATTTTCATTCCAATTCAGAGTTTTCATTGAAGGTTTCATGCAAAATGCCTCAAAAAATATATTAAAATTGTAATAATTTCAAAACAATAAATATTAAAATTGTAAAAAAACAAAAACACTTAAAACATTTTTTTTCAGTGCTATTTCGTCTTTACAAGTTATAGAAGCTACTGTTAAACTATTTCGTGTATGAATAGGTAGACCTTATATAAGTATTAGGAAGTTACTCGTGCCGTAATATCATGACGATGAGAATGTGCAAAGTTCGCATTTTTATATTATATTTTTATTTTAAATGTGTGATTGATTAGATTAACCATCTTCAAATTAAACATAACCCTGACGGTTAAGAAGTTATAGTCATTATTTTGTATGCATCATGTTTATGTTCTCTATGTCCCGTACAGCTCGCGAGGCCTAAACTGAGCTTAGCATTCGTGTGAATAAAGAAATAAAGGTGCGCGGCGGAGTTAGTAAACGGTGTCTATTTGCACACTCACACAAATGCAAAGCTCAGCTTAGACCTCACGAACTTGTACGTGAGGTTTAACTACGTGTATTGTGTAATAAATTATTAATATAAAAAACTAAAAAACTGTTTTTATTTACAACTGTGAATGCAGCCCTTGGTTTCCTTTATGTTATTTTTATGTTATTGTGACATAAAAGTAACATTTATGAAATGAGCAATTATTTTGATTTTGACCCAACCCCTACAAACTTAGTAAGATTGAGCGTTGCTAGTATAACGGGAAATGCGCCACTTTAATAGGCTAGAACGCTTACAAATAACCCAAACCAAACAACATCCAACATCGAACGTCAAATCCGTTCCATACTAATAATAAATTTAATTTATCTACACGAATAAATTTGACCCAAGCCTCCGGCAAATATTGACTAAGGGTTCTATCTAGTGTTTTGTCAATCGTTCGCCATTTGCTCTGGCCCTCATCCCTAAAATCATAATTCAAGGCCATCTTCCATTGTTGGTTATGACCGCATTTGCATAATTGAGTTAGTTTTCGCTAGTTTGCAGCTATTTCACTAACTGTACATAAGTTATATAGGATGGAAATTGTTGGCGGATGCGGCTACGGTCAATGTTTTCACTGGCAACTCGCAAAATTCTATATGTTATTTGGAAACAGAACATTTGTTTGGAACGTAGTTGTTTCCGTTCGGAGCTTGTACCAGTGAGTTTCTTTTGAATTTTTCCTCTGCAGAACTGATGTTGGTTTTCGTATATTTTTAATGTTCGCTTGTTTTATTTTTGTGTAGGCAACATTTTCTTTCTAAGAGAAGAACGCAGATAAATAGAAATATAAAGAATAATATGAGTTCGTGAACATATCCTTAATTATCTAAGTGTAATTAATTAGTTTTTTTTTTTTTTTTTCCAAAATTTGATTCTTTAAATCCCATAGAAAAGTATGTATTAAAAGGGATCCCTTTTTTCGCATAAATGTTTTTGTCATAATATAGTTTGGCATATCGTTTTCACATTACATTTATGCCTAATAATATTATGCGAAAATATAATTAGGACAAACCAAAGTATGCCAAGTTATATTAGGTCTTAAAATGTTATGCAAATAGATAGGGAACTGTATCAAAATAGTCAAACAGTAGTCAATTATTTACCTACTGTACCTAGTGCAGTAGGGAGAAAATTTACATAATAGTATGGAAATATTAACAATATATTTAATTTTGTTAATATTTGCATTAACAAAATTATTTTTTTCACTTTTACATTGAAAAGCTATTTAAGAGAAGTGAGTCAGCAATATATGATAAAGTATATTTATTCATACTTTAACATTTAGTTAATAATAGAGTTAAAAATAAATGCTGCCATCAACTTAATGAGCTTTAATGAAAAGATTACTAGCAGAGTCTTGCTGTCTACTAGTATTATTGTAAACCCGTGCTAAGCTAAAATGCTTGTGTTGGGTTCACGTCGGTAGTGCAATGGGTGGGGATCGAACCGGCGACTACAACATCACAAGTCCGACGCCCTACCTATTGGGCTACGGCCACTTCAAAATTAGCTCGACATTCTCAAAATGTACAACTTCCTCCTATTTATTAATTTAACTCTCATTAGTTACCACCAACCTTAATGACGCTCTATTCAGAAAGTTTAAAACCACTTTTGGTCTAAATAGACATTGTAACATTAGATGAAAGTACACTCGTAAACAAAATTACCGCACCTACTGATAAATTCATTGTACAAATACAAAACACGACAGTGTTGCTAAGTTTTTGTTATGAACCACTTCGCGCGGCCTCATTCCGTCCGAAACACAAACAGTGTCGGGTATAAAACTTTGTAAGGGGTACAGTTAGCTGCAAAGGTGAACAGCGTCTGTTGCGTTTAATGACTGACCAAAAAGATAAGTAGTAATTTTTTTACTAAATCATATAACAATAATTTGAAGTTAATAAAAAAACTTATTCCATTCGTATTATTCGATGCCAAACAGTTGAAATAAGGACAGGAGGATGATTACGACGTTTCTCGGCATTAATGTTGTAATCAATAGTGAGATGATTGTATAGCATTTTTTTTTAAATTAAAAAGACAACTCCCGCACTATGGAAATAAATCCCTGTGTCGCGGGGGACTTTACAAACATTCATTTCACGGACACAAAAAACACCCAGACTCAAAACAACTATTTGTGGTTCACACAAATAATTGTCCCGGGTGGGAATCGAACCCAGAACACCTGGTCTCAGAAGCAACTATTGTAACCACTGAGCCACCGGTGCAGCCCATGCACGCATTGATGCGTGGAAGTACAGAATTTTGTCATCCAACATCGGATTAGATTACACCGATCTGGTTCCTGTGGATACATATTTTAATTAATACGCAAGTATACCTTTAATGAAAACCTATTTTAATTTTTTATTAACCTATAATATCCCACTGCTGGGCAAAGGTCTCCCCCATAACCTTCCACTCTTCCTTTGGTGCGGCTTTCTCCGGCAAATCTGTCTGAATCTGAATGAAAACTTATAATAATATGTTAAATTATAAGTGGTTACGTCGACCTTTTTGTTTTTCATTTAGATAAAAATGATTTCAATATAATTTTAACGTTGATTTATGAAATTTTATCAGTTTGTGGTAAAAATAGAAAATTTCATAAAAAACTTTTGTAGCTAACTGTATACCGCGCAGTCCACTTTCTGAGTTAGAAAGTCTTTCGCTCAATGGGCAGCGAATTGCACCGGGAGTTTAGCTGAAAATGGTTTTAAAGAATTTCACACTTATTTTGTTTTGTTAGAAGTTAAGGAAGAAAAACTTTTCATACGATTTCTTAAGTAGGTAATAAAATCAAGACCAATTACGACTATTAAATTTCTTTAAATTACATTAATTAATGACCACCTTGGTGTCGTAGCATCAGACTTGCTGTATGCATCGGAGGTCGTGGGTTTGATTCCGAATTCCCGAAAATTAAAGAATCATCGAAATGGAAAAATGTGCCCCGGAAAGCATGTTGATTCGTTTGTCCCGATTGTCATACCATCGTTTACCAGAAAACAGGCAACAGCAACTATATATCACGATGTAATACACTGCGGTCACCAACCCGTTTACTAAGTATGGTGACAATATCCCATTTTGGGGAGGGTCCATCATGATCAGTAATCCATGAATAGAAACTGATGATAAAATATAACGTATATTGTATTCAAACGTGGACCACAAGTAGAATGTGCAGTGATTCACTGTTCTTGGTTTTAATACATAAACGACAGACTTCAGGAATAAAGAACTTATGTTGCAACTTTAAAGTCAATATGTTAACGTTTATATTATGGAGCTAATATGGAGAAAACCATATTTTTATTCAAAACTAAAGACTATAGTTATAACACGTTTTCCTTAATCAACTGTTGTTAACCACAGTTATATTTATAGCAGTAATAATATCGCATCTTATCCAAACAATGTCACGTTTGTCCCTAAAACCGCAAACTGTTCAAGTTGCCCCATTTAACAAAGGACTTACAATTGACGCTGTACTTGTGGGCCCGCGCGCGATCTCAAGCGGCTTTATATGCAGCTCATAGAGCACTTACTCTAATACTTAATACTTAGACAATTTTCATACTATTAGATACCAAGTTTTATTTATAAGCAATTATGTTTTAAGTAAGTAGTTAAACCGATTCCGGATTGTTTTATAATAAAGTTAGGAATTCAAAGGCGTGTATACCACCGATTATGACTTAACCAACCACCGTTTTCTCACATAACGCAATACATTTGTACCGCAAATTATTTTAAGTATTCAACGTGCCAATGGAAAAAAAGAAATCAATACCTACATACTCTAAAATCAAATAATTACTTAAACAAGTAAAATAATACTTAAAAGGGGCGACATCAACGCATTCCTGAGCAATCTTATCAATGACGAACCTCAGACACTTCAAGTTGTCGCCATCTAGGGGTACGTTTCCATATAATTTGGCGCAGTATTCATTGCCTCGTGGTCACGCCGCTTCACAGCACCATCACCAGCGAGTATTTATACTAAAGTTAAGGAGTAAGTATACATATTCAAGTAAAAACTACAACAAGATGTGTTATTGCCGCATTCCAGAACAATCTACTTAATGACAAATCACTTACTGTTCAAGTTATCCCCTTTGTAAAAATCATGTAAAAAATAACTCATAGTTCTAAATCAAGTAATAACTTTTGTTCTTAACTAAGAGTTTACTATAAATCAACAGCTATTCGTAAAATAACAACTAGAAGAAATGGCGGCATCGCATTCCCGAACAATTTCATTAATGACAAACCACATACTGTTCAAGTTGCCCCCCATTATAAAAAGACGTACAATTTGACGTAGTACTCTTTGCTCCGTGGTCACTACGCTTCACAGCTACTAAGCGGGCAAATATTTTTATTAACAATGACTAACTCTATGATTTGGTCTCCACATGAAGCGAAATATATTACCATGTTAGAGAGAATTCAAAACAAGTTTATTAGGTTTATGTATTTAAAACTTTATGGAGTGTTCCCAGGATTTCCGCTTTTGTATCCTACTCGTTTTATTTTAGGAAAGGTAGGATACTTCCAATTAGAAGTAAGGAGGGAAGCAGCTCTAGCCACCTTAACTATATTTGGAAAGTGATTCGTGGTACGATACACAATCCAGCCATTCTCAGGGAGGTTCGGTTTAGTGTTCCGGATGCATTTAGAGAGAGACGGCGGCGGCCGCCCTTACTGGAGATGTCGCGCGCGCACACCAACCTTCTACAGCGCGCACCCGTCAATCGTGCGCTGCGCGCACTCAATAACTTAGTAAGTACGGGACAACTGGATCTGTTTTCGTGTACGCAGAGGGAATTCACAAGGGCTATAAATATACTGATAGGCAATAAAGCTTTTTGATATTGTTTAATATTGTGTAAGTAGTTATAAGTATAATTTAAGTTTGTTATGTTTAACCTATTCGTCATGTTCCACTATTGCATTGGTTGTATTACTGTAATGATAGTGTGTAATTTGGAAATAAATAAATAAATTTAAAACAGATTTATTATTCTTAGTCAGCTTATAACTGTAGTTATCCGCTGACTAAGTTAACAATAAATCTTAGTCTTTTTTAAGAATAATAAAACAAGAAATGACGTAGCAGCATTCTCGAATAACAATATCATTAAAGACAAACCACAGACTGTTCAATTTGCCCCCGTTATAAGGGACGTGCAATTCGTCGCAGTACTCGTTGCCCCGTGGTCACTGCGCTTCACAACTCAACGAGAGAGTGATGAATGGTTGAAGGACAATTCCAGTGATTTACTAGTTGTTTTGATTGGGCGACAGTTGTGAAATGGAAGTGGATGACAGACGTTTAGTTTGTTACAGAAATGGTAATAGTCTTTGATAAATTGCTTAAGAAAATATAATATATACCTAAAGCTGAAGTATTTATGTTTGTATGGACCCGCTAATCTCAGGGACTATTTATGACGGTCTGATTTGAAAAAATATTTCTGTGTTAGATAAACTATTTATTGTGGAAGACTAAAGACTATAATATCATCACACCAATACAAGCGGAGCACAAATGAAAAATTTCAAAAAGTCCAAAGTAACAATTCGTATCGGACGAAGTCGCAGACACCACATAGTCGCCATACAAATGTAATGTAGATACGTTTTTAGACCCTCCAGCCTTAATTGCCATATTATTATTCTTTAATGAATGGCCGTTGGGACCGAAAAGTTCTCGAATGGAGACCGCGGATTGGCAAGCGTAGCGTAGGACGTCCACTAACTAGATGGACGGATGATCTGGTTAAGGCCGCGGGATCACGTTGGATGCAGGCCGCTTCTAACCGCAACAACTGGAGATCTATGAGGGAGGCCTATGTCCAGCAGTGGACGTCATAAACAAAAATGCAAAGAAAGAGAAATACAATTTGTACAAAGGCGAGTTTAATTCATACTTTCTTCAGCAAACCTCTTGTTTTATACAAAGTCAAAGTCAATTAATTCTTTATTCATTCATATAGACACAATTCAAAAATTTAATCATATTCCTATGATGCGTCCATTTCTTTTATCACCACCAGTTCAAGACATGGCAACTCTGAGAAGAACTGGCAAGACATTTAGAGGAATCCTTTTTTAAATAATCAGTGTATTGTTCGTTTTACAATATTGTTTAGCAGTAGTGTCATACCAGCCCGGCTAGCATAGGCAGCGCGACTCGAGTCTACTCTACGGAGGCCGACCAATCACATTGCAGAAAGTGTCACGTGACAGTGCGTTTCTGCAATGTGATTGGTCGGCCTCCGTAGAGTAGACTCGAGTTGCGCTGCCTATGCTAGCCGGGCTGAGCAAGTTACTCCCAAGCCATTCTGTCATTTACATAGTCTGACATTTTACAATATTAATGCCATTTTAGAATTAAAACTTTCGTGAGTGGTACACATATTTATATTATTCCATCGGTTGTACTCACGGTTTTTAATCATCGGATATGTCCGACTAGTTTCGAGACCATCCCGAGGTCCATTCTCAAGAAGTAGTCGACTCGATGGCGCGGCGCCGGGCGACTTACTAGTCATAGCCAATATTACGTCTGACAAAGATTTCTGGCTTCTAGCATAGCTGTGTAATAGTAAAAGAATTTTTCAATTTTTTAAAACATTCTTTTTATGATCTTAGCATACATAGAGACAGACAGGCTGCGGAAAGCGATGTTGTTTTATACAAATTTTGTTTTCTTAAAAAAAGATTACTAACAGAGTTTTGCAGTCTACTAGTATTCTTGTTAACCTCTCGTGCTAAGCTAAAATGCTTGTGTTACGAGAAGGCTCACAGCTACAAACGAAAGGCATTGTAATAATTTTAATATCATTGTTCAAACTGAACCGTGACGGTAAAAACAAAGTTACTAGAGTTTCCATAATCCTTGTATTCTGTAAAATATTTATTTCAGGTCGCTTTTAACTAAAATTATTTTAAATTACATTGAAACAGGATTGTACGGGCATCCGTTAATGAAAGTACAAATGTTAAATCCCACAGTGAGTCGGTGTTTCACACAAAAGCTTTTTTAACGTAATACGTCACGTAAATTATTTTATGTGTCTATTTTAGAAAAAAACGACAACCTCTGTACCGTAGCGGTATTTGACTCGCTTTAAATCTCGGAGGTCGTGGGTTCGATCCCCACGCCGGACAAGAAATCTTTGTGTAAATTCTAAGGTTTCTTTCCGGGTCTGGTTGGTTGAGGGACGACCCTCCGTGCCTCGGAAAGCACGATAAGCCGTTGGTCCCGATTGTTATAACATCATGTATCATAATCGTAAACCAAGGAACGGGCAGCAGCGTTTCCTTGTGTGTTACAACATAATACTGCGGTCACCAACCCGCCTACCAAGCGTGGTGACTATGACAAATAACCTCCCCGGGAGGAGGCCCATGTTCAGAAAAAAAAATAATGTTGCGTGGCACTTAGTTAATAACAATTTCGTATGATTTTCTTACAATAAAACTAACCGCTGTATATAATATTTGAAGTCCCAATATTTGAACAAGTTTCTCTCTAACAAAAGTACTAATTGTCAAAGCCACTAATTATAAACTAGTACGCTAATAAAACCGCCATCTTGAACTTAGTTCAACAGGCGGTAATGAAGTTACACAGCGCGGCTGAGTAAAGAGTTACCAACTTGAGTTCAAAGTGGTGTCGTTTGTTCATCTCCGCTGAGTAGCAAACCCTGCATATTGTTTTAAATATTGTTAAACCATGATTTGTTATTGTTGAGATAAACTATATGACGGGTGACCTTGGTAATCTTTGTCTACAATATCTGATGCCCTCGTAGACCCGAAGTCCGGGAGGCCCGCGAATTGTAAAGTAGAGCGACAGTTGCACCCAACTCCCCTAAAATACTACGTCATAATCCCTCAATCTCATCGCCAGCGACCGCCCTGAGCCGAGGTCAAAGCCCCACAGGGGGCGCCGTCTTGCGCAGGTTGCTTAGTTTGTAGTTTTAAAACCATTTATTAAAGCTGAAGCTCTGCTCGCCTTTATGCACTGTGAAGTAGCAAGAGCCTCGTGGCTACCTACGTATGTCAATCCGAAAAAAAAAGTCTACAATAGTCAAACTGTGTGAGAACAAGGCAACCTAATGGTTGCCTACAGAATACCCATTTTAGCAAAGGTAAACGGTTAATTTGAGTCATCACATAGTCAGACATTTGTCGAGGACTTTTTCTTTTTAATATTAGCTGTTAGTGTGGTTCCATCTTCGCAGATTCAGTGGGAACCTTGTTTTAAAAACACTAACCTATGACACTCAACAATTATGTGGCTTTCTATTGGTAAAATAATCCTAACTAAATCCAGAGATTACCCTTACAAACAATTCACAAACTTTACCTCTTTATAATATTAGTATAGATATAAATTGCATACTAAATATCTGGGGGCACGGCAGTGCCGCCCCAAGTCGAGTAAGAAAAACAAAAAAAAAAAAAAAAATGTGCACGGCCGTACCTATCTTTTCTCGAAGCAACTCAGCCGATTTTCGACCCTCTATAACTTCGTTGTGGATGAAGATAGGAGCCTGAAATTTCAGAACCTAAGCAGGCTTTGTAAAACTACAGCATATTTTAAATTTCATTCAATTTGAACCAGTACTTTAAGAATTATAACTACTCAAAGTTCGGTAATTTCGGTAATTTTGTCACTCGCTCACACGTGATTGACCGATCATCAAAATGTTTAGGCACTTCTAGCAGACGTAGAAGCTTCAAATTTTGAGTACTAGTAGAGTTTAGTGTAAAACTCATGGGAAAATTCCAACATTTTGCAATTTCGGTCCAGTTGTTAAGTTTCATCAACTGCATTAATAACTTTGTTATTTCTTATAAATGTATAAAGTCAAAGTCAAAGTCAAAGATCTTTATTGTGAGACAGTGGTTACAGAGTTGTTACAGGTTAATTTGTGTGCGTTGCACTGCTCTACCATGATAGGCATACAATATACGTATAGGATTACAAAGTTACATTTGCAGTCAGTGAATCAGTGTAAATGAATATGTATGATTTCATGGAAGAATAGGTGTAGATAGGGACCTTGATGCGATTATGTTGAAAGGTGGTGGCTAAGTGGTTACGTTAGTTGCTCCAGAGACCTGGTTTTCTGCGTTCGATTCCCACCCGGGACAATTGTTCGTCTGAAATTAAAACAGTTGTATTGAGTCAGGGGGTGCTTTGTTTTCGTTAATCTATCGAGCGGTGCGACCTTCGCGACACAGGGATTAATTTAACAAATAAAAAAAAAATCGAAGGAAAAAAAAAAACTCTATGGAATGTAAAAGCAACTGTGCTATGAACGATAGTATACTAACAGGCCGCGACCCCTTGAGAAGTAGGGACCCCGTGTACTCTGGCATCCCTGAAACTGGTTATTTGGACCTAGGAGAGCCCGCAACACCATTTGAGTCGCGGACGCTGCCATAGGGTATCCCAGATAGGCAACAGTTCCTGGGCCCCTCACCAATTGTGGTCAGAGGAGTAACCGGGGGTTTAAGTGTTTTTCTCTCAAGGTATGATTGCATCCACTGCTATGGAGAAGGCGAGTCCCACATACCCCACCGCTCGTGCGGGAACGCCGCAGTGTCGGAGGAGATGCGTAAAATTCTTGCATTCCCCCCGGACAAACACTACGGCTTCCACGCTTCCCATTCGTCACAGAAAGACGGTCACTTTCTTTCAAGTAATTAACAAGTCTTACTGCGATATCGCAGGTATACACACACACCACGTTTTATTTATCTGACACAAACTGTATTTGCATATTCATTTTATCAAATATTTTTTACACAGTTTAATGTTAACTAGGTAGCTTTAAATTTACTCATGTACATATTAGCTTGTGGCCGCGACTTTGTCTCTGTGGAAAAATTACTTTGACCCGCGACATAGATAATAATTTCCCTAGTGCGGGAGCTGTCTCAAAAAAAGCCAAAATCGGACATGTGCCAAAGTTCCATTAAAAACAGTTTAGTAATTTCTTTATTTAAAAACCTTTGACAGTGAGGCCGTGAGTGCCATACATAAGTTCATGTTAATCCTCTGTTAAGTTGATGTTGTAGTTTTCGATTAGGTACATTGACAATATTTATAATGAATGAGAGATAACAATTTTAAATAAGGATAAATTTTAAATGACGTTTGACGAGTGCGACGAATATCAATAAACCATAAAAAAGTACACGACGAAGCTGCTCTTATTACGTATGGTGAGTGTTGCCATGCCAGCTAGGTACGTGGGTATTCATATATTCGTAAGTTAAGTTATTTTGTAAATAAAGGCACCGAGTTACGAGTCTGGACGGTTTACATTTAATTTAAGTCTACTTTGGAACGATTAAAGCGCAGGAATCCTCCATTTGTGCATACAATAGACTAAAACCGGCCAAGTGCGAGTTGGACTCGCGCACTAAGGTTTCCGTACCATTTTCAAGTGCCTACCTATTGCCGTTATAGATATCGAGCAAAAAAGGCCGCAAAAATGTTTGTTGTATTGGAGCCCCCCTTAATTATTTAATTTATGTTTAGTTTGTTAATATAGCAACAGAAATACATAATTTGTGAAAATGTCCTGTCCTGTCGAAAAATCCCAGGGATGTGCCATCGTGCCGGTTGGCAACCGGGCGAGAGGGCATGATGGTAGTCTTTGGGGGGGCTCGGGCGTTCCCGCAGTCTCCAGACTAGTTCCCATGTTGTGCATTTAGTTTTTGTGTGTGTTTTTCTGGAAAAGCAATGCGTGATGCCTCGTCCTGCTGTCGACTTTCGACCCTTTTACCCCAACACCATGCAGAGAAACAATAAAAAGAGAAAGGTTTCACAGCGGCTGCACTCCCTCTCACTGAAAGTGCACCTATGCACACTGTGGAATTTTGCCTCATCTGCGGTCACCTATGTTTTATCCCTTTATCCTGTAGATCCAGCAAAGAACTAAAACTTCCGAGAAGAAACCATGTTTCTTTTTTGTTTAGTTTTGAAGTTATTTAAAGTTATGCTGACGTCAGCAAATTTCTGTTTTTAATTGTTTATTTAAAAATAATAGTATAATTTACTTAAATAAGAGTTTTTATTATGGTAACCATTAATATCTAACTACATACAAAGTTTAAGGATTGTATCTACTATATACAAAGAGAAATCGTTTTTTTTTCTATTTTTACAAAATTGCTATTTACTCCGTATTCCTGTCGATTCCGTATTTTATTTTAATTCGGAGCATGCATAATGTAGTTAGGTATAACATAAAATAAAAAGCGAAAATGTAAACAGTGGGACTTCTAAAATATTGCATTTCTAAAGTTTCCATAGAATTTCTATAGAAATAGGGTAGTCACATTTCAAACATTTTATTTTATTCAATTCAAATCTAATCATGTATTCAAGAAAATTGTTTTTGTTCGAGCCGTTTAATTTTTTTTACTCTTCGACATCCGAAGATACTAAAATTTCTTCAGATGGTAAAATAGCACTTTCATCATTATGGTTTTCTTCTAGTAAGTCCCCGTGATTTAGAACATTTTCCGTTGATGATTTTAAAAGGCAAAGCACTTTTACAGGAATAACCAAACGCAGGTTTTTTTTTTGGCGACTACTAAGTGACATCATGGATAAGAATTGGTCTGACGATTCTAAAGCGCGGTTAAATAGGTCAAGCACGGTTGTCTTCCGGTTTAATTGTTTTTAATAATTTTAGTCTTAACTTTATTTTTAACTTTATTTATAACGGGAGTATGTCTAAAATACTTAGTTTTTCTTTGGTGTAAAACTAAGTATTTAAGATAAGGATAAAATATAATGACCACCAAAATTATATACTAGACACCAGAAAAATAAAGTCTAAAATTATAATAGTACTAGCTATTTTACTCACGACTGCACTTCAAATTGTATTTGAACACCAAATTTAGTTAATGATCACCAAATCTTAGCGAGCAAATCATTGCGCTATTTCTACCTTAATAAAATCAATGAAAAATGACAATCGGTTAGGTTAGGTTAGAGCTGCGGCCATACAACGCACGAGCCGAGCGAGCGGAGCAAGCGGTGCCGCGGCAGCGGCCGGCGAGTGCCAGAACCGAATAGTAAATTAGTAAAACATTTAGGCACTTTTGGTGATCATTTACTACTTTTGGTTATCATTTACTACTTTTGGGTTAACAATGATTTATTTGGAGTCATTTTGCTTAAATACGATAGCGAAATGTTAAAACTTTGGTTACCATTTTACATTAAAATGCGGGTTTAATTTTGGTGATCATTTCCAATTTTTTTCTGTTATATGTTACTATATCTGATGGTAAGTTAAACATAAGCCTTTAAGATATACTCCCGTTGGAGCAATTTACTTAAACTCAAATAGGTATATGTCTGTGAAAAGTTTCTGTTATAAAAAAAAGTATAATGTGATCTATGACATATGAATGTTTAAAAAAAGTAATAAAGAAATAGATAAAACAATAATATTTTATTTTACATCAAGAAATATAGAAAATTGGCAGTCTAAGTTATCCGAAAATTGTTATAGTAAAGTAGGTGACAGCCCTAAACACAAAAATAAAAGTTCAATAACTCGGAAGTCCCGCATCATGCACACCTGATTTTTTCATGAATTATAGCTGAATATAATACAAAACTATCTATGTTGAAAAAAATGCGGATTCAATGGGACTAACCAATAATAAATATTTTTAATTTTGATAAAAAAATATTATTTTTCCTCCTATAAACGATCATTTTTAATTATATTTTTCTTTAAATCGGTAGGTATAATAGTCCTTTTTAAGAACCCATTTTATAATAATTGAAAAAACATAAACTTGAAATTAATAATGCATTTTAATGGTTTCTATGGAGTTTTCTCGATTTTTGAAATAACATCAAAACTAAACAAATAACAAACATGGTTTCTTCCCAGAAGTTTTAGTTCTTTGCTGGATCTACAGGATAAAGGGATAAAACATAGGTGACCGCAGATGAGGCAAAATTCCACAGTGTGCTATGTAACGTAAGGGGTTTGCACTCAAATCTCGTTCCTGTCCATCACCATCTTGAGACTGAAAAACCTCAACTCTTGTTTCTCTCGGAGATGCAGATTGGTCGTCCGTCCGACGTGTCGTACTTTAGTTACCCATGGTATACCCTGGAGCACAACTTCAAACCACGTGCGGGAGTATGTGTATATGCTCGGGACGACATCTGCATTCGTCGTCTCCGTCGATTCGAGGACCCCACCTTCTCCGTACTCTGGGCTTTGGTTTACACAGGCATTGATAAGATTCTGTATGCCTGTGTTTACTGCTCGCACACCGGGGATCCGGAGACAACTCAGCTCGCTGAATACCTCTGTGAGGTGGCAGACGCAGCTCAACAAAAGTACCCATCCGCTCAAATGGTGTTACTGGGGGATTTTAATGGCCATCACCAGGATTGGCTGTTCCCATACCGGGACACCGACCACGCTGGGAGAGAGACGCGTAAGCTTTCTTTAGCGTTAAATCTTACCCAGATGGTTTATCAGGTACTAGAAGCGGCCAGTTATACCTCGATTTACCCTATATTGTACAGTAAATTTGTAAAATGTTTTTTTTTTAATTAAATTTAAACTAGCTGCGCCCCGCGGTTTTATCCGCGGCACTCTGCTCCAGTGGGAACATGATATATTGTAGCCTATATGTTAATCCAGCTTATAAACTATCCGCGTGCAAATTTTCAGCCAAATCCATTCAGTAGTTTTAACGTGAAAGAGTAACAACCATCCATCCATCCATACTTACAAACTATCGCGTTTATAATATTAGTAGTATTTTAGTTTTCTATTTTTACTATTTAACAGATAAGCATTTATTTTGGAATATCATGACGTAACAATTTAATAATTTGAAAGTAGTAGATCACGTAAGTAGTTAATTCATAACATTCCCAAGATAGGTACCAAGTGTTGTCTATAAATGACTATAAGAACTGCCATAACACAACTTATGTTCTTGTAGACGTTACAAATACGTGTGGAAACTTGACTAGAGTTCTTCAAACTTGAAGTAAGTTTTCCGATACAGTGCATGAATGTCACAAATATGAAAAGTTCGTGAAAGCAGTGTTTCACGTCTCAAAGTTGGACGTAAGTCATTGAGGCATTAGGAACACTTTACCTACTTGAGAAATATTGGGTCTTGAATTTCTAAAGTGAAAAAAAATCTTTCCCGTCGCACCTTTGTAAGCGTTGCCACAAAGTCAGCGACAATAGAGCGGGCAATGATATGAGTGGGCCGGATTGCTTTGCGCGTACCCGGTCCCCGCCAATAACGGATCGAAGGACGTACGGAGAGTGTCCGGGGGGTTTTAGTGGTGTAGGGTCATCTCCTCGTGGTATGAGTAAGCATACTACCGCTATGGAGAGGACGAGTCCCACATATCCCGCCACCAGCGCGTGGATACGCTGCAGCGGCGGTGGGAATGCGTAAATGCTTTTCCCCCCGGACAAAAATAAATAATAAAGGTATGATATGAGTGTTCCAGAAAGCCATGGATTCCAGAGAACGAGTCTCACATACCCCTTCGCCGGCGCGGGAACGCCGCAGCGGGGTAGCGGATATATAAATAGTCAGTGCATGACTCCTCCATCGCTACCTTTTTTTTCTTACGGACATATTTAGAGGCCTATGTTCAGCGGTAGACGTAATATGGGCTGATGATGAGGACGACCCGAGGCCGGCGGTGATTACGACGATTTGTGGGCAAAGGCCTATCTGCTACCGCAAGCCGATGAGTTAGTTCCACCGGCCTAAACATTCAGCGACATAACACCTAGGAATGGGTATCAGCGTTTAAATGTATACAAAATAGCCTTATTATTTCAATTTGCCTGCTGTAATTGTAGATGATTCGTAGGTGATCAGAGGACACTGTTTCATTCCACTTTGAACACCTAGGTGATATCACCTGGGTGTTCAAAGTGGAATAAACCGTATCTTTAATGGACCAGCTGAACGTGGACTACACAGGAAAGACTTTACGCACTGTGTTCTTTTGGAAAATTGCATATTAAGATATAACATTTTCCAGAATAACATTTAACTATAATTATCGAACAACAAAAGTATTTTAATATTTAGAAACAGCTAACATGGCTGTAAGCTAGCAGGAATTTAACTCATATATCATACATTTTAGTTACTAAATGCGAGCTGGATACTAAGCAATAATTTATGGGTGATTATTTAATCTAGTACCAGCATTGTAGAATCATGTTGGTATCTATAGACTAACCATTGCCCGTTATAGTACTATTTGATTTGGATTTACAATATCTTGTTTGTAAATATAGACACAGACTAAACTGGTGGTTCAGCGGTATTGTCGCTTTTGCTCGGGACTCGATTTGTGTGCACCACAGAAATATATTTGAAGTCTGGGTGTGCTTTGTGTATGTACATTTTGGGATTTTGGTGTCAAGCATAGTGCAAAAAGCCGATCTCTATAAGCGGATCACTGTTTTATTATAAGACAGCCCTATGTTATGTATTTAAACAAGTAAACTATTCGAACATTAAGTGAATTCACTTATTTGTTCATTAATTTTCTTAAAATACATGTCACATGACAACCTCCGTAGCGTAGCGGTATTTGGCTCGCTTTAAATCTCGGAGGTCGTGGGTTCGATTTCCACACCGGACAAGATACCTTTGTGTAAATTCTAAGATTTATTTCTGGGTGTAACCAACCAGTGGTTGAGGGACTACCCTCCGTGCCTAGGAAAGCACGTTAAGCAGTTGGTACCGATTGTTATAACATCATCTATAATAATCGTATATCAAGGAACGGAGAGCAGCGTTTCCTTGTGTGGTACAACATAAAACTGCGGTCACCAATCCACTTGCCAAGCGTGGTGACTATGGCAAATACCCTCCCTCGGGAGGCCCATGTTCAGCAGTGGACGTCATACGGGCTGATGATGATGATGATGATGACATGTCACATGTTACAGTTTTAAGTATACATTGTAGATAGATGGAGAGGGAGAGGAAGGCCAAAGAAAAGATGGATGGATTGTGTGAAGAGTGATATGTAAGAAAAAGGAGTTAGTGATAGTGTGACGGGTGACAGGACAGAATGGCATAAACAAACGTGTTGCGCCGACTCCAAGTAATATGGGATAAGGGCAGGAAGAAAAGGAAGAAGAAGAATTTTCCTAAAATATATACAACTAGCTTTTACCTGCGGCTTCGCTTGCAAGAATATGTCTACAAAGTTTCATGATGTTTGGTTAAGTATTCTTCGCGTGATTGAAAGCGTAACAAACAAACTTATATTCACATTTATAATATTAGTATGATTTGATATATAAAACAAAAAAGATTTTATACCATTTTAATATACCTATAATTATTCATGACCAATGCAACTATTAAGTTATCTGTAACCGTGCCCTATTTTAAGAACCGTTTTATATCTATATTTGCTTATATATAAAGCTTAAGAGTTTGTTTGTTTGCCTAAACGCGCTTATCTCACGCACTGCTGCTCCGATTTGATAATCCTTTCAGTGTGTATTTAATTATGAAGTTCATACAGGAATGGAAAAAATGCTTTTGCCACAAATCCGAAGACATAATTACTAGAGATGGGCCGACTATAATATTTGCCGACTAACCGACTAGCCGACTAATCGGTTTTCAAAATGCCGATTAGTCGGCCGACTAATTAATTGGCAATGCCGATCATTCTAATACCGTGTCGGAGGTGTTCGGGCTGAGCTTAATTACTGACTGATTAATACCTTCCTATGTTGTAAAAACTGTTACTTTAGATAATTACTCTAAGTAATGTTTAGAAATGATTAAACGTACAAATTTTATTTTATTTATTATGCGCAGATCATAATCGACTTATTTTGCCGGATAGTCGCCGACTACAAACGATGCCGAATAGTCGGCTTTCCCGACTAGTCGGCGGCTAGTCGGCCCATCTCTAATAATTATGTCTCTAAAAGTTGTGACGACGAATTCTATTTCATTCAATTTAACTTCACACTATTCATTTTAAATTTCTCTAGAATATTCTGATAATCCCGCGAACAATCAACAAGTAATACCAGTTTAAATATTACAGCCATGAATTAAATTCTATCCTTCATTTCTGAGCTTAAATAGCAAGTCTTGATCTACCGTTAGTTCAGTCTAGACTGATAAATAGACAGTTTAATACTTAGTAACAGTACTTCAACGTATGAACTTGCAGAAGATCCAAGATTGATATATATTTAATGAGAAACGGTCTTGTGAGGATCGAGATATTAGTCGTTGGTTAGATGAAGGGTTTTGGTTGGCCTTGCTAGATATTATGTATGTATTATGATTGTGGCTCATATGTGGGTTTGCCTAAACTACAATATAGTTTTGTTTTACATATTAAAAAGAAATAAGAACGACCTAACGACAAAACTATTAGAGACCTACGAACACTATTCGTCTTTTCTTTTTCGTATTTTCTCTTGCGGGTCTGCTGGAAGAGATTTCTTTTGAAATAAGCAGTACTTTTGTACAATTTCTTTCCTTATATATAAGTTTTTCATTCTGTTTCTTTCGTGTGTTGTACATAAATAAATAAATAAACGATTTCAAAAATGAAGATAACTATAAAGATAATAGCGAATGGACAATGAAATGCCGAAGTAATTTAGAAAATTAAAAATGTGTGTAAAACTGACACTATTTATGATGGGCTGTATTGCTTATGCGTACTCGGCCCCCGCCAACGGCGGATCGAAGGAGTGTGTGGGGGGTTTTAGTGGGGTAGGGTCCTCTCCTCGTGGTATGAGTTTAGCATACCACGCTATGGAGAGGGCGAGTCTCACATGTCCCACCGCCATCGCGCGAATACGCTGCAGTGGCAGTGGGAACGCGTAAAGGCATGGCACCCCGGACACCAAAAAAAGGACTGTTTATGATTGAATAGTGCAAATCTATACTAATATTATAAAGAGGTAAAGTTTGTAAATTGTTTGTGAGGTTATACGGGATCTCTGGTTCCACTGATTGGATTTTGCAAATTTTTTAACCAATAAAAAGTATCACTTTTTGCGAGTATCATAGGCTTTATTTTAAGTTATGGTTTCCACGGGAATGGGATTAACGCCGGTGAAACAGTTCGGGTCAGCTAGTCTTTAATAAAGGAAATACAACTCCAACACAACGAAACACATCACACACACAAACAACTCCATAGCGTGGTATGGAGAGGGAGAGCTAACTCTTACCACGAGGAGAGGACCATCCGCCGTTGGCGGGGGCCGGGCACGCATAAGCAATCCGGTCCCCCGAAGGCACCCGCGGCCAATATGGCACCGCGGGATTTCCTGGGCCACACTTATAGTGGCCCAGGAGACTTATAGGCGTCCTTCCTCCTCTAGGAGCTATTGGCCTGAGCAGAAATAAAAAAAGGCCCAACGTTTCCTCTACACGGTCATAGCTACGAATAGAACCGCGAAGTAAATACACCAATGCACTATTTTATTTCACAAGCTGAATAGTACTAAACAAGCAACAAACAATATGAAAATGCGTCAGGATTGTGAACCCACAAACATGTTCACATTTTTAACTCTGTATCAGTCTTTTTTTCACTTCAACATACCTGAGACTAGAATAATAAACTTATATGTAAATATTCCATACATCTAAGGAACAGAGAAAGTAGTGTACACTCCTAAGTCTGTCTAGGGTTAGAAAATTATTCATACACAGGTAAAGGCTCAACCTAATTGAATATTTATAAGTTACTAGTATTTTTCCACAAGCCGCGAGAATTTCGGTGGAATACGTGTAGTATCTGAGTCTATTTTGAGACTCAAGTGAATAAAGCTCCAGAAAAATGGATCAATTTAATATGTAGGAAGAAAAGAAAGTACATAATGGTGTAGCTGGAAGCGTGTGATGGTCCTTTGGTACACTACAACTATATTGCGCATTTTCATCATCATCATCTTCAGCCCGTATAACGTCCACTGCTGAACATGGGTCTTCTCCCGAGGGAGGGTATTTGCCATTGGCAGGCGGGTTGGTGACCGCAGTATTATGTTGTACCAAACAAGGAAACGCTGCTGCCCGTTCCTTGATATACGATTGTTATATATGATGTTATAACAATCGGGACCAACGGCTTAACGTGCTTTCCGAGGCACGGAGGGTAGTGTCTCAACCAACCAGACCCGGAAAGAAATCTTAGAAATTACACAAAGATTTCATGTCCGGTGTGGGGATCGAACCCACGACCTCCGAGATTCAAGGCGAGCTAAATACCGCTACGTTACGGAGGTTGTCGTATTTTACGAGACTGGCATAATAAGCTGTACTTAAAGTGTTGTATTAAATTTAAAGGGAATATGTTCTAGATTTATAGTCTTTTACGAAAGACAGAGAGCATTTTGGATACAACAAAAAGAAATATCTACAAATCACTGCAGATTGTTGCAAGAAAAGAGCGATCCTTTGCAAAATAATTAATGATGATCAGCTGTGTGGTGTCCAGCTCAGAATAGACCACGCATAGGAATCTATGTCCTATGGGTGGGTTACAAGGCGATCAAGGGACATACACCTGATGGATGGGCGGCAGCATCTATCAGCTCAAGGTTAGTGACCACCAATAGGCGTGCCAAGCGTAGAGATTATGGCCATGGCTAGTCAAGGCATGTTAAGAGAGATGCCCATGTTTAGCAGTGGGCGTAAACAACCTGATCTAGTACAATACATATCTCTAATATCATCATGAGAACGAGCTTTCGATGTATCAAGTGTTCATCATCATCATTATCATTAACCCGTACAACGTCCACTGCTGAACATGGGTCTCCTCTCCAAGGGATGGTTTTTGCCATAGTAACCTTGCTTGGCAGGTTGTTACACACGGAAGGTACGCATACCTACCTTCCTTGTATGTTACAAATAGATGATTTTATAACAATCGGGACCAACAACTTAACGGGCTTTCCGAGGCACGGAAGGTAGTCCCTCAGCCAACCAGACCCGGAAAGAAATCTTAGAATCCAACACAAAGATTTATTGTCCAGCGTGGGAATCGAACCCATGACCTCCGAGATTAAAAGCGAGCCAAATACCGCTACGCTACTACAAAGGTTGTCATCAAGTGGTCCTGTTGCTCTTATTCCTCGCGACATTGTCTAATAGAAGAAACAATAAATTTAGACCATCGGTGAGACTCAAATCTGTTTTAAATTCTCCGCTAAAACCTTCAATGGCTTGATCATTAGGCCACGGCGAGTCCTAAGCGGCTATCGACATTTTATATTCTCTTTCTACATTCTAAGGAGAATGTTGACTACTTTGAAAGTTCTTGCAAGTGGGAATTAAGTCTTCAAGGTCAATATACGTTTAAACTCGGCAAAAGTTTGTTAACGGTAGGCTATGAATATTTATCACAAGGTTATTAACGAGTAGGTACAGACGCGACGGTTAGAAAATATCGTAATGAATCGCGTCTAAGTACATTTAGTTATATACATTTGCCTTTATTTGTAATGTGCTTATACTTTATTGCTTTATCAACATGTGGTTGGATAACAACCGGATTAAGATGGAAGATTTGAGGTAGTGAAATAAAAAAAATACTTTGAAAGATAATGGATTTACTTATTTTACTTTACTGCTGAAACTGGACCACCTCTTTAACAAACCTTGGCAAGACAGGGTCGATGAAATAATAATGAAATAATGAATTTTCAGCACTTAGGTATTTACATACACCTGTACTTGTCAGAATTGCAATGCGAGAAGATAAATTAATAAAAAAAAACCATGACTAACAGATAATTCTTACTCTATAAAATATCCGACTAGGTAACTAACAGTAGTAGGTAGGCAATAGCAAATCATACAAATTTAAAGACTGCGTAGTCCGTCCGTCTGTAATATGACATTTTTAGCAATTAACCAATTATTATTATTATAAGGAGAAATTAATACTGCATCCGAAATGCAAGTGGTCACACTATATCTAATGCTGAAATCACCACGATTTTTGAGACGGTGATCGCAGTAAGATGGGATGGATGGGTATCTTGGAGGTGATATATGCTGCTACCCATCTATATCTATATCTATATAATCTATACTAATATTATAAAGCTGCAGAGTTTGTTTGTATGTTTGTTTGTTTGTTTGTTTGTTTGAACGCGCTAATCTCAGGAACTACAGGTCCGATTTCAATAATTCTTTCAGTGTTGGATAGTCCATTTATCGAGGAAGGCTATAAGCTATTTTATTATAATTTTTCTACGGGAACGGGAGTTACGCGGGTGAAACCGCGCACGGAAAGCTAGTAATATTATAAAGCTGCAGAGTTTGTTTGTTTGAACGCGCTAATCTCAGGAACTACTGGTCCGATTTCAAAAATTCTTTCAGTGTTCGATAGTCCATTTATCGAGGAAGGTTATAGGCTATATTTTATTTTCAAATAAATTAGGGATCCGTAAGAAAATTGCGATTTTGTAAGCCAAGGTGTAAAATCGAAAACCTATTTATGCGTGCGCTGCAAAAACTATTGGCAATAGAACAAAATGATGTACTACGGGTTTGTAGGTCTTATTAAGATCTACAAAAAAGTTCGCAAGAGTACATATCTAACTATCATGGTTTAGTCACAATAACCGCTTTTATGTTAAAAAAAAAAATTAAATCGTCTGAAGAAAGAAACAACGTTAACGAGAAAGACGTGCGCCCGTGAACAAGAACAGACGTGTATCTTTTAACTCCGTTGTTTTATTCAAATGTGATTAAATATCGTAAAAGTTCGCATTATAAGTAATGTCATTGTGTTGGTGGAAAAAAACTCTTTACACAGTAATAAAAACAGTAGTGAAATAACCATTAATAATCCTAAAATAAAGTGTTTTATAAAATAACTGTCGGTAATTAAATATTCTAAAAGTGTAAAAACCGAGTTCACTAATCACTTGACAACAAAAATAAATCAATAACCGGTTGACATTCCGACAACTAAGTAATATAAGAAGCAACATTTCACTCAATGACGTAATCAACACTGTGGCGTATTAGAGCAGTAACCCACCTTGAAGCTAGTGGTCGATAGTTCAAACCACAGAATCTGCAATTATTTTTGTGAATTAAGTTGGTTTAAAAAAGTCAACAATTATGAGTTCAAACGCTAATATCACTGTTCGACGAAAAAGAATTAGGACGAGCGAATGTAATATAAATAATTCATTCATATCTACCCGTTCATTATCTTCATGCGAGTCAATTGCAAATAGTCTACCTGACTTAACAACAGCGCAATACAACAACGATATTATAGACGACTTAAAAGAACAAATAGAAGGACTAAAATCACAACTAGACAGCGCAAACAACCATATTGATGAACTAGTACTCGAAAACCGCTCATTAAGTGACATACTACTGGAACAAAAGAAACAAATATCGCACTTAAAAGCAGTCTGCTTAGAAGATATACCCAGAATATATAGTTCTCGAAAAAAAACAGCCGCAAAAAAGTATAATAAAAAATGTAATAAAATGTTAGATTTGGACGCTGAAGATGAAATAGCTATCAACACTAGTGTTGGTGATCTGGGATTAGATCAAAATATAGAAAAACCAGTTGTAGGTACATTACAGTCAAAGATTTATCCAGATACTCAGTTAACACACGGTGAAAAAGCATCTCACCAATCACCGCCAAAAAACACCTGTACCTCACCCTTGCTTAATGAAACAAGCAATGTAGTCTCGTGTCCAGAGCAATCTAAAATAACAATCTTAGGGGACGAACGAGTAAAAGGATTGTCTGCATTGTTGTATAAAACTAGAGCAAATAAATGGAACGATAGATATGTTATAACATCGATGGTTAAGCCGTATGCAACGAGTTCTCAAATTCTAAGTAGTGTCAAAAGCATAAATAATTTTATGGAAGACGATATTGTAATTTTATCTTTGGGTTCAAATGATAATAACCCGTCCAAATTGTGTACTGAGTTGAGTATTGCATTAAATTGCTTACATAAATGTAGACGCATTTTTATACTACAAGTTCAAAAGAACAATTTTCTTAATGAAAAATTACTAAACCAGGAAATACAATTGGTCCTCAACAACTTTACTAATTGTAAATTAATAAGTGTAAATGATTCTTTCAGACATTACATAAAATATAACACAAAATACGGTAACTCATATTATGGCTATCTTAATGCTCTCTGCGCACAGTTAAATTCTGAAATAGATTATTTTGAATATGAAAATCAATTTTTAATTAAAAAACAATTAAAATCTACATACCTTGGTCAGAATAAGCGGAATCACAAGCAATATATTCAAACTAACATTCTAAACTTTTTTAAAAAAACCCCTTCAATGTCAGATAAACATCGATTAACGACATCCAAAAATCAAACAAATGAGCTTTTTCGCTGGAAAAAATAAAATAAGTTTTAAGCTATTCCATCAGAATATAGCTGGCGCATTAAGCAAACGTGATTTGTTAGAGGCAGCTATATTAGAGTTAAATAAAGAAATAGGTGATATAGATGCCATATGTTTAACGGAAAATTTTCTGAAAAGTGGTTCAGAAAGCAATTTTAAACTAAATAATTATGTTTTAGCTTCCTGTTTTTCTAGACCAAACGAACGGCGAGGTGGCAGTTGTATATTACTAAAACAACATTTAAAATATAAGCCACTACAATTAGATACATATCAACAAGTATTTGAATGTTGCGGTGTAGAAATAATAGACTATAACCTGCTAGTTATATGCATCTACAGAACTCCCTCATCGAAATTAGCTACCTACTTATTTGAACTGGAAATGTTACTTAATAAGGTATTAAAAAAGTCTAATAAAAAAATTATATTATGTGGAGATTGGAATATCAATATTCTACAAATAAATAATGCATCTAAAGACTTAATGAGTATTTTAAATAATAACAACTTAATAAGTCACATTAATAAACCCACACGAAAAGAGAACTGTCTAGATCTCATTGTTTCGAACTTACAGGATGTAAAATCAAATTTACATTACTTAGCTTTATCAGACCACGAAACTGGACAAAGTATATCAGTTGACATCAATACAATAAATAGGACTAGTAAACAGAAACACACATATTTTATAGAAAACCGCCGTGATTTCAATTCAGATAACATACGAAAATTTTGTCAATGCATCTCTTCGCTTAGCTTTGAAGAAGTATTATCTGAAAATGATACTGAATTAGCTTTTAATACCTTTCACGATCTTATCCTACTCTTTTATGAACTTTGTTTTCCCAAAATATCTGTTAAAGTTATTGAAAAGCCCATAAAAAACAAATGGCTTACTAAAGGGTTAAAAAAATCGTGTATAATTAAAAGAAAATTACATATAAAATATCGCTTATCATCTACAAATAAAACAAAGAACATGATTAAATATTTAAAATATACGAAAATACTAAAACAGTGTATAACGCAAGCACAAAAATGTGTCAGTACTCAATATATAGAGCATTCAAAAAATAAATGCAGCGCCTCTTGGCAATTAATTAAAAATAACATAAATCAAGTTTTAAATAAAAACAATATAAAATCAATTAAAGTAGGTAATAAAATATATGAAAACCCTAAAGAAATTTGTGATCAATTTAATACTTTTTTTATAACATCAGCAAATAGTAATAATGTGAATAAATCACATACCAAATTGGCTAATAATTGTTCTGAATCAATATTTTTGACACCAGTTAATGAATATGATATTTATAAAATTATAAGTTCTTTAAAAAACACAAAATCCACAGGTTACGACGATATTAATACAAACATTCTAAAAAAGGTATCTCAATATTTAGTTGTCCCATTAACACATATAATTAATAGTTCACTAAATGACGGAATATTCCCAACTAGGTTAAAAAAATCCATAGTTAAACCTTTATTTAAAAAGGGCAATAGCCATGAGATGGGAAACTATAGACCAATAACCTTAATTCCAGTAATATCTAAGATATTTGAAAAAGTAATGTCTGGGAAAATTCATCACTTTATAAATAATAAAAATATCTTAAGTAACGAACAATTTGGTTTTCGCAAAGGCAGCTCTACCTCACTGGCCTGTTTTAATCTTATTAAAAGTGTTACGGAATGCTTCGATAAAGGTATTTATCCACTCGCTTTATTGTTAGATATGTCAAAAGCATTTGACCTAGTATCGCATCACATCTTACTACAAAAGCTTAACAATTATGGAATACGAGGCAAAGCACAAGATTGGTTAAAAAGTTATTTAGAAAATAGAGTCCAATGCGTTGAAATCCCACGAATAGAAAAAAATCGTAAGAAAGTATATCGTTCTGCATTTCTACATAATACTACCGGAGTTCCACAGGGCAGCATTCTTGGACCCTTGCTCTTCATTTTATATATAAATGACTTGCCGAATGTAACCGATGATGACTATTTTTTGTTTGCTGATGACACAACGATTTTAATAAAAAGTAAAGATCGAGATAATTTATTAACAAAATCTAAAGACACATTAACAACTGTAATTGACTGGCTTAATCGTCATAATCTTAAAATAAATTTGACTAAAACAAAAATTATACAATTTCAGACATATAACAAAAAAATTCCTGACTTCAACATACTTTTACAAAACTGTGACAAAATTGACACTGTTGATTCGACATTATTCTTAGGTATGATCATTGACAAACATTGTAATTGGAAAGCCCACTGCGACATGATATGTAAAAAGCTTGATAAATTCACTTATGCATTAAAAAGAATACGAGAAGTGGCGACATCGCATGCATCAAATTTAGCGTATCACGGCTATGTCTCATCAGTTCTCAGATATGGCCTAATCTTATGGGGAAACTCTGTAGAATCCGACTCCGTATTTAGAGCACAGAAGAAATGTATGAGATCTTTATGTGGTGCAGGTTATTTAGAAAGTTGTAAACCACTTTTCAAGAGCAAAAATATTCTCCCATTGCCGTGTCTGTACATATACGAAATAAGTGTATTTGTATTCCAACAAAAACATTTGTTCAAAACCAATGAACAAGTGCTATTACGATCGGGTCGGAACAAATATAAATTAAATATGCCAGCACATAAATTAAGCGTAACACAAAATAATGTATTCTGCATGTGTATAAGAATATATAATCATTTACCTGATAAACTTAAAATACTAACCCTAAACAAATTTAAAAATAAGTTGTTTAAATTATTATTAGATAAAATGTATTATTCAATAAGAGATTTTCTGACTGATATAACATTAAAAGTATTCGAAAATAATGTGTAATGTGTAACGCATAAATAAACTTAAAATAATGACGATATTTCTAAGAAGATATGTACCTAATATTTGTACACCGATAAACTCGGTAGAATATGAATGATACCTAATAAAATGTTAACATCTGACCTATGTAACCATATTCTGACAAATAAAGATTTCTATTCTATTCTATATTCTATTCTTAAATGTGTATCGTAATATTAATCCTTATCCAAATTAAGCATTATGTTATCAAAGGTATTTATGTAGAAGTAAAATATTTTTTGTTTTATTCCAATCGGACATTTCATTGAGAAATTATCACGAGTATAAAAACGGAAAGAATTGGTACCTAATAATGAGTTGTTTGCCATAATAGGTAAAGCTGCAGAGTTTGTTTAAAAGCGATAATCTCAGCACCTACTGGTCCGATTTGAATAATTATTTCAGTTTTAGATAGCCCCTTTATCGAGGAAGGCTACAAGCTATATTTTATTATATTGTTTATACGGGAACGGGCATTACGCGGGTGAAACCGCGCGCGGAAGCTAGTATGATATACATGTGAAGATGTGGGGTGGTATATTCTTAACCGAAAACCACACCAAACAATATCTTGTTTACCTTATTTTTCTTTTATTTTAATAATTTTCGAGTCTAATGGCTCAGACAGGAAAGCCACGAAGATAACAAAATTAAAATATCACTACGATTTGAATTCAATGCTTACAAAGAGCTTATGTAACAAATATAAGCATTATAAATCCATTCCATTACCAGTAAGCGCGGCAAAATGAAAATTCTTTCTGAATTTCTTCTTAGCATTGTTGGTAAACGTTTGTTTTTGATAACAATTTTATTTCATGTCTTAAGATGAAAAAACTTGTTGCTGAAATGATTTTTTAAATATATTCTTTGGTTTGACAACCCAACATAAAATTGGCACGTCATTGTGTTTTATCAGCGCTGTATATGTTCAGACGATAGTAGCGTTGTGTTTATAGTCAATAAAGTCAAGATCTTTCTTACATCCGACGAGATTGAGAATTTAAATGAACGCTTTAGTATATTGGTTTTCGCTGAACTGAAATAATAACTATACATTTGCTTAAAACAACAAGATATTCATGCAGTTCTTACCAAAACAATGAAGGGGGGACCGGGGAGGACGATCTTCGTTATCAGCCCGTATAACGTCCACTGCTGAGTTAAGGCTTCCTCACCTATTGGGTTTTGCAATTGTCACCACGCTTGACCGGTGGGTAGGTGACCAAAGTATATGCGATTGTTATATATAATGTTATAATAATCGGGTCCAACGGCTTAACGTGCTTTCCGGGACACGGAGGATGGTCTTACAGCCAACTAGACACGGACAGAAATATAAAAATTTGCACAAAGATTTCTTGTCCGGTGTGGGGATCGAACCTTACACCACGATGAAGCAAAATTGTCAAATGGTCAACCGTGTGGCATAGCGATGACCTACGAGATTTAAAGCGAGTCTTCTCACACGTAAAGCATAATACTGTGTTCACAAACCCACGTGCCAAGCGTGGCAGAGCACCTTCAGCAACCAACATTATACGGGCTGATGATGTTCACGGAATAACGATTAATTAGGCTGGTGCTCTGCTTGCCTTTATGCCTGTTGAAATGCCTCGTGGCTAACTACGCTTGTCCGTCCGAAAAAAAGCAAGCTTGCACTTCGCAGGCAATGCGAGATGTGCATGCCGGCGGTTAGCGTTCGCCGCAATAGGTATTTCAACAGCAAATTGCAAAGGAATCTTAATATTGCAGCACTGACTGGCCTGCCACAGTACTGACTTTTCTGCAGTTAGCAAAATTAGCCATTTATTAGCCCATGTTTTCCACAATTCACTTATATTCGATTTTAATACCCTTGTTTCCACTAGATGGCGTTTTCATAAAGTATTGAGCTATTCATTTGCTGACTGCGGTAAGTGGGAACAACTTTCATTTTAATAATAGAGGATTTAGGACTGTATTGTGGTCGCATTATTTCTGAAAACGATATTAAAAACAGAATAGTACCTCATTTAATCGTAACGTACTTATAAATTTAGTATTGGAAATAGATTTTGCAGAGTTATATGTTCTTTTGAGTACACTATCGATTGTTGATTTTTATATTTACTATGTGTGAAACGTTTATGAAGGCGATTTAAGGATCTTCTAGGATTAAAAAAATATAACTGAACAAAAATGAGCATTTTAATCTATTGGTCGAATAGAAAAAGCGATGGGTTTTTATATGTCAGTGTAGTTAACCCAAGAACGTTACTGTCGCCAAAGCTTTTGGTAAATGTGAGGAGTCACTCCATTAATATTGTCTCGTCTGGGCCCTCAATTACCCAGGGTTGTGATCACCATCATCGTCATTTCAGTCATAGGACGTCCACTGCTGGACATAGGTCTTGGAAGCGTTGAATCCATCGTAATCCCGCGGCCTTAACTAAATCATCCGTCCATACAGTTTGTAACATTATACACCATACAGCAATGTAAAATCTAACCTATATTTTACTAACACAGCTTAACACTTTTGCTTCATTTCACATGCATACTAAAATTAGATAAAAGCCTCCATACATCATAGAACGAAACCTTTTCATTTTCAATACGCAAAGGATGTAAAGTTAAAATTATTGCCTCGGTGTCCGGACTATGATTGTCCGAGGACGGTCCGCTTATCGCCCGGACAGAGGGTTGGCGAGGTGGCCGACGACCTTTGTGAAATATGGCGTTGTCTTTCCTACTTTTAATAGTATTTTAACACAAAAATTTATAGCTGTTTCTGAGCGGGCATTTCCGGATTTTCATCGCATTTTATATATAGACTATTAAATGTTGTTGTATGGTGGTTTATTTTTTGTTCTATGTGTGAATATAAATTTGTTATTTAATTTAAAATCATATATTTTCTATCACTGACTGCGTGTAGTACTTTCCTACTAATTACTTTTTACCAAGTCTCATGATAGCAGTTTGTTAAAAAAGACATGAAAACATAAAAATGATAAATAATATCGCTTTGTAAATAAGATATGAATTGAGGAGGTGACAAATTATTCTTAGTTAAGATTTTAATTGATATTAGAATACCTTCACGTTATTGCAAGAACCTTACAATTTATATACAAGTAAGTAACTTTTTCGCTTGTGGGTAGGCGATATATAAACACGCAATATTTTTACGCCTCGTAAATTAAATTAAATTTAAATAATTATAATTAATATTTAACCTTCTAATGGTTAATTAACTGTTGCTTAACTAACCTGTACTTGCTGTGTGTTCAAATTCTCCACAATCGCCACTGCTATATACATTTATTCACCACTTCACATCATGGATAGCAGATTTGACAAAAGTTTGGAAGCTCTGGAAAAGCTTTTTGACACTAAGATCAGGGAACACGAAGGCAAGCTGGAGAAGGCCATTGCATCGACTGCAGTTCCAGTTCATACCAGCTTAGAAGCTCTCTCACGTGAGTTTTCTGAGTTTAAGTCACTGATCTTAGAATCCATCAAACACTTGAAGATACAAGCTCAACTATTGTCAGTGGGCATGGACCGCCATGAGATGTATATGCGCCGCAAAGTCCTTTTGTTGCATGGAGTTTCTGAGAGGCCCAATGAGAAGCTGCATGAAGTGGTTATCGAGATATTAACCAAACAAATGAAGTTGACCGATATAAACACAAACATATTTGAGGTTTGTCATCGCCTTGGATCTGCCCAGGTCAAAAGCCGTCCTATTTTAATTAGGTTCCGCGACATAGAACATCGCCAACTAGTCTGGGACAGTAAAACTGGTTTAAAAGGCACCGGGTACACCATATCAGAGTTTCTCACACAAGCTAGACATCGTACTTTCACTGCTGCACGTAAGCACTTTGGGATACGAAATTGCTGGTCTTCCATAGGAAAAATTATCGTGGTTACTCCTGACAAAGCACGTCACAAAATAGAGGCCATGAGTGAACTTCAGGCACTGATCACTAGTTTTCCCAGTACAACTGATAACGACGCCGCCAAGAAGTCCACGCCTAAGTCCACACCACCTGACAAGCCAGTAGCAGGGTCTTCAAAGCAGGATTCCCGTATGGTGAGGAGCCGGCGCCGATAATGCGCACGAGTCACCAATCGTTTGTTTGCTTGAACTTTGTTATGACTACTGTTTTTCGTCGTATCGTACTTTAGACATGCACTGGTAAAGTGAAGGTACACCGTTATTGACTTAATAACTAGTAGCTACCCCTTTAAATCTTTATTTTATTTAATTTTAATGCCGGTACTAGGTTATCTCCATAGCAAACGTTACCTGTCACAGTTTCTACCTGTCATAAAAAAATCCGATGCGTTCCGTTTTATTTAATTTTTAAGTGTCATTTGTTGTAACCTTAGGACGGTTTTTATATATTGTGACTGAAAGTGTATTTTTTTTTATTGCTATTATAATGTTTATATCTGTGCATGTCTTTGATGTTGTTGTTATATATGTATGTCATTTAAAATTTCTTCCACTAGCGAGGCAGGGAGGTTAGCAACTGCTTATATTTCTATTTAATCTTAAATATTTTATCGTTCAAGTATTTATTTTATTAATATATATTTATATTTTTATATACATATTTAGTTAGTACATATTTATGGATGATGTATAATATTATTGATGATGATTATTTCTCTTGTTCTTCCACTGACTCCAGTTTTGTAAGTGTGGATAGTGAGCCTTCGCAGCGGACATTGTCTGATCAACTATCCTCTATCCTTTCCAACAATTTAAAGCACCTCAACTTCGCCCACATTAACGTTCAGAGTATTCCTCGCCACCATACTGATCTTTTGGCATCCTTTAGCAGTGACAACTTAGACGCCCTGTTGATTTCGGAATCATTTTTAAAGCCTTCACTTCTTTCTCGTCATTTTGCACTACCTGGTTTTGTATTAGTTCGAAATGACAGGACCGGAAAGGGAGGCGGGGGTGTAGCAATATACCTGCGTGCTAATATTCCGTACAAAGTGATAAGCTCTTCCCCTTCACACTACAATGTATCGGCAGAGCATCTTTTCATTGAAATCAGAGTACGCAACACCGATATACTACTTGGTGTATTTTATAGTCCTAGTCTCCGTATTGACTATTTTAATACATTCGAGTCCCTTCTAAATGACCTCTGTCCTCTATATGATCACGTAGTCCTGATGGGTGATTTCAATACGTGTTTGATTAAAAATGATCACCGTGCTCATTCTCTTCAGTATCTTCTTTCCGCTCTAAACCTTCACATATTGCCTCTTTCTCCGACACATAATTTTCCAAACTGTACTCCATATCTTCTTGATTTAATGATTGTCTCTAAGCCTGAGCTTGTTGCCAATCATGGTCAACTTTCTGCTTGTTTCTCTTATCATGACTTGATATTTTTTTCTTACACTATTAGATCTCCTAAGCGTAAGTCTGAGTACGCTATGCTTCGGAATTTTAATGGCTTGGATCTGGAGGCACTCAAGGGTGACGCTGCAAATATCGACTGGACATCTATATTGAATTCTGGCTCTGTAGATGTAATGGTAACGGCGTTTAACAAAACCATTTTAGATTTGTTTGATCGACATGCCCCGGAACGACGTATCAAGCTTAAGCACCTTCCAGCTGTGTGGATTACCTCTGCTATTAAGGACGCTATGTTACGTCGCGATAATGCCAAACGCAGATACAAACGTAATCCGAATGAAATAAATTATAATAATTTTAAAAGGTTGCGTAATCGCTGTAATTTTCTGTGTAGAGATGCTAAACGCCGCCACTTTCACAAATCTCTTGATAATCGCGATTCCTCCAAATTATGGATATTTCTTAAAGCTAACGGTATCGGCAAATCCCCTTCAAATGTGAGTGGTCTGGATTTGAGTGGTCTTAATCAGCATTTCTCCTCGTCTCCCGTTCTAGCTGATCCTCGTGCCAAGACCACTCAGTTTAAATTCACAGCAGTGAATGAAGACGAGGTCAGAAAATCTATCATGTCGATTTCTTCTGCGGCTGTTGGTACTGATAAATTGTGCTCCAGAATGCTTATTCCACTACTTTATATTTTACTACCTATCCTTACGCACATCTTCAATTTCCCTTTGTTTTCCTGCTGCTTTCCAAATGTCTGGAAACTAGCAAATATAATCCCCATACCAAAAATAGCTAATCCTTCTCTTGTGTCCCATTTCCGACCCATTTACATACTCCCATTCCTATCAAAAGTTCTGGAGCATATAGTTCATCGCCAACTTTCTGCATACTTGTCTCAGAACAGTATCCTCAGCCCCTTTCAATCAGGCTTTAGACCAGGTCACAGTACGGTGACGGCATTACTTAAGGTCACTGAGGACATACGCTGGGCCATGGAGCAAAAGTCGCTCACTGTTTTGGTGCTTCTTGACTTTAGTAATGCCTTTAACTCCGTGGATTTTGATATTCTCCTTGAAATTCTTAAATCACACAATTTCTCCTCGGAAGCTGTGGCCTGGTTCAGTTCATATATTCGAGGTCGCTCTCAACGTGTTCGCCATAAAGAGTCTTACTCTGAATGGTGTTCACTAGTAGCAGGCGTACCTCAAGGTGGCGTGCTATCTCCTTTACTATTCTCCATTTTCATCAACTCTGTATCTGGAGTCATTTCCTCTAATTTCCATCTCTATGCAGATGATTTACAGCTTTATCGTCATTTCTCTATAAATGAGGCCAGAAACGCCATTGCTGCAATTAATTATGACCTTAGCAAAATTTACGACTGGGCCCAATCACACGGACTTCGTATTAAACCTGCCAAATCGCAGGCTATATTAATTGGTAGCAGACAATTTCGCAATGGACTAGATGCAGCAACTTTTCCACAGATTCTGCTAGGTGGAGCAAACATACCCTATACTGATGTTGCTAAAAACCTAGGGATCCTTATTGATCGTAACCTATCATGGAAAGCTCACATAAATGAAGTCAGTAAAAGGGTACACTTCACTTTCCATACACTTAAGTGCCTCCAGCATTTCTTGCCGTTACAAACCAAGATTATCCTAGCTCAGTCTCTTATTCAACCCATTTTGGACTATGCTGATATCTGCTACTTGGATGCCACAGAGGAGCTATTAAATAAGCTTGAGCGCTTGCAAACTCTCTGTATTCGTTTTATATTTAATCTTCGTAAATTCGATCATGTCTCTCAATTTCGCAAGGATCTCAAGTGGCTCCCAATCCGCCTTCGCAGGAACACTCGGATATTATGTCTCCTCTTCAACATCCTACACAATCCTACATACCCTTCCTATTTACGTGATCGATTTTCCTTTTTGCATTCTCCTGACGATCAATGCAGGTCTCACCTTAAGTCTCTCCTCAGTTTTCCCCCTCACAAATCCGATTTTTATTCCTACTCCTTTTCCGTGCATGGGGTTAGATTATGGAATTCGTTGCCCGCTCACATCCGCAATTGCAATTCTCTTTTGTCATTTAAGAGAAAGGTGAAAGAATTTTATCTCTCTTCTTCATCATAATGTACGTGTAAGTATGTATTTATATTTAGTATGTAGTTTATTCTTATTTTATATATATGCATTTATGTATATGTTTAGTTATTGTATCTATGTATGTATATCTACCTACACACTTCTAAATTCTTCTATCTTTCGACTTCTCCTCTTGCAGGTCTACTGGAAGAGATTTCTTTAGAAGTAAGTAGTACCTTTGTACATAGTTATCTTTTTGTTGTTTCTTTTTCGTATCTTGTGTGTGTACATAAATAAATAAATAAAATAAAATAAATAAGTATACATACAAGTACAGAGTAAAATAAATGGAGCTACTATCGGTGGTCTTATCACAATATAACTAATAGTTGATTCTACCAGACAATTTAAAGCGTCTTAACTAACTTAAAGTAAATGTTTTTAAACTTTCGCGATTTGTACACATAATTTATACTAGGTCTATCCGTGACCACGACTAGTGTAACCCATGTCGAAACGTCGAATAGTTAAAAAGGTGATGATTTGCCTTAAAATTGTACCGCGATTGAGACCCGCGTCTATTATAACTTAAAGTGGTTATGGCTATAATGAAAGATATCTTTAAATTAAACGCAGCAACTGAATAATCAGTTGAACCCTTCAATTTAATTGCCAGCTTCAAAAAAAAAAACTCAAGTTTAATCGATTCTATTCGGTCGAAAACATTTAGAAAACCACTTGTCTACACCCTTTGAGAACGTCACATAATTTTGCCCTAAACTTAGGTGTGAGCTGAATTCCACAAATAATATGTTCACAAAAAATACTGTATTTTTAAATGAAATACAAAAATATTTTTTACCTTTCTCCCCAATGTGTATGACACTTGTGAAGAAAAACTAAAGTTGCCGCAGGCCGCTCTGAATCCTTACTATCCTTACTAATATTATAAATGTGAAAGTAACTCTGTCTGTCTGTCTGTTACGCAATCATGCCTTAACTACTGAAGCGATTTAAATGAAATTTGGTACAGATATAGTCTAGAGCCTGAGAAAGAACATAGGCTATATCTTGAAATGAATTTCCCACGGGAACGGGAGTTACGCGGGTGAAACCGCGCGCGGGAAGCTAGTATCTAATAAATTGAGTAATGAAGTGCCTATATTACTTTGCAGTATATTTTTAAAATATTATAGAAATAAAAATTCGAAACTTACTTATACTAGAGAAAGGGTTAAAAAGCGTATAATAATCATTGGGACGTAATGATCGCAACTCCGTAGCGTAGCGGTGTTTGGCTCGCTTTAAATCTCGGAGGTCGTGGGTTCGATCCCCACGCCGTACAGGAAATCTTTGTGTAAATTCTAAGATTTCTTTCCGGGTCTGGTTGGTTGAGAGACTACCCTCCGTGCCTCGGAAAGCACGTTAAGCCCTTGGTCCCGATTGTTATAACATCATCTATAATAATCTTATATCAGGGGACGGGCAGCAGCGTTTCCTTATGTGGTACTACATAATACTGCGGTCACCAATCCGCCGGCCAAGCGTGGTGACCATGGCAGATAACCTACCCCGGGATGAGGCCCATGTTCAGCAGTGGACGTTATACGGGCTGATGATGATGATGAATGATCGCAAGCCTCATATTGTTGATAGTACACCCGAAGACAGACCCGGAGTCTGAGAGGCCCGCGAACTATAACGTAGTGCGACAGTAAATAAATAAATAAAATAAAATAAAAAAAGTTTTTATTTACGTAAACCTATTACAGGCATTTGCAAATAGTCAAAACATATTTGGCTCATTAATATAATATATTTCATTTATTAATTTAGTTTAGTTATTATAGTTATAATAATAATAAATAGTTTGTATTAGATTTTTTTAGCTTTAGCGTAAAAGCTATTTTCAATAATATATATAAAATAAATAAATAAAATATATAAAAATAAAATTCTATTTTCATACCTGACAAGGTATGAAAATAGAATTTTATTTTTTATCTATAATTTAATAGTCTAAAGTTCTGTCATTTGAGTATGTTATTATTTAGATATACCATAAGTATATCGTCGGACGCGATTTTATGCTACCACCGGATCCAATACGCCCCAACTGAGAAGATCCGGCGAAACAAACTCAGTGGGGTATTCTACTGCCGGTTTCATCGCGGCCTCATTGAGACGATCCGGCGAAACATACTCAGATGGGCATGTCAACATTATTTAGGTCCAGTTACTGTCTTTATTTAGTTAGTTGGCTTACACAGTTTACCAATCGGCTGGCTTTATACAACTTTTATTTTTATTTTGCTAATTTAACAGATCAGAAAAGTTATTTTGAGACAGTAGCATAAAACTCCTTTTAAAAACTAAAAGTCATAATCCCTTAATCCCTTCGTTAGCGAGTAACCTGAGCCAAAGTCCAAGTCCCACGAACTAAAACGATATCCACACGTTACCCATTTAATTGAAATTATCAGTTCTATTGTAAATTCAAAACAATCATAAAACGTAATGTCTATAAATTTATTCGTGAAGACACAACTTCGTTGTGCTTTTTACTCACGTGCGCAGATGAAAGTGGAGTGCTGAGTTTTAGCAATTAAAAGTTTTTGAGAAGATGAGCAAAGTTCATATTATATAATTATAAGTTAAGTATATTATACGTATAATGCATTACGTAAAATATATAAAACAATCTTTGTTTATGTTTAGTTGGAAATTCTGTACTAACTAATATGAATAGCGTATAATGTCCACTCTTGAACACGGGTCTCCATGAAAAAGAGCTTTAGTCATCATGCTTCTTTGTTTTTCTGTTTGAATAAACTCAAAACTAGAAGACCAATTTAAAACAAATCTGACTTCATGACTCAGCTACCTAGTTATTCAAGACTATCATGGGCTCAAATTTAAGTACAGTTTCTCACTTCAACCAGAGGTTAACGGGTAAAACCGTGCGTTTAGGCTTACATTTCATACGCTATCACTGTATAGACGTTTTAATTAAGAGCTGTTGCTACGGCGTAGATATGTTCTTACTACGCGCTACGCACGTAGCAGCTACGAGGATGTAACTGAACAAAATATTTTAACGGGAAATGAAATGAAATGAAAACGTTTATTGATAATGTAGACGAATCGATCGTACTTATTATAAGTCAAATACAATGATACTAATAAACAAAGAAAAAAAAATTGACTAATTAATTCGTATACATTTCAACAGTTATCTTATACATAAAAATAAAAATCATTTTTATTTACGTAAACATATTACAGGCACTTGCAAATAGTCAAAACAATAATTAAGTATTTAGTATTATTTAGATAATATTATATTTTATAATATTATTATTATTAATTATCATATTTTCAAATTAAACAAGTATTTAAGTTATTATTTTAATAATATTTTAGTCTTAACGTCTTAGTTTATTATTTAACTATATTGTGTCAAATAGCTTGTTCTGTATATAGTAGGTTAGAACAATTGTCATTATTTAGGTGGACCATGAGTATATAACGACGGACGCGCTTTAATGCTACCACCGGATCCAATACGCCCCAACTGAGAAGATCCGGCGAAACAAACTCAGTGGGTGCATTCTACTGCCGGTTTTAACACGACCCACATGAGACGGTCCGGCGAAACATACTCAAATGGGCAGAACGTAGGTTTTGGTCCAGTTAATTTAACTATTTATTGGCATACACATTTTTTGCCGAAACGGTTGTCTTTGAAATATTTGTTTATTGTGTTTTTATACTTATAGAAAAATAAAAGAATTTGAGACAGAACTAGCGGTCTATGATCTTATTAAATAGAATTTAAATCTACCGATGTGGCATGTGATAGTCGCGTATTATAAATATAATTAGAATCAACCAGCGCGGGCTGGTATCGGGTCTAAAGCATAGAACGCGTAGCGAGCCTCGCCTTGCAAGGACGACCGGACCCTTTCCTAGCTTCCTACGAGTCTTTCTCTATCTACCTACGTAATACGGAAATTAATATTTGTTCTTTATATTTTCTTTTGATATGTTAAAAACATTTCAATAGAAAATATAAATATAATGAAGGCGTTTTTAAACTTGAAGTGTGTAAGCTACTTATATTACGATTTAAAGAACATGCGGTTCGCCCGGTCGTATGCAAATAATGGAGACTTGAAATACACGTAATTGGCACATAGCGTATTTTCTTCCTTCATATAGGCACTGGTGATTCATTCTTTTTATTTTATTTTATTGGCTCACCAGGAGTTGTATACACTGTATCAACGTTAAGTAAACAACCACATTTCCGTAATAAATAATTAAGTGTTAATTTATTACAGGTAAGCACCTAATGCAATACAGACTAAAAATAGCTAATTTATAATATATAAGGAGGGAAAATCTTATACTAATATTGTTAACAGTAATTACAAAAAATAAACAGATTATAGTTAATTCATGCATAGAAACAAAAATAAATGGAGGAATCATTTGATAGTTTGTTTTGAATAGGTTCCAAAACTACTGCACCGATTTCAAAAATTATTTGCCATTGGGATGCTACATAATTCAGTAATACTGAAATCTATATTTAATGATGATTTTTTTACGGGAACGGGAGCTTAGCGGGAATCTAGTTTACAACCATTATTTTTATACTTTTATACGGTGTTTTTATATATATATATATATATATTTTTTAAGACCACTCCCGCACCATGGAAATAAATCCCTGTGTCGCGGGGGACTTTACAAACAATCATTTCACGGACACAAAGAACACCCAGACTCAGAACATCTATTTGTAGTTCACACAAATAATTGTCCCGGGTGGGAATCGAACACAGAACACCAGGTCCTAGAAGCAACTACCGTAACCACTGAGCCACCGGTGCAAACGGTGTTTTTTATAAAAATATTAACTAAAACATGTGTTAGATATATTTATCCGTACAAATGTTCATTCACGTGGTACATGATAATGAACAGAGAACGAACGAAGATTGATTGGATCCTGCAAATGCATAGGTACTCGTTCAATCATTCGTTCACGTAATATTAGTGATGTAAGCTGTTTGGTTTGATGTGTACTATATGTTATATTTTGAAATGATTACGACAGTTTAAATGATATTGGTAGTGTATGTAGGTATATATTTTTGTATTGACATGATAATAATACTCCAACAAATAAATAATTATTATATCTAAACTTACTTATATTATAAAGCTGAAGAGAAAGTATTTTTTTGAAAGATTATTAACATTTTTTGTAATTTACTAGTATTCCTTATGCCCGGTGAAGTAGCAAAAGCCTCAGCGCAAAATATATATGTCCGTACAAAAAAAAAAGTATTCTTGTTAACGCCTCGTGCTAAGCTAAAATGCTTGTATTACGAGTGGGTTCACGTCGGTAGTGCTATGGGTAGAGATCAAACAGGTGACCACAAGATCACAAGTCCGACGCCTTAGCTATAACTACGGCCGCTTAAAAGTTTGTTCGTTCACTTCAAGACCCTCTAGGAACTACGTGTTCAATTAAAAAAAAAACATTATTAGGTAGGTTATTTACTGTGGAAGACTATAGGTATATCACATCACACTAACATTAATTTTGACAGAACGTCAATACAAAATCAGTCAAAATTTTAAATGTATTCCTCTGACAACTTTTAACTGATGATTGAAAAATCGGGCCTGAGACTACTAAGACCAATAGAAGTCCACGCAAATGCATTTGATTGATTGTTTGTATTGAATAGGCTCCGAAACTATTTGACCCATCTGTAAAATTCATTCACCATTGAGAAGCTACGGATGACATAGGCTATGTTTCATTATGAAGTTGCCTCAGGAGCTATGTGGGCGAAACCACGCACGGGAATCTAATCCAATAATATATAGCATTTGAGTCCTAAGTAATAATGAAATAATGAAATTTATTCAGCACTTAGGTATTTACATACACTTGTACTTGTCAAAATTACACTGTATAAGACGAAATCAAACATAAGTATCACTTAAGTAGCTAAAACCATTGTTAAAATTATTTGATCTTACAGAATTTTTAATCAGTCTGTCTGTCTGTCGTGCGATACATGACAAATGTACATATTATAGTAAGATGCCTTAAAGGTAACAGGTCTAAAATTTCCAAGAATCCGGCCCAAGTTTAAGCGACAGTAACGTTCGAATTGCTATCCAATTGACTTTTTCGGCAGAACATGCAAGGTATCTTATAGTTTTCCACATTAACTATATAATAATAAAAATAATAATATATAATAATCTAGGGACAATGTCACACAGACCATCCTAGCCCCAAACTAAGCCAAGCTTGTACTATGGGTACCAGGCGACGATATACATACTTATATAGATAGATAAATACTTAAATACATAGAAAACATCCATGACTCAGAAACAAATATTTGTGCTCATCACACAAATATATGCACTTACCGGGATTCGAACCCAGGACCACCAGCTTCGTAGGCAGGAGCACTACCAACTAGGCTACGGTGACTATATGTCTGCTGTGTGTGTTGTGCTGAATAAATGTATTTTCTTTCTTTCTTCCAATTGTTTTTTTATTGGTCTATTATATAAACCTCTACCAATGTCAACATTTCGTATTATTAAAAACGTTTTAAATGCAGCTCAACACAAAACCTTCTAAGATTTGACGTTAAAGTTTTTCTTTCATACAAAAGATAATGAGGACCGTCTGAATCTTTATCTGCGTTGCGCTTTCTCACAAACAAGAACACCGCTTTGTTCTCTTTGCTTATATAAAAATACAATACTAGATAATGCCCACAATATATCCGACGTTTTGTTCAGAAATATATTGAACTGAAAATACATTTAATATGAATAAGATTTGAGTTAAAAAGTGTTTTTCATATCTTTACTAATATTATAGAGCGGCAGAGTTCGTTTGTTTGAACGCGCTAATCGCAGGAGCTACTGGTCCGATTTCAAAAATTATTTCAGTGTTGGATAGTCCATTTATCGAGGAAGGTTATAAGCTATATATTTTATTATAAAGTTTCTACGGGAACGGGAGTTACGCGGGTGAAACCGCGCGCGGAAAGCTAGTGAATAATATTTGAGTAAAAAGGTGTTTTTCATATCTATACTATCTATACTAATATTATAAAGCTGCAGAGTTTGTTTGTTTGTTTGAACGCGCTTATCTTAGGATCTACCGGTCCGATTTCAAAAAATCTTTAAGTGTTGGATAGTCCATTTATTGAGGAAGGTTATAGGCTATATTTTATAACGAAGTTCTTATGGGCACGGGAGCTACGCTGGTAAAACCGCGCGCGGGAAGCTAGTGTGTAATATATCCTGCCCAAATCAAACCATATTCAATAGACAGAACAAAGGTTTAATTAATAAATTAATGAAGACTTTATAACTGTCAGTTTTATGAAAAAGAACAACTTCAAAACTAAATAAGTCCTTGACTAATTAAGTAAGTTATATTCTATGGAAAAAAGCAAATTCAAATATGATTTTACTATTCACAAATGCATTCATTTATCTGTCCGTCTGTTCTAAATCTAGCAAAGGTAATAAAACAACACTGTTGGAAAATATTTATTTTAATATATATCTGGGAAAATTTTAATAATAATATCAAATAAAAAAGCAAAACACAGCAAAAGCCACAAACAACTTTAATATTTGTGCCTCTTCTATACCATTTTACAGTGTAACAGAGGTGGTTCAATTCAATGCTTAATAGTTATGTTTTAAAAAACAAGACCGAATGATATTTCTGGTCATGTTGTATTTTATTTCACTGGTACCCATCAAAGTGATTTATGAAGTTAATAAGTTAAGCATAACTGCAATTTCACTGATCGCGATTATCTGAATCAGGGCACAGGTCAACATGTGCACCAAATGCGTCAAACCCCATGGACCATCTCCCGAGGCATTTTTTGCCATAGTCACCACGCTTGACAGGCGGGTTAGAGCGGTTGCTAAAGATGATGTTATAGTAATCAGGAACAATGACTTAACCTAATTTCCGAGGCAAGGAGGGTAGACCCTCAATCCCAAGAGAATCCAAAACACGGATAGGAATCGTAAATGTTCCATAAGGTTTTCTTGTCCGGTAAAAATCCGCAACGCCACGGTGGTTGTCAGGTTTGATTTCCTGAACCTATTAAATGTAAGTCCTTACTCAACATTTTTAACAAATCTAATTTTGTTTTATGCTAAATATGAAGTCAGACCGTCGCCTGACTACATTAATTTTAGAAAGTTATATAAGTTAGTTTTATTTTTAATTAGTTAGTTTTAGTTTGTATTTTATTCATGTTTGTTAATTATCGATACACAATGTATATTAATAAGAAAAAAAAAAAAAATTTAGAAATGACTCATATTGATAACCAGTTAGTGATACGGCGGTTCTGTATACATAGATGACAGCATTATGAGGTATGAGTTTTACCTAAAATAGCAAGTTAGTCCAGCCAGTAGGTCAATTTATTATTAAAAAAAATTGATCTGCTAAATTTTGTCGGTCGTGCCAATGAACGTTGGTTTGAGTGAGTTCGTACGTTGGCAAAAATACTGTGAATATTTTATCTTTGGTCTATGTCTGCTAACTTTGTCGGAATTTTTTTGTTGGCTTTATCTGTCTGGTTGAAGTGATTGCTATCGGATGCAAATGTTTTTTTGATTTCGATTTTCGTTGATAACCTCTTTCGCTCTGAGCCTTTGAACAGGAAAGAGTTGTGTGTAGTTCAACATTTTTTGTTTCTGACTTGATTGATTACAGCGTTTTTCTTTTTCTATTTTTAAGTTGCATCTTTATAATTCCTGTTTATAGTGGCTGGATCAAAAGAATATTCGAATTTTAGCTGAGTACAAGGGGTTACAAAGAATACAAGTAGTGGGAAAAAATTGCTAGTATCAAATTTTTTTTTTAAAGAAAAATAAACTTTACATTGCCTTCACCAATCCACGCGCTAAGCGTGGTGCATCACTTCATTTGATAGAAACTGTTGTTCAGCAATGAAAGTTAAAAATAATTAAACAGTTAATACCTTTTTTTTTTTTTGTTGTCCGGGAGGAAATGCATTGGCGCATTCTCACCACCGCTGCAGCGTATTCGCGCGCTGGCGGTGGGATATGTGGGACTCGCCCTCTCCATAGCGTGGTATGCTAAGGTCATACCACGAGGAGAGGACCCTACACCACTAAAACCTCCTGGACACTCCTTTGATCCGCCGTTGGCGGGGGTCGGGTACGCATGAGCAATCCGGCCCCCCGACGGCACCCGCGGCCAATATGGTACCGCGGGATCTCCAGAAACAGTTAATACCTGCTTATCATATTTAAAGTTAAATAAAGGGTAAGTATCGCCAAAAATCGTTTTAAACTAGCTTCCCGCATGCGGTTTCTTCCATGTAGTTCGCGTTTGTATGGGAATTGCATCCTTAAATAATTATTACTTCTTAATAATGTAGCTTTGTAATTGTGAATTATAGTTTTAAATCGGTCCAGTAGTTTCGGAGCCTATTTCAGCAGAATCAACTCTTTCCTCTTCACAATATTATAGATATATTTAACGTAATACTTTAACTACACAACAAAATATTTGTATAAAACATTTCTCTTGATTTTTGACTCCAATAAAGTGACCAATTCTTTTATATTTATTTACAATCAAACTAAAACCAATTTCGATGTGATGGTGTGTGCCGACGGACAGTTTTTCGTCAATTATGCAAATGAAAAATATAGGTGTTTCAGAAATTGTGTGCTAAACTGCTTCAGTGATAAAAAGGGTTTTAAGTTTGAGTTTGCAATTTAGGGGTTGAAGCTCCAGTTAGGTCATTTTTTTTTCCGTTGAAGAGAGAACAGCCCTTTAACTCTACATCTATTGCTGAAAATGTTATTTTGCGTTCGTTTTTACAGACTGGCTTGCCAGAATCGATAAGGAATTTGATCACAATGCTATATTGTATTATTGGTCGCAGTATGATGGTAAGAAACCTTGAGCTGAGATATGCCACTGCCCGTATATCTGGTGAATTATTTCTTTTAAAAGTCATTATCCCTCAATCTTATCGCCAGCGAACGCCCTGAGCCGAAGTCCCAGGGGGCGCCCTCTTGCGCAGGTTGCTTAGTTTGTAGTTTTTAAACCATTTATTTAGGCTGATGCTCTGGTCGCCATTATGCTCGGTGAAGTAGCAAAAGCCTCTTGGCTACCATCCGAAAAAAAACCTTCTTAGTCACCTCTCACTACACGCAGCATTAAATGAAATTGTATTTCTAAGCAGCGATGTTTATATGGAAGGATTTCTATTTAAGTCCTTCTTCTTAGTCGTACACTCTTGACAGAGTGGTCGTGGTCATGTCAAAGTCGCTATCTGTCTCTGTTTCTGGTGGAGTGGGAACAATCGTTGATCGTATGTGATGGCCTTAATGAGGTCTGTCCATCGTGTTGGGGAGCGGTCAAGAGATCTTTTGCCCTCAACTTTCCCTTGCACCACCCAACATTCCATGGAGTCTTCGTTGCGAGTGATGTGCCCAAATAATATATGCTAAAAACTACGATAACCGTTTCCTTAAAAAAGTAGCCGGCCTTCACATTTTAACTTCTGTAGATTAATTTTATAATTTAATTACTAACGCTATTATACTAATTAACGTGATACATTGGCTGACACCAAGCTGACGCGTGAATTATAATTTTAAAATCCTACTGTTTCTATGATATTTTTATGACATAAACAAATATTAATAAATCACTTTTGCATTTTACTCTCCACCCAATCATAACGTTCCACTACATCTAATACCTACTAACTAGAACAAACATATTCCTTTTAGAAAATATTTACAATACCCAGCGAGTTCCTTCCGTAGACAATGAGTATTGCTAAGTGTTTTATGTTTACTGTGTTCCTAGTATTTTAATAAAAATTCTATAAGTATTTTCAACATAAATTTTACGAGAAACGTGTTCTGGTTGCATACGATACTATTTTATCTAAAAGTACTGTGAAATATGTACTTTCTGGAGCAATATTCTTTATTAAAATCAAGTGAATATTACATGGTTTATGAGAATATGATATGTTTTTTTAATTGGCCTTTATAGTATATAGGCCAATTAAAATTGGTTTTAAGTTACGGAGGTTCTTTTTCCACGCTGGACAATAAATATTTGTGTGCAAATATAGTTTTCGGGTATCATTGTTTGGTTTCCGGCTTAGAATAGACCACCCCATGTCTTCCCATGGGTGTCGTAAAAGGCGACTAAGGGACATATGGCTGATGGATGGGCAGCAGCATCTATTAGCTCAACATTTGTATCTACGATCCTGGCTTGCCAAGGTCTGATAAGAGGAGGCCCATGTTCAGCAGTGGACGTCAACGGGCTGTTGATGGTGATGATGATTGTTTGAAGGACTCTGTATCTTCGAAAGCTCGTTAAACCTTTTTTCATAATATGATCTGTGACCCTCATATGCTAGGATGTGAACAGCAGCGTTAACTGTTCACATTATAATTTTACAGCTCGACTAGGGAAGGTACCCCAATTAGAGACAGGCTATGTTCAGCAGTGGACGTTATACGGGCTGATGATGAAAGTTAGTAGACAATGAAAAGTGCAAGTATTACAGAGAGTGGCAGTAATCTTGGTTGACTTATACTTCTGTTCAATTCGTTTACATCACTCATCTCATCCACCCAAGAAGGGTATTTGCCATAGTCACCACGCTTGGCGGGCGGGTTTGTGACCGCAGTATCATTCTATACCACACAAGGAAACGCTGCTGCCCTTTACCTGGTATACAATTGTTTAAGATGATGTTATAACAATCGGGACCAACTTGGTTTCGAGGCACGGAGGGTAGTCCCTCAGTCGACCAGACCCGGAAAGAAATCTTAGAATCTACACACAGATTTCTTGTCCGGAGTGGGGATCGAGCCCACGACCTCCAAGATAAAGTACACCCAGAAATAACACCCAGACTCACAACAACTATCCGTGGTTACCCCAAATAATTGTCCCGAGTGAAAATCGAACCTAGAACCTGGTGTCTCAGAAGCAGCAACCGTAACTACTGGGCTACCGTTGGAATCGCAAATCTGCCTTTTGCGTTATTCGGTCGTATTATAATAATCGCTCAAAGGGTTTGGAGAACATCAACTTATAAATGCCCCGTCATACATCAAGTTGATGGATATGAACAGAATCCCTTTAGATAAGCATAATGTTATGTTATTTATATATTAAAAAAATATTAGGATAATACATCATATTTTAGCCGTGTGATTTCCGGCTTAAAATAGACCACCCCGTATTTTCATACAGCTAATAGATAGGTAACAGCATCTCCCGCCGCCCCCGCCTCCCGCCTAGGCTCGGCCTCGGGGAGTGGGGGACATTGGCCCTATTCCCTTCGAGGCTGACCCATGAGGAGTAGGGACGCCTCTACACTCCGGGCGTCCCTATAATTGGGCAAATGGGCCACTGTAAGTGTGGCCCCTGAGACCCCGCGGTACCAAATTGGCCGCGGGTGCCGTCGGGGGGGCGGATTTCTCATGCGTGCACGGCGCCCGCCAACGGCGGATCGACGGAGTGTCTGGGAGGTTTTAGTGGTAGTAGGGTCCTCTCCTCGTGGTATGAGTTTAGCATACCACGCTATGGAGAGGGTGAGTCCCACATATCCCACCGCCAGCGCGCAAATACGCTGTAGCGCCGCGGCGGTGTGAATGCGTAAATGCATTTCCCACCGGACAACAAAAAAGAAAAAAGGTATCAGCATCTATCAGCCTAAGTATACTCACAATTTACTGCGATCACCAATCCGCCTGCAAAGCGAGGTGATCACGACCACGATCTGCGACCCGGCCCTAGCTGGGCCTCGTCTTAACAGCCAGGAGGCATGTTCAGCAGTGGACGGCTAACGGGCAGATACAGTACATCATATACAACGTGTTAATTAAATAACCCAAAACCTCTTAGGTGGTGATTGTGCTCATGGATATGAACATTTTTTTCTAAGAGGCCAACATTGTATCTCGAGGTCAAAAAAAACAGCTGTTCCATACAAATTGTCAATACCTACTCGACCAAAATGTATGATAACTTTGTTTTTTTTTTCGAGTTACAAAGTTGGTCCCATATTAAAAGTTGTTCATATCCAATATTCATGAGCACAATCACCACCTAAGAGGTTTTGGGTTATTTAATTAACACGTTGTATATAAAATGAATAACAAACATTATTCTTTCATTCTGTTTTTTTTTCCCTTTAATCAATGACAAAAAGGAGTAAAAAAACTAAATGAGTTTAATTAGAAGACATTTTATAACTTGGCAAACAAAAAAGGAACAAAAAAAAATCTGATTGTTAAATTAAATACCTAATTAAGTTTTATTTTTTGTCATGGACAGACAACAAATCTTTGTATAAAATGGAAGTTTTATTTTTAGGCATGGTTGATTTGAGGGACTCTCTCCGTGTCTCGGAAGGCACTCGCATTCATAGACCAGGCAACGGACAACAGCGCTTACTTGTATTTATACTGGGCAGGTTCCAGCCTAAATTGAATCAATAGTAATTTACGGCTACGGTCACCGTAGCCTAGTTGGTAGTGCTCCTGCCTACGAAACTGGTGGTCCTGGGCTCGAATCCCGGTAAGTGCAAATATTTGTGTGATGAGCACGAATATTTGTTTCTGAGTCATGTCTATCTATATAAGTCGTCGCCTGGTACCCATAGTACAAGCTTTGCTTAGTTTGGGGCTAGGATGGTCTGTGTGACATTGTCCCTAGATATTATTATATTATTATTATTTAATAATAACGTGGGCTTATGTTACTAGAATTTTGTAGATCCTCATTTATGTAAAGAAGCTGTCTGTATCGGTGAGCTGGAGGGTTTCTCTGGTAGTTATCCATTTATCAGGGGCGACACATGTCGGTCGAGATAACGACCGGCGGTGGGTTTTGGAGCGTGTGTGAAAAACCCTATGGCGTGTATGGTGCAAACAACAGCCAATATTTGTTTTTTACACGCTTCATAGTTACTCGCAGACACATCTACAGGCCACACTTTCACTCACATATGCTCCCACGAACGCACATTTGATTCATTTTAAGTTTATGTTAATTTATATAGTCTTAGCATAAAAATTGTTCGTTTTGATTTCTGTAGTAACACGTCTTGTTTTGGAAGAGCGGACACTATATACTACAGGCACTATCTGCCTAAAAGTAGGATCCAATCAAGAAATTGTTTATAACTAAACCCGTTTTACCAATAAACTTAGAAGATAGAGTTGGTCAGTAATGCGCGAGGTGCCCAAGTTATTTATTTTATACCACTTATTACGGTATGTGAGGTAAACTACAATATTTTAATTTAAGTAGTCTAACTTTTGCTAGGATGTTTTTAATAGTCTGTCTAGTCGTACTTTAACAGCATGGAAAGAAATATTTAAATTTTATATTCGATATAGAGATGTTCTTTTTAATTCTGTCATATTAGTTTCAATTTTGCAACATTTATGTACAGGGACAAAAAGTTTAGTTTTTAGTTTTTAATCCCGTTAGTAAGCTGTCTAAGTACCTAGAAACTTTTATATGAATATGTTTTCGCTTGATTGAGTAGCAAACATCACAATTTCTACATTTCATTAAAATAGATGTTACAATAGTGTGTATTTATATTTTTATATGTAATTCATGTTATTAATACCTACTATGAGAATAAAAATATGAGTTTTTCTTTAAATACATGATGAAAATGAAAATTATTTTAACCCGAAAGTTTACATGCATTGTAGCTCCGAAATTCGAACAAATTCATAAAAAAAAACAAGCGGCTCGCCCCGGCTTAGCACGGTGGGCTTTTATTTTGAACATTTTGGAATAAATATATATGGATTGGCTCAAACTGATCATAGTCTTGAAAATCTTACAGAAAGAAATGTTTTACTGTTGCAATGTCACGGCTTATATTAATATTAATATTTTATTTAGGTACACATTTTTGAACTCGTAATACCTTTTGAATGCATTGGCCGATTTTAATTATTTAAAAGGGTATTTACAGGTACTAGAACAGTCTTAAATGAGAAATAATTTATTTGGATAAGGATTAATACGAAAATTTGAATAACGTGGTACCTTAGGCATGGTCTGGTTTTTGTAAAAAAAGTAACTAGTTATAGTTACATAACTACTATAATTAGACAAGTGGTACCACGAAGGTTTTTATAGATATTTATATGTTCTTTAATTTTGTACACCATTTTTTTGTTCTATCATTCATAGTTTCCGCAGCGCATGCGATGAAAGACAATCTATGGCATTTTTTTCATACTTTGGTCTATATTATCGAAGTTTTGGTAATTGTTTTTCAGGTAAATTGTAAGAAAATATAGCTTATGTTATTTAGGGGTAATGTGGCATTTTAATGGTAAAAGAATTATTGAAATCCGTTCAGTAGTTTTTTAGTTTATTCGAAACAAAAATACAAACTTTTGCTCTGTATAATATTAGTATCATATTTATTATGAAAATACAGCCAATGGGAATGTAACAAATAAATAAATAAATCGTAAAGCGTATTCATAGATATGTCAATGTGAGTAGTTATAAAATCGGGGACGAACTCCACGACACGAGTCGTAAACAAAGGATTCCGTAGGTATCACGGAAACTTGAATTGTAAAATAAATTGAAAACTAAAGGGAAATTTTATTTTTATTGGTCATTGTTCTAGCGTCCATAGTTATTTTATATAGAGGGTAATTTAAAGTATGTAGCAATAAAATTCTTAAAATACGACCGAAAGGTCGTATAGGAGGTTGAAAAATAGTGCCCTCTTCTGGGGCGAAGCCTCGTCGAGCTAAGACACGAAGGTGGTGGTTTCAGATGGACAGTTTCTTAAGTTCTCTGATGCTCTGCCCCAAACGTCCGATGATGGCCACTGTGATGGTTAAACTGGCAAACGGGATGCCTCAGAAAAAACAAATTATTCCTCAATCCACACACCGGTGACTACCCTGAGCCGAGGTCAAACTCCCATAGGTGGCGCTCCGTTACGCTGATTGCTTAGTTGGCAGTTTTAAAGCATTTAGTAAGACTGGAGCATTGCTCGAGCTGAGCTCTGAGCCACCGGTGCAGTTAAAGAAACAAAAGCCTCGTGGCTAATTACAAGACAACGTGTGTTTATTGGAAACAATAAATATAACCCACCATAGCCGGAGAGCATTAAGTTCTAGATGCTTTTCTGATATTCCTCGAGCAGCAGGAAAGTTTTCTACCATGTATTCAACAAAGAACGGTTCTATTAGTCCCTGTTGTGTACGGAATCCAAAAAACGGTAACGACTCGGAACCGGGACCGCCCGTCCCGAATCTACAAACAAATATATTTCTGTCGACTGTCAACTTACATTTTGAGCCGGGATTAAATAAATACAAACATTTGTACTGGTATTGTTTTTATTAATCACATTCAGACGTTTCAATTTGTTCTGTACAATATACAATATATTTTTGTATTATTTTTATAATAATAATTATTATTTATAACATTGTTCGCTCTCCGATTTAAGCAACTTTTATTACATTGTCATTTAAATTGTAATTACACGTAAATATTGTTGGGAAATTTGGCAATTTTGATGCCATTTCAATCGAAAAACACTTGTGTTTTGTTTCAACCAAAACACACAGCGTCCAATACATACGTGGAGTTAAAATTTAAGAGACGAAATACATAGAAATAATATTTAATCATTCGTTATTGTTTATGAATATAACATAATGTAACTTATTTTTGATAATGTTTATTTAAACGTAAGTGGTTGAGTTCGATGTATTTCAACAAATCGAACATTTTATTCGGTGTTTTTATTTAAATTGCAAAAGCTAATAACATCATTATGTATTATGCACCAGTTAGTAAAAAACTTAAGAGAAGAAAGAATTTAACAGAATTTTTTTTGACTCAAATTTAGAATTATAAATCGAAACGATGGCCTTATCCTTAAAAATGGTTAGGCCCTTCACCCTCATAACAGAAAGATACATATTAAAATAGACTCGGCGTGGCATTATGGTGACCTAGGCTAAGATTATAAAAGGTTCAATTCTTACCAGTGGTTTAAATTAGATTATTCTCAAAATCAAATTTAAAGTGATCCAACTATAATATTGAACAAAAGTAGTAATCTACGATAGATATTGCTACGGTCCGTTGGGTTGATTGTAAGCAGTTGCAATGTATGGCATGGTGCTTTTACGGTGAAAATAAATATTTATATTACTTACTTTTATTTTAGTTGCACGAAACACTTTTGTGAGTTGGTACTGTAGATTTCATCATAATTATCACAAAAAAATAAGTTATAGGTATTATCTTAAAAATCGAGCATTTTTTGGTCAAGACACTACGGTGTTCATTTCATAATCGTGTCACCAGATCTGTAAAAGGCGTTCTATTATAACTTGCTTTTATACCTAAGAGTGCAAATATATAGCGGGTACATATTATAATCAGAAAAATATTGACAACAAAGAACCATATTTCCATTTATTTTCAGAATAAAAATCTGCCAAATCTGCAAATGGGACCAGATATCAAGATTCAACAGAACTGTTCGATTAAGCTGTATGATTTCCCAGAGGAGAGATGACCGTTTTTTCCGTTCACTAACGCAGTATGCTTCGTGGAATCAATGGAATTGAAGACTTATGTTGACAAAACATTTGATTACTTCTGCCTTTTATTTCTGCAAAATTAATAATTTACTAAACTAAGAGATAAGAAAAGCCATATTCGGTCAAATTGTCTGCTAAATAAATACCTATGTTGTGAACGTTTCACATTAAAGATATATTTTTGACTTAACAAAAATGTGTTGTTTCACTCAACTCGCGATTATATTTTTATGTTTATTGAAGCGTAGTTTTGACTTCTATCATCAATAATATGTATCCAAAAGCATATCGGTTGCATTTCGGGGAGTGTGCGGAGGTTCTACATAACCTGATACCCCCTTCACCCTTCTATCACCGGACGACTAGGCGCGGCGAGCGGTTTCACCCTTTTGTTGTAGACATTCCTTCAATACGCACGAAGCGATTTGCTTCTTCTTTCATAATGCGGACGGCTAAGGAGTGGAATTCTCTACCGGCGTCAGTTTTTCCGGAACGCTATAATCTGGACATCTTTAAGGCTAAAGTGAACAGACACTTTCTAGGCAAGCGTGTATCATCTTAGGCCTTATCTTCGCCTTCCATCAAGCGAAATAATGGTCAAACGTAAGCCTATATGAAGTAAAAAAAAATAATAATAATTACTCAATTGGAATTAACAATTTTATCACACAGTTGCACTTACTGTGAATATCTTACCATATTCAGACATAATCAATTAAAACTGTTTCATTCTTCAAACAACTTTAAGCTTACACAATATTGTTTTAGCAAAACATCCTCAATCTAAGAGATCACGTCTCCTCGCCTCAGGTTAGTAAGTCCCTAAGCTGCTAAACGCAAACATAACTTGTTTCCGACCGTCGTGCCCTGAATGACAAATCATATCTGTTTTTCTTTTAGTCACAGATTACATCTGTAATTGGATTCTTTGTGTAATGTATTTATTGCAATAGTTGGATGTATTAGATGTTGTTTCTGCTGAAAGATATTTTGATATTGTATGAACAGAATTACTTGGGTTAGTAGTAATATTTTTTTGTTACTATTTTGTGTTGTGTTTTTGAGGACATTCTGAAACTTTTCACTGGGTAATTTTTATTATTAGAACTTAATCGTACTTAATTATTTGTAAGTTCTACTTTCATTACTTCTAAACTGAAGCGGCAGTAGTCCAATGGCTAGGGCGTCAGACTTGCGATCATGTGGTCGACGGTTCAATCCCTACTCATTGCACTACCGACGTGAACCCGGCTACAGACGGGTTAACAAGAATACTAGTAGGTACATATAGTACATATTGCGTGTACCAAAATGTAATAGTTTTAAATAATAAACGAATTATTTAGGTAATACATTTATATGTTGTTAAGAATATAACCAAAACATATTGTTTTAATACCTAGTTGTCGACTTAAATCGGAGAGCAAACACAACATAACGATTTAAAATTGACAACATTTATGCAAAATATCTAAACGTAACTATTAAATGTGATATAACTTAATACAATATGGTGAATGTTAGCTTAGTAACATATTGGCACGGTCACTTATAGCTATATTTACAGATAACATACATTTTATCACACTGTAACATACTCCACATAAATAAGTGCTGTATTGAAAATCGATGGGATAAATCTGCAATAAACTATGTTTAAAAAGTCTTAAAATTAAATATTCCATCGTGAACTGTGTAAAAGCAAGCCAATGACCTTGATTACAGGTCAAATTATGGAAAAGCTTGTGATAATTTTTTAAATTTTCGACCAAAAACAATTGATAAGCTTAATTTTCTTTGTCGCGGTTTTGGAAGTGATCATTATTATACAATTATCATAATTTCAAAGTATTGATCGACATCCTCCGTTGCGTGGCGGTGTAAATCCGCTTTCAGTCTTGGCGGTCGTGGGTCCAATCCCTACGCCGGACAAAAGAAAGCTGTGTGTAAATTCTAAGATTTATTTCCGGGTCCGGTTGGTTGAGGTACTACTCTTCATACCTTGGAATACCAGGACTCTAGCAGCAGCTTTTCTTAGTGTAACAATATAAAACTGCGGTTATCGACCCACCTGCCAAGCGTTGTGACTTAATATTATCAGTCCGCGGGCCACTTGCGAGCGTCGCATTTTATCTCGGTTTAGTAAAATAAGCCGAAATAGTACTTTGGGCTAGCGCGATTTGGGGGGGCCCCGCATACCAAGATACTTGTAGAAGCAAGAAATTGGATCCAATAAATAAAAAATCCTGTCCTGTCCAAGAAATTGGATCCGAATATGGTGCTTCATAATAGGTGGCCTAAGAGGCCTAAAAAAAAGCGTTGAGCGACTCTGAGTCATTAATAAGAAGGACCTCCGGACCGAATTTGCTACAGGCCCCGCGCTGACTTCTGGAACCAATTCCTAATAAACTCAAAAGTAGACTTCTGCTATCACTATTGCAGAAAATAAAAAAAATATTACCTATTAAATCGCACATCACATAATTCAAATATTTGCAACGAAAATGCTAATCGCATAGCAAAATGAGTAACACAGAAAATTTGCAAAATGATCATAGCATTGAGTTTAAGTTCAATACCTACACAAAAAAAATCTAAATCGCGATATGAAAAAATATTTAGTTTCATACTTTTTTTTAGGAGAACAGCTTTAAAAATTAGCTCAAATTATTCATAGCTTCTAATTTTAGACAGAATTAAAAATGAAAGCAAATTAAAACATCTTAAACAATAACTTAATCCCATGCAGTTAAACTACAGTTCCGTGCCCACGCCCCTTGCCTACAGCCATGCGTAGCCATGGCTGTATGCCCATACTTAATAATAATACTAGCTTCCCGCACGCGGTTTCACCAGCGTATCTCCCGTTCCCGTGGGAACTTCATAATAAAATATAGCCTATGTTCACCGGAGATAGTATAGCTTCCCAACAGTGAAAGAATTTTTCAAATCGGTCAAGTAGTTTCGGAGCCTATTCAATGCAAACAAACGAACAAAAAAACAATCAAATCTTTCCTCTTTATAATATTAGTGTAGATTAGGTTATAGTTTTTTTTTTAATTGATTTAATATTGAGTTTAGCGCGTGCAAGCAAACAAACAAAAAAAATGTTCAGTTTAATAATTATATTAGTAATAAATAAAAATGTTAATAACTAATAAATTTGCTCCAACTTCGTACAATAAATAACATTCATGGTACATGATAGGTGCATTGAAAATGTCCACCAGAATTTATCGTTCAGAAAAATAAACAAGCCACTTGAAAAATACCTCACACGATGTTTGCTGGTCCGCCGCAACTTTTATAAAGCGATAGTTTGCTTAAGGTTAACGTCAAAAACACAATTGAATACTTTTGTCGTTGGTTTTTCATTTTATTTTCCTTTTTACTTAGAAATTATTTTCCTTTTTTTTCATCTGTATTATATAAAATAAACCGCTATCCTAAATAAAAATTATAATAATTGCTATTTACAGCAAGTGAACCAATTGCTAGTTCTGATCTGATAAATTATCGCTGTTAAGTATATTAGACTAATAATGTAATATACTTAACAGCGATAATTTATCAGATTAATCAAAAACTGTGCAAAAGCTAAGCAACGCGATATTTTTCTATTATACCATAGCCACCAAAAACAAAGTATAGTAACTGTAGTTAACAACTAACCACCAATTTCTATGTCAACGCCACTTGTTGACGTTTAGTAATTAATCTGCAGATGTTTGCTGCGTTATATATATATATATATATATATATCTATATGCTGCGTTGCTATAGCAAGTTACCTAATTAAGTTTATTCTTTACAAATATTAAAATATATTTTTTTACTTTTTATATTATCATTACCTGCGCCCCGCGGTTTTACCCGCATTACTCTGCTCCAGTGGGTCGGAGCTTGATATTTTGTAGCCTATATTATGTTAATCCAGCGTCTAACCTAACCTGGTGCGAAATTTCAGCCAATTCCGTTCAGTAGTTATGGCGAGAAAGAGTAACAAACATCCATCCATCCATCCACCATACTTATAAACTTTCGTGTTTATAATATTAGTAGGATACACTAGCTTCTCGCGTATCTTAAGTAGATTGGCCTTTCGTAAAACCAAATTGTTAATTGTTTAAGAAATTATTTATGTTAAAGTATGCTAGCATATGATTTAACGTAATTTTTTCAAATATTTTATTTAGCGCTGGTATTTTCACCCGCATTGCTTCCATTATTTTAAAAATAAACTAAAATAAAATAAAAATCATTTTTATTTCCGTAAACCTATTACAGGCACTTGCAAATAGTCAAAACAATAATTTATTATTAATCTATGTATAATTTTAACATTAATAAATGAACATATTAAGCAGGTATTTTAGTTATTGTTTTTAATAATTTTAGTCTTAGCTTTATTATTTTACTATATTGTGTCCAATAGCCTTGTTCTGTCTATATTAAATTATATTAAGAACAATTGTCATTATTTGGGCGGACCATAAATAACGACGGACGCGCTTTAATGCTACCACCGGATCCAATACGCCCCATCTGAGAAGATCCGGCGAAACAAACTTAGTGGGTTATTCCACTACCGGTTTCAACACGACCCACATGAGACGGTCCGGCGAAACATACTAAATGGGCAGAGCGTAGGTTTTGGTCCAGTTACTTTTATTATTTATTTGGCAAACACATTATTTTCCCGAACGGTTGTCTTTATAATATTATACATATAAGCATTCCTTTTCAATCTCTTTATATATTAAAAATACCGCATCAAATTCCGTTGCGTAGTTTTAAAGATCTCAGCGGGAAGCGACTTTGTTTTATACTATGTAGTAATAAGTAAGTTGAATATTTCAATATTAAATCTTTTAGATAAATTGAGGAAAATAGTCAGTAACATTTAACTTTGACAAATAGCGAATGCAGATCCCGAGCCAAATCTAGGTCACTGCAACGAACTCGATCGATTGATTCCAAATAAATTTCATGAATAGTAGATTACCCGACTTTGAATTCCTCATGAAAATCTCTTTAGTACGTAAATACTTTCAGGGGAGTATCGCGTAAGAATTGAGCTTAATGTGCAATTTAAATACGGACAAATCTTTGTCGGATTTGGATGACTGAGAATTTTCTAAGAGTAAGAATAAAATGTCAAGTTCTTATTTCGACGTGGTTTTTTCATGTTCTTCTAATTGTATAAAGGTTGAAGCTCAACTCGGCTATATTCCAGCGATATAGCAAAAGCTTCATGGCTAACTACATATGTCCAATCCAATTGTATTAGAGATTTTTTCCACATGATAATTCCAACAAAGTTCGTTTAATGGGAAAAGGGTTTCCCTCGCCCTCCCGACCCTTAGTTTGCTAAGAACCTTCCGATGTCCTCGCAGACCCGAAGTCCGAGAGGCCCGCGAACTGTAAAGTAGAGCGACAGTTGCACAAAACTCCCCTATATAAACTAAAAGCTATAATCCCTCAATCTCCCCGTCAGCGACCGCCCTGAGCCGAGGTCCAAGTCCCACAGGGGACGCCCTCTTGCGCAGGTTGCTTAGTTTGTAGTGTTTAAGCCATTTATCTAGGCTAGAGCTCTGCTCGCCTTTATGCCCGGTGAAGTAGCAAAAGCCTCAGGGTTAACTACATATGTCCGTCCGAAAAAAAAAAACAGGTAAAGGTTTTGACATGCTTTTATAAGCTTCAGTACTTGTATTATGGAAGTCCTCAGAATGGAAAGACCCTGATAAAAAAAAAAAAGATTTAGGTTATGTTTATCTTGAATCCGGAAACTTAAGCGTGTTTTTTTTAAATATATTACTACACTGTATCTTGACATCTATACTAAATTCTTTCACCATTAGTAAGCTTTATTTGCCTTGGTGATATAGGCTATATTTAATTATGAAGTTCCCACGGGAACGGGAGTTACGCGGGTGAAGCCGCGCGCGGGAAGCTAGTAGTATAATAAAGTAAATAATAGGTACTATAGAATACGCTAACTCTTCTGAAATTTAATAAACATATTTTATCTACTCATCGTCATCATCATTAGCCCGTACATCGTCCACTGCTGAACAGGGCCTCCTCCCAAGGGAGGGATTTGCCATAGTCACCACGCTTGGCAGGCGGATTGGTGACCGCAGTATTATGTTGTAATACACAGGGGAACGCTGCTGCCCGTTCCCTGGTATACGCTTGTTATAGATGATGTTATAACAATCGGGACCAATGGCTTAACGTGCTTTCCGAGGCATGAAGGGTAGTCCCTCAACCAACCAGACCCGGAAAGAAATCTTAGAAATTACACAAAGATTTCTTGTCCGGCGTGGGGATCGAACCCACGACCTCCGAGACTTAAAGCGAGCCTAATACCGCTACGCTACGGAGGTTGTCCTACCTATTACTCTGACAAAATAAATAGACTACTTAGAAAAGGAATTTCATTTACTATCCCATTGCAGTATTCTATTAATCAAGCGTAACACCATTCCTTAGCATACAAAATAACAAGTAATACATGTATCTTCATTAAAACGAAATGTAACACGAAAAAGGTTTCAAAACATAATGTAGTACCATGTTAAATATTTTGTAACATGCAAAATAGTTCCGGCTAATTTTAACATCAAAAACTGAAGGTGAACGTACATACAGAGTGTTTGCATAATCATGTTAATGCTTTTAGTCTAACAACAAGTTAACGCGCTATGCCATTTTTGGTACTAAATTTAATGTTATTTTTATAATGAGATTTTTCACAAAATATAATAGATTTCCTGTCTTTAATAAAACTATATATTAAATTGAAGAATACGTATTAGGCCGGGGCTCCACCAAAACGGAGACGAGACGAGCGGAGAGGAGATGTTTTTTAAATAAACAATAGAATTGGGTTATTGAGACATCTCCTCTCCACTCAGCTTAACCCTAGGTCACTAACCTTAATTTCGAGTAACGTTATCACTAACCATTCGTAAATTTTACGACAGATTAAAACACCAATATTTATTTAATCAACTTTATTTATGACACAAAACGAACTTAATTAGCAGTCTTAGTTTTCTCTTAATCAAGTAACATAAGCTGTTTTAGAAATATTCTACATTGAACAATGACTGCACATAGAAACAATATGCTCCCTGCAAATCGCTTTTTTGTAGCCCTTGCAGAAGTTTGTGGTCATACGACGTTTTTTTGCAGGACAGTAGCTGCAAGTTTTGCGGGTTCTAGGAACGTCTTGACTAGAACCTTCCTGTGGGTCATCAAGTTTCAAGATCTCCGCGATAATCTGCTTCAAATTTCGTTGCAAAGTTACCGTCTGATATCTCTCTTGCAGCCAAGGCTTCATCAGTTCGTCTGCTATTTGTAATGCAAAAGGCCTTCTTTTCATGGTTTTTTTTCCATTTCGGATCGTATTAAAGACGTGGATGACATATGCGTTCACTATCGACAGATTCAGGATGTCGTAGAACAAGCACAGCGGCCATCGATTGGTCTTACGGCTGGTACTCATGATCGAGCACATTTGGTCTACAGTATCAATCGCACCCTTTGTGGAATTGTAGAATTCAATAATTTCGGGCTTTTTTGAATTGATGTTGATAAACTGTCTTTATGAATTTCCGTCTCTAAATGATCACCTTCCTCGGATTCCGAAGACTGTGATTGATTATCAGGGATTGACTCCGTTTCTGAATCAGCTAACCATTGTAAAATTTTATCATTTTGACCCCTCAAATCCATCTGAAAGTATAAGAAACAAAAACAAATACATTTCAAATAAAAAAGAAACACAAAATGTCAAAAAGTTGCAAATAACATGACTATATACTTATAACAGTAATTATTACGTATTATTATAACATAAAAATAATATGTTCTGATAGTAATTATTGAAAATAATTAATTAATACACAACTTTGAAAAATAGTTACGTAGATACTAACCTTTCGTAAATTTTACGACGATCATACGATATATCCCGATCTAATGAGCGTGCATCCGCAATGAGTGTTTGCGGGTCAATGGCGATGTGAATTAGGAAGGTATTAGAAACGGGCGGGGTGGCGGGGGTCGGGATCTTACCGAAACACTAAAATCTCAAGGTACGCGTCGTCATTTTGACGAATGGTTAGTGACACAGGGTTAAGTAAAGATCGTTGTGTGGATATTTAATATTTGTATGGCGCGATGGAAGCGGAGTTTTGGGTTGTGCGCGGACGACGCACGGCGGATACGAGAGATGTGAGCGGCGTGCAGTGATCGATGTCACCCTCCACCCTCCCGCCCACCAGTAACCCGCAAGGCTAGCCAGCACACATCTCTGCTACACTTTGCATTTCCGCACAGCTTCGGTGGATTCACCCGAGCTGAAAAGAATCTCTTCTCGCACAGCACACAGCACACCGCACACATCTTCGCTTTGGTGGCCAGTCTCGGCCTTGTGATAGTGATAGCTCTGAACTAACCGTGATGTAAGTGGAGCACGCATTCTGACAATGTTATGTCAAACACTATAAAATTACATTTAAATAGTTTATGTTGTCAAAAGTGCTAAGGATACATTAGAAAATTTATTATTCTGGTTATGCTAATTTTTTTCAATAATTCTTTCACCGTTGGTAAGCTGCACTTTCCCTGAAGAGCATAAACCGGGAACGGGAGGCACGCGGGTGAAACTGCGCGTGGGAACCTAGTTTTGTAATAAGTTTATTGGCTAATCTATCAGTTAGAATAGCAAAACTAAAGCTAAGCTAAGTCTATATTGACCAAATCTAAATAAATAATTAAATACGTTATTTTTAAAGTGCTTTAACTTATATTCGCCCTACGTGGACCTCGCTTTTGAAAAGTGTACTTAATCAGATTATCTTTTTCCCAAAGTTTGAAGTCTCAGACAGGGTACACGGGTACACGCGAAGGTTATGCCTCCCTACTTGTTAACTTCTTGAGTTGGTTAAGTGGTAAACTTGTGTAATAGACGGCAAGTTAACAACTGATAATTCTATAAGAACTTATTACTGGACCCGTGTGGTTTCCGGCTTAGAATAGACCACCCCATGTCTTCCCATGGGTGTCGTAAAAGGCGACTAAGGGACATATGGCTGATGGATGGGCAGCAGCATCTATTAGCTCAACATTTTCATCTTACTGCGATCACCAATCCGTCTGCCAAGCGTGGTGATTATGGCAATATCCCTCTACGATCCTGGCTTCCCAAGGTCTGTTAAGAGGAGGCCCATGTTCAGCAGTGGACGTCAACGGGCTGTTGATGATGATGACTGGAACTACAACTTTGATAATGTATTACGTTGCAAGAGAAAATAATCTTAGGAAACCTCAAAATCACTACATAGTATAAAACAAAGTCGCTTTTAAGCCGGAAACTACACGATTCTATATTGATTATCACTTATTCCTCTTTCCATGTCATTTAAACCAAATAAAATGTAGTCGGTTCTATATTGCAACCAAAGTACTGAAACCTGGCAACGGTACAGCATAAATGGCATATAAATACTGCACGTTAGGCTGTTTATTCGTCTGTTACGCGGTTTGGGAAGTGATCCAAGAACGAAATAATAATATGCGGTCATTTTCTATTCTGCCGCCATAAAAAAATGTAAAATTAATACACAAAAAAAAGGGAAATGTCGTATACCTACTACACAAGCTTCCCGCGTGTGGATTCCCCCGCGTAAATCCTGTTCCCGTAGGAACTTTATAATGAAATAAGCCTAATGCCTTCCTCGTTAAATGGGCTATCTAATATTGAACGAAGTTTTCAAATCGGACCAATAGTTTCTGAGATTAACGCCTTCAAACAAACAAACTATTTAGCTTTCTATATTGGTGTAGACTTTGAATGGAAAATTGAATATTCTAAAGGTATATTAAATATGGAAAATACTTTAGTTCGTGAGCGCAAGAATAAATTAAGAAACGTTATTTTTATTGAGGATAAATAACTTAACAATACATTCAACTCGCATCAAGTTAGTTTATTTCGTTTCACATTTAATGAACGCAAGAATAGAGTAAAGTAGCACATAAAGTAATTTGGAAATATTCAAATATTAGAATAAGAGACAAAAGAGATGAGCAGTTTTTGATTACATATGTAGGTAAATTATGTTTTCTGTGAAATAAAGAAATAAGGATTTCATCAGAATTCATCAAAATAACTCATGATAATTTGTATCAAAATCAAATAACTCTTTACTCAGAATACCGGGTTTGGACCATATATATAAAAGAGGTAGAGAATAGCGACAGTACGCCCAATGAGCTGCTCGACCGGAAAATACTTCCTTACAGAATACCACAGCCAAAAACATGACTGATTAATGTTGTATTCCTGTTAGTTAGTAAGGTCGCTAAAGTTCACGAGTGGAAGTTAAAAAGGGCCGGAAAAATAAAGGTGGCTAGTACATATCTACTATACTGGCACCAACTGGCTTTTTTATTTGGATCCTTATTATCAGGTATATAAGGGTCATTTTCCTGGTTAGGAATAAAGTAAAATGCTGCACAAGACATCTCTGTCCTGACACTAGGACCATTTTCCCACATCATATTTAGTAAAACACAGGTCATTGGCTTGCTTATACGAGTTTTCCAAATAGTTGAATAACAAGAACAAGTTACATTTACACAAGATCATTTAACATAAACAATGGCTGTCTTGAAAAAAATAACGATAATAAAAGGATTTAACAATATTGAGCAAAGGACTTGATATATTAATATTCATAAATTTGCTAATTTAGAATAACTATCGCGTGCTCGTAAAGATGCGCGTTAAAATAAGCGTGGATACGGAACATCTTATTAAGCCGCGACCACGAACTCCGCGTCTTGCGGGGAAGATGCGGTATAGTTAACCCACCCACGAAACCAAAGCACTACGTAGACGAGACCAGAGGCTACCATTTTTTTTTTTCGTAGACCCTTTTAATACCTTACCAGTTTTGGTGAACCCCCTATTGCTCACACTCTATCTGATTACACACATACAACAAGGGGGCCTGATTTTTTTTACGCCAATTTAGACCCCTATTAAGTCTCCCATGAACCCTTGAGAGTCCACCTAGACCACTTGGAGATTCATTGCTCTATATTTAAAACAATGCGTTAGAACGCGTCGCTGTCGCTGCCGCTACGCAAGACGCACATTTTGTGTTCACGGCGTTAGATTTAAGATGAAACTCGTCGCGCGTCCTCGCCATTTTATTTACACTGTGTTTTAAACACAGGCGAGTACGCGTAATCTACACAAATTTTAACGCATTCTCTTAGTCTAATTTTCACCAATGTATACATATAAATTTATAGGATATTCGTTTACATAAGACATGTATGACGCAAAATTAAACACTACTTAAAATTGATGGTCAAATAAAGTCAATTTGTGACATCAAATTTTATAATTATAACAGTTAATCATACGAACATTCAGAGAGTACCTACTTAATCAGAGAAAGTAAGAATGATTCAAGTATTTATTTTATTTACATATTTATTTTGGATTATTGGTGAAAAATAGACTTTGAAAAAGATATATAGAATGTGTATCCTTAACCTCGTGAAAATATATTATTTCTATATTATTATACATTGTAACATTATATTTCACAGCTGAATATAAATATATTTCCTTACAAGTATTATATTACATATTTATGTGAAACAAAATGTCTGTGGTATCATGTGTTTCATATTAAAATATTTAACTAATCGATTTCAAAGGCTTTAATAACATTTGAGAAGAGTTTGAGAGAGAAGACTATTGAACAAAAATAAATATTGACACAGCTTAAATTAAATGGTAACAACAGAATATAAACAAGCAGAGTTCAATTAAAGTGATAATTATTATTTGGCATTCGTCTTATTGAGGAATTCATTTAATAACATGGTTATTTTATTTAACATTCATTTTATAAAACATTTAATAATTAGCAGGTATTTTTAAATAGTTCGAACCTAAGAATTTCATCAAAGTATTATCAATATAAAGCGCAATCTATGGCATGACGCTTTTAAAGTGAACATTAATATTAATATTCCTATTATTATTTTTTTCTGCAACACACTTTTGCCTCTTGCTACCGAACATTTTTTCGTAAGTATCACTAAACTTATAACAAAATAATATAACAAAACAATATATAACTATAACAGCCACTCGAAAATAGTCAATACGATAAATGAGTTTTTATTCCAAATATGGGTCGCGGATTTAATAAGTCAACCCGTGCTTACAGTTGAGACAAACTAATGCCTGCTCTTTTACTAGCTTGCTTGTAAACCAGCCTAAAAACCTAACGTCATAATCCCGCAATCCCCCCCCCCCCCCCCCCCACCCCTGCAATCGCCCTGAGCCGAGATCCAAGTTAACAAAAAAACTATTAGACTGCAAAACTCTGCTAGTAATCTTTAGGAAAGGAATCTTTAGGAAAAAGGGCTTCTGGCTCACTACATAAAGTCCATCCGAAAAAAAACCTTGTATACCTTAATACTCGAAGGTTTGACTATATATGTAATATAAATTTATATAAGTTCTCAACTTAATCTTAGATCGTAATTTTCGAATTTAATTACAGCGACTTTCTATCCTTATTCTTATGAACAGTGTTTTTTTATATAATATTCGCATTCGCTAAGTAAATATTGTGCTAAATAAATACTATAAAGTATTAATTCAGGAATACTAAGTTTCACTGATGCCAAGCTTATCAGACTAATTCCAGAATGTGGTCGAACACAAAACACCAGAACCCGAATTCTGCTAATTAAAAACGCTTAAAGTAAACCTCAACGGGTATACGGTTTTAGGCATCAGGTATTCTGTACCGTCAAATAATTATGTTTCTTTTATATTTTTGCTGCCTTTTTTTTACACGACACAAATGCTTTGGCTGAAGACAATTGTGGTGGCAAGTGTGGTGGTGGCATCTCAGCCGATCGCAGCCGTACGTTATTGATCCCATGCGAATGAAGTTATTGATGCAACAATAGTCCCACTATGAGAATGTATCATGCAGTTTCTGAAGTCGACCACACACCTCCGCAGACCTCGGAAAAAGCTCCATACTTTCTTATACTCTGTTTATCGCATCAGTCGCATTCAATTGATCGCGTGCAGCTGTTGCGATCGGCCGTATTTGACGGAAATAAACCTTTACAGAATAGCGTTATGGATATATTGTGATAAAATAAAAGCAGAATATAATATGGAGGTATAATCTGCAAAATCGATTACCTATACGTTTAAATAACTTCATCGAACATAGCCCAAGGTCCCAGTCCTAGCCTTTGCCGCCAGAGCCATCAAATAACTGAATTCAACTCAAATAAACAGTCTACAAATTTCTCTACTAAACTACATAACCGTTTCTATTACAAATGTCTGTGAATTCCTCTTAAAATGAGACGTACGTCAATGTCTCGCCGATTTTACGAGGGCGTCCTTTGTTGGGCCCTGTCGTAAACTGTCTCGGCCTGCCAAACTTGATTTTGCTGGTGCAGACATGTTTTTTGTTACTTATGGATAGCAGCCAGCTTTGATCAAGTTAGATTTATTATTTACTGTCACTTGGTGCCTGGCGACGCCCGCTGAAATTTTTGATAATTGGAGTGGGATTTTTCAAAATTTTCTTTCACGCAAATGAATACACTAAAAAAGTCCGCTGATCCATTTTGTTGCATTCCTGCCGTTCATTTTTATTTATGTAGATTTGTAGGTAGAATATGATTAGATATGCGAACTGATTTGTTTTTGTAGTGCATATAGCAGTAGTTTATTGATTGACTTGAATAATTTAAAGTTGGCTCTGTTGGTGGCTCCGTGGTGACGGCTGTTGGTTATGAGACTTCGTGTTGTCGATTTGATTACCATTCGAAACAATTAGTGATGTGTAGGTACTTTTGTTTGTTGGTTTTGTTTTTGAATCGGGTATGATCTGTTGTTCGTCTCAGGGCAGTCGATGATTTGGGGATAGAGGATTTATGACTTTCGACGGAAATTTGTCGAACTACTTTACTCGGACTTAGAGACTACGAGGTCATCGCAAGATTCTACTTTACTTGGACTTCTACGGGGTCCTTGGAAGATTTTTTGAAAATTAACGTTCGGATTGAGCGACACAAAGCTGCCAATAGGCAAAAAAATAATATTTATTTTCAAATATTTTATTCTCTATTCAATAAAGCACCGTTTTCTATAAAGATTCGAGTTAACAGAATTGGTCATAAACGTGTTTACTGCAAACCCAGTTATTAGCTGTATTTCTATTGTAGTTAGAACTATTAGTAAATTAATTATGTGCCTTTGTTTGAAAACGGTTAACCACGTTATAACGAGAGGATTTATAATTGTTATCGTTTGTCGACAGCTAGTTCCGTTAAGTTGGTATTTCATATGACTTTGCGAACATTTATTATCATTGGAATAATTATGTGTAGTAAATGCTAATGAAACCTCAACAAGGTTTAATCTCTCAATACAGCTCATTATTACACACTTGCTTTACAGCAGTATTCGTTTTAAAGGGTATACGTAGCTGTTGCCTGTGAATTTGTTCGTGTACATTTAGCTTAGTCTATACAAACTTTGTCACAGAAAAGGAACGGTTGGTGGTTCCTCCACTCAAAATGAAGATCTTCTTTGCCGGGCGAGTTGGTATGCCTAGTGGCCGATAGCTATATGTTGATATTTAGTACTTGTATGTATAAATGTTAGAATTGACTTGCACTTGTATTGCGCGATACAGGTTAGTTCTGATGCTAAATACTAGATGGCGCTGTTCGTCTTCTTGGAGTTTGTACGGCTACTGGAAATATCGCTACACCACTGTTTATCATCCTCTAAGCGGTGCTAGGTTTAAATTCATTTCTTATGGAAATAAAAATGCGCTTTCCAAGTTTCAGGTCTCAACAATCAGCTGTTTAGCCTATGAGTTGATCCGTCAGTCAGTCAGTCGTTCAGGACAAAGCGTTTTATTAAAATAGATTTAATATTTGTAAGAAAATAATTGAAAATAATGAAAATACAATTATTTGATAGAGGTTAAACTTTAAATAGCAATTTGGAAGTCAATATTTTTTCCAGACCAAGACATTTTTAAGTGGTAACGGATTCTTTATTATTATTTAATTACGGTAATAAGGTTCAAGTTCAAAATACATCTTTCCGTACCTAAACGTTAGCAAGCGAAGGTAATATTTAAAATTCTAGCCTTCTATTTTTTTGTTTATAAAATAAAAATATGTCTGCAGAAGCAAACCATTTAATTGTATATTGAATACAATAATAATTCTAATGCCATTCACACGTTAAGTTAATCAACGTCGCTTCACAGACAGACAGCTGTTTCTGAAAATAAATCCAGGTTTCAAACAAAGTAACGGAAACAAAGTATATTTTTACACTGAAATTAAAACTGTAAGAATAGATACAGATGTCAGTTATTCTTTTTATTTGTACAATGTCTTTTGTTCAGTTTTAGACTGCATATAGACATTAATATAAGTATAATATATTACTTATAATAATGTACTTGTGGAGTACATTCAACGATATAATCGTGTACTAAGTCTATCTACTCTGTGAATTAATTCGTTATAAACTCATTCACAGAAAAAAAATGTATACGCCAATGTACTGCGTAAAACAATATAGGTATAAGGCCGGGACTCCACCAAAGCGGAGACGAGACGAGCGAAGAGATGTGTTTTAAACTACCAATATTATTGCGTTATTGAGTCATCTCCTCTCCGCTCAGCTTCAGTGGAGATCACTGTACAGAGATATGTTATATTTGTATGGCGCGATGTAAGCGGAGATGTGAGCTGTGTGCAGACGATGCACGGTGGAGACGAGATTTCTGATACACTACGCATTTCCACACAGCTTCGGTGGATTCACCCGAGCTAAAAAACATCTCTTCTCACACACCCAGCACATCACACACATCTCCGCTTTGGTGGAGTCCCGGCCTAATTGTATGGCTCCGCTGATGCGAAGTGCCTTAAAAATTCAACCAAAACGGATAATGAAAATTCCGGTTGAAATTGATGATCCCTCGTACACTCTACAGATGCTTTTTATGTGGTACTGTGACTAAAGATAATAAAAAAATCTGTACAAAATTAAATTCCTGAATATCACGGCCATAAACCTTATTAAATTCTTTGAAACTACGCAGACATTTTGTTTCAGGACAACTGCATTATATTGTACTTTTTAATTTAAATTATTTACATTATTTATGTAGTTAACTAAATGAATACTTTAATTTATTGCCTCGCAATTAAGAATACATTTAAGAAAATTATAATAGGAAATTAAGGTCAATGCATATTTATACGGAATCGCTCCCGCATTGCCCGGCTCTAAAGTCTGTTTACATTGGTTGTGCAATTTGCTTTAAGCAAGTGGTCCAAGCGCTGCTAGTTGCAGCAAGCTTGCTGTATTCTAGATTTTTTGCAGCGATGCAATATAAAATTTAGTATATTTATACTTTATAGTATTTCATGTCTGAATTTGATTTTCTTTTATATATTTATAAAAAGTACAATACAGTGTGACTGATCATTTCCAAAATCTAACTTAACTATGTTAAATTACACTCACAGCATTTTCTCAATTCGTTTTCTTTCAATAAGTTTATGTATTTTACACTAGCACTTTATTTTCCTAATGAAGGCACTTGTCTTCTCACGAAGAATAGCAACGTCCATAGTGTGGTCTCTATTCGAAACCGTGAACTACTGCTCGCTACTGCATCTGTGAACAACGAATAACTTTTAGAAATATTAATAATATAATAATATTAAGAATGGATGGATGGATAGATGGATGTTTGTTACTCTTTGACGCCAAAACTACTGAATAGAATTGTCTAAAATTTTGCACCGGGATAGGTTATACGCTGGATTAATATATAGGCTACAAAAATCATGCTCCAACACGCTAGAGCAGAGTAACGCGGGTAAAAACGCGGGGAAAAAACTTGTATTTATATATTTTTAGAAAATTTCATAAAAGTACGCAGCAATTTTGACTCGCTCATCACTACATAATACAAAACAAAGTCGTTTCCCGCTGTCCGTCTATGCCTATGTATGATTAGTTAGATCTTTAGAACTACGCAACGGATTTTGATGCAGTTTTCTTTAATAGATTGAGTGATTTGAGAGGAAGGGTTAATGTATAATAATACATCAGCATTACACCCGTGCGACGCTGGGGCGGGTCGCTAGTGTAAGATTAAATTGTATTTGACGACACTGATTAAGTTAGTTGCTTTTGAGACCTGGTGAGTAAGGTTCGATTCCCACCCGCGACAATTATTTATGGGAACCATAGATATTTGTTCTGGGCCTGAGTCTGTCCTTTGTGTATTTGTAAAGTCGCCCATGACACAGGGATTGATGAAAATAGAGGAAAAGTTATCTTAAAAAATATATTTCATTTTAAAGGTACATGTACACACTGAAACATTGCTTGTTTTCGCTTAAATCATATAAATAGGTAATAATATCTTGTGACTGCCGTTTAGCGCTGGCGGTTAGTGTGATACTTACGTGCATTTTGTTAAACTCTAATATTGTAAATAATTTCAAACAAAACCCAGCTCTATTTGGGGCACAAATATTTTCCGCTTGTATACAGCAATAAAGCTGTTTAAAATTGAACGTCTCCCCATGAGGCTAAAGCTATAATAACTACATCTGCAAACGGAATAATCTTATGTTATAACCACAAGATTATTCTACGATCATTACACGTCTGGCCACTGCGGCCACTTCCAAATAACCTATCACATTACCACTGTAAATATATCGAATCGATGCGAGAATAGGAACGTTTCATTGCATCTCCTCACCCAAGTTCAATAGCTTCACTAAATCGCAGCGCTGCAGCGGAGAGCTAAATTGGAATCCAGTCTTTATGACTTAAAACCTATTGCAAATCGATCTCGGTCGCACTTGATTGTAATTTTAGTAAGCTGGTTATGGTCAGTACGAAGATATTTAGATGGAAAGAAGTCTTTTGATGTGTTTTTGTCTACGTCAGCTTTTAAGGGTACCAATAGAATTTTCAAAAATCAACGAATTATTCTAAGTTTGGGTCTTAATTCCCTCCCAACCACTGACCCAAATTCCGTGAGGCCAGCGAACTGTCAAGTAGAGTGACAAAACTCCCCTAAAAATCTAAAGTCATCATTGTTCATTCCCCCACCAGCTACCGTCCTGAGCCGATGTCCAAGTCCCAAAGGGGATACCCTCTTCCTCTTGCGCAGTTTGTTTAGTTTGTAGTACCTAAACCATTTATTGAGACTGGAGCTCTGCTTGCCTTTATGTCCGGTGAAGTAGCAAAAGCCTCGTGGCTAACTATCTAATGTCCGTCCGAAAAAAATGAGTCTTAATAATTGACCCCCGTGCGCGTTCGTCGAACGTGTGACTCATGTGGACAAAGGCGGGTAGCGGGTGGAAGGAGGCGAAGCTAAGTGTTCACGTCGTCGTTCAGTGTGATGCGCGAGCCTTAACATTTATTTAACTCCTACTGAAATTACTTTGTACATTTGTATTTATTTTTTTGAAGAAACTTTTAGAATATAATATGCTTTCTGCCAGAATATGTTTCTTTTCATGTTTTATTTCTTAAATTCCAAGAAATAAAAACAATATGTTGTTCGTGTATTCCGCCTTATCTCTAAAATGGTAGTACCTATTTTAGTCGAGACTTTCATTGTTGTGGTATTTAACGGCGACATAGTCGCTGGCAGCAGCGTGTAATAAATTCAAAATTTCAAAATTCAAAATTGTAGCAAGCAAAAATACGATTTTGCTTGCTACAATTTTAAGTGCGGGTAATTCCAATACATACATAATATTGATACGCCAATATTATGTATGTATTGGAATGACCCGTTTAAATATAGGTACTTGATATGGTGTTCCATTAAACACGTCATTATAAGAAATATATCATGTATTGATATCTACCGCGGAGTTTGCAAAAGTTTCTTCCATACAAAGTCTGTCCCCATAGTAACGAATACGATAAAAATAACCAAATCAGTAAAGTCGTTACCAAGTAACACGCGTCCATACATTATGACGATCATTAAGGAATATTATATTAAAAATATGCATTAAAATTAAACATCCTATAAAGTATAAATTTTAAAGAAATTGGGATGATTTTGGATTATGAGTTTATTTTCCTTCTAATCTCAAAACGCGCAAGCTAACGTTATTGGATTATGTTATTGTTAATTCTTCAAAGTAAAAAAGAAATTCCGAGGATTTAGCTAAAGCAAAGCGTCTTGAATAAACGAGATTTTTAAGTCGCAAATATTTAAATTAAAACGAGTGCCTATTCTTTCGCATTTTTACTCAACGAAGTAGCAACGAAGACGTGTCGGGGGGGAATAAGATGTACCATGAATAAGAACAAAAACGACTGTTTTTTATCAAAAATATTGAAGTCCGTTGAAACCTTTTTTCTGTTTAAAGACCACCCCGAGTATCTTTTTTTATTTATTTCACAAGACAACGCCTACAATCGGTAAATATATTGCTGTGTCGCGGGGGATTTTAAAAAGAATTAATCTACGGACCCAGACTCTCAGAATAACTATTTGTAGTTCGCACAAATGAACTACGGTCCAGAGTTTGTATGGTGAAATCCTGCTAAAATTATTAAGGCGAAAGTTTGTAAGTATGGATGGATGGATGTTTGTTACTCTCTCACGTAAAAACTACTAAACGGAATTGGCTGAAATTTTGCACCGGGATTGGTTATACGCTAGATTAACATATAGGCTACAAAACATCACGCTCCGACCCACTGGAGCAGAGCGGTATTAACCCGGGTAATACCGCAGCTAGCCATAATATATGCGGACGAAGCCGCGTGCCAGTTGCCATATAAAACTGAAGTTTGTTTGCTTGAACAGATTGGAAGCTTATATTTTATATGAAATTTATATTATAATCGAGTCGCTTCTTGCGCGCGGTTTTATCGGCGTACCTTCCGTTACCATAAGAACTTCTTAATTAAATATAGCCTGTAGCCTTCCTCGATAATTGGGCTATCTAACACTGAAAGAATTTCTCAAATCAGATCCTGATATTAGTGCGTTCAAACAAACAAACTATAAGTATATTTATTTTATATTAACTATCCGGTTGTACTCACGGTTTGTATTCATCGAATATGTCCGACTAGTTTCGAGAGTGTTAGTTGCCCGCGCCGGCGCGGCGCGCGCCGGCGAGTCGACTACTCCTTGAAAATGGACCTCGGGATGGTCTCGAAACTAGTCGGTCATATCCGATGATGACAAACTGTGAGTACAACCGGATAGTTAATTTAAAATATTTGTACCACTCACGAAAGTTTTTATTCTAAAATATAATGTCTTTCAAAATTGAGATTAATAACTTTAGTCCCACGGCAGGAGTCGAACCTGCATCTTAGGTTTAGGCGTGTTATTAAAAGAGATTGATAAATTTCGGTTGGGTTCCACCGTAGCCGAATTGGTTAATGCATTAGGGGACAAACCTAAGATGCAGATTCGAGTTCTTCCGGTGGTCTAAAATTAATCTCAATTTAGTAATCTAGTACGTGGTAAATTTTTCCGTAAAATACCTATGCAAAAAAATTAAATTACCTATGAGTATATTGCCTTGAGGACCGCAACAAATTTAATACAGATACGTTTTTAGGAATAAGAAAATCTTATGTTTTAAATTCCTTCCTTAGGGAAATGGGAGTCAGTAAAAAGAAAATTAGATAAAGAAGTGAGTAGTCATAAGCCACTGAAGAGCAACTAGTGATGGAATAAAATAAGATGGCTATATAGCTTGGAAGTAACTTGTTCTAAAATAACACTGCGGCATAAAAATATTGTAATATAATGAAATAATGAATTTTATTCAGCACTTAGGTATTTACATACACTTAAGTACTTGTCAGAATTACAATGTACGAAGATAAAATAATAAATAATAAAAAACTATAACTAACAGATAATTCTTACTCTATAAGATATACGACTAAGTAATTAACAGTAGCAGGTAGGCAAAAGCAAATCATACAAATCTACAGACTGTAAAGTCCGTCCGTCTGTCCTGTGATATTTTTTGCAATTAACCAATTATTATAATTATAAGTAGAAATTAAAACCGCATCCAAATTGCAAGTGGTCACGTCCAACTATTGTAGTTATGTCACTACAACAACTTTTTTCATTTTAAACATTAATAAAAATGCTAACCAAATTCAAACCATGCTATTTATGTGTTTATATTAATCCTTATCCAAATAAATTATTTTATGGTCAAGACCATTTAACTACCTATAAAATAGTTTTTAAATTATTTAAATTGGACTTTCCATTCAAAAGATAGGTATTACGAATTAAAAAATTCATATATATATATCTATTTACATAAAACAAAGACGGGTTTGTTACAACACTTATAACTCGAGATCGGCTGGATCAATTTTCATGGTTTTTGTTTCGTTGGATTTGTCTACGCCCTAAATAGCAGAATACATTTTAAAAACAAAAGAAAGTCGTGTTAGTTACACTATTTATAACTCAAGAACGGCTGAATCGATTTGGCTGAAAATTGGTAGGGAGGTAGCTAAGAACTGGGAGAAGGACATAGACTTTTGGGTAGGGGTAGGGGTAGGGTAGGGTAGGGTATAGGGTAGGGGTAGCGGTAGGGTAGGGGTAGGGTAGGGTAGGGGTAGGGGTAGGGTAGGGGTAGGGGTAGGGTAGGGGTAGGGTAGGGGTAGGGTAGGGTAGGGGTAGGGTAGGGCAGGGGTAGGGTATAAAAGTCCACCCGTGCGAAGCCGGGGCGGGCCGCTAGTTAGAAATAAATCAGTTCACATCATACTTTTGGCCGTTGCATTCGTCTCCTGACATAATACCCTATTCTCACGTGCACACAGTATATTGTCAAGTTTAATAACATTTAAACATAAACTACCTATTTTTACAGCCACGCGACCATTTTGGACGTTATATAATTAATCTGCAAATATAATATCATATCTTTTTACTTCAGTGGCACCCTGGGTTGTGGTCCTAAACCCCATAAGGGTGCCCTCAGGTGTGTGCCACTTAGATATAGTTGGCTGGAGTTTTTTGTAGACATTATGATGTTCTTCAATATTGTTGTACATTATTTTGTTCTATCGCTAATAGTTTCGGCAGCGCATTCGACGAAAGACATTTTAAGACTCATTTTTCTACACCTTCGGTTACATTGTTCAAATTTTAATAAGGATCCCTAATTTTTTTCAAAATGAAATGTAGCCTATTTCAAATTGGAAAAATGTAGCATTCTATTGGTGAAAGAATTTTTTAAATCGGCCCAGTACTTTTTGAGCCTATTCATTACAAACATACAAACATACAAAAATAGGTACAAATCTTTCCTCTTTATAATATTAGTGTAGAAGTGTAGATTTATGTTTTAGTGGCTAAGGTAACGTAAAAAAGGTTGCATTGCTTTGTATGACAATGTTTCTATTTCCGAAATTATACAATTATCCTAGCCGCAATTTTTACGTAATTAAATTAGCCTGCGGGACTCAGAATAACCTACCTAAAGTTTCTAAAGCATTTGCCACTGAGACACCGGCGCAAACATTTTGTTGTTAGGTAATTAGTATAATTAATTTTAAGCACGTAAATATTTTATTATGTTTCCTGGATTCATAAAAGGGTCGCAAAAGTCACAATATGACTCGTAATCCCAGCGGGGTGCAGGTAGTATTAAATATGCTAAACTATATAAGATTTACACCACGTTTCTGAAAGGGTGATTAACGTTGGAATTAACTAATCAGATGTCATGTCACATTGTTAAGTGTCAAGTGATTTTCTAAAATCATGATTAATTACTTTGGTTTGATTACTGCCGTGTGGTTTCCGGCTTAGAATAGACCATCCCATGTCCTCCCATGGGTGTCGTAAAAGGCGACTAAGGGACATAATATGGCTGGTGGATGGGCAGCAGCATCTATTAGCTCAAGATTTACATCTTACTGCTATCACCAATCCGTCTGCCAAGCGTGGTGATTATGGCAATATCCCTCTACGATCCTGGCTTGCCAAGGTCTGTTAAGAGGAGGCCCATGTTCTGCAGTGGACGTCAACGGGCTGTTGATGATGATCATGATTGATTACTGACATTTTGGTTCAGAAGCTAATGAGAAATGTCATTTTGGATGTACTGTTAGTTCATTGCAATACTCGGCTTTGAATATTCACTTCAGTAAATAGTAGAGGTGTGCAAAGTGGTTACTTTTCCGTCACCGTGTCCGTGGTTCCAGTGACTCGAAAGTAACCGTTAAAAATAATTGTGACTTTGTCACGTCGGTTACTGTCATCACAAATACATGCTTCCGAGGTTACAAGTTCCTCTCATTTAGGTAGTTATCGTCACAGTTGTCACTTCGATCACGATTGGGTACACGATTCAATTAGAGGTTGTCATTCGGCAATGATGAAGCGGCCGTAGCCCAATGGCTAGGGCGTCGGACTTGTACTCTTGAGGTCTTCGGTTCGAACCCCACCCTTTCACTACCAACGTGAACCCACTCGTAACACAAGCATTTTAGCTTAGCACGAGGGGTTAACAAGAATACTAGTAGAATGTAAAACACAGCTAGAAATCATTAAAAAAAAAATGTTTTGCTCTTTTCTTGAAGTCTTTTCTTCTAATCTTGAAGTCTAAATACAAGATACAAGAGGGAGAGAGACTGGCAAGTCTCTCTCCCTCTTGTATTTTATGTACTCTTGTATTGCGCGGCAGCGCAATTCATGTGACACGGACCGACACACGATACTTTGGAACGTAGTTCCTTCTTGAAAGATCACAGTGATCACTTTAGTCAGCCGATCACAGTGTTTTTTTCACTGTGACGTTATTTATCACCCAACTTTAGTATGTAGTGTCTCACTGTCCTTGTCCATTGATATGGTAATTTTAATCATCAAAGTGACACCTCACATTTACTAGTAAACTCATAGTCTCAAGTGCTATTAAAGCATAGGAGGGTCTAAACTCATTTTAAAAGCGAAGTTTAAAGGTATTTTGATTGTTTGTTGCTTTTATTAACATTTGAGACATGTCTGTGTAAAGCTAGCTTCATCCGCTAAACTCCAGATCCCGTAGAAACTTCATCATTAAATACATCCTATTTTATTTCTGGACTGTGAAGCTTGCTAATGATGAAAGATTTTTCAAATCTGATTTGTAGTTTCTGAGTTTAGCACTTTCAACCAAACAAACCCTTCGACTTCACCTTTCAACATTATCCGATTATGTATGTTGTTATTTTTTTCTGAAAACTTTCCTCAGGGACGAATATCCAATCATGAAATGTCCAACGAAATAAAAGTTTGTTCACAATGAGGATTGAGTTCAATGACGCAACACGCAAATACGTTGCGATATCGTAAACCTAAATCGTTACAAGATTGCAATAGCCTTATTTCAACAAAATTGATTTTTTTACCTATGTATTTAATATTTGAATGAGTTGAACCATTAGCCAGGTAGTGATCACAAAGAACCTCCATATTTAAAACTCTATGCTCTCGAAATAAAGTTCAAAGTATCGGGTGACTCAAAAAAAAAGTTCAACAAGGCTTATTGAATTTGCTTTTTTTTGTTTTACTGCTACAGTAGCATAGTCTCGTTTGGTTAGGTTAGGTCAACTACCTGCCTAACGGCTACCTTAACATTATTTTTGTTTTGATTTTTTTTCGGACGAAACTTCAGCCCCATGAATAGTTGACAAAGTGAAAAAGAATAATAAGAGCTTACTCTGGATTTTACACAACTATTTTCACATGATGTACTAGTTATACGTTATACATATATAAATATCGCCACGCCTTTCACACATAGGAGTAGGCAGAGATAAAGAAACTACTAATAATACTTAAAATAGTTCTGCCAAAATATAAAAGCCAATATACCTTCACAAAGAACTGAAATCAAATTTTTATAACGAATTTTTACGAATGTTCTAGTCTGTTCGAGTGGTGACTTCTAAATTGAAACCGACCTATTTTTGTGTGGTTCACTTTTCAGAATCCATATACTATGTCAATATTGCACTTTTTCGTTCACATGTAGCATACGACTTTGCTTGCGTTTATTTTATTTACATAACTATTGAACAAAAGGCAGAAATTGATTTGTTTTTGTGATTTTTTTGTCATACATAATCAACAGCCCGTTTACGTCCACTGCTGAACATGGGCCTCCTCTTAACAGACCTTGGCAAGCGAGCATCGTTGAGGATTATTTCCATAATCACCACGCTTGGCAGACGGATCGGTGATCGCAGTAAGATGTAAACTTAAGCTAATAGATGCTGCTGCCCATCCATCAGCCGTATGTCCTTTAGTCGCCTTTTAGGATACCCATGGGAGGACATGGGGTAGTCTATTCTAAGCCGGAGACCACACAGCTGCTTCACGCATCGCAGCGAAAAGTTGTACTAACTTTAACTATTTTATGAATGTTAATACTTACTATTTTTACTAAACATATAAGACGATATATGCGGACGACTGGCCACGAAGAGCCGCACCGACATACTACGCACGTGCGGCGGTCGGGTCGCAAGTGTCGCGCGACATCGCAGCGACAAATACCCGCGATGCGTCGGGTAGTCGTCGGGGTACACGTGGAACGTTCTCCACGACGCTTGGAGGCCGTCCCCGTCTGCTGCGGAGACGTGGAGCTTCCCCGTTATTAGAGGATCCTGGAAAAAGAAAATTATGTTAGAAAAAAGGTCGGAAAGAATTGTTTTTGCGTGGAACTAACACAGAAATAATATATTGCTCTCTTCGTATATATATATTAAGATTTAATATTTTTTTGGTGTATAGAATTGGCTCCGAAACTACATGACCGATTTGAAAAAGTCTTTCACTCTTAAGAAGCTACACTATCCCCGGATGACATAGGCTATATGTAATTATGAAGATCCCACGGGAACAGGAGCTAAGTGGGTGAAACCGCGCGCGGGAAGCTAGTTTGTTATAAAACATTAATTTCATGCAACATTAATTGATATCAGTTATTAATTATTGTTGATATCAGTTTACTGTGTCTACGACTTCTGTGGCGTAGAACTAAATAACCTCGCTTTAACCCTCGGTGTTCGTAGATTTGATCCCCGCCGTAGGAAACTACTTGGAGTAAATTCAAAAATTTATTTTCGTCTCTGTTTGGTTGAGACGAAAATAAATTTACTTTGCTGTGCCCGACAGGGTCCACATTGAACAGAATTTGTAATAATACCACCTAAAAACACTGTGGAATGCAATAAACGATTGAGTATTGAGTATTGAGACACGAAGTTAGTGCCTCGGAAAGCACGCTTAGCCATTGGTCCCGATAATTAAGCAATTAAATTTATTCAGCACTTACAAATACATAGAGTATTAACATACATTTGTAGTTGTCAGCATCACAATAAGACTATAACTAACAAAATTATCACTTAAGTAACGAAAACCTAAAAATGATGATGAACATTGATTAATAATATCAGCCATACAAGAGTAATTGACCGTAAAACAGTCTTTACTAAACTTAAACATCCATTTGAGGTTATATTGCTACTGTAGCCATGTTTTGCAAACGGGTTGGTGATCGTACTATCATGTATACACAAAGGTAAACTCAGTTGCCAGTTTCCTGAAAACGATTTCACAGATCACTGTATGACAATCAGGAACATTGCGATGATTAAGTGACTAGTTGTGTTTGTGTGGTTTGGTACATCTTCGTTATTTCTGACATCTCATCTCAGCCGTAGGACGTCCACTGCTGGACATAGGCCTCCCTTATAGATCTCCAGTTATTGCGGTTAGAAGCGGCCTACATCCACCGTGATCTCGCGGCCTTAACCAGATCATCCGTCCATCTAGTAGGTGGACGTCCTACGTTACGCTTGCCGATCCGCGGTCTCCATGCGAGAACTTTTCGGCCCCAACGGCTATCTGTTCTCCGAGCTATATGGCCTGCCCATTGCCACTTCAACGAACTAATCCGTTGGGCTATGTCAGTAACCGGCGTTCTTCTACGTATCTCTTCAGTTTTTATACGATCTCGTAGAGAAATCCCGAGCATAGCCCTCTCTATAGCTCGCTGAGCGACTCTGAGCCTGTTCATAATGCCTATAGTGAAGGACCACGTTTCGGATCCATAGGCAACACACTTTGATACTTCAAAACAACTTTTTATTCAATTATATGGTTTATTCATCTCGTATTGGAGTTGTTTTTAAAACCATTAACTTATTTGAGCTAAGTATCTAATACAACATTTATAAAATACCGGATCGCTTCTCGAATATTCTCGTCGCTTCCTTTTCCAGTATTCCAACAAGTTAGCCTTTGTATTTGTCTGAGAACAACTGTGCACTTACAGACAATTTCATCTCGAGAACTTTCGTAGCGATTGTGAATAACTTATGTATCAGATCGACCGGACCCGATAGACTGTTTTCTTTTATAAGAAAATCTTGTTTTAAACAGAGTTTTTCAAAATATACCTTCAAATAATATAACTATATCTTTAACCTTAAAAGCAATGACGTGTAATATGTCTTGTTTCAAGTTGCTCAATAATTCTTTAATCATCAGCCAGTACAACGTCCACTGTTGAACATGGGCCTCCTACCGAGGGAGGGTTTTGCCATAGTCACCACGCTTGGCAGGCGGATTGGTGACCGCAGTATTATGTTGTAGTATACAAGAAAACGCTGCAGCCCGTTCCCTGGTATACGCTTGTTATAGATGATGTTATGACAATCGGGACCAACGGCTTAACGTGCACGGAGGGTAGTCCCTCAACCAACCAGACCCGGAAAGAAATCTTAGAATTTACACAAAGGATTCTTGATCGAACCCACGACCTCCGAGACTTAAAGCGAGCCAAATACTGCTACGCTACGGAGGTTTTCTAATATTTCCAGTAGGTATCTTTTATTTGAAAACATAAATATATTCAGTCAACTCTTTTCAACGACAGGTCGAAATTCTTCGATTTTGTCTCACATGTCTCACGGGAATTTCTTTGTTCCTAACTTACTACAATGAAACTTTAAAACTACTTTTAAACTTAAACATTTTACTGGGTAGCTTTCGTATACGTTATAGTTCTAAGCTTTTATATTTTCAACAATAATAAAACTAACTAACTAATAAATTATTTGCTATTCGAAATCTATGTTTCTTGGTAACGTTCCCAGAATGCTGGCAGCATTGCCCCAGCCGACAAGGCCGCTTCGAGGTTTCCATAAATTATTTTGTCTCCCAGTTTATAAGGCCTTAATACCTATTTCGATACCCAAAAGCATAAACACATAACCACTATCAAGTATGGATTGGGTCACAATGCTTGCCGAATAACATATGTAGTAAGCCACAAGGCTTTTGCTATTCACCGGACATAAAGGCGAGCAGAGCTCCAGCGTTAATATATGGATTAAATTCTAGAAATTCAGCAACCAGAATAAGATGGCGTTTGTGGAACTTGGACCTCGGCTCAGGGCGATCGCTGGCGGGGGATTGAGGGATTATCGCTTTTAATTTTTCAGGAGTTTTGTGCAACTGCCGCTTTACTTCACAGTTCGCGAATGAGTAATAAATGTATGTTTTATATTGCTGCATATGTATTTATAGTCTTATCATAAAATATAATCCAAGGCTTTGTTCGAGAACGTTATTAAATTATTAAAATGTTTTCTTGTAGCTGTAAATAATACTTTCACACTAAGCTTTTAGCTGTAAGCTCCATCATACCACTCTATCGCACGATGGTGGCGTGTACGAATGGAAACATAATTACACGTTGTTGTGTTTTATTATTCAATAAAATGTGTAATTTATATAGTTAGATAGGCCTTTTAATTTTATAACCCATCCATCAAGCCATCATCAGTAGGTCACATTTGACAAACTGGAAATTTGGTTCTTGGTTTAAACTTACAGGATCAAGGATTTGGTTTACGCGGCAAATAAATCTTGAAGTAAAATTATATGAAACACCATTATAAAGCAGTGTCTCTTTTTTCCGAGAAGAGATGAATTAGGCTTCCACACAATCGCAACCTCAGAATAATCATAAGATGAGGAGAAGGTTTATTCTCTAAGGTTAGGACCACACTGTTATGGCGACTGCAAAGCGGTGGCGTTTTCATGAAAACAAACTCATATAAACATATGTCGGCGGCCACATTTATTTTATTTTAATATACAGGGGAAATAAATCTCTGTGTAGCTGGGGAATTATAAACACTTAATTCACGGACACAAAACACACCCACACTCAGAACAATCTGTCTGTGGTCCACACAAACAGTTGTTCCGGGTTGGAGTTGAACCTATAACACCGGGTCTACAAGTCAACTACAGTAACCAATAAGTGCACACACTTCTAGAACGACAATTGGTTCATCAGGTAAAATTATATCTACACTGAATATATAGCTGAAGCATTTATTTGCTTGAACGCGCTAATCGCAGAAACTCCTGGTTTGATTAAAAAAAATATTTTAGTGGTAGATAGACCATTTATCGAGAAAGGCATAGGCTGTATTTTATTGTGAAGTTTCTAATGGAATGGGAGTTACGCGGGAAGCTAGTGTATTTGCCGTGTGGTTTCCGGCTTAGAATAGACCACCCCAAGTCCTACCATGGGTGTCGTAAAAGGCGACTAAGGGACATATGGCTGATGGATGGGTAGCAGCGTCTATTAGCTCAAGGTTTACATCTTACTGCGATCACCAATCCGTCTGCCAAGCGTGGTGATTATGGCAATATCCGTCAACGATCATGGCTTGCCAAGGTCTTTTAAGGGGAGGCCCATGTTCAGCAGTGGACGTTAACGGGCTGTTGATGATGAATCTAGTGTAATATTTATAATAGTGTATCTAATAATTACATAACACTTGCTTCAACGGTTGTTTATAAACAACCACTGAATCCTTATCTAAATCTCAAAATATACCAAAACATAACAAAGGAAATATTCACAAGACACTTCACAACAAAATCTTTTTCACAACTTCTTACACAAAAATACCGACCATGTATTTATTCAGCAAGAAAAGAACGGCATCTGCCATCGTCATATGAGTTTCATAACAGGTAGCTTCATTGTCAAGCGAGTCATTAGTATTCCGGCGACGTGCCATGCAAATGTATGAGATCCATACACCAACGGTTTGGTGACATGTCTACAACTTCAAGAACCTTTTTACATTTTCAAGTAAGAAATACCTCAAGAATGTCTACAGGGATGTAAAAGAAAAGGATTTTTTGGAGTGATTAATTAAGTGAAGAATAGATGGAAATCTTTTAATTAATAGCACGAAAACGATTATAGAAATAGTTGCTAATGAATATAATAATATATTAATTAACGCTCAATCACGTTACTTTGTATGTTATTTCATAGATGATCTTTACTACTATATAAAGCTGAAGAGTTTGTATGCTTGAACGAGATAATCTCAGAAACTTCTTGTCCGATTTGAAAAATTATTTCATGATATTTCAGATCATTGATAATCGAGGCCAATGGATTCACTTTTTTTCCGAAGGACATATTATGTTTTTAACCCTGAGGCTTTTGCTACTTCACCGGGCATAAATGCGAGCAGAGCTCCAGCCTACATAAATGGTTTAAACACTAAAAACTAAGCAACCTGCGCAAGAGGGCGTCCCCTGTGGGACTTGGACCTCGGCTTACGGCGGTCGTTGGCGGGGAGATTGAGGGATTATGGCTTTTAGTTTTTTTTTTAGGGGAGTTTTGTGCAACTTTCGCTCTATTTTACAGTTCGTGGGCCTCTCGGACTTCGGGTCTATGAGGGCATCTGAAAGTTCTTAGCAAACTAAAGGTCGGGAGGGCCAATGGCTTCACTATCATCATAAATCATCAAATTGAATATATCTTTCAGGTTTACTCGATAAATGGGCTATACCTATAACATAGACATAATTTTCTTTATATATTAGTATAGATATTCTAATACTTGCATAGCTTAATACATAGCTTTATCTAAGTCTACGCTAATATATTCTTTAGTATATACTTAGATAGAGCTATATATTTTACCTCGGATTCTCAATTCACTGATTGATTGCTTTCCCGAACATTTGCATTCGGTTTTAGAACTCATAAATCGCAAAGCAGGTTGACTAAGCGGTTTGGCTAAAGTAATTTAGTTACAGCTCCCAACGAATTCAGAATCGTTGCTTTAGTGGTAGCGTGTTTATGGTTCTACCACAGACAATGAAATTCCAAATTTGATTTAGCTGTGCCAACAAAAAGAAGTCGCACGAAGATTTTATTCTGTCACTAGCGGCCCGCCCCGGCTTCGCACGGGTGGACTTTTATACCCTACCGCTGCCATACCCTACCCCTACCCTAACCCTAACCCTACCCTACTCCTACCCTACCCCTACCCTACCCCTACCCCTACCCCTACCCTACCCTACCCCTACCCTACCCCTACCCTACCCCTACCCCTACCCTACCCCTACACTACCCTACCCTACCCTACCCTACCCTACCCTACCCCTACCCAAAAGTATCCTATGTCCTTCTCCCAGTTCTTAGCTACCTCCCTACTAATTTTCAGCCAAATCGGTTCAGCCGTTCTTGAGTTATAAATAATGTAACTAACACGACTTTCTTTTGTTTTTAAAATGTATTCTGCTATTCGGGACGGAAACAAATCCAACAAATCAAAAACCATGGCAATCGGTCCAGCCGTTCTCGAGTTATAAGGGTTGTAACAAACACGACTTTCTTTTATATATATAGATAACACTTTATTTATAACACAAGAAAGTCGTATTGCTGTTTGCCTTTATTTGATTTATCGAAAATGAAAATTGAAGATGCATTTTTGGAGCAACCTCTGTGGCATAATGGTTCAATCCCTAACCTACAAGAAATCTTTGAGTAAATCAAAAATATCTTTCCGGGTCTGGTTGGTTGTGGCACAATACTCCAGACAGGACGTTAAGCCATTGGTCCCCATTGCTAAAACATCATCTATAGCAATGGTATACCAGGAAACGGAGAGCAGCGTTTTCCTTGTGTATAAACTGCGGTCAACAACTCGCCTCCGAAGCGTGGTGACTATGACAAAAAACTTCTCTCAGAAGGCGACCCATGTTCAACAGAATATGTTAATCAGGCTTACGATTATTGTAGAGAAATAATCATTCAATAATTTCAGTCATATAGCCATATATGCGTCCACTGTTCACACAAATTCAACAATACGTCAGTCTCCAGCGAGAACGACTGACACTCCTTGCGACCTTTACTGAGTCGTAGGCGTCGATCTATCAGGTAGGCAGTCATCCCACGTTGTTTGTTATTAATTTAGAGAAAATGTTTTCATAATTATACACATCAATACAATTAACAAATTAAATTAAGGTACCGGCAAAGCTCAGGGAACGTTCTAAAAATAGATTTTGAGAGAAACAAACTCGACTACTTCGGTTTCGTTAGTTTCGAACATACCTAAACAAAATCGTGGTTATAGCACCATAATATCATCATCATCATCAACAGCCCGTTTACGTCCGCTGCAGAACATGGGAAACAAGATCGTAGAGGGATATTGCCATAATCACCACGCTTGGCAGACGGATTGGTGATTGCAGTCAGATGTAAACCTTGAGCTAATAGATGCTGCTGCCCATCCATCAGCCATATGTCCCTTAGTCGCCTTTTACGTCACCCATGGGAAGATATGGGGTGGTCTATTCTAAGCCAGAAACCACACCATAATATATTTTCTTCAAAAAAGTTTGGTATTGCTTATTAAAATACAATGAAAAATAATTAGCTGCTAATAGAATTAAAAAAAAATCGTAACATTCAAATTATACCAATGGTATTGTGATTAGGGAATTAGGTATACGGGTTTATTGTATGGTTAATTTATTTTCAACATTTTCGCGTTGTTATAAACTTGTACCGTTGCTAACCCTTGGCTGATCGCCAAATAATAATAGACCGTTTTTACATAGTAAAAAGATCGCTAATCGATTTATGTTAAAAAGATGTTGGGTCTTCCAGCCGTTTTTGCGTTCACAGCCCCTTTTTATCCAAGAGACCGTAATAAAAACAAAATAAATAATTGGCCTATTTGAGAAGTTGGATTCTTAATTATTCTTTAACTACTTCCAAAGTTCCACAATGATGAAAACATCTTGCACAATTTGTTTGTGGACTAGATCCGAGTAAATATTATCGTTGAAGTTTGTTGGAGATTAGCTGATAATCTGTCGCTGATGAATTGTTGTTCATTAATTACTTTTCTAGCTGAGGTAGATTAGTGGCTTTGTATTTGCATCTGGAGTTTATCAATTTTATTGAGATACTACACTAAATTGCTTGATTTATATCTATTACACTAGCGGCCCGCCCCGGCTTCGCACGGGTGGACTTTTATACCCTTTTTATAGCGAAAAAAGGGTCCAAATGAAATAATATCTGTTCAAAGTCACTTTTCCACGAGGACGAAGTAAAATAAGAGAGGAAGTACAGAGAGGAAGATGCTTAATTTTCAAATGATATACCAACATTCATACCATCGGTGGGGCCGAACCTATTTCTTAAGTCCTTAATGCCTAGACCGCTAATACTCTCTGAGATAATAGGCAAATTAAAATTTAATAAAAAAACATAAAATATACAAAATATGTCTGTGTTATCAGCTCAAAAACTGCCAAGACGATTTTAAAAACAATTTGACTATTTAATATGACCTACAAAAATACCATTTTATATCCTGAGTTCTATATAAAAATATAATAAGAAAGTTAATAAATAAATAAAAATCATTTTTATTTACGTAAACCAATTAAAGGCACTTGTAAATCGTCAAACATTATTTGAAAATTAATTATTATTTATCTTAAATTACATTTGCTGTTTATTTATAAACCTATTCAAATTACTTATTTATAATTAAATTAATTATTATAATTAATGTATATTGTCGCTAGGAGGCAAAATGCTTGTTCTGTCTATATTATGTCAAAACAATTGTAATTATTTGGGTGGACCATGAGCATATAATAGTTTTTGTTCTATAGTTTCTTATTGTCCTATAATCCATTATTCCTCCGTATTAATAAATCGTTTAACTCAATTTAGTGAGCTGGCGCAGTATACATCGTTAGCAAGTTTAGTTGCTGAACAAGTTAAATTCTAGTTACCTCAGTTGACCGCAGTAAATTATATTTACAGTGTATTAACGTGTACGATAAACAATGGAATATTAGGGTCATACAAATGTATTATAGTTGCACATACAGACGACAACTTATTAAATGAATAAAATACATATAAACAACTAAAAGTAGCTAATTTAAAATTAAACTAACTTATAAAATACTACTATTCTAAACCTATTCTACTTGGCAAGCTTCCCAGAATGCTGGCAGCATTACCCCGTTGAATGCCAATGATTGCATGCTGTGCAAAGTAAAAACCAGCACTCAGAGAACGTGCCGCACTAAAGATGGCCGCTGCTAGGTATTAATAAATTAATTTTGCTCCCGGTCCCCACGGCCCCAATGTTTCAACACCAAAAGGTACAAATACATAACCACAGAAGGGTTACGATATTTCCGCCTTTTGAAAAAAAAAACAAATTTATTTGATATCATAATTTTTTGTATATATGAACTTAAATATTAAAGATTTATGGGTGGATCGAGCGTATTTTTCTGCTACTCACTTTGCTTTTTTAATCGAAGTATAAAATATAAATAAAATATATTTTTAGTTTTCAAATAAATAAAGCCAATAAAAACAAAACTTAGTCCATAATATATTTATAAACTATAGAGAAATGGTAGCTTAAAAAATAAATATATATTTATGTCATTAGTTTGTGCTTACTGTCTTTTGATTTTGAAAAATATTGCCATTAATATACATTATTATTTGCAGAATTCCGTGGCAATTCATCACCCAAAATATCGTGAAAATCTCCAATAATCAATTAGCTTGCAAATTCAATGCAGTGTATTAAATAAATTAACGAATATTTCCATGATGATCTGTACTCGTGAAATAAAGAGGTATCTGTATCAAATTGGTTATTGAAAATTCGATTTTATACCAGAGTAATAGAGTACTATTCACGATGGTAGGTTGGCTTATCAGTGATTGCACGGTAAAATGGTTATAGCTCGTGCCAGGTGTGTAGTGAACTTTACACCTCTCATAATATCGAAGATAGGTATCGGGTCTATAGGTTAATGTTGAACAGTACCCTTGATGGTGGTTACGTATTTGCGTTTTGTCGAAACCTTTAGTATAGGCCTTGTGCTATAGGGCCAATTAAGTTAAAAATCCGATGCCCTCGTAGACCCGAAGTCCGAGAGGCCCGCGAACTGTAAAGAAGAGCGACAGTTGCACTAAACTCCCCTTAAATACTAAAAGTTATAACCTCTAAATCTCATCGCGAGCGACCGCCCTGAGCCGAGGTCCAAGCCCTACAGGCGGCGCCCTCTTGCGCAGGTTCCTTAGTTTGTAGTTTTTAAACCATTTATTAAGGCTGTAGCTCTGCTTGCCTTTATGCCCGGTAAAGTAGCAAAAGCCTCATGACTACCTATTTCTATTTCTATTTCTATTATTATTATTTGTTAGATACACTAAGTAGCAGCTTTAAGCTAATGCGTGATCCCTTTTAATTTATTCATGTACCTACACAGTTTTTTTTTTATGTTATAAATTTGTATAGTTTATTTTTAAATGAGTTTACCGAGGGAGCACTTAAACACTTTGTGGTAGTTTATTCCATTCGTCGACTATACGGTTGGGTAAAAAGTGTTTTTTTTCGTGGATTGCTTGAGGTTGGAATATTTTTAAGTTTAAGCGTGTTCTCTCAGGTAGTTGTTATAGTCTTTTACATATCTTTTTGTAATTATTTAATAATCTCACTACAAATCTAAATATGTTTAGTAATTAAGCTATATATAGGTACCTAACTAAGTTCCTACGCATTGATAAGAACGAATGTACAGTACCACACACAAGCCCAAGAGGTTTAAGTGTTACTATAATTATTATTAGCCCTTAAGAATGTTTTTCTAATTGATAATTAATAAAAAAAAAAAAAAAAAAAAACTACGTAAGGAAAAACGAAAAAAATAAAAATAGTAAATTTAAGTATATAAATTTATTATAATTAACAAACATGAATAAAATACAAACTAAAAGTAACTAACTAAAAATAAAACTAACTTATATACTATATATATATTTATTACTACTATATATACTATATACTACTATATATATATATATATATATATATATATATCGATAAGTCTTTTTATTGGTCTTCCTCTTCCAACATATCCCCCCTCCATGTTTATATTCAGCATTATTTTCGTCACATGCATGTCTCTACGCATAAGGTTCCATCGTAATAATACACAATAAAAATGAGAAGCTCAATATAATTAAAAATACAATCCAAAATACAATGGCCGGTCTTAACAAATGACTGTAATAACCCGTACGACTTAAGTCTTCAATTAAACCGTTTTACGGTTGTAATGTACATTTAAGAAAGGCCCTACCAAAGGCGGACATTTTGAAGTTCATTACACAAACTGCCTCGGGGGCCAACAAATGAAGGTTGTACTTAAACCGTATAATAAGAGAAGATTTCCAAATTTAGTAAATCTTTATATATATAATTCTTCTGTGAGTGTGTATGTCACTGAACTTCTCTCAAACGACTGGACCGATTTTGATGAAATTTTTTGTGTGTGTTCAAGGGGATCTGGGAATGGTTTAGATTCACAATTTTGTCCGCTGGACAATGTTTTTTTAATTAATTTTTAATTTATTAGTAGTTGCCTGAAAACCCCTTAAAACAGCCTTTTTCTTTTTCCCATACAAACGTTTTCTAACTAAAATGTAGAGTCAATTTGAGCTTTATTTTTTTGCTAAGATTTTTTAGGGTAGGTGTAGGGTAGGGTAGGGGTAGATTAGGGGTAGGGGTAGATTAGGGGTAGGGGTAGATTAGGGGTAGGTGTAGGGTAGGGGTAGGGTAGAGGTAGGGTAGGGGTAGTGTAGGGTAGGGGTAGTGTAGGGTAGGGGTAGTGTAGGGTAGGGGTAGTGTAGGGAAGGGGTAGTGTAGGGTGGGGGTAGTGTAGGGTGGGGGTAGTGTAGGGTAGGGGTAGTGTAGGGTAGGGGTAGTGTAGGGTAGGGGTAGTGTAGGGGTAGGAGTACCGCATAAATAAAGTCTCTACGGCCCAGTTTATTTTATACAAATGTTTAGGTCTTTTATGTATCGATTGAGGCAGTACGAAGTCTGCCGGGTCAGCTAGTAATAATATAGAATTTAACGATGATCATTCGGATAAGCTACTGCTGACAACAAAACAATTGCTTTAAACGGTCCACTTAGACACTACCGACACTTAGATATTTCAGTGTCTTTAGTACGCTTTAGACAGACTAGTAATTATTGGCCAGGGTTAGACGGCATTTTACACAACGGTAAGGACTGTTAAAGTGTAAACAGGAACAGCGAGATATGTTCGGCATTTTTCAGCGTGAGAACGACGGTCGCTGACATAGCTCAATGTAGGGTAGCATGTCTCCCTCCTTCCAAAATAGCGAAGGAGAAGATAGTCTGTAGGTAATTAGATGTTGACTTCTTAATTTAAAAAAGCTTCAATTTGTATTTAGCCAAACAACTACTAGTACGACCTACGGTGTGACCTTAGGCCGTGCTCGTTGTTCTTTGTCTAATTGATGCTTTTTGAGTGAAGTTAAAGCAAAAATATTCGATACACATTTGTGATGAAACTTATAATAGCCTAAAGCGTTTTTGTTTACTACACGGTATGTTAAAAATACCATAACTTGATTTGTCCTTGTTTTATGTACAGTCAGCCTCAAAAGTTGATGACCACATTTAGATTTCCAAAACCGCTGAACACCGTATTATACCTAAATCGCTCAACATGACAAGCGCCAGAAATGAATGATTATCATAAAAGGCCATAAGTAGGTGACCATCACTTTTCAAAAGTCGCTAAACAAAATTATAGTAAAAATAGCATAACATTCTTCGTCTCTAAAGTCTCTGAACAACTTTTTGACAAAAATAGCATACCATCGTTTATCTCATAAGTCCCTGAACAAAATGAAAAAAAAATGGGTTTAATATGTGTGTGTATTTTACAAGCTTTTATTTAACTTGCAATGTATGTATGTAATTTGTTCGGGTGGAATCTTGTGAGCATATGTATATTGCGTGAAAATGCAATAATATGGTACCTTGAGCTTATCTGATGATGGAGTCGGAAGGTGGTCATAGGAACTCACTTCTGTACTGAATTAAATAGTCCAGTTTGGGCTCGTTTGTTTTGTGTTTATGAGTACCTACTTTCCATTGCATATGATGACCGGATGGCATCGACCGTGCGTGACCCGCTGTAAATAGGGTTACAAGCTTAAGTCTAAAAAGTCAAAAATTAAAAAAATATTTTTTAAAACAGGCTTTTATTAAAAAATAATGTGTACTCATAGTACAATTTCAAATATCAAAATATATAAATTGTAATAGCTTGAGGCACTGAAATATACTAATGAACGCCTCAAGCTTTTATAATTTATACATATCTAAACATATAATAAAACAGTAAAAAACGGTGTCTATACATTGAATATATTAAAAAAAAATTGAGGGGGGTTGAGAAAAAGTAATTGAGCACGAATCCAAAAAAAAGAACTGTCTGTTTGTTTGTACACGCTAATCTTCGGAACTACTCGACGGATTTGAATGATTTTTTTGTTGTATAGGTATTAATTCTAGGTTACATATAGGCTATAATTTATCTTGGAAACTTGAACACCTGATGCAGAACCGCAACTGACCAGCCAAACTATAAGAGATACAAAAATGGTACATAGCAAAAATTGTTCCACGTGATGAGCATTTTCTGCTGAGACAATAAATTTGAAGATCTGGAACACCTGAAGTGGAACTCCAAGAGCCCAGCTACACTATAACATATATAGGAATGACGTCTTAGCAAGTTGTTCAGCATTTTTTTTTGTTATCCGTTGGAAGTGCATTTACGCATATACATATACACATACACTATAAAACATATAGGAATGACGTCTTAGCAAAAGTTTTTCGGTCTGATGGGCATTTCCTGTTGACTTATAAAAATCGAAGATCAAAAACATCTGATTTGGAAATCAAAGCTATCACTAATTTCACTATATAATTATAAAATAACGTAAGCTGGGTTTACGTCCACGCAGTGACAGTTTAGGACTAATTTTCGATGAAAATGAATCAATGAAAACTATACTGGCCAAAACTCCCATTTTTTTTATCGAATATATATGCCTTCGGACTTATGTGTTTAATTTCCTTTTCCATTTATCATAGTGACACGCACATCTTAGTAAAGCACTTAAGCTCAGTCAACTACATTGTCTTCTAAATTCACGCAGCAAACTTTCACATGATAATAAGGTTAAGATTTACACCACGTGTGTACGACCGATTACGACGTCCGCAAGCACCAGTGGTAAAGTGCCTGCTCCTCATTAGACCCCCTCATCATGTGCAATGGACAATACTCACTAACACAAAACAAACGATCCTGAACTCGAGTATCTTAGCGCTTGCATTAAGGGTATACCAGTGGTAATGTTCCTGCTCCTCATCAGACCCTCGTCATCATGTGCAATGGAAAGTACTCCTAAACACAAAACAAACGAGCCCAAACTCGACTATCTTAGTGCTTGCATTAAGGGCGTACCAGTGGTGATGTTCCTGCTCCTCATCAAACCCCCGTCATCATGTGCAATGGAAAATACTCACTAACTCAAAACAAACGAGCCCAAACTCGACCATCTTAGCGCTTGCATTAAGGGCGTACCAGTGGTAGTGTTCCTGCTCCTCATCAGACCCTCGTCATCATGTGCAATGGAAAGTGCTCATAAGCCCAAAACAAACGAGCCCAAACTCGACTATCTTATTCAGTAGGTACAGGAGTTCCTATGGCCACCTTCCGACTCCATCATCAGATCAGCTCCATGGTACTATTGCATTGTCACGCGATATATTTATTTTATTTTTATTTATTTATTTATGTACACACAAGAAATATAGTGAAGAGAAAAACAAATACAAACAAAAGGCAATGTACAAAGGTACTACTTATTTCTAAAGAAATCTCTTCCAGTAGACCTGCGAAAGAAGAGATGAAAATAAAGAAAGCAATAATAGTGTGTAGGTAGATATACATACATACAATAACTACACATATACTTAAATACATACATAAAATTATAAATAGTTATAATACATACACAAATAATAATATTATCGCGAAGAGGACAGATAGTGTTCTTTCACTCTTTTTTTGAAAAGGGAAAGAGTATTGCAGTTACGGATATTAGCTGGTAGCGAATTCCACAATCTGACTGCATGAACTGTAAAGGAGAAGGAATAAAAATCGGTTTTGTGGGATATACATAAGCTTGCAAAATTTCAGCTCAATCGGTTGAGGGTATGTGCTTCAAAATTTAGTTGCAAGATTCCACCCGAACAAATTACATACAAAGCAAGTTAAATAAAAAAGTTCAGTAACTTTTGTTATTTTATTATGTTAAGTTATTTTTGGACATTGCCGTGATTATACTAGATAACTAAAACAAGCATTTTATATTGTTCAGTGACTTTTGTAAAACTGAATGTTATGATATTTTCGGGTATTATAACGATCAGCGATTTTTGACAAAATGTTGTTCAGTGACCTTTGACGAGTAGTGTTCAGTTAATTTTGAACTTTAATGATGTTCATTCAATACTGGCGCCTATTTCGTTCAGCGATTTATTGGTGATATAGTGTTCAGCGGTTTTGGAAATCTAAATGTGGTCATCAACTTTTGATGCTGACTGTACCAGGTATATTGATTTTTAAAGTAAACATATTTCTATGTTACGTCAATATGTCCACCCGAAAAAAAATTGCATACAGTAGTTTTTGTTATATCTTTAAAACTACTACACTATTATAATTAAATTAGGTATAAAATCGCAGTTACCAACTGACCCTGAACTTGTTGCCCAGACGAGCCATTAACCGCGTTCCAGTCCCTGAAGTCATAATTTTAAATAAATTAAACACAATGTTAGCATAACGTTGCTAATGCTAAACTTTGTAATGTAAATGCTCGTTTTCACAGGAAGGGTAATATCCTTTATTGGAACGCGCCCCTATAATTTAAGAGAGGTAGAGAAATTGATGAGATTTTTACGTGTCCCATTTCTATTTTTTTTTGTTTTGTAATTCTCGGGTATTGTTGATATTTAATTAATTATGCTAACATTAGTACTAATAAAATATGGAAAGGTTTGTAAAGTATCAGGTTAAAACATGATATGGATAAATGAACGCTGAGAATTGATAGTTCCTAGAATATTAAATTATGTAAATACATTTGACATATGATGTTAATCAGCTCTTATTACGTCCACAGCTAAACATAGCTCTCCCTGCAAGGAGGTTAAAGGAGGTTTGCCTTAATCACCATGCTTGGCGGACAGATTCATGAATGCAGTACCAATTATAGTATATACACATAGCTGATTTTATGGTTATTGTGATCAACGATTCCGCGTCCCTTCCGAGGCACAGAGAGTAGCCACTCATCTTAACAGAACCCGGAAAAATCACAACACAAACAACAATTTTAGTCCGTTCCGGTAATCAAATGATTTGCAACTATAAATGAGAGAGAGAGACGAAAGTTATGCCGCATGGAAGTTGTCAGTAAAAGACTTACTTACATCAATTCGGATATCCTGCTCAAGGATGTCCACAGCATAACAAAAAGAAGACGGTACCTCAGGGCAATGAAATGAAAGTGGGTGGGCTTATGAACGTTGTTTAATTAAACTGACCCCGAGGAGGCTTAGTGTAGGGAGCTTCATTGTACAAAAACGACAACAGAATTCATAATTTGGAAATTCTAATAGGTAATTGTCATAACTGCGCTAAATTCCTTTAGCAGCCGGAGAATAAAATTGTATTCATTAAAGAAAACCCATTATACCATTAAAGATTCATAGTTTAGGATAGGTATATCTACTGTTACTTGATATATTATCTATTTACAAATTTACGGGTATTTACAAAAAAAGGCCAGAAATAATGAAGTAAATTAATTATTTTCTATAAAAAAATTGTATCTGTTCAAAATCAGCTGTTTGCAATAGTGTTGCTACATGAAAAAAACTGTAATTATTAAAGCATATAAAATGCCGTAAAACCAAGACACTTGTTGTATATAGAAATGGAGTTGTATGTAGAACTTAATTTACCTAAAATTGGTTGTTTTATAATAAAAACGAAAATGAGGAAAATATAACTGTATTGAATAGTTTTTTATTTCTTTTTTTTTTCTTTTTTTTTATTAGAAATAGGTTAGCGTTTGACTACACCCTGTCTGATGTTAAGCATCGTAATAGCCTAGGAGCACGCTTACCTAGAAGGAACCGGTTTACTCTTGATTTGAAGAGACCCATATCGTACTTATCGGGAAATATAGACCCCGGCAAGGAGTTCCACATCTTCGCAGTACGTACAAAAAACGTGGACTCGAAGCGCTTCGTACGTATTTTGGGAATATAGATACAGTCAAAATGTTATTTGATTGTTGCTTGTTGTGACTTTTGAGAGATTATTGTCGCAGCAACAAATCAGCGTGTTGCGTTGCTACGGCAATTTATATAACTAGCTGCGCCCCGTGGCTTAACCCGCGTTACTCTGATTCAGTGGGTCGGAGCGTGATGTTTTTTAGCCTATATGTTAATCCAGCGTATAACCTATCCCGGTCCAAAACTTCAGCCAATTCTGTTCAGTAGTTTTGGCGTGAAAGAGAAACAAACATCCATTCATCCATAATTACAAACTTTTGCGTTTATAATATTAGTAGGATACCCAGCTGGACTTCGTCGTATTTGAGAAAGTATTTCTAAATTTTACAGTCAATTTGTCGAGAACCAGAATATCATGGCGTAAAACTTGTAGATCAAAACTCAAGCTACAAAACATTGAGGTAGAGCAATCAAGTACAGGTAAAACTGCAGGGAGCATCTAGCTCTAATTAAATCTTGGTGTTCTCACCTCTGCAGATAATAAATATAAACTGCTTCGTTAACAAGATTCTCGCTCAATTTTGAAATACTCTGAGGTTTTAATAAACTTCGTTCGTAGTTTAATATCGGTGTAGTTCCATGAAGTAAAGGGATGCCTAATAATGGTGTGGTGACTAAATTACTACATTATAAATGTTGTGCATAAAACCTCTATGTAAGTAACCATAGTGCATTTATATTTGAAATTTATTTTTAATTCTTTTTCGTTTGTGTTTTGTTTTTATTGTAAAAATGTTTCTTTGTAATTTACCTTGTTAAAACGTTTTAGAATTATAATATTATTATTAGTTCAGTTTTGAATTTTATTATTAAACCATAGATAAGCACCCAAGACACTAGCCACAACTATGACTGTGTTCGTGGATTAAGTGTTTGTAAAGTCCCCCGTCACAGTGATTTAAAACCTCAATCAAGCTTAAAAAAAACAAGATTTACAAATACCGCTAAGCTGCCCATCTTTTTTGACATGGAAAATTAACCTTATACTAAATTTATAAATTTAAAATCAATTTCTAATAACTGATTGGATTGAAGATTCGACCTCAACAAACTTGTAAAAAGAAAGATTTGAAGAGAGATGGAAAAGATCATCAAAAATCATAAATGCTAAAAGATAGTTGTTACTTAGATTTTGTATACAGAAACATAATAACTATACCTATATAGGTATATATGGTTATATTATATCCTAAGAATTGATCCATTGTACGAACCTCTCACTACATCAAATATTGTCGTGTTTCTTAACATCTAGCAATAATTTCTGTCAACAGGGGTGCATGAATTACAACTTCGTGAAAAATCTTCCCAAAATAAATCATTTTTAATTTAAGTTCCGTCTGTTATGAACCAATAAGGAAAAACTGTATAGAAACCTCACTTAGCCGCCGCTCACCGCCACGCCGGTATAAATTAATCTTAGTGCCAGTATGGTATCCTGTTCCTCAACTTTCTGATAGTAATTAAAGTAATTATGATCTTCTTTAACTTGTGATAGAATAATCCAGGGAAGTTTTACTTACGCTTTTTGTTTTATTTGCTTACAATAGTGGTTAATTAAAAGTTTTTAGTTTATGCAATCGTTACGTTATACTACTTTATCGACATGTTTTTGCCCACTGCTGACTATGGGTCTCAATTTAGGTTAGGTTAGGTAGGTAGCTGAAAGATGGTGGGTGTTCTGGAGCCTACAGATGCTGCTGCCCAGCTTTATGACCCTTAGTCGTCTCTTACGACACCCATGGGAAGACCCATGGGTGGTCTATTATAAGCTGGAAGCCACACGGCTAAGTTATACTACGCCATGCGCGGACAACTTACAAAGACGCGGCGCGTAGGGTATAGCGTTTCGCGGTGCGTAGGACTTTTTTTTACATTTACTGTACAAAGGAGCGTGAAACGCTTCAAATATAATTATAAGTTGACATCAATATACGATTTTGTTTACAATAATGCCAAATGTGAAGAAATTGTAGTACCTACTAATTGAGTAGTAACCATCAAAAGAAACGAGTGTAAAATCACTTCTCCGTAAACGCCACACATAGAATGCCTTATGTTTGAATGAAGTGCAAGCAATGCCACCCAACGCCACGCTTTACAACTGCATTAATTCTTACTTTATTAGAATGCACCAGTGGCCCAGTGCTTACGGTAGTTGCTTCTCAGTCCTGGTGATATGCGTTTGATTTCCATTCAGTACAATTATTTGTGAGAACCACAGGTTCTGAGTCTAGATGTGCTTTAAAAGAGGCAAAAAGATTTTGTAATGTAATGTTCTCAACTAAACTTAATATTTTCTGAGTTATTTGAAATTTAAGTATTTAAAAATGAATAAATAGAGGCATTTAAAGATCATTTTAATAAAACCTACTTTGTAGTTTCTGGCCAAATAAATTCTCATTTTATTAAACGCTGTGCCCCGCGGTTTTACCCGCGTGTCTCAGCTCCAGTGGGTGGGAGCGTGATTTTTTGTAGCTTATATGTTAATCGAGCTTATTAACTGTCCCCGTGCAAAGTTTCAGTCAAATCCATTCAGTCGTTTTTGCGTAAAAGAGTTACAAACATCCATCCACCCATACTCACAAGCTTTCGCGTTATAATATTAGTAAGAATTGTTTACCGACAGATTTTTAAAGTGATTAGTTAACCTCGCCAGGTAAACAGGTCACAATTTCCTCAACTCAAGTCTTTAGTGTTACACAGTGACTGGCCAATTCTGTTATTGGAAAACTTATTAAGCAAAACAGTGCGCACCGTCATTGTTCGTTATTTGTTCGATAATGGATGAAAGGATATAAATTTACTTCTAAAGCATACAAAGAAAAGCAATTTTATAATACCTTTATTCGCTGTACAATAGAGTTGTATAATGTATATTGATTAAATTGTTTTCTACTCAATTGACATATTATAATTTATATTATGTACTTCCGCTTAGGGATATATAGGGTGACTGGTAATAAGTGACCGATACCTAAACACATGATAGTGCTCATGATAACAAACAACTTTTACTATGGCACCAACACTGAAATCGCGAAAAAAAAATCAGCTGTTCCATACATTCATGTTCACTTAACATGGAAGGGAGCAGCTGATTTTTTTTTCGCGATTTCAGGGTTGGTGCCATAGAAAAAGTTGTGTGTTATCATGAGCACAGTGATGTGTTTAGGTATCGGTCACTAATTACCAGTCACCCTATATATGATTCCCTGTATCGCATAGGACTATTGCAAATATTAATATAATTTACAGATTTTTAGCATGACTACATTACAAATAATTTCTGGTAAGAATCGAAACCCGAACTCAAAGTTTAAAAACATTCAGTTTCGCCATTGAGACGCCAGCTCAATATTTTGTAATAAGCTAATTAGTATCACTACATAGTTAAAACCGGCCAAGTGCGAGTCGGACTCTCGCACGAAGGGTTCCGTACTAGTTGCAAGTGCCTACCTTATTTTTGATATCAAGAATACAACAAGTAACATAGTATAAAAGTTCTTGTAGTTCGTTGTAACTTTGATTGAATGAAAGCTAAATTGCGGTTTACGGTTTTTGACGTATTAAAAAAAACTACTTACAAGATCTCATTCAAACCAATTTTCGGTGGAAGTTTGCATGGTAATGTACATCATATATTTTTTTTTGATTTATCATTCTCTAATTTTAGAAGTTACAGGGGGGGGGACACTCATTTTACCACTTTGGAAGTGTCTCTCGCGCAAACTATTCAGTTTAGAAAAAAATTACATTAGAAACCTCAACATCATTTTTGAAGACCTATTCATAGATACCCCACACGTATGGGTTCGATGAAAAAAATTTTTTTGAGTTTCAGTTCTATGTATGGGGAACCCCAAAATTTATTGTTTTTTTTCTATTTTTGTGTGAAAATCTTAATGCGGTTTACAACATACATCTACTTGCCAAGTTTCAACATTATAGTTCTTATAGTTTCGGAAAAAAGTGGCTGTGACATACGGACGGACAGACAGACAGACAGACAGACAGACAGACATGACGAATCTATAAGGGTTCCGTTTTTTGCCATTTGGCTACGGAACCCTAAAAACCAAGTCACTTCCCGCTGTGTCTGTACCTATGTAAACTTAGATCTTTAGAATTACGCACCGGATTTTGATGCGGTATTTTTTAATAAATTGAGTGATTTGAAAGATATATAACTAGATTCCCGCGCGCGGTTTCACCCGCTTAACTACCGATCCCGTAGGAACTTCATAATTAAATACATAGCCAATATAGTCTATGTCACTAAGAGTGAATGTAGCTTTCCAATGGTGATTTTTTTTTTGAAATCGGCACATTGATTTTTGCATTTATTTATTATTTATTACACACACACAAAAATACAAATCTTTCCTCTCTATAATATTAGTATAGATATATAGACATCAGCATTATACCCGTGCGACGCCGGGGCGGGTCGCTAGTAAATAATAGTAAGCATGTTGATATTTTTCTATGTAACCTGAATTAACACAAAAGTCATAATAAGACTCGTAATCCTAACGACGTCGAATTAAATATGAATAGTATACAGACAAAGCACAGGGAATTTCATAATTTATATTTATTTCATTTTCAATTTGAAGATATAGCTAGATAAGATATAATCGCTAAGAGAATCCGTCACGCATTTTGGCTGCCGATTTTATTATAAGCCTACAAAGCAAAGACCGAGAAGTAAGTTTATAATATAAACAACAAACTATTAATACCAATCGATTCCGAATTATTATTAAGACGTAGCGTACACCATCTGTAAACCAAATGATATATCATAATATGAAGTGCGTATTTCAATACCAAGTCACAAAAAAATATGATCTATAGGCATGTACTATAAATACTTCTTTTTTTCTTTTTTCTTTTTATATAAAAGACAACTCTCGCACTAGGGAAATAAATCCCTGTGTCGCGGGGGACTTTACAAACATTCATTTCACGGACACATAGAACATCCAGCCTCAGAACAACTATTTGTGGTTCGCACAAATAATTGTCCCAGGTGGGAATCGAACCCAGAACACCAGGTCTCAGAGGGAACTATCGTAACCACTGAGCCACTGGTGCAGTCATTATATATTTAAATAATATCACACTAAAGCCTCACGGTTTCTATTACCCAAATTGCTGTCAGACTTTCATTACCTTAACACGTATAAAAACATCTGTAAATAAAATAAATGAACCGAATACAGATCTTAAAATATTTTGCGAAAATTATTCAAACATTTTCCAGTCTTTGAACCTTCAAGATAACAAATTGATGTTCTGCAGATGACGTCGTCATGTTTTGGCTGAAGAAAGTATCGTCTGTAAGAGAATTTTCACACTGGCATTTCGTCTGACGTCTGACGCGTTTCGTAAACTGAAGACGATAGCTACTAAGTGCATTAGACGTGAGGAGCAAGGTTAAAGGGGTAAACACTTGCACGGTCTAAGGTTAATTTAATATGTTGTTATTTCAAAATAAATTTTGTTTCTGCATTAAATTGTTGGTAGACATGTACCTACCATTTTACACGAGATTCTGCAATAAAAACATGTTTCATATTCATTATATCAACAAATGGGGCAAATTACGAAATACAGCCTGAGACCAAAGAGAAACAAATGACGTACTAGCCAGGATTTTGACATAATACCCGATACCGTATAATATAATAGTAATTGCCATGTAGTTTCTGGCTATGAATAGGTCTTCAAAGAGAAGTCGCATAAGGCGACCAAGGAACAAATCTATGTTTCTTAGTGGCTTCTTGCGACTTCTTTCTCTTGGATGGGCAGCAGCATATTATATAAACGAAAAATTTACTACCATGGCATTGTGCTTCAGCGTATTCGCGCGCTGGCGGTGAGATATGTGGGACTCGCCCTCTCCATAGCGTGGTATGCTAATCTCATACCACGAGGAGCAGACCCTACACCACTAAAACTCCCGGGCACTCCTTCGATCCACCGTTGGCGGGGTACGGGTACGCATGAGCAATCCGACCCCCCGACTGCACCCACGGCCAATATGATACTGCGGTATCTCCTCCCATTTGCCCAATTATAGGGACGCCCGGAGTGTAGAGGCGTCCCTACTCCTCATGGGTCAGCCTCGAAGGGAGCGAGGCCCATGTGCCCCGTGCTTCAATGACGCTGGCTGGCAAATTCTCTAAGTTCATGAAAGCAATGGATATATACAGACTGTTCATGAAGCCAATATGACGAGTTGTCCTTCCAACCATTAAACCGTACACCTATGCTTGTGTGAAGGACCTCTAAGATGACTCGGACTTTTCCGTCACGATGCGTCAGCATTATGTTGCATAGTTAATATTTTAACTCGTTTTAAAACTTCATGTACAATTAATCGTCTTAAATTGCTTCTATAAATAATTTGCCTTCGAAGTAAGCCACGTACTACTGGTAACTTTAAGGAGTTTAATTGCACTATTATGTTCAAGAGTTTAACGATCTAGCTGTAATCACAGCAAACGGCTCATGATAGCCTAAGATAACACGAAGAATAATGATGCGCAAAAGAGTATAGAACAGCTGGAGATTAATTTAGAGAGAATAACATCCAACGTAAGTAACGTACAAATGATAATTTTATCATTTTCCTTATATGCCTCGACAAATAGAAAGAATTACCGCTTTGAATTTGGTTGGTTTTTGGTTTGGTGCCTCATAATTTAAAAAAAAACTGGAGAAGTGCGAGTCGGACTTGCGCATAAAGGGTTACGTACCATTTTTAAGCGTCTACCTGTTGCCGTCGTTGATATCGAGCAAAAAAGGGAAAAAGAAAAGTGTGTTGTATGGGAGCCCCCTTTAATATTTATTTTATTTTTAGTATTTTTGTTATAGCGGGAACAGAAATACATCATTTGTAATAATTTCGACTGTTTAGCTACCGCGGTTTTTGTGATACAGCCTGGTGACAGACAGACAGCGAATTCTTAGTAATAGGATCCCGTTTTAACCCTTAAAAAAATCTTAATTACCCTTAATTACCCTTAATTTCATCACTTGATACGAGTTAAATCATTTTATTACTATAAATTCGCATTAACTCTCATAAACATCATAAATTATATTTATGAATAAACATCATAAACACAGATATGAATTTTGCATAATTTTTCTTTAAATTACACAATTTTACTTACACTTATTATTATCATTGTTTTATTGATTATAAATTTTATGTTTTTTGTAAATTAATTTGCCGTTATCTTCATTTAGTTATTTGGCTTTTTATTTTATTTTATTTTTTGGTTTATTTTTTTTGTTGGTAATCTCTATAACAAAAAATCTAAAACTGATGAATAATTTGTTTATTTATTTATTTGGCTCTGCAATTAAAATTAGAATGTAATATTGAATGAGTGGGAATAATAAGTAAATATTATTTTTGATAGCATTATTGCCAATTTTATGTTTTTATTTGACGTTTAGCATGCGTGGCGTCAAAACTGGGGCTGGCTAGAATACCAGCGCTGCGCAATGATCTTTCAGATTATTGGTGTAGCTTAATGCTGAAGCCAGTTCCCATTTATGGTGCATATACTTGTAATACCTACTGTTAATCCATTTTTATTTCCTTGTATGTGCCGTAAATAAATGTATTTTCTTTCTGCTTTCTTTCTTTCTACAAAATTCTAACCACTTCAACAGACGAACAGCAATTGATTTTTACATAAAAATATACAAGAAAGTAACAATATTTTACTTTGAATTTAAGACAGAACATTCTCGTATTATATTTAGTTGGTTCCACGCTTTTAATATTCCGCAGAATGGAGCGCGAAATACAAACAGCATACGAACGTGCATATCTGATTAGTTACACATTACAAACTTGACATATTTTACGGGCACAGTGAAGTCTGTATTCAACAATGCAAGACGAATGTAAATTAAATTGTGTTTCGTATACCTTAAGAGGCATACAGAATCGAGGTATATAGTTTAAGATCTTTATTTTCTCAAAAAGAATTCATGTTCACCTACTTGAGAAATTATTTTTATGTAAAACTAGCGTCCCGCCCCGGCTTTGCACGGGTGCAATGCTAAGTTATTATACATATCAACCTTCCTCTTACATCATTCTATCTATTAAACAAACCGCATCAAAATCCGCTGTGTAGTTTTAAAGATCTATGCATACATAAGACGGACAGACAGGTGTAGTGACTATATTATAATTTGTATCGGGTGATGGCTTGATTTTACAGTATAATATTATATTATTAATACAATTTATTAAAATTCTATGAATTAGCACGACACAACCTCCGTAGAGAAGCGGTATTCGGCTCGCTTTAAATCTCCGGCGTCCTCCGGCTGTCCGGACGACGACAGGCTGATATATAATGAAATAATGATGAAATAATGAAATTTATTCAGCACTTAGGTATTTACATACACTTGTACTTGTCAAAATTACACTGTATAAGACTAAATCACTAAAGTATCACTTAAGTAGCTAAAAACATTGTTATAATTATTTGATCTTACAGAATTTTTAATCAGTCTGTCCGTCTGTCGAGCGATAAATGAAAAATGTACACATTAGGTATAGTAAGATGCCTTAAAGGTAACAGGTCTAAAATTAAAATTAACTTCAAAGAATCCGGCCAAAGTTTAAGCGACATCCACCTGAGGGCACCCTTAAGGGGTTAGGACCAACGCTCAGGGTGCCACTGGAGTAAAGAGTAGATTTACGAACAGTGGTGATGATCGCTGGCACGAGATCACAGTTCGGGAAATAAGCAACAACGCGGTCCTCGGCCATGCCGTCGAGGATCCTACCCTAGCTAACCTGCAACCTTTCACTAGCTACCTAAGTGGACGACCCGGAGAAGAAAGGAAGAAAGAAACTCCGAGATTATTTTTTTTGTCTCTTTTGCTCTGTTTCTTTTTTTTTATGTCAAGTCTTTTATCACAATCATGTAATATTGTACAATGTATATATGATGTAAGCGAATGCAAGCACAGTACCATTTATTGCCTGGTCAATTTATACCGACCAGGAGCTCAATAAGACAAGAAAAAAAAATATACAGTAAATACTATAATGTAGATATTAAAGTTTACTCAGGCACAAACAATCTCCTACAAAGAAACCTAATGGCGGATGCATTCACATACATTTACAATATGACAATTTACACAAGTTCAACCAAAGGATATACCTATAATAATAATTATAAACAATAGCAAGAATGAATTAACAACATATAAAATAAAAATAACATAACATAACCCCGACAACAGCCGACCAGTCACCACAAGCAGCACCCGTTCACGAGTATGACGTGTGACGCAGCCATCGCCTCCCTCGCCATATTAGAGGGAAGGTGGCGACCCGCCCCACACCGCCACCGCAAGCAATGACAGACAACGGGAGCATGACGAACTAAAGTGGGGATATCTACAAGTCTATTAATATTAAACCTTTAGTTGAACAATGTTTAAACTGTTTCAATAACTGAGTTTATAATGTTGTCTGTGTTTCACTGATCAACCAAGCGTTATTGTCGTTTAAATAGTCGTTTATTGAATAATAAGCCCTTTTTATTAGAATCCTCTTAACAGTTGACTTGAATCTATCATGAGGTAACTCTTGTAGGTGTACAGGTATTCTGTTATACATACGGACTCCTAATCCCACAAAAGATAAGTGTACTTTTTGTAGGCGATGGTATTCGGTGCAAAGTTTATGCTTATATCTAGTGTTTATTGTGTGTATGTCACTTCTTTTCTTAAAAAGGTTAATATTTTGCCGGACATAGATTATATTGGCATAAATGTATTGCGAAGCGACTGTTAGTATATCTATGTCCTTAAAAAAGTCTCTTAAGGAGAATCTCGTACTTAGTTGATAAATAGAACGAACTGCACGTTTTTGTAGTATAATGATGATGATGATAACAAAAACCCAAATACATCCTTATTAATATTATAATCACGAACGTTTGTGAGTATGGATGGATGGATGTTGTTACGCTTTCACACAAAAACTACTAAACGGATTTGACTAAACCGCCTTGATTTGCACCAGCCCGGCTAGAAGCCGGCCAATCACATTGCAGAATCGCACTGTCACGTGACGCTTTCTGCAATGTGATTGGTCGGCCTCCGTAGATTAGACTCGAGTCCTGGATAGGTTAAAAGCTGCATTAACATATATAGTCTACAAACCATCACGCTCCAACCTACGGCAGCAGAGTAACGCGGGTAAAACCGCGGGGAGCAGCTAATAATAAATGTTTGTCTGTATATTCCGCCTAATCTCCAAAACGGCAGTATTGATTTAGATGGCAGTTTTATTAGACAGCTTATATATCCTCAGTTTAAGCGGGTAAAGTTGACGGTATAAGATAAGCTTGCACTTGTCAGAATCACACAAATTTTTAATTAACTTGCAGTGTGTTTACTGTCTGCTAGCAACGGCTGTGTATCTCACCTGCGTTAATTAATATTTCACCGAAACCGTAATTATTTTTAATAAGAGGTCCCAATACATGGCTTCTTATTTAATTTGCAGATTTTTTTTTTGTATTTTTAAAAATATTGCTTTTTAATCATTTTTTACCTGCTGTATACTAGCTTACTCAAAATAGGACCGTTGCGCGTTGATCAGTTTCCGCGAATGGGACGTTCGTTGATGTGTCAGCCGAGAACGAAATAAAAAGAGTTGCATGTATTCAATATTTACAGTTAGATATAAAGAGTGCCATATTATATGATTCATATAAGTTTAATAGTGACAGTAACCTCATTCTCTCGAAGGAGCAGAGGTCTGGAGCCCTGGTGAGCTACGACCCTCGCTCACGAGCTCACTCACACACGGCATTACAAATGCGATGACGTTGCGTCTTTCCATTCTATACAAGGCCAGAACGCAACCATAGGAAACTGCTCGTGAATATATTGTAATGCTGTTTTGAAGTCTGTGATTACAATATATACACGAATTTTGCGTACTAATCGTGTATAGTTTGTACCGTGGATGCTTGCGTCTTCGTTCCAGACTATACTACACAACTTACTTACGATTCGCGAAGCGGGGCTCCGTCGAGCTTAGTTAGTAGACGCCATATGAGGTTTATTTTAGGTTTAATTGTGAATAAAAAATCTGTGTCTGCTAACTAAGCTCGACAGAGCCCCGCTTCGAGGGGCTCCAACTTCTGAGTGGTTTAGTCGAGTTGGCCTTAGTCTTCTAACCTAACTTATCCGAGTCGGGTTGCACTGACAACAAACACAACGTTTACAACTATTGGTCCGCATGCGTACTGGCGCTGTACGTTTTGGAGCGCTGTACTTACTTACATCACTACAAAGTATACGCGAGTATTTGCGTACTGCTCTTGTATATTGGAAGAATTTAGTAAAAAAGTTATTTCCAATCTGTACGTGATAAGTTTCACACCCTTGCGTTCTGGCCTTGTATAGAATGGAAAAACGCTGCGACGTTTCACGAATGGGACATTTAGCATCGAGTCCCATCTATTCATTCATACAATTAAAATATACTTAATTAGTATAAAATAAACATGACCATAAATGTAATAATACTGACATTTCGAATTCATTTATTTTTTATATGCGACGTCTGTTAGGGCTTTTTGCCCGTAGGTACTAAAATATTGTTGCAGTATAAATAGAACATTGTGTTATTATTAACTTACCGTTACTACTTCTATGATTATGATCAGTGACCTGAATGGATGTGTTACAAATGATTAAACAAATTACCAATTATCAAAACTAATGACCTGTCCCTGCTTTGAACGAATGAAATGCTGATTATACACATAAACCGTCCTCTTGAATCACATCATCATCATCATCAGCCCGTACAACGTCCACTGCTGAACATGGGCCTCCTCCCGAGGGAGGATATTTGCTATAGCCATCACGCTTTGCAGGCGGGTTGGTGACCGCAGTATTATGTTGTACCACGCATGAAAACGCTGCTGCCCGTTCCTGATATACGAATATTATAAATGATGTTATAACAATCGGGACCAACGGCTTAACGTGCTTTCCGAGGCACGGAGGGTACTCCCTTAACCAACCAACCAGGCCCGGAAATAAATCTACAAAAATTTAGAGATCGAACCTACGACCTCCGAGATCTAAAACGAGCCAAATGCCGCTAAGATACGGAGGTTGTCACTGTATCTAATAAAAAAAAACGCATCAAAATCCGTTTGAATTCGTCCGAAGCGACTTTGTTTTGTACTGTGTAGCGATTACATGAGTACACCATGGACCCACCCTTTTCCTTTTACTAATATTTAATGATTTATTGAAATCCAATTCAATTCATATTGAATTGAAATGAAAATAATCGAAAATTGCTGTGTATTTTTCGGCGACTTATTGGACTTTTAAACCTAATTTGTTCGAAGCCTATTGAGCATTTATATGAAGTTTGGAAATGTTTACAAAGTTATGAAGTCACGCTGTTTATTTCGGTTTGTTTATTTTATCTGATTGTAACTTTTTGATCCGATTTGTGTTCGGTTGGTTTGTTTGGTGGTTCGTTATCAAAAAGCTTAGGAAATTTCAATGTTACAGAGTAAACGAAAAGGTTAATTTATAATTTTAAGGAGTAAACTTTGATCGAAAGGGTTAATTACAGGTCTTTGATTTTATTCCAGATATTTCTCGAGGGACTTTGTCCGTACATCATTAAATTTGAAATAGTTCAGCAGTTAATGCGATCAAATACATTATGTCTAAAAAATATTTTAAGCCATAATAAGAATGAAAAATGAAAAATAATATTAATGGATAGGTAATGATTTTCCTGTCGCATGCAAGAGGACCGATGGCCAAAGATCTCCACACAATGGGTGCCGGGAGATGGACGGCGAGGCTGGCCCAGAAAAAGGTGGCGAAACGACCTAGATGCATACCATGATGCAGACCTCATGGTATGCGTCTAGGTCGTTCCAGGTATGCGTCTAGGTCGAACCAGCGTTCGAAGCAGCCCAGGAAAAGAGTTCCTGGAAGGAATTGGGGGAGGCCTTTGCTCAGCAGTGGGACAGTACAGGACAAGGAAAAAACAAAATGATTTTCAGGGTTTGTTGAGAGAAACACAAATTAAAGAAATAAAAAGATATCTTGATAATTTTGCTCTTCTATATTTTAACATGATACAAAAAGAAAATAAAAACAAAATACACCGTGAATTTGATAATATGCAGGTCAATGTTTCAACTATATTATAATTGAAACTATATTGTTCTATTTTCAAAACTCAAAGAGTTGGCAATGATAAATGTACGTGACAAAATGTGTAGTGTCTTGCAATGCAAGATAATGTCGTTTGGAATAAACAATGATCGTATATAATTTTGCTGAGTAAACAATATATTTACTTACTTACATATAAATCTGAAGAATATGTTTGTTTGCTTGAATTAACTATTCTCAGAAACTGAATAACCAATTCTAAAAAATATTTGAGCGTTAAATAGCCCATTTATTGAAGAAGGCTATTGGCTATTATATATAATATAGATTATTAACTATGAAGTTCCTACGGGAACGGGAGTTACGCGGGTTAAATGCGTGTGTGAAGATAGTTGTGAATAACAACTCTTATACCTAGTTATTATTACTTCTTTACATAAATATGATTTACTTCTAAACTGAATAAAGTCTTTCACCGTTTGAAAGAAAATCATAACCAAAATAATGCAAATATTAATGAGATACCTATTTAAACAACAAGTGAGAATAGATAGAGCAATTTGTGTGATGAATGCGAGCACAGTAATGAAAACGTAGTACTTCTAACTTTTGTGAATAATTTCTATGAAATTTAATTATTTCAACAATATTTTACATAATTATAACCACGTTTTGTTGAGCAAAATTTATGCTACGAGATCGATAGTTGAATAAATTATTTCAGTTACTGAATTACTACAGACTGTGATTCGAATTCGGCTTAAAAAAAATTGAAAAGGATTAAAAAGATGTTATATCAATCGGGACTAACTGTTTAACTTAACCAAGGCACGGAGTTATTCTCCGTGCCTTGGAAAGGTTAAACAGTTAGTCTTTCAACTAACAACATCTGAAAATAAATCTTAGATTTTACACGTAGATTTTTTATCCGGTGTGAGAATCGAACTCATGATTTCCGACATTTAAGGCAAGCCTTACTGGCTACCTTACCTGGCTACGCCACGAAAGTGTTGTCACTGTAATATTATAATAAATTGTTGTTTTATATTATCCCTTTTTTTTTGTTGTCCGGAGGGAAATGCCCTAACGCATTCCCACCGCCGCTGCAACGTATTCGCGCGCTGGTGGTGGGATATGTGGGACTCGCCCTCTCCATAGCGTGGTATGCTAAACTCATACCACGAGGAGAGGACCCTACTCCACTAAAACCGGACCCTCCTTCGATCCGCCGTTGGCGGGGGCCGGGTACGCGTAAGCAATCCGGCCCGTTATATATTTTTACTGCTATTTTTATAAATGTGAATGTAAGTTTGTTTGTTACGCTTTCACGCGAAAACTACTTAACCGGTCATCATGAAACTTTGTACACATATTCTTGGAGGTATTAGAACTAACATAAGATACTTTTTTAATAAAAACAAATTCAATGCGAATAAAACCCCGGGTAAAAGCTGGTTATATACATATTATGGAATTACTTGAGCGCGTCAGATTAAGATAGAGTAGGTAAATAAATATTCAAATATGTGTACATTTAAAAAAATCTGACGCAAGGATGTTGGAGTAAAATATGTTTTCAACCGATGGGGCTTTTGAGGGTTTACTAGGCCCATGGTAAACATAGCTTGTGTATTGTGTCATATAAATAAATTACAACGGCTTTATACACTATGAAGCATTAGTTTCCCGTAATCAAAAATCACTGAAGTAACAAGAACCCTAGATTATTAGCACGCGCGGTTTCCCGTTCTTGTCGAACTTTAATTAATCATAGCCTTCCTCGATCAATGGGCTACCTAACACTGAAATATTTTTTCAAATTGGACATGTTGTTTGTTAGCGCGTTCAAGCAAACAAACAAACTCAACTAACCTTTATATATTAGTATAATATGTGTTGATTGATACACGGACAACCTCCTTAGCGTAGCGGTTTTTGGCTCGCTTTAAATCTCAGAGGACGTGGGTTCGATCCCCACGCCGGACAGGAAATCTTTGTGTAAATTCTAAGACTTCTTTCCGGGTCTGCTTGGTTGAGGGACTACCCTCCGTGCCTCGGAAAGCACGTTAAGCCGTTGGTCCCAATTGTTATAACATCATCTTTAATAATCGTTTATCAAGGGACGGGCAGCAGCGTTTCCTTGTGTGGGACAACATAATACTGCGGTCACCAATCCGCCTGCCAAGCGTGGTAACTATGGCAAATACCCTCCCCCGGGAGGAAGCCCATGTTCAGAAGTGGACGTTATACGGGCTGATGATGATGATAGATTGATAGGGTGATTACAATGTACACTGTTACGCTTTTGTTAAGTTTGGCATAAAATGTGTGTGTTAACAATACATTTTTACTACAGAGAGGTCAAAAATAGAAAAAAGTATTTATTTGACAAAGTCACGAACTTGAAAGAAACAATATGGTCTATTGACCTCGTTGTTACGACTGTATCACTCGAATACTATACATAAAAAACTGAAATTCCACGATTTTTCAGAGCCATATAAACTTTCAAGCGAAGTATATGAGTTTTAGGAGCTTTCATCATAGCATCCAGAATATATTTACTCACACAAAACGTTTTTTTACCCTGCAAAAAATTTTTATTAAAACTTCAATGTTTATATTTTAGCTTACATGCATTTTCTCTTACGTATATACCGTTTTCGTGGTAAATATTGTTAAAATATAGCATATTATACTAACAGATAAGATCTAGAGATTAAACCCAATTACTATAAATATTTATAATATTATTATAGACATAGATACATAGTTAGGGTTTCCATTATTGTTGAGAACTGATACGGGACTTATTAGTGACAAATAAATAAAAACTAAAAATAAGGGTAGTAACGGCTAATTATAATAAAAAAACAATGGAAAACAACGACTCCTCGCAACCATGCGCCCTCGCCCGTCTCTTGCCTACCGTCGGCTTCGAGCCTTTAGTACGTGTATATTAAAATATTGAGAAACGGGACAGAAACGGCACAACTGAAGGACGTGATACTTAAATACGGCGACAGTCCCGTATAAACGGGACGTAAGGCAACCCTATACATAGTTGATATGACACTCATTAATTAAGACATAAAAAGGATAACTAATTTTATTTGGCTAAAAAATATATTTTTTTAAACAATAATAAAAAATGTTAGTAAATAATGAACGAAACAAAAATATAACAAGAGTTTTTACCGCCAGATTTATCTTAATTCAATTTAATAGCTTCAATTTATCATAATAATATTCGGTGGCGAAGAAATTAGAATAATTATATAGAAAGCCTCATTCGGGTGCTGCCATCTATCATAAACCATCTGTATTAAACGACATTGGCTTAAATGAACGACAAAATTATTCCCCAGCGGCCAAGCCACGCGACTTTTACCGCAAAATTATATGCTACGATTTGGCTGTTAGAGAGATAGTTAAAACAATTTTGGTGATTGTCCAAATTTGACTCTGCCACTGGATTTTCATTGGCTCGAAGTTTAATATACTTAGTTTTATTTATTTGTAATTAACTGTTTGTGTTTGTTTTTGGTTTGATTTAGTTATGTTCACTTACTTTAAACTTGTGTAAAGACGGAATAAAAAAAAATATTCCAATTAAACAAACGTTGAATTTTGCAGACAGACAGATGAGACTTTCTTTTTCTTTTTGGGACGAATATTGACATTTCAACACAACCACCTTGAGCCGAGTTTCAAGTCCCCCAGAGACTTATTACCATGGTGTTTTTTGTCAACTTTGCCATTAAATAACTTTTGTATCTCCAAACAAAATAGGTCATAAATAAATAAAATACTTTGAGCAGATCTACTTAACCTGTACCTAACGTATAATCATAGAATATTTCAATGCAGTACCAACGCTAAAAGGATCAAACACCCAAGTTAATATTTAATTCGTAAATGTAATGATTAAACTATCTTACCTCCTGAGGCTCGGAGTCCACGAACCAGTCGATGGTAGCCGCTGGTAACGAATAATCCGATGTGCAGTTCACCATAGCGTTCTCCCCTACTTGCACCATGGTGGGGAGACCGGTGATTAATGGGTCGTATTCTGGTAACACTGAGGACAAATAAAAATCTTACTGTGAAAAATTTATCGAGAAAATCATATTTGTACTATTTTCTTTATCAGTCAGTTTACTTCCACTGCTGAACAGGGGCCTTATGATAACAGAACTTGGCAAGCTGTAGCTGCTGTGAAGCATATTGCCATAATCACTACACTTGGTAGACGGATTCGTATTGATATTGAAGTAACCTTGAACTGATGGACGCTGCTGCCCATCCGTAAAGTAGAGCGACAGTAACACAAAGCTCCCCTAAAATACTGAAAAGTCATAATCCCTCAAGTCAGGTTGCTTCGTTTCTAGTTTTTATGCCCGGTAAAGTAGCAAAAGAACCGTGGCTAACTACATATGTCCGTCTGAAAAAAAAAGCTGCCCATCCATCAGCTATCCCTTAGGTGCCTCTTTAGACACCCATGGTAAGACATTAGGTGGTCTTTTCCAAGCTGGAAACCATACGGCAATTTTATTTTAATAAGGTAATATCTACGTAGGTTTCAAGTTCTTTGCTTTATTGCGTCTAAGCAGAGAACTGAAATGTGTTGTCTGTGATGGTCACCTTAGGCTGATATATGTTGCTACTAGGGCTACAGGACCCAACTATTTTTAAGATTACTAGCAGAGTTTCTGCACATTTCTAGTATTCTTGCTAACCCCTCGTGCTAAGAATCGAACCGGCGCCCAATTGGTCGCTAGTCCGGCTAGAAGTTCCCTTGTGGTAAAAAAAGAAGAAAATTTTAGTGTTTTTTGCTTTAGAATTATTCTACAAATATAAGACGCTGCAACAAATAGCCACAGATAAAAATAAAATCAGCAATAGCTATAAAAGTAACAAGATATTTTATAAAAGAGATTCTTATCTTTGTTAACACTACACTTATGCCAACATTCATGCATGTTCTAAGATAACATCGTCTGACAGCTAGTAGTGAGATCAAGATATGTTTTGTATTCAAATTGCATGTGAAATCGAACTTTGCTTGTTGAATTTAATATGGTTCTAATAGTAACTAAAGCCTGAAAGAGAGAATGTTAATATGAAAATGTAGGTACATACAATATTGAATAATAAAAAAAAATCGATACGCATAGTCTCCGCAAAATAAGTGAATCTTTAGTGGGGCTATATACACACTAGGTATACACTCCCTAACAAACTTTCTGATAATATTTTTTTTTAAAAAGCATCTATTCGGTATAGCCATATTGTGCAGTAGGGTTAATTATAAAGTTTTTTTTTTCTTTTTTTTTCGTAATTAGGTTATAAAATATTGTGCTATAATAATATTTTAAAAAGAAATTCCCTTTTATTGAGGTTTTTTGCAGTGTTTCTCAGTAGTTGCCACGTCATGCACTGCGTGATAGAGTAAAAATTATGACGATTCCAAACAAATATAATCATTTTTACAGAATAAATTAACCTGAATCTTTGAAAATTATGGTTTTTTTATGTTTTGAAGATATTTAAAGTTTTACAGATATAATTTTATACCCAAGAATAAAACATGGACTAAAATTGTAAAATTTAGAAGGTATTTTTTTTTTATACAGAATCTCTTTGTTACCGTCTTTATCAAGAGCCTGTTCACTGCTGGACAAAAGCTTGTCCAATAGGGGTTTACCGGGCGGGTTATTTACAGCAGCTATTTCTAATTTTCAAGTAAACGCTGCTATCCGTTTTTCAGAGTATGATTGTCATAAACGATGTTATAACAACTTGGATTACCTATCATATAATTGCTGAACCGAGCATGGCCTGAATTTTTTTCTGTTTAACACAGTTTTTTTTTTGTGGCAAACTATGACCTATTTTTACCTCCAAGTCTAAGGACCAGATTCACATAGCTACGGGGGTTGCCTAATCTTAACTAATATTATAGAGAGGTAAATTTTGTAAACTTCTATATTCTGGACTAGATTCTATCGCGCGGTTTCACTCGCGTAACTCTCATTTCCGTTGGAACTTCATAATTAAATTTAGCCTATAGCCTTCCTCGATGAATGGGCTATATAATACTGAAAGAAATTTTCAAACCAAACCAGTAGTTTTAGAGATTATCTCGTTCAAGCAAACAAACCCTTCGTACGTATTATATATTATTATAGATATCTGTTAAAGATCTGTTTTTTTGCATGAATAAAGCACATATATACAACTAAAAGTAGCTAATTTAAAATAAAACTAACTTATAAAATATTTATTATTCTTAATCCGATAGATATATATTATGTTAATACCAATACGATTTTGATAATTCATTCACCGTTAGATGACTACGTTAGCAGGACTGATATAGGCTGGGCCGGATTCATGCGTACCCAGCCCCCGCCAACGGCGGATCGAAGGAGTTTCCGGGAGGTTTTAGTGGTGTAGGGTCCTCTCCTCGAGGTATGAGTTTAGCATACCACGCTATGGAGAGGTCGAGTCCCACATATCCCACCGCCAGCGCGCGAATACGCTGCAGCGGCGGCGGTGGGAATACGTAAAAGCATATCCCACCGGATAAAAAAAAAATAAAAAGCACTAAGATAGGCTACATAATAAAGATAATATTTCCACGGGAAGCACGGGGACAGCAAGTTAATTTGAAGTACAATGGTATATATTCCCATGAAAGTAAATTAAAAACGGTGATTATTCCGTTGTGTATAACAATTGTGTTGACAAAATCGTATCAGCGTTTGTAATCATCATTTTGTTTTATTGTTATGGACATGGCGATGTTAATTTACACTGAAAAAAATACATTTTCTTTTGAAATATGTTTTATTTGAAAGATTTGATTAAAATGCATCCTTTGAGGTCGCTTTATAGCCGTTTTGTACAGAATGCACCATGTTAAATTTGATTATTATTTATAATATGGTTGCCATGAAGTACCAGAGATCTTGTTTTATTCTTGAATATTTCATTAGTAGGTACATACCTAGTTATTACGAAAAATCTAACTTTTTTCATAAAATATTTTTTATATCACATATTAAATGTTTACCGTAGCATGTACGTTTAGTGAGCTTATATGACACCCAGATAAATAATGATCACCTTTTTAATTAAGTAATCAGTTGTCAAAACTCATGTTCAGTATCAAATAGGTTTTCGAAAGCATTAACCCCTCCTAATCAACCACTGACAAACGCACATATACTCACCCACACACACAAACACACACACGCATACAGCCTTATTTTAACCACATTTAGTTTATTTTACTTTTTTATTGTTACCATATTCTTTTTGCATGCCGTGTGGTTTCCGGCTTAGAATAGACCACCCCATGTCCTCCCATGGGTGTCGTAAAAGGCGACTAAGGGACATATGGCTGATGGATGGGCAGCAGCAACTATTAGCTCAAGGTTTGCATCTTACTGCGATCAACAATCCGTCTGCCAAGCGTGGTGATTATGGCAATATCCCTCTACGATCCTGGCTTGCCAAGGCCTGTTAAGAGGAGGCCCATGTTCAGCAGTGGACGTAAACGGGCTGTTGATGATATTCTTTTTATCTTTGTTAATCCTCTTGTATAGGAATCTGTACTATATCCTACTGGGAGAAGGCACTGGCACTTGTAACACAGGTCTATCACCTAGCACAGGAAACAGGGACTTCACACTATTTTGTAACCACTCTCTTGTGTAATAAAACCTATTATTATAAAGAAAGATTATTATTATCAATTTATTTCAATTGACCTAGCGTGTTAGATAATAATGATAGCGTTACTAATTTTGTTCAGGTGCCAGGAGTGGATTGGAAGTTCATGTTCATTAAACAGAATATAACAGGACAGCAAAATTAAATTAATAAAGTGTATGTTGATTAATTGTTGCTTCGAGAAACCGGGTTTTAGTTGTAAACTCCGCAGGTTATTTACTAAATTAATGTATTTACATTGTATAGTATTTTATTTTTGTTACTCAATTGGAAGGTCCTTGTTATATATTTTAAATAAAAAAAACTTACTAAAAAAAGCTCACATATAATAATCTTTCTTCATGAGCACTTCGAAAAGATTGTATTATTTGAGCTTTTTCGAATAAATAAATAAATATTACTAAAACTAGTCTAGAAATACTGTCATAACTCTTTACATAATTCCCTCAGCAACAAACAAAGTACCGCTCAAATGTATCAACATTTGTAAAAAGGTTTTCCTTTTCTTCTTCCTAAAATAGAAAAACACAGATCTATATTCTTTCGTGAAACATATTTCTCAATAGAAACAAAAGTTAATTTCTGTTTTCGATAGTCACAGAGATCCCTTTAATAACTGTATCAAATCTACGCATACCAATTCCGATTCTATTTGAGCCCAAGGCCAAAGACAAATAAAAACCATTACATTGAATGTATCATGTTGTGTTTGTGACAGTACAAGATATTTTCACATATTGAAGTAAAATAAATGTTAGTTAAGTTCCTTTTTTATTGGAGTAAATTTTGTTCTTATAATGTGTTGGGAGACATCTTCCCAGGATTAGGTCCTGTGGACCTAGGATATGGGTCCTAGGATAGGATTTAGGTCCATCTTGTGATCTTATGGTTAAGACATATAAGATAACTATTAAACAATGGTTATTTATTGTACATATACAGGTCTTGCTTCTCCTCAAATTTCTTTTTAGATATCCAAAAGAATCCTTATCCTGTCAATTATCAACGCAGCAGGAATCAGCCAAACTCATCATGGCGTTTCGCAGTTCGGCGTTTAACAAAACATAAAAAAAATATTTTTTATTATTTCATTTACATACTTTATCATCATCATCAACCCGTATAACGTCCACTGCTGAACATGGGCTGCCTCCCGAGAGTGCTATAGTCACCACGCTTGGCAGGCGGGTTGGTGGCCGCAGTATTATGTTGTACCACACAAGAAAACGCTGCTGCCCGTTCCTTGCTATACAATTAATAAAGATGATGTTATAATAATCGGGACCAAAGTAATCGTGCTTTCCGAGGCACTGAGGGTAGTCTTTCAACCAACCAGACCCGGAAAGAAATCTATGAATTAACACAAAGATTTCCTGTCCAGCGGCGTGGGGATCGAACCCACGACCTCCGAGATATAAAGCGAGTCAAATACCGCTACGCTATGGAGGTTGTCATACTTAATGAAATATTTACTAATTCCTTGTCATCGCATGGCAGATTTATTTTTTTCATAGTAAATTATATATTAAAATCAAGCATTTCTCGTGGTATTTTCCAACTTTTTCTTTTATAAAAACATTTTCCTCATAATAACGATTTTTAATAAAATTCATATTCACCAAATTAATTGAGTTCGTCTCGAGTTGTAACCGTATATACATTTTAAGGATTCATTTTTATTAGGGTTCCGTAGCCAAATGGCAAAAAACGGAACCCTTATAGATTCGTCATGTCTGTCTGTCTGTCTGTCTGTCTGTCCGTCCGTATGTCACAGCCACTTTTTTCCGAAACTATAAGAGCTACAATGTTTAAACTTGGCAAGTAGATGTATGTTGTGAACCGCATTAAGATTTTCACACAAAAATAGAAAAAAAAACAAAAAAATTTGGGGTTCCCCATACTTAGAACTGAAACTCAAAAATTGTTTTTTCATCAAACCCATACGTGTGGTGTATCTATGGATAGGTCTTCAAAAATGATATTGAGGTTTCTAATGTCATTTTTTTCTAAACTGAATAGTTTGCGCGAGAGACACTTCCAAAGTGGTAAAATATGTTTCCCCCCCAAGTAAGTAGTTTTTTTTTAATACGTCATAAACCGTAATCCGCAATTGACCTTTCATTCAATCAACTATTATTAACATCGATCAAAGTTGCAAATAGTACGGAACCCTTTTCGGAGTTTGTTTCTTTGTTTGCTTGAACGCGCTAATAACAGGAACTACTGGTCTGATTTGTACAATGGGCATGAGGACTAAAAAAATCTATTTAGTCCGTCAGTTAGATAACTAAAAACCGGCCAAGTGCGAGTCGGATTCGCGCACGAAGGGTTCCGTATCAGTTACAAAAGCGTACCTATTTTTGACATCAAGAATAAAAAAGCGTATGTTTATGAAATGAAATGTTATTTTATATTTTTATATTCGAGTTGATTTAATGAAAGGTAAATTGCGGTTTAAGATTTATGACGTATTAAAAAAAACTACTTACAAGATCTCGTTCAAACCACTTTTCGGTGGAAGTTTGCTTGGTAATGTACATGATATATTTTTTTTAGTTTTATCATTCTCTTATTTTAGAAGTTACAGGGGGGGGGACACACACATTTTACCACTTTGGAAGTGTTTCTCGCGCAAACTATTCAGTTTAGAAAAAATGACATTAGACACATAAGTATGGGGTCGATGAAAAAAAAAATTTGAGTTTTAGTTCTAAGTATGGGGAAACCCAAAATTTATTGTTTTTTTCATTATTTTTATGTGAAAATCTTAATGCGGTTCACAAAATACATCTACTTACCAAGTTTCAACATTATAGTTCTTATGGTTTCGGAAAAAAGTGGCTGTGACATACGGACGGACAGACAGACAGACAGACAGACATGACGAATCTATAGGGGTTCCTGTTTTGCCATTTGGCTACGGAACTCTAAAAATATTGGACACGCATTTTTTATTTATGAAATCAATAAAAATTGACAAAGATACAGAGCAAAAACAAACTATAAAGTTCAGGCTTGTGACGTCACTATTAGGTAAAATTGTACCTAAAAGTGACGTCACACAAAATTTCAACGCGCTGTAACTTCGTCTTTTTTTGTTTAAGGAACGAAAAAAAAATACGTTTCCAATGTTTTTTGGTAATCTAACTGACGGACTAAATAGATTTTTTTAGTCCTCATATCTATTCTTTAAGCGTTATATAGCCCATTTATCGAGGAAGGCTATAGGCCATACTTAATTGTGAAGTTTAAACGGGAAAGGAAGTAATGCCGGTGAAATTACGCACGAAGTACTTGCTTCTTGCGTGATATATACACTTGTATATATATACCCGCCTAATACTGGCTTCCCGTGTGCGGTTTCATCCGCTTAACTCGCGATAAATGGGCTATCTGACACTAAAATCCTAGGTACTAATATTATAAATCCGAAAGTTTGTGTGTGTATGTATGTTTGTTACTCTTTCACACAAAAACTACTGAATGGATTTGGCTGGAGTTTATGAGCTAGATAATAATATAGGCTACAAAATATCACGCTCCGACCCACTAGAGCAAAAGGGACACGGACAAAACCACGGGGCGCAGCTATTAATTTTATAGATCGGATCGACAGTTTCAGAGACAACAAACAAACACTTCAGATTTATGTATCAGAATATAGATGTGTACAATTGCTGTTTAATTAACATTTCCTGATATTGATTACATTATATAATAATACTAGCGACTCGCCCCGGCTCCGCACGGGTACAACGCTGATGTATCATACATATAAACCTTCCTCTTGAATCCCTCTATCTATAAAAAAAAACCGAATCAAAATCCGTTGCGTAGTTTTAAAGATTTAAGCATACATGGGTACATAGGGATATAGGGATATAGGGACAGAGAAAGCCACTTTGTTTTATACTATGTAGTGATAGTGATATATAATAAAGGCTCTCATTACCTTAAGTGGATTACCTTTATTGTAACAATAATATTATCGGCTAATTAATAACATGATGTTTAGTTGAGCAAATAATTCGAAGGATTACGTACAATATAATCATTAGGTATTAATCAGAAGCCAGTATTGATAGTTGTATTATATACAACTATTTGATATAACAATTACTTAATTGAGACATAATAATGTTATATTATGTGACTGAGGTCATTAGAGGTTACCGGAGAGAGCAAAAACCTGGTCAAGTGGGAGTCTGACTCGCGCACGAAGGGTTGCTTTCTATTTTCAAGCGTCTACCCTGTTGCCGTTACTGATATCTAGCAAAATAGGGCAAAATAGAGTTTGTTGTATGGGAGCTTCCTTAAATATTTATTTTGTTTTTTATTTTAAGTATTTGTTGACAGCGGCAATAGAAATATATATCATCTGTGAAAATGACGCCCTAGAAGGACATACACTGACCTCATAGGTGATGTTCTTCAGAAAGGTCAGGTGCGTAGTACTCGCAACCGGCGTGCGTGTATGACCAGATGTATGAACGTGGACGAGGCAAAGGGAGTGTGTAAGAATCGTAGCAGGTGGCGTTCGGTAGTTTCTGCCTACCCCCATAGGAGAAAGGCGTGATTGTATGTATGTATGTATCTGTGAAAATTTAAACTGTCTAGCTATGGCGGTTCTTAAGATACAGCCTGGTGACAGACAGATAGATAGCGAAGTCTTAGTAATAGGGTCCCGTTTTTACCCTTCGGGTAAAACATCTTATTAAGTTTGAATTATAATAATATAATATACGCCCCTTTATTCTGAATTAGTTACAATTCATCGTGCCATCGTGGTGGTAATTTTCTCCCTTAGTAACTACCCGTAGTCGGAGTTTTTATAGATTTACTAGCTGGCCCGGCAAACTTCGTACCGCCTCAAAATCTACGCGGTGTCCTACATCTACCCTACCCTATCCCTACTCTACCTCTACCCTACCCCTACCTCTACCCTACCCTACCCCTACCTCTACCCTACACCTACCCTACCCCTACCCTACCCCTACCCTACACCTACCCTACCCCTACCCTACCCCTACCCTACCCCTATCCTACCCCTACCCTACTCCTACCCTGCCCCTACCCTACCCCTACCCTAAAGTATCCTATGTCCTTCTTCCAGTTCTTAGCTACCTCCCTACCAATTTTCAGCCAAATCGGTTCAGCCGTTCTTGAGTTATAAATAGTGTAACTAACACGACTTTCTTTTATATACAGGGTGTCCCAAAAGATTACGTAGCTGGGAAGGGGGGTGATAGGGATTTTTTAAAAGACTAAAAATTTTACACCTTGTGCTAACTGTACCTACAAATATGGCTGTATTTAAAAAAAAATGCTGTAATGTAATCTTCAATAACAACAAGGTCATCAACATCAACATCAAAAATAACAAGGTGTAAAATTTTAAGTTTTTAAAAAAATGCCATTTTTTTTTTAAATACCCAGAGCGGATTTTATTTTTATTTTTCTAGTGACCATTGTGTCCACCCCTGTCACCCCCTTTCCCAGCTACTTAACCTTTTGGGACACCCTGTATATAGACTTAGGTCCCGATGTTAGTTTTTAATTCGTCTCCCCATCTCTTCATTTGCTATTTCTGGAGTACCAGTCAGTTACGATCTTGCTCCATTTCTATTGTTTTTCTCCCATCATGTGACCAGTACATCTCCACTTTTACTCGTGATTTTGGGTTAATATACCTGTCACTTTTAATTTTTCCCTTATTTCTTATTCTATCCCCTTTGTATGTTCCTGACATATTGCGTCTATGGATCTTTGGCAATATTCTTGTTTGTTTCTTAGTTGTTTTGTAAGTGCCCATGCCTTTGTCTTTATATTTATTACTTCATTAATAATATTAAAAAGAAGTTTGTGATAAAAACAAATACATTGGCCTATAAAAGAATTGCTCATAAAAGATAAAATCCTATTTTTATGCATTATTATTAAATGCCAAAGTTAATGTTAATGTTTGTTACTCTTTCACCCAAAAACTGCTGAAAGGATTTGGCTGAAACTTTGCACGGGCATAGTAAATAAGCTCTATTAACATATAGGTTACAAAAAATCCGACCCACTGGTGCAGAGTAATGCGGGTAAAGCCGCGGAGCGCAGCTAGTTGCATATAAAGGAGATGTACCTAATTGTAGTTGTTCTCCGTGATCCAAATAGCTCAGATCAAACGTCAACCTATCTCCCACTCACGTCTCTTAACCCACTTAGCATCAAATAGGGTAATAAGCTATTGTCAACTCGAGCCTCCCAAATGCCTTGAACAATGAAATCTGAGCAGTATCGAATCGCAGTGACAGAATGACGAATCTCTGCAGTTTTATTGGACACGCACTTTACAGTACAATTTTTTTTCCGTAGGGTTCCGTACCCAAAAGATAAAAACGGGACCCGTAACTAAGACTGCAGTCCATCTGTCTGTCACCAGGCTGTTATATCTCATTAACTGTAATAGCTAAATAGTTGAAAATTTCACAATTATATATTTATGTTACCGATATTACAACAAACACTAAAATAGGATGAAAAAAATAGGTACCTAAGGGGTAGGTATTCCATACAACAAACATATTGTGTTTTTCGCCATTTTTGCTCGATATTACCGACAACAGATAGATGCTTTATATGATTCCTTTTTCCAAAATCTAACAGTATTATAGTTTCTACTGAATGTAGTATTTTATTAATAATGGCACTGATTCTCTTGTGCGTGAGTCCAGCTCGCACTTGGTCTGTTTTTTTTTAACATCTAACCCAGCTCTCTCGTACAGGTGACTCGTTAAATTAAAAAAATAATGTTGATATTCTATATATTTATATCAGGCAGGATTCGAACTTGCATCTTAGATATAGCCCCTAATGCCTAAACTATCTTTAAGGCGCGGTGAATAGACGACTTTTACGTATTAGTTTTGTCACTGTTGCTCCGCGTAGAAATGAAAGAGAAGCGAAGAGACGCCGCGATGGCGCAACGTTTCGTTCGACTCGTTCAAATTATTTAATACATTAATCCTTGCAAATATCTTATTCCAATCGATAAATAAAAACAACAGTTCCCTTTATTATTATATATTACATCACTGTTATTAATATTATCTAGATTTGTTACTAAATAATACAGTTACAATTGCTACAATTTCAATTTAAATTGTTATTTTATGGTTTTTTTTCACAATGGTACATATTTTTTTTTAGCTGCTCTAAAATGTAAACATTTGGCTAAAAAACTGTTTTGTGAAGCCTATTTTGACTAAGTACAGCGCCTTAATCTACTTATTCTAATTTATGTATAAAGCTGAAGAGTGTGTTTGAACGCGCTAATTTCAGGAACTACTAGTCCGATTTGAAAAATTGTTTCAGTGTTAGATAGCTCATTTGTTAAGGAAGGTTATAGGTTATTTTTTATTATGACACTAGCTGCGCCCCGCGGTTTTACCCGCGTTACTATGCTCCAGTGGGTCGGAGCATGACTTTTTGTAGTCTATATGTTAATCGAGCTTATTAACTAACCCCTTGCAAAGTTTCAGCCAAATCCATACAGTAGTTTTTGCGTGAAAGAGTAACAAATATCTCTTTCGTGTTTATCTATACTAATATTATAAAGCTGCAGAGTTTGTTTGTTTGTTTGAACGCGCGAATCTCACGAACTACTAGTCCGATTTCAAAAATTCTTTCAGTGTTGTATAGTCCATTTATCGAGGAAGGTTATAGGCTATATTATATTTTCAAAAAAAATTGGGATCCGTACGAAAATTACGATTTTGTAACCCAAGGTGTAAAATCGAAAACCTATTTAGGCGTGCGCTGCAAAAACTATTGACAATAGAACAAAATGATGTACTACGGGTTTGTAGGTCTCATTAAGATCTACAAAAAAGTCCGCAAAAGCACACATCTAACTATCATAGTTTAGTCACAATAACCGCTTTTATGTTCATAAAAAAATATTAAATCGTCTGAAGAAACAAACTACGTTAAATGTGTATCGTAATATTAATCATTATCCAAATGAAGCATTATGTTATCAAGGGTATTTATGAAGAAGTAAAATACTTTTTGTTTTATTCCAATCGGACATTTCGTTGAGAAATTATCACGAGTATAAAAGCGCAAAGAATAAATAATTGGTACCTAATAATTATTTGCCATAATAGATAAAGCTGAAGAGTTAAGTTTGCTTGAACGCAAATCTCAGCAACTACTGGTCCGATTTCAATGTTAGATAGCCCATTTATCGAGGAAGGCTATAAGCTATATTTTATTAAAAAGTTTCTACGGAAACGGCAGTTACGCGGGTGAAACCGAGCGCGGGAAGCTAGTAGGTAATATTAGTAAGGATTCCCATGGCAACGGGAGCCTCGCGGTGGTAGCTGGTATAGTTATATAGTTTCTCAATCATCATCAGCCCGTATAACGTCCACTGCTGAACATGGGCCTCCTCTCGACGGTATTTGCCATAGTCACTACGCTTGGCAAGCGGGTTGGTGACCACAGTATTATGTTGTACCACACAAGGAAACACTGTTGCCCGTTCATTGATATATGATTATTATAGATGATCTTATAACTATCGGGACCAACGGCTTAGCGTTCTTTCCATGGCACGGAGGCTAGTCCTTCAACCAACCAGACCCGGAGAGAAATCTTATAATTTACACAAAGATTTCCTGTCTAACGTGGGTATCGAACCCGCGACCTTCGAGATTTAAAGCGAGCCGAATACCGCTACGCTACGGAGTTTCTTAATAACAGCAATACATAAATACGGTACTTACCAGCTAAAGTCATGTTAGCTGACTTCTTATCCACCGCGAACCGTGGTCCCTCGCTGGAGACCTCGCAGGTATACTTGAAGGTGCCTCTCTCAGGTCTCATGGTGATGATGCAGAAGCGCGCGTTGCACGAGCTGTTGGTCAATGCAATTCCTGTGTTGTTGAACGCGCGTGTTTCTAACTGTGGACAAGAGGAAAGAGACTTGTAAAAGAAACGCTTATAAAAGAAACAGGAACAATGTTTTTTTAAAGGCAAATTAAACCCTGTATCACGGACCTACTCGTCTGATAAAAAAAAATATTTCACCATTTCCGAAACCTATTCATTATCCATTCACACCTATAGGCCATAGGGACATCTATAGACCCATGTCCATGGCCGAACATGGGCCTCTTCCTCAGTTTTGCCATAGTCACCATGCTTGTTGCAACACACAAGGAAGCGCTGCTGCCCGTTACCTGGTGTACGTTTGTTAGGACATAGGACATCATCATCATCATACATTTGTTGATGGTAGTCCCTCAGCCAACCAGACCTGAAAATAAATCTTTAAATCTACACAAAGATTCCTTGTCCGGCGTGGGGATACAAGCCACGACTTCTGAGATTTAGGCTCCGCGCAAAAGCTGGGCCTGCTCCTTTACAGACCTTGGCAAGCCAAGGTCGTTTAGGGATCGGGGGGCCGGATTGCTCATGCGTACCCGGCCCCCACCAACGGCGGATCGAAGGAGTGTCCGGGAGGTTTTAGTGGTAGTAGGGTCCTCTCCTCCTGGTATGAGTTTAGCATATCACGCTATGGAGAGGGCGAGTCCCACATATCCCACCGCCAGCGCGCGAATACGCTGCAGCGGCGGTGAGAATGCTTAGGCGCATTATCCCGTGGACAACAAAAAAAAAATTGTTGTTTAGGGATTTTGCCGTAATCACCACGCTTGGCATGCGGATTAGTGATCGCATTAAGATGTGAGTATCTTTCAGCTGGTAGATGCATTAAGTGTATCTCCCTTTAGTCGCCTTTTCGACACCCATAGGAAGACATGGGGTATGTATGGCAACCGTATTTACGTCCACTGCTGAACATGGGCCTCCTCTTAACAGACCTTGGCAACCCAGGATCGCTGAGAGATATTGCCATAACCACCACGCTTGGCAGACGGATAAGTGATCGCGGTAAGATGTAAACCTTAAGCTAATAGATTCTACTCTCCATTCTATTCTAAGCCGAAAACCACACGGTATATTAGTATAGATAAGTTTAATTTTCATATCGTTCTCGTTTGCATGAGGTCACACGAGATTTTCTTTGAAAAACTTGAACTGTGGAGTTTGTTTGAGACTTTTCCATTTACATTAGTAAGAAGCTAATTTCCTAGATTTCTTCAAAACAGAGAATTGGTACGCATTCTGTTAAATAAGAAGGAAAAATTTGGGAAAGCTCATTACCCTTGACGTTCATTCAGCCTCAATACCTTTAATTGTTCGTCTTTAAGGAGCAAAATAAAATAATTAGGTAAATGGAACTACGCGACGCAATAGCTTAAGCTTGAGTTTTGGGTAGACATTGTCCGTAGCGTAGCGGTATTAATCTCGCTTTGAGCCTCAGAGGTCGTGGGATCGATCCCACGACTGTGTATATTTGTGTAGAATCTAAAATTTATGTCCTGGTCTGGTTGGTTAACGGATAACCCTCTGTGCCTTAGAAAGCCCGTGAAGCTGTTTGTCTCGTCGTATACCAGGGAACGGGCAGTAGTGTTTCCCGACCACCCGAACCAACTCAGAAAAAAGTCAAACTTTACACAAAGATTTTTTGTGCCATACGGGTGAGCTTACGACTTCCAATAATTAAGGTAATCCTTATACCGCTCTGCCACGTAGGTGGTCTGGTTGAGGTAATGGTATTAGGTAATTCATCAATAAATATGTTTGTTTTTATAATTTAAGTAATTGAAAATATGAAGTTATAAATTATGTCAGCGGTGAAAACTTTTTTTTGTTTACTAAATATAAGCTCACGTTTGACCATAATCTCGCTTGATGGAAGGCGAAGATAAGTCCTCAGATGATAAACGCTTGCCTAGAAAGTGTCTGTTCACTTTAGTTTTAAAGATGTTCAGATTATAGCGTTCCGGAAATACAATACTGACCCCGGCAGAGAATTCCACTCCTTAGCCTTTTTTTCTTTATGCATTATGGAAGAAAACGCATATTGCTACGTGCGTATTGAAGTAATATATAATGTCTACAACAAAAGGGTGAAACCGCTCGCCGCGCCTAGTCGTCCGGTGATGGAAAGATGAAGGGGGTATCAGGTTATGCAGAACCTCCACACACTCCCCGAAATGTAGCCGATAAAAAACCAAATGTTCGAGGCTCTGTAGACTTGCCTCCACAAGTGACTTATGGGAGAGTCCCTTGGACTAATGTTATTATTATGTACTAACTTCCCGCGCGAGGTTTCACTCGCGACTAATAATACTATTGCTTGTATGTGCCGTACCTTTCCGTGCGCGGTTTCGCTCGCGTTACTTCCGTTCCCGCAAGAACTGCATAACTAAATACAGCCTATAGCTTTTCACGACATGTAGGCTATTGAACACTGAAATATTTTTTTAAATCATACCTTTCTATTACTAGCTATTTTAAGCAAACAAGCAAGCACTTTAGCTTTCTATGTTAGAATAGATGTGTGCTCAAACAAAGGCCTCCTCTTCCTTAACATTTAAATGCGGTGGCATGGTTTGACTGACACGTCCGGCGAGAGATCGGACGCAAAACAGACAACAGCTTATCTTGCTCTCCAATGCAAGTAAACATTTTTCTCTAGAGAGAAAACCCACATATTTCTGTTGAGAACATTTCTTGTCAAACAATTTTTTAACAGTGATACAAAAGAAAGTTACCTGCTACAGATAAACTTTGGAGATATTTGTGTAGTTATGTCTGTCTATCCATTAATAATTATAATTTATTCAATAAGAAGTTTGTACATGGTATACAACAAAAAGAACCACTACAACACATATAAAATGGGTCATAGGACTCCCTTTCCTAAACTAGGCAGAAAATCTGTCTGTATCTTAGGAAAGAGTAGGTAATAATTATTACATTATCAAGGGATGCCATCTACGTTGCCCTTAGAGACACCATCCGATGCCCTCGCAGACCCGAAGTCCGAGCGGCCCGCGAACTGTAAAGTAGAGCGGCAGTTGCACAAAACCCCCTAAAATACTAAAAGTCATAATAATAATAAATATATATCTAGGGTCAATGTCACACAGATCATCCTAGCCCCAAACTAAGCAAAGCTTGTACTATGGGTACCAGGCGACGATATACATACTTATATAGATAGATAAATACTTAAATACATAGAAAACATCCATGACTCAGAAACAAATATTCGTGCTCATCACACAAATATTTGCACTTACCGGGATTCGAACCCAGGACCACCAGCTTCGTAGGCAGGAGCACTACCAACTAGGCTACGGTGACCGTCATAATCCCTCAATCTCATCGCCAGCGACCGCCCTGAGCCGAGGTCCGAGCCCCACGGGGGGCTCCATCTTGCGCAGGTTGCTTAGTTTGTAGTTTTTAAACCATTTATTAAGGCTGGAGCTCTGTTCGTCTCTATGGCCGGTGAAGTAGCAAAAGCCACTTGGCTAACTAGGTATGTATACTTTGCTAAACTTTGCTGTGAAGCATTCCTAAATGTCATTTATTAAATTTCATGTACATTGGCGGATTTAATGCCGGAGGCTTTATCTATCAATCTTTGAGTGATGCCGATATTTTTATTTATTATTATTACATATTTATTTCCATCAATTGTGTACATGGTAAATCTTTATATACATAATTGTGCTGTACGTGTGTATGTCACTGAACTCCTAAACGGCTGGACGGATTTTTATGGTTTTCTGTACGCGTTTGGGTGGCGCCCTGGATGGTTTAGATTCACAAATCATATATAATATTTATGTATATTAATATATTATCATGCAGGACAGCGTCTGTCGGGTCAATTAGGCATCTCGGTTATGTAACAACAAAATTGTGAGTTATTTTATATACACCATAAGTTACGATAAAATGGAATAGAAACATTATATCAAAACTTAATTATACTTAAGTTATTTACTTGCTTAAAATTTAAAAAATATCCTATTAACAAGACAACATGAGATAAATTTATTTATCATCAACAACTTCAACTTACATTTGGCTATCAAAATGTTACTTATAAAATAACTTTCCTAAACAAGGTTTGTTTAGGAACAACGTTCTTATGCAATAAGGTTAACTAATTAAGTCTTCAAATTTATGTCGAGATCTTTAAGATAAGCTAACCCCTTGTACGCAGTCCATTCGTAGAAATAACTTAACTAAAATTCGTGTTATTTTTCCTTTTAACAGAAAGATTTGATCTCTAACTCATTAAATATATTTCCTTAATTAGTCCAGCAACAGTAATTTTAACATAGTTACTATAGAAAACGTAGGCAAAGGTATATCTCGATAGTGCATTGTAAATTAGCTTTTATTAGCCCTGGTACACGTAGGGTCACATAAACAAAGAATATAGGAAATTAAAAAGACTTAAAGTGTAAAAAACTTCACTCTTACACACTGACAACATACTTCTGTAGAAAGTGATAAAAACACTCAAAACGAATGGACCGTTTATTAATATTTAGAGCCCCGCCCGGTTTATTATTAGAAAGTTACCATTATCTAACACTAGCTGCGCCCCGCGTTACTCTGCTTCAGTGGGTCGGAGCGTGATGTTTTATAGCATATATGTTAATCCACCTATCCCGGTGCAAAATTTCAGCCAATTCCGTTCAGTAGTTTTTACGTGAAAAAGTAACAAACATCCATCCATCCATATATCTATCCATACTTATAAACTTTCGCGATTATAATATTAGTATTATTCCGTGTGGTTACCGGCTTAGAATAGACCACCCCATGTTTTCCCATGGGTGTCGTAAAAGGCGACTAAGGGACATATGGCTGATGGATGGGCAGCAGCATCTATTAGCTAAAGGTTTACATCTTACTGCGATCACCAATCCGTCTGCCAAGCGTGGTGATTATGGCAATATCCCTCTACGATCCTGGCTTGCCAAGGTCTGTTAAGAGGAGGCCCATGTTCAGCAGTGGACGTAAACGGGCTGTTGATGATGATGATGAATATTAGTAAGATCATTGTACCGGTGGTGGGTCACTAGTCACGGTAGTCACTTCTGAGACATTTCTACTCGGGTCATTTATTTGTGTGAATCATAGATATCTGTCTTAGTCTGAATGTGCCTTATGTCCGTCAATTGAGTGTTTGTGAGGTAAAATGTGTGTGTAATTTGTTTAGTCTTCATATAAAATGATACGGTTCCCACAAGAAACAGAGCTACACGGATGTATACTACGGTGAAAGACTAGTATCAACCAAATATATATGTTACGGCTAATGGCCGAAGTGCGGCTACACCTAGTTTTAGCCGGCTACAACTAGGTGCAGCCGACCACATGCGGTTAAACTTAGATGTATCCTACTCCTAACCGAAACGGTGGCGGTAACACAATGTTAACATCACCTACCTAAACGAGACGTAGGTAACATAGAACAAATACTTCAAAATAAGTCCCTGTTCAACTCCATTGGTTTAGGTTTAGGTTATTTTTTTTTTAACCACCCCATCGCCCTTTTGTGCCATGCATAATACACCGGTGTGCGGCTGCACCTAGTTCTAGCCGCTATGATGAAGGCTAAACCTAGTTCTAACCGAAGATAAGTACCTGCTGCACCTAGTTGTAGCCGACTAAAACTAGGTGTAGCCGCACTTCGGCCATTAGCCGTAACATATACATTAAATTACTTTCAACAAATTAAACACGACAACCTAATAAATAAGCTACAAGTAAAAAAAAATAACTTTTAAATAAAGTTATTTAGTATTGAACGAAACATTTTGAGTTGTAACATGGCGCACTGAACCTCGTACTAGGAAATATTAACGAAACGGGGGCGAAACGAGAGCTCTAAAGACTCGAGTGATTCAAAAGGTTTTATAAAACTCCCTGTTAATCTCTGAGAGATATTTAGCGCAGTATTTTTTAGTTTTAATATGATTATAACGTTAAAAATATATCTTTTTATAAATGAAATTAAAAGTATGATGTTGTGCCTAATTTGTTCACGACAAAAGAACGTAAATGAGAACAGCTATCTGGGCGGGACATATTAAACTTAGATTAAGGGGCGGTGAATAGACGACTTTTACGTATTAGTTTTGTCACTGTTGCTCCGCGTAGAAATGAAAGAGAAGCGAAGAGACGCCGCGATGGCGCAACGTTTCGTTCGACTCGTTCGAGTTATTTAATACATTAATCCTTGCAAATATCTTATTCCAATCGATAAATAAAAACAACAGTTCCCTTTATTATTATATATTACATCACTGTTATTAATATTATCAAGATTTGTTTATAAATAATACAGTTACAATTGCTACAATGTCAATTTAAATGGTTATTTTATGGTTTTTTTTTATCGAGAAAATTTACCGAAAACGTGTTTTGAATACAATGGTCCCCCCATAAATATGATCAAGATTAACATATATTTTTTTTAGCTGCTCTAAAATGTAGACATTTGGCTAAAAAACTGTTTTGCGAAGCCTATTTTGACTAAGTACAGCGCCTTAACTGTCAGTTATTCTACAAGACTAGAGAGAGATCAGTTGCTGGGCCATAGACGTTTGTTTGCATTCCAAAAGACTAACGAAATACTAAAAATGTTGGGTTATAAAATAATATTGCTACTATGATAATTATGATAGTGACAAGAAACCAATCGTGTCATTTTTCGATGATGAGTTACTGATATTGAAAGAAGAGTGTGTGTGAAGGGACGCACATCTTTACGCACAGCCAAAGTCTGTCTAAAAAGGCTCGCCTGCTTGTGCAGAGAGGAGTGCTAGTACTCACCTAATATCCTAATAATATTATAAACGCGAAAGTTTGTAAGTATACATGGATGGATGGATGGATGTTTGTTACTCTTTCACGTAAAAACTACTTAATGGATTTGGCTGAAACTTTGCACGGGGATAGTTAATAACTCAATTAACATATAGGCTACAAGAAATCACGCTCCGACCCACTGGAGTAGAGTACCGCGGGTAAAACCGCGGGGCGCAGCTAGGGTGTTATAATGGAAGTGTGAACTGGGTATGGAAGAACAAGCACGTAAGTAGAATAAATATGGAAGTGAGATATATCGACCTGAAGACCAAGACAAAGTGCCACTGCAGCGGAGTGATCGCTAGCAGAAAAACGCTAATGCAATGGTATGGATACATGACATTTGTCAGGTGACTAAGCGGCACGGGGAAGAATATAGGGCATTCATTGGTTGATTCTATTTTGAAAGAAGCGGTTGGATCTTTAGCTTTTCGGTTACATAAATTTTGTTACATAAATGTTTAATGCGTAAGATGTGTGTAGGGATCGTAGCAATTGGAGGTCCATTGTCTCTGCCTACCCCGCTGGGAAACAGGCGTGAGCTTATTTATGTATGTATGTATAATTTTATGCCTTTTTCTAACTTCAACAGCTGTTTTAACATGATTCTTATTCACTGATATGTAACATATAACACTTAACTAATTACATTACTTAATTTTCTGTGTGAAAAAATTACACCAACATTTAAACTGTATTTTGCTTATGACTAAAATATTTATGAAAAATATTCTTTATACAAACATGAAAGCACTTTTATCATGAAACTAAATTAAGTCAGCTCAGCTCAAAGGAACGTAATATTTTAATGATGCTTAATGTTAGGGAAGGCATTTAAAAGTCTTAGCGAGTTAAAATATATTCAACGTATTACTATTTAATTTTAAATATAAAATGCAATTAGGCTAGCAAGGTATTAGGTTGACCCCACATTGGGCATGCGCGTAATTCGTACTGTTATACCCTAACCATGTAAGACGATTACGAAGAAGGGTTGACTATGATCCTTTAATTACTATGATGATAATGATAATATGATAATGATAAGCATGTCTGTAACCGTAAGTGTCGACAGCCACGGGCACTTAGTTGATCGTAGTTGAATGGAAATCTATTCTCAGTTCATTCTAAGTCTTGGTTCGGGTCGGTTTACTAATAATTCAGTGCTACTATTCTTTTTTTCTTCTTCTTTCTTAAAAAAAGACTACTCCCGCACTAGGGAAATAAATCGCTGTGTCGCGGGGGACTTTTACAAACATTCATTTCACGGACACAAAGAACACCCAGACTCAGAACAACTATTTGTAGTTCACACAAATAATTGTCTCGAGTGGGAATCGAACCCAGAACACCAGGTCTCAGAGGCAACTATCGTAACCACTGAGCCACCGGTGCAGTCAAAATAAATATAGTATTTTCTATTATATTTACTTTTTTTTATCATTCTAAGTTCCAAATATGTTTTTCTAAATTAAAAAGTTTATAACAGTGCGTAAGTTACATGCGGATGACGGAGTTCAGGATGTTCACCCTATAGATTAAGCCCTAAATAATGTAGCAACAAGCTGAAGGGGCTGAATCAGCAATAACTTCACACGGGTAATTATTGTGCAACTGAATGTCCTAGAATAAATCTTGCTGACATAATAATATTATATTGTTCGATACCATGTAATTTTCTATGGTTTTATCACATAAACTTATAAAAATATAGTGAGGATACAATTTACACCCATCAGATCTCAAAAGCTAAATTATATTGTATAAATAAGTTAACTGTACAATCAAACCCTATCATCATCATCATCATCAGCCCGCACAACGTCCACTGCTGAATACGGGCCTCTTTCCGGGTGAGGGCGCAACCACGCTTGGCAGGCGGGTTAGTGACCGCAGTATTATGTTGTACCACACAAGGAGACGCTGCTGCCCGTTCCTTGATCTACGATTATTATAGATGATGTTATAATAATGGAGACCAACGGCTTAACGTGCTTTCCGAGGCACGGAAGGTACCAAAAGAAATCTTAGAAATTACACAAATATTTCCCGTCTGGCGTGGGGATCGAACACACGACGTCCGAGTTTTAAAGCAAGCCAAAATATGGCTACGCTACGGAGGTTGTCATCAAACCCTATATTACAATTAAATTATTTCAGTATTCATCATCAGCCCATATCAGGCCTCCTCCCGAGGGTGGGTTTACCATTGTCATCTCGGCAGGTGGGTAGGTGATCGCAGTATTATGTTGTAATACACAGGGAAACGCTGCTTCCCGTAGTGTGGTATACACTTGTTATAGAAGTTAAACAATGTAAATCCATAATATTTAAAGTGCTTCTTATAGTTAAGTTACTCTACAGGTAAATTCATTTAAGCTTAATAAATAATTACTAATCATTTAGTTTTGAAATAAAATTTTGAACACGGTCCTGACAACTAAATTTTAATTAAATCAAAGGTTAAGAACCTTCAATTTCCTGTCTAGGAATTTTAACCCTTAAGTCTTACCTTTAATTTAAACTTTTATCAATTACACAATGGAAAGTTGAGTGAAATTGTAATTCGTGTAATTCTACATCTCTTTCACAAACTACACAAAAAGTTTCCAACTTATATTAAATTGAAAGCGAAGTGCTACACGAAAATTCATTCTCATTTGAAATGTAATTATTAATTTACTAGCGGCCCGCCCCGGCTTCGCACGGGTGGACTTTCATACCCTACCCCTAACCCTACCCTACCCCTACCTTACCCCTACCCTACCCTACCCCTACCCCTACCCTACCCTACCCTACCCCTACCCTACCCCTACCATACCCCTACCCTACCCCTACCCTACCCTACCCCTACCCTACCCCTACCCTACCCTACCCTACCCTACCCTACCCTACCCTACCCAAAAGTATCCTATGTCCTTCTCCCAGTTCTTAGCTACCTCCCTACCAATTTTCAGCCAAATCGGTTCAGCCGTTCTTGAGTTATAAATAGTGTAACTAACACGACTTTCTTTTGTTTTTAAAATGTATTCTGCTATTCGGGACGGAAACAAATCCAACAAATCAAAAACCATGGCAATCGGTCCAGCCGTTCTCGAGTTATAAGTGTTGTAACAAACACGACTTTCTTTTATATATATAGATTTCCAACCAAACTAGACACCAAATGCAGTAGCAATAATACAATTTCTTTCGAATGCTGCTAAATTTGGTACTACGTTCCAGTAATTTTAAATTGCTTTAGACATAATGAGGTCATTTTTATGGCTGTCCCAGCTAATATTATAAATGCTGAAGCAACTCAGTCTGTCTGTTACGCTTACCCCTCCCACCCGTTCTTACGACCATGCCAAGATATGACCCCCATGTATTTCCCTGCCCATTATGACGCCGTTTTCCAAACCTATATGTGTTTTTAAAACTATTAATACCCCATCGCGGTTGTTTTGAAATCGCTACCACTAAAACTTTATTTTTTTACTTAGGGTTATGTCAAAATACAAAATCTTTGCCTTCACTTTAGAAAAAATTACATGATCTGAGTTTGAAGTAGATAGCTTTAAAAATAAAAGGCTGTCCATAAAAAAATATACCCTCTATTTTACCTCTTCGTAAGAGTTGTAATAAACCTACAATTCAATTCAATAATTCGTATATTTTAGTAATTCAAAACCCTACCACTAAAAATATAAAACAAGTTTTAACTTTGCCATCCCTTTTCTAAGGCTTCTATTTCACAAAATAGTCAGTCAGTACCTACGTCCTTTAAAAAAATTCTACGCAAAATTTGAGACTCCTAGTACTTGTAGTTTCTGAGATTTCGTGACCTTTCGCTTTAAATAAACAATCATCATATTATACAGGGTGTCCCAAAAGGTTAAGTAGCTGGGAAAGGGGGTGACAGGGGTGGACACAATGGTCACTAGAAAAATAAAATAAAAATCCGATCTGGGTGTTTAAAAAAAAATGGCATTTTTTTAAAAACTTAAAATTTTACACCTTGTTATTTTTGATGTTGATGTTGATGACCTTGTTGTTATTGAAGATGACATAACAGCATTTGTTTAAATACAGTCATATTTGTAGGTACAGTTAGCACAAGGTGTAAAATTTTTAGTCTTTTAAAAAATGCCATTTATTTTTTTAAACACCCAGAGGGAATTTTTTATATTTTTCTGGTGACCCTTGTTCCCTTGACCATCCCTATCACCCCCCTTCCCAGCTACGTAATCTTTTGGGACACCCTGTATATTTACTTTATAGCCTCTATTTAAAGGTGGACTAGCAGCAAAAAGTAATTTTTTATGAGTTTTTCTCTGGGGAATTAAAATTCAGAAGATGATCGTGTTTTAACTATATTGGAGTCAGTCTATCAATTGTCCATGAATAGTTAATGCGTGAGTGTGTAATATTCGTGGAGTCGCAGTTAAAATTCTTGGACCAGGAAACTTTTTTTGTCAAAACTAGCTTTGTTCTCAATGATCCTCTTATAAGAATAATAGATGATCTTTTATTCGCATACAAAAAAGTATTTGTGAAGTTCCTGAATCCCGTGTTAGGTGAAAAATGTGTGTTACAGAACCCAGTTTTCTGTCCAATAGAAAGTAACATAAAATTTTCTACATTTTGTTTTTGTACTAAAATATACTTTCTGAGATTAGCGAAGTCTTCAGTTTTATGTAATAGTATAGTTAGAAAATAAATAAATTAACAAATATATTTTTATAAATATATTTTAATATATTTAAAATATATTTGTTAATTTATTTATTTTGTATTTATTAAAAAATTGGACTCATGGCATATTACATATTTAACTGGTTTAATGGTCCAATTTTGGTTATTTTATGATATAGGTATCCGTAGTCACATGCTCATGGGAAATATACCATGGCAATATTATATTTAACATGGTATAATATTATACCCGTCCGATATAAGAAAGTCTTCCAGTGTTACATAGTTGTAGCCGTAGTAAATAGTAGAAGAAGACTATATGCTATATTTAATTATGAAGTTTCTATGGGAACGGGAGTTAAGTGGATAAAACTGCGCGGGAAAGCTAGTCAAATAAGAAAATAAATCATTATAATATATACGCATATTATGTTGTACCACACAAGGAAACGCTGCTGCCCGTTCCTTGATATACAATTATTATAGATGATGTTATAACAATCGGGACCAACGGCTTAACGTGCTTTCCGAGGCACGGGGGGTAGTCCCTCAACTAACCAGACCCGGAAAGAAATCTAAGAATTTAAACAAAGATTTCATGTCCGGTGTGGGGATCGAAGCCACGACCTCCGAGATTCAAGGCTCACCAACCCGCCTGCCAAGCGTGGTGTCTATGGAAATATTCCCTCCCTCGGGAGGAGGCCCATGTTCAGCAGTGGACGTTATACGGGCTGATGATGATGATGATGATATACGCATAAGTTGAATTTGTTTTCTTGTTTCAAAATTATGCTAACAAGGTAGACTAAGTTGTTAAAATGGAACACTTAGATTAAACCAATCTGTGTAACAAAACATGAGACAAATTTTAATCATAGCCAACTCAGCTTAGCAAATTTTAGTGGTAAGTAAGTCAGCTGTTAAACAATAGTGTAGTGGGAATAAGTTTTAAGCCTCATGCGAAACTGTAATTGGAAGTAGTTTAAGGTTATTTGTAAATAGAATACAATCATATTTTGCAAAATGATGTTGTCTTTTTTTTTTTTTGTGTCCGTGGATAAATGCTTTGATGCATTCCCACCGCCGCTGCAGCGTATTCGCGCGCTGGCGGTGGGATATGTGGGACTCGCCCTCTCCATAGCGTGGTATGCTAAACTCATACCTTCGAACCTTCGAACCGCCGTTGGCGGGGGCCGGATGAGCAATCCGACCCCCGACGGCACTCGCGCCCAATATGGTACCGCGGGATCTCCAGGGCCACCCTTACAGTGGCCCATTTGCCCAATTATAGGGACGCCCGGAGTGTAGTGGCGTCCCTACTCCTCATAGGTCAGCCTCGAAGGGAGCGGGGCCCATTTCTCCCACTCCCCGAGGCCGAGCCTAGGGCGGTAGGCGACGGGTAAAATGATGTTGCCTAGCAGCATAATTTAAAAATAGCTTTTAGTTACACCTAGTTCGTTATTCTAGAACATAATTAAATTACAATATTATATAAGTAGTCTACAAAGTAAATCATAAACAAAACTTTTAATTACACTATTGAACATATGAAAGTTGTCCTTTTAAAGAAAGAACTATTAATATTGTTGGAAATTAACTAGCTGTAAATGAATAGACACTTAAATAATTAATTAGTTGCGTATTCTCATACATGTTTCAATCATGAGCAACTTAGTTTAAAGTTCTGAACTGTCGTTGTAAACGCGCGGTAAATAAACAATGTACCTAGTAGTGAGAAGAGCTTTAGGTAATGAATGTGTCAAAGGTCACACTGACTTTTATTATCATCAAATAATTATTCGGTAGGTATACAGCCAACCAGCCAGTCACATATCTTATGAGGTGAGTTTGGAATTAAGGCTTTTTACATTATTTTCAACGTCTGTATACAGGGTGTCCCAAAAGGTTAAGTAGCTGGGAAAGGGGGTGACAGGGGTGGACACAATGGTCACTAGAAAAATAAAAAAAAAATCCGCTCAGGGTATTTAAAAAAAAAATGTCATTTTTTTTAAAACTTAAAATTTTACACCTTGTTATTTTTGATGTTGATGTTGATGACCTTGTTGTTATTGAAGATTACATAACAGCATTTTTTTTAAATACAGCCATATTTGTAGGTACAGTTAGCACAAGGTGTAAAATTTTTAGTCTTTTAAAAAATGCCATTTATTTTTTTAAACACCCAGAGGGAATTTTTTATATTTTTCTGGTGACCCTTGTGACCATCCTTATCACCCCCCTTCCCAGCTACGTAATCTTTTGGGACACCCTGTATAACCTGCCTTGGTCAGTGTGGGAAACACTTAACAGTTGACGAATGCAAGTGGGTTGCAGGTAAAATCTACATAAGTGGGTTATGATTGGCAATAATGAAACGCAAGGTTTCTGTGGTGCCCAATTGCAGTCATTGTCACATATACTCGCGTGCCCGTTATGCCCTGACACCTGCACTATAGAGGGTCATGGTGGGTACAACCAATGCCATCAGTGTCGCCAATCACTGGTCAAGATGGCTACGAATGGGAAAAAAAGAAGATGAAGAAACGGAGAAGAAAGAAGAGAATATATAAGTCTCACTTAAAATGTCAGACCCTCTCGCCGGAAAAGTAATCTTTGTGTAAATTCTTATACCCCGTGAAGTAGCAAAAGCTTCATGGCTAACTACAAATGTCCTTCTGAAAAAACATGTAATTTCTAATAATAGTCTAAATGGTTGAGGGGCTACCCTCCTTGCCTCCTAATGCACGCTAAGGCGTTGAACATCATCTATTATAATAAAGGTAAAATATGTAAGTATTACAACATAAATATAAAGTCGAAATACTTAATATTATTGAGAACACATCAAAAATAATGAATAACAAGACGTATTTATACAAATATTTCCCAATAAAGCAGTAAACATGTTTTTAATAATTCATAAATAAACTCGAGCTACTTAAAAAAAGCTCGACATTCAAACAGAATACAATAAATAAATCTGGAGCACTTCTTAATATTAAAATAATACATTCTTTTATTAATTACTTCATTCGCAGCAAATACCCTGGATTTAAATTTTAATGACGATGCAGAATAAAATAATTCTATCTTTCAATTTTATTCACAGTCTGAATATGTATCAGATATATTCAGACTGTGAATAAAAATGAATGCTTTAAAACATTTAACGTAGGTATATGTGTTGCGGGTCGTAATTCACTGTTGAATTATTAAGAGCGCTCGTACCGACTTTTTAGTGTTAACTTACACGGTTTGTTTTTGAGAATGGCAAGAGGGTTTTAAATAATTTAATCTTGTTTAAATTACAAAACTACATATATATTACAAAACTAAAAGATTATCATCGTCATCATCATCATCAGCCCGTATAACGTCCATTGTTGATCATGGGCTGCCTCCCGAGGGAGGGTATTTGCCAAGTCACCACGCTGGGCAGGCGGGTTGGTGACCACATATCCCACCGCCAGCGCGCGAATACGCTACAGCGGCGCGGGCGGTGGGAATGCGTAAAACCCCCGGAAAAAAAAAGGCGGGTTGGTGACGCAGTATTATATTGTACCACACAAGGAAACACTGCTGTCCGTTCCTTGATATACGATTATTATAGACGATGTTATAACAATCGGGATCAATGGTTTAAGGTGCTTTCCGAAGCACAGAGGGTAGTCCGTCAACCAACCAGACTTGGAAAGAAATCTTAGAATTTACACAAAGATTTCTTGTCCAGCGTGGGCCCACAATCGAACCGCTACGCTACGGAGGTTGTCAAAGAGAAGAATATAATACATGTATATTGTTTGCTTATTGTTAAACACTGCAATGTTTTCTTTTAAACTAAGAGGAATAATAAAGGTATCATATAATTTAGTCTCTGGTATTTTTAAACAAATCTTTGAATAGCTCAGTGTCTCTATTATAAATAAAGCATAGGTGACGATACTAAATCGGGTGAAGCAAACGCTTGCGACTTTTAAAATAGCGACAAGCGCCATCTATTGAAGCAAGTGGTAAAACTTAAAGCACTGTATTTTAAAAGTAGTTAATTATGGTTTGTTTAAAAAAAGTTTTACCTGTATAGATATGTATAATCAGTGTAAAATATAATGAAAAGGAGACGACAGTAAAATTGAGATAACCGAAAAAAAGTTAATTATTAAATTAATAGTGAGACGCACGCTATGAGATCAAATATCATTCTCTTTATAGGCATTCTCTGTATTTGCAAGAAATGCTCAAATCTGGACTGGAATAGACTGGATGCGGAGGCAGGAGATCCAAAAGCGCACAGACTAGGGTGGCCAATGTCGAGCAGTGGACTGATATAGGCTGATGGATATCGAATTGCCGATAAATATTTTTTATTTAATAACAGATTAAGAGTAATTATTTACTTACTCAACTATTCTTGACGAAGTCTGTTAAAGAGGAGTCTTTAACAGACCTTGGCAGGGGTTGTTGAGAGATATTGCCATAACCACCACACTTGACAGGCAGATTGGTGATTGCAGTAATATACTCTATCTTCGACAACCTCCGTAGCGTAGCGGTAATTGTCTCGCTTTAAATGTCGGAGGTCGTGCTTTCGATCCCCACACCGGACAAGAAATCTTTGTGTAAAATCTTTTCGGGTCTGGTTGGTTGAGGGCCTACCATCCGTGCCTCGGAAAGCACGTTAAGCCGTTGGTCCCGATTGTTATAACATCATATATAATAATCGTATATCAAGCAACGGGCAGCAGCGTTTCCTTGTGTGTACAATACATAATACTGCGGTCACCAACCCGCCTTTTTTTTTTTTTTTTTTTGTTGTCCTGGAGGAAATGCATTGACGCATTGGGAACTACCGCTGCAGCGTATTCGCGCGCTGGCGGTGGGATATGTGGGACTCGCCCTCTCCATAGCGTGGTATGCTAAGGTCATACCACGAGGAGAGGACCCTACACCACTAAAACCTCCCGGACACTCCTTCGATCCGCCGTTGGCGGGGGTCGGGTACGCATGAGCAATCCGGCCCCCCGACGGCACCCGCGGCCAATATGGTACCGCGGGATCTCCAGGGCCACACTTACAGTGGCCCATTTGCCCAATTATAGGGACGCCCGGAGTGTAGAGGCGTCCCTACACCTCATGGGTCAGCCTCGAAGGGAGCGGGGCCCATGTTCTCCACTCCCCAAGGCCGAGCCTAGGGCGGTAGGCGGCGGGTTTCGGCCCGGGTCACCAACCCGCCTGCCAAGCGTGGTGACTTTGGCAATACCCTCCCTCGGGAGGAGGCCCATGTTCAGTAGTGGACGTTATACGGGCTGATGATGATGATGATGATGACTCTATCTTTGAGAATATAGCTGCTGTTCATCCGTTAGGTGTACCCTTAGTCACTTCTTACGATACGCATGGGAAGATATGGGCTGATCTATTCTGAGCTGGAAACCATACGGCGATTAAAATACTTATAAATGCTTGCTATTATCTCTCTCAATCTCAGTATCTAAAGTGAATATAATTACTTAAGGCGCAACGTTCGCACTTCAGGCATTTTACGGAGAAATTGACGGAGGGTGGCATTTCTTATCTGTAATATTTAAAGATTATTTATTTTACGAAAGTATGCGGCGATAACAGACCTATATTAAGTCATCATTAGGTCAAAACATGGAAGAAGCCTTGTGAATATCTGTAATCTAAATTTAATACTATTCTCACTGTGGCAATAACAGACTTATGTTAAGTTATCATTAGGTCAAAACATGGAAGAAGCCTTGTGAATATTTGTTATCTAAATTTATACTATTATCATTGTATTGAAATTCCTTGGTCTGCTGATGTTATTAAATTTCAACAGTTTAAAATGCCATATTCCGCCATATTCATCGATAAATACTTGAAGTGCGAACGTTGCGCTTTTTTTTCAGTTTGACTTACGTAGGTAGTCACGAGGCTTTTGCTACTTTACCGGGCATAAAGGCGAGCAGAGCTCCAGCCTTAATAAATGGTTTAAAAACTACAAACTAAGCAACCTGCGCAAGAGGGCGCCCCCTATGGGGCTTGGACCTCGGCTCAGGGCGGTCGCTGACGGGGAGATTGAGGGATTATGGCTTTTAGTTTAGGAGAGTTTTGTGTGTTCTGTCGCTCTACTTTACAGTTCGCGGGCCTTTTAGACTTCGGGTCTACGAGGGCATCGGAAGGTTCTTAGCAAACAAATGGTCGGGAGGGGTGAACGTTGCGCCTTATGACTAATTACTAGAGGCATCTAATAGCAGACTGTTGTGTAATTTCACCTCGGAGTATTGATTGCATATACAATACCTGAGGGGATGATGAAATCATGTATGAAAATGTATTAATTATTATGTAACTACGTGATTATGTGGCTGCACGCACCGTTGCTTATGTTATATCATTAAAACATGATTACTGAATAAATTTAACAAGAATAAATAAATTTAACAAAGTCTAAATCCCACCTCGCATGGTTCATCTATTTTACATTTTAAATTGCCTTAATTAAATTACCATTTCTCCCTCAAATTTAACCTTCGTGGTGAGGCAGCCTCTGTATCGTAAACGAAATAAACGAACTATTGTAGGTGAGATGTTGTTGTAAAAACATTTTTTTTTCAGGTCTGGTTGTCTGAGGGACTACCATCCGTGCCTCTGAAAGGATTATAAATATCGTTAGACTACTTGCGCCCCGCGGTTTTACCCGCATTACTCTGCTCCAGTGGGTCGGAGCGTCATGTTTTGTAGCTTATATGTTAATCCAGCGTATAACCTATCCCGGAGCAAAATTTGAGCCAATTCCGTTTAGTAGTTTTGGTGTGAAAGAGTAACATCCATCTATCCATACCTACAAACTTTTGCGTTTATAATATTAGTAGGTTTACGATCTATCTAGCGAGATAGTAAACTTTGATAGTGAACCTTAACATACCGGTGAAAAAAACGCACAAAGGTTAGGTTAGGTTAAGTTAAAACTGCGACCAAAACGCTAACGCTAGAACCAATTTCGTTTTGATAGATTATAATGTACTTACCGAAAAATATTGCGTACTGTAAGCAGTATGTTACGGTTCACAATATCTCGACAGTTTACAATCTCGCGGGATAGATTATAATCTAACGATATTTACAATTCAACTATGACATACATAATGATAAATAGTTTCACATATAAATAAGGGTTACGACGGTAAAGCCGCGCGGGACTGCTAGTAATATTAAAATGGATTGCTCTATTATTTCAGCCAAAGTCCACGCCAAGACAAGTTTACAACAAATTCTGGCGAACAAGCGAGTTAAGCAAGGCTTCCTATGCCGGGTTCTTGCCAACTTATTATAAGCATGACATTGATTTAGATCGTGTTTACAGGAAATTTTGGTCATTTAAAAGAATATCAGACAATTTTCTTTGTTTAATAGGACGTATGGGATGTGAAAGACAGCTTAACTTAAAAAGTATTAACTTAAAAACCATCATTATATTACCTATCCTTTTTATCCGGAGAGAATTACTTCAATTTAGGCAGAGCACGGAGTCCTAAGTCACAGAATTACCTAGTTAAGGAGGCAAGGCCTACCTTACCTTACTTAAATGTAAAACACTGTATAGCATGATCAAAAGGTTTTTTTTTTTTATCAATAAAGTTATTATTATTATTTAGATGTCCCCACCGCAGGAGCAGCGGAGTTTTGTAGGAATTTCTCTCCCTAGCTATGATGTATTAATCATATCACAAGGAGAGGAATTACCTACAAAATCCTCTCCCCAGGTGTTCCTCCAGCTGCACCAGCAATGGAAGCACCGGAAAATGCTACTGCATGACATCTAGTACCCCCACGCGGTGCCCACGATCCAGCTGTTGTCATCCTGGAATTATCATATCTACGGTCTACTGTCTACGGTTCATAACTTGACTTTAACTTCTCAAATAAATCGTCAGACATATACCGATGAAAGATTAAAAAAATTGAATAAGTCAAGCATGCCTAAGAGATTTACTGGAATTTGATATTCATAAGGAACTATGTCTTTCAATATGAAATACGTTCGTTGGCACTAGTAATAGATACGGATATTGAAAACGTTTTATCGTAAAGCGACAAGTTGCACTGAACTCTTCTGAAAATCTAGAAATCATAATTCCTCAATATCCTGACAGAGTAGGTATCACCTTTTACGCAGGTTTGTATATTTTGAACCATTTAATAAAGCATCATTGCGGCGTTGAATTTATCACTGTTTAGGTTGCAAAGGCGTCAAAATTACATTATGTCCAATTTAAATTATTTCCACATAAATAGACCATAAACATTTATTTTTACTGCAAAATAAGTGCTTAATTAGTTAACTAACATGATTGGAAACATTTAGGTAATTAAATCAGTTTATCATCAAAACATAAATAAAAGTGTAGAGAATGCTTGTAGTGTTAACAAAACAAATACATAATGTATATCAAAATGTACTTTCAATTTCAATATGTTGATGATTCATTTGCTGTTTGATTATTTTATAATTAACGGCAGGGTATGAAATAGTCATATATATACCCTCTCCATACTACTGCTATGGAGAGGGCATACACACATCCAGTCCAACATATCCCTGGTCATACACCTGATGGATGGACAACAGCATTTATCAGCTCAAGGATACTCATTATCTTACTGCGATCACCAATCCGCCTGCCAAGGCTGGTGATTATGGCAATATCCCTCAATGACCCCGGCTTGCCAAGGTCTGTTAAGAGGTACAGTACAGGCAGAAAGATGCGCGTTCTTAAGGCTCCACACTGTGAACGAACCGCGGTCGACCGTATGCCGTATACGGTCGATTTTGATATTTTAATATCAGTCCCGCGCAGTTTAACCCGAGTAGATCCCGTTCCAGTGATAGCTTTAACTTAAAATATAGCGAGTCTATGACACTTACAAATGACGTGGCTTTCAATTAGTAAAACAATTTTCAAAATCGGTTCAGTAAATTCAGAGATTACCCCCTACAACGTTACCAACACAGAAACTTTACATCTTTATAATATTAGTATAGATTTACAAAACATTCAGGGGCCGCTTGTTGCCCGCTTGCTGACCGCTGCTCTACGATAGAGAAACAAATATATTTATGTTTTTAATAACTCACGGCAAAACTTTGTCTTTATTGTAGTCTGAATTCGCAATATTGGTTAAAAGGACAAAGATTGGCCATCATTTTCCTCTCTTTGTTATATTGAAGCCAGTATTGGAGAAAATTTGAATAGCTAGCCGGAAATTTTCTGCGATAGCGAACAGATCGTGTATTTACATAATATTATTTCTATTTCGCGAAGATTTTTATGTGCAGAATCAGGACAATGTCTGTTGAACGTAATACTGTTAGAGTTTGTACATGTTCCTTAGAAAAAACAATTAATATTATAATTGATCACGAAAAGAAGGAACAAAATAATAATTGTAAAATGTGTTTATTCAAAAATCAGTAACCTAATTCATTATATTATTACTTCTGCCAAACTGCAGAGCAGTTTGTTGGCAGATGTTACTCCCACTTATAATAATACTAGCGACCCGCCCCGGCTCCGTACGGGTACAATGCTGATGTATTATACATATAAACCTTCCTATATAATCTATTAAAAAAAACCGCATCAAATCCGTTGCGTAGTTTTAAAGATTTAAGCATACATAGGGAAATAGGGACATAGGGACAGAGAAAGCAACTTTGTTTTATACTAAGTAGTGATATTAGGCTATATTATATTATACTAGCTACCCGCGCGCGGTTTCACCCGCGTAACTCCCGTTCCCGTGGAAAATTCATAATAAAATATAGCCTATGTTCTTTCTCAGGCTCTAGACTATATATGTACCAAATTTCATTTATGTTATTATATAATCACGCCTAATATATATATATTAGGCGTAATTGCGTAACAGACAGACAGACAGACAGACAGAGTTACTTTCACATTTATAATATTAGTAAGGATTTGGAAAATGTTAGATAAAATACACATAATATTTAATGGACATATATTATTATTATGTGTTAAACCAAAACATGTTAAACATATCGAGGGGTGAAAGGCTATTTGTTTGAAGCGACATTTTGGACGATATGGAGTTATATACATATTCGGATTCAGCGAATTTTTCTGCGTCGTCTGAGCCGGGTTTCGTACAATTCTGAGCACTTTTATGGCGCTTAAAACAATGCCATTTTAGTGCATAATTCTCAAACATGATGTATGATCAGACTTCAAATTTGCCATATTTTTTTAGTATATCATTTAAGCTGTATACAAAAACAGAGAATCGGATCATAAGCCATTATTCCCTTCCTAAAATTTTAGTTCAATGGCAGATAAATCGTTTTTCGATGTAGCTATCTTTAGATGAAAAGTCCCTTCAAACATTTTGCTTACGACTACTTACTCTGTGCAATGTCGCTTCAACCAATTTGCCGTCAGCCAAATTCATTAAGACATGTCGTCGGTTCAACCCTTTCGCTACAACTGTTTTTCACTCTGTTTAGAACAACCAAGTGATATAACTCCTTTCAAAATCTGAGACATCAAACAACTCTTTAAGAATGTTCATTGTTGCTTAAGCCAACTCTCCTGAACCGTTAACAAAACCCAAAACCCAAACCCAAATTGGTAGTTAAACAAAATAGCCTATTCCTATTATTATTGAGTAACGTCGATTCAATCATTTTCCTTTCTCCTGCATAAGTACTGTAAAGTCACTTAAACCATTTTGCCTGCTGCTGATTAGTGACAATGTTGGAAGTTGAATCATTTTTCTTTACTCTAAAAATAAGGCGATACAGATCATTTTGTATTAAGCGACAATTTATCTTATACTCATAACTGTTTTTTAATTGAAAATTATACCAAAACATTCAGGGATTTTTTTTCAATAAAAATTTGCGATCCCCATTATAGAAAGAGCACTAGTTTTTTCATAACAATTTTTTTTCCAAATTTTGAATCTTTAAATGGCTCTCCTGTAAAGTTCGTAAAATGTCGCTTCAAACAAATAGCCTTTCACCCCTCGAATATGAACATGGGTCTCCTGCCTTAGAAGAGTTTTGCCATAGTCACCTCACCTGGCAGACGGATTCGGGGTGCCCGCAGCATTACGTTGCAACACAAGGAAACGCTGCCGCCCGTTACCTCGTTTAATTACCCAGAACATCAGGTCTCGTAAGAAATTCTAGACCTCAAAACCTTAAGAACGGTAGTTTAAAGCATTTGGTCGTAAATACCAGTTTACGATAAAGGCACATACGACGAATGTTTGGGACGTATAATTGAACATCCGACCATTATGCTTCTGAGCTCATGAGTCATGCAGTTTGCTTAAGACAATAAATCTACTCCTTTAAGACAATATATCTATTTATAGCAGTATTAGTGCCTTCCTACTATAATATGTATGTATTAGTTATACTGATTGTGTGTTGACCTCGCCTAGAATACCGTTCAGTGTATTAGACATGTAGATTGCTTATTACCTGGGTAGTATAAGGTATTCTGTATCTACACACCAATGCTTGTATTATAAAACTAGCTTCCCGTGGGGACTTCGTAATTAAATATAGCCTTGTCGGGGATAGTGATAGTATAGCTTTATAACGGTGAAATAATTTTTCAAATCGATCGATCCAGTAGTTTCGGAGCTTATTCAATAGAAACAAACAAACAATCAAATTTCCTCTTTATAATATTAGTATAGAAAGGTAAAGCTTGTTAATATCTGAATCTACTGAACCAATTTTTTTAACAAAAGACAAGTAAGTTACTTGTGATTGTTATAGGCTATTTTTAGACACAGTTATCACGGGAACGGGACCTGCGTGGGTTGCCAGGCGTCCGAAAAAATCCGCACAAAGTGAGGCCTTTTGATGTCTTGTTCCGCTAAAATAAACGGTGTCCGGCCTGTCCGGCTTTTGGTAGGCTTATTACATTTTGAAAACGAGGGAGCGCCGAACGCAGGCATTTCGACTGTTGGTCGCTCCCGCAGTCCGGATTATTCAATAATTTAATTTGTCCGGCTTTTTTACACAAATGTCCGGGTAAACTAGCCTGTCTGTCCGGTTATTAGGTTAGGTTGATGAGGTTCGGTTCATGCAAAACCGCAAAGGCTATATTTAAGACTAGATTCCCATAACCGTGCGTAACTAGTATTTAAATATAAAGATTAATGTAACCAGTCACGTAATAAAACCCATTCTATTCTCCCTATTCCGTTGCCACCATATACCCAAAACACCTATTAAATTCCAATGTACGCAACTTCGCCCGTTTTGCGGTGAATGTGATTTTTATACGGATAACGCCATGCCATTTTTATTTCTCTGGCCAAGGATTAATATATGTATGTGAACGCGCTGTTATCTGTTGATTTATTTATATTGAGCAGTCGAGATAAACCAGGGGTTTTTGGGAGGAAAACATTTAATTTTAAGTATTGTGTAGTGTACACTGTGAATACCACCCGACCGATGTTAGCCATAACTAAAGTGTACAAGATTAATCGTCTGCAGCAAACATATAATCGTGCTATCTATTTTTTTTTTACTATCAAACCCCGGTCGGACGAACTTACATGCGAGACATCATGTGCAGGTCTGATAGTTTAGTATAGTCCTGTTTTCAGAGACACGATCAAACCACCAAACTCCTGACTTCGTGATAGCCTGATCTTAGCTGTTGCTTAAGAGTAAAATCCTATCCTACAAATATTATAAACGCGATTTTTTTAAAGAATGTATATTTGTTACACTTCCACGAGAAAACTACTAAATGGATTTGGTTGAAAGTTTGCATGAAGATTAGGCTATAAAAATCACGCTCCATCCCATTCTCTAGTGGGTCGCAGCGTGATTTTTGTAGCTTATCTCTGTACACTGCTCTCAGAGTAATGTGGATAAAACCGCGGGGCGCAGCTAGTTATAACATATTTATAATTATGACCTTGCTAGTTATGTTATTTTCTTTTTGTTTTTGCACAGAGGTGGACTTAATGATCGAGCTATTTTCTACCAGTCAAAAAGGGTTGTGCAGAGAAAAAACAAGATAGCACCAATCAAATTAAAATCCTACCCCAATAAATGTAAGTAGGTACCTTTGTTCGTATTCTTACAGGCTGTCACATAATTCTAGAGTAGAACTGTGCCAATAAAACATCTTTATAGCTTAACTTTACCTTCGTAACAAATCTTAGTTTCTAGGGCACAACTTTATTGTATCCATATAAACTTTTGCCTTTTTTTAGCCGTATGGTTTTCGGCTAGAATACTCTATCTAGTGTCTTCCCATGGAAGTCGTTAGGGGCCAACTAGGAATATACAGCTGATGACTGCAGCATCAAGGAAATTCACCATCTTTCTACGATCACCATTCATCCAAACGTGGTGACTATGGAAATATTCCTGAACTAGTCAAGCCTATATATAACCTTCCTCAATAAATAGGCTATCTAACAGTGAAAGATTTTTTTTAGAACCGGACTAGTAGTTACTAAGATTAATGCGTTCAAGCAAACAAACTCTTTTGCTTTATATATTAGTATAGATTAAAATCATACACATCGTTATATACTATTCTGTTTATAACTCTAATAAAAATACATTTCTTATTCTGTAAGGTTAAGCAACACAAACACCGATCTTGAGATCGCTAATTTCTACATTAATTCAACTCCGCAGTTGAATGAAATGAAATTATTTAATCAACACATTAATATTTGCATACTCTTTTACTTGTCAACATTGTAGGTAATACAAATGAGGCTATGAAATAAATCTTACTAATATTATAAACGCGAATTTTGGTAAGTGTGGATGGATGGATGTTTGTAACTCTTTCACCCAAAAACTACTGAACGGAATTGGCTGAAATTTGGACCGGGAGAGGTTATACGCTAGATTAACATTTACAAAACATCACGCTCCGACCCACTGGAGCAGAGTAACGCGGGTAAAACCGAGGGGCGCAGCTAGCTAGCATACATGTTTTAAACAAAATCAGTATACAGGGTTGATACGACAGAGGGGCATTAAATTACGCTACGTTTACTATACGTGTTTTTTTTTAATCCGATACGGTATAAAAATAAAAAGCAACCAAATTGAGATTTTCTTTCTTTCAAACAAACTAAATAGCTTACAAATTACAGTAAAACGTAACCACCCTTTGTAAATAAATTTCACTGACCTAGGAAAGCGGCAAAGTCGCGCGCGCGCCGTTGCGGGATGTTTTGCAATGATTTGCGTCAGAGCGGCAACAACGCATCGTAAGGAAATATACATCGTGTTCAAACGGCGCAAAAACTTAAAAAATCATTTGCGACTAAACTACTGCTCCTATTTAATTGATTTTTGGTACAGAGCTTGGAAATGGTACCTAGTATAGGCAGTTTAATGGAAAGCCTCTCTGTCGTATCAACCCTGTATAATATACTAGGTCATCGTGCATAGCTTTTGTTACTCAGTGATAATGGTGAAAGAATTACCAATATCCGTCAAGCAGTTTTTAAGGTTATTCGTAGGAAACGAACATAAAAAAATGTAAATAAAAAACACAGATATAGAAGTAGCTTGCTGGTAACGTGGTTTTATACATGCATGTCATTTCGGATATTACCAATCAGGGTTGTTACGGATGCAAAAATTTTGACATCCGCGGATGCAGATGCGAATGCGGATGGTTAGAAGTTCACATCCGTGGATGCGGATTTGATGCGGATGCGGATGCGGATTTTGGGATTTAAAATAAATAATTAATTAAATGAAGTGCATAAATAACTGAAAATCTATTTAAAATACATCAATCAATAAAAAACACAACAAACAAAACCTGTAAGATCTTGTTATCAATGTGCGCCTTCCTCTTCGTCAGTTACCGAATGAAGTTAGCAATTACCAAAACAAACGCGAAGAACGTACCACTCTGACTCCACCCACTTTCTTTACATGTTGTTACTAGTTGATGTGAATCTGCATCCGTAAAAACTCCGCATTGATTGATGCGGATGTGGATGCGGATGCATATGTCTGAATTAATGCGAATATTCCGCATTTGCGGATGCGGATGCGAATATTCGAAACACCCCTGTACCCATACTCACCTAGGTCTATCCAATTCTAGTTGGGTAATTATTGCGTCATTTTTAGGACATGTTACACAAACACGGGTGGCTAATGTTAGAATTATTTGTGGCATTAAATTTTGTTTATGAAAGAAACATACAGAATAAAAACATATTAGTTTTCTTAAGCATAGCACAACCAGATATTTAAATTATTTTTGGCAGACGTCAATTGGCATACCTACTTTACATAAATTAACAAGTGACAATAATAAAATAAAAATAATAAAATAAAAAAAAGTTCACAAACAATTGACAAGAATAATTCAGAAACAAATAATAAGCATAATTCACAAACAAATGTCAATCATAGTTCACAAAAGACATGTTAACATATAGCTTTCACGCAAAACCTAACATTACCCAAGCAGAATGTGATAGACCTAGGTGAGTATGGGTAATCTTCCAACTGAAATGTAATTTGAAATGTTATTCGGACTTTACCCAAAAAGCTTGGGTAATACTAAGTAAACTCGGATAGACCTAGGTATACTCCATCTTCTAGCGTTACCCGTAACATATACAGGGTTGATATGACAGAGAGGCATTAAATTACGCTACGTTTACTATACGTGTTTTTTATTAATCCGATACGGTATAAAAATAAAAAGCATCCAAATTGAGATTTTTTTTCTTTCAAACAAACTAAATAGCTTACAAATCAGAGTAAAACGTAACCACCCTTTGTAAATAAATTTCACTGACCTAGCAAAGCGGCAACGTTGCGCGCGCGCCGTTGCGGGATGTTTTGCAATGATATGCGTCAGAGCGGCAACAACGCACCTACTGCTCCTATTTAATTGATTTTTAGTACAGAGCTTGGAAATGGTACCTAGTATAGGCAGTTTAAAGGAAAGCCCCTCTGTCGTATCAACCCTGTATACAGGGTTATTTATAAAACACCAATAACCTTTTACTGGGTGAAAGTACTCATGATTATGAACAACTTTTACTATGGGACCAACACTGAAATCGCGAAAAAAAAATCAACTGTTCCATACATTTATGTTTACTTACCTAGACAAAATTTATGGAACAGCTTATTTTATCTATTCCCCTAAAAGTTTTTGGTGTTTTAAAAATAACCCTGTATATAAAGAATATTCTACATCGGTCCAGAACTTTTGGAGCCTTGTTAACGCAAACAAACTATTAAATATCTCCTCTTTATAATATGGATATAGATAGAAAGTTTAACCTAGTTAACTAAGCTCTGGATACCTTCAGCTTTTGATTTAAACATCACGACAGACAGTATCAAGCAACATATTGAATTTCTAATATATATTTAAAATATTCCCTTTGTAACACATGTTCACTGTATACGACAAAGAGAAGCCGGTGGTACAAAGACTTTTCTTGCAATTTAATATTGGATCAAAGGAATATGAATCGCGTCAATATCAAGAAATATTTTGTTATATAAGATAACTTATTTGAATTTGAATCATACATTTGTGTCTTATATTGGAGAGATAACATATTATTATCATTCATCATCATCAGCCCGTATAACGTCCACTGCTGAACATGGGCCTCCTTCCGAGGGAGGGTCTTTGCCTTAATCACCACGCTGGGCAGGCGGGTAAGTGACCGCAGTAGTATGTTGTTACACACAAAGAAACGCTGCTGATGATCTAAGATTGTTATAGATGTTCTTATAACAATCGAGACCAAAGGCTTAACATGCTCTCCGAGGCACGGAGGGTAGTCCCTCAACCAACCAGACCTGGAAAGAAATCTTACAATTTACACAATGATGTTTAGTCCGGCATGGAGATCAAACCCACGACCTCCAAAATTCAAAGCGAGCCAAATACCGCTACGCTGCGAAGGATGTCCTTCCATAAAAAAGCAATAATGAGGCCGTTTTTATGACAAGGTTTATGTTAAATTATATGGTGAAAGTTATCTCAAACGGAAGCCCAACAAACAAATTTACTTTCGCATTTTAATATTAGTGGGGACGAGAACCCCGTGACAGCAACTCATTCAATTAACGAATTCCCATTTCATCATTGAACAAAGCCCAGACACTAATTAAATTCGTAAGTTGTAATTAGTTTGATAATAGAATACTATTGAGTATACCTCTTGTTTGAATCTCATTTCTCTCATCGTCGGTGAACGTTCTCTATATTTTATGTTATTAATAATCATAATTTACTTATATCAGGGCCATCCTCGAAAGTGGATTGGCCAAGCCCATCTCTTGACAACCTATGTAGCGGACAACCTCCGTAGCATAGCGGTATTTGGCTCGATTTAAATCTTGGAGGTCTAACCTTTCAGGTTCTGGATGGTTGAGAGACAGTCACCCTCCGTGCCTCGGAAAGCACTTTAAGCTGTTGGTCCCGATTTTTATAACAATATCTATAACAATCGTATACCATGGAACGGGCAACAGCGTTTCCTTGTGTGTTACACCATAAAACTGCGCTCACCAACCCGTCTGCCAAGCGTTGTGACTATGGCAAAAACCCTGCCTCGGAGGAGGCCCATGTTTAACGGTGGATGTTGTACGGGCTGATGATGATGATCTCTCTTGATAGGATAGTTGGAGTGTGAAGCGCTGGCAAGTAAAGGAGTGAACAAAGGTCAAGCTTGTCGAGAAGCTATGGAATAAAAAACACTCCCGATAAGTATTTGTTTTTTTGTTTGTTTTTGAAAAGATTACTAGCAGAGTTTTGCAGTCTTCTAGCATTCTTGTTATCCCCTCGAGCTAAGCTAAAATGCTTGTGTTACGGGTGTTTGTACGTCGGTATTACAATCGAACCGGTGACCACAAGATCACAAGTCCGACACCCCTAGCCTTTGAGCTACAGCCGCTTGCAGTTGTGCTGTGTAGTTTCTTGCTGAGAATACCTAATGTCTTCCAATGGGAGTCGTAAGAGACAACTAAGGGACTGACAACTAATGGATGGCAGTTTCTGAGATTTCGTGATGAGTGAGTGAGTTAATGAATGACCTTTAGCTTTTAATTATCATCATCATCATTTCAGCCGTAGGACGTCTACTGTTGGAAATAGGCCTCCCTCATAAATCTCCAGTTGTTGCGGTTAGAAACGGCCTGCATCCACTGTGATCCCGCGGCCTTAACCAGATCATCCGTCTATCTAGTAGGTGGACGTCCTACGCTACGTTTGCCGATCCGCGGTCTCCATTCGATTGGGAAATGAACGTTTAAACTATAACTTGTTTACCAACTACGACTTTTAACATTCTTTATTTAGTCAATTATTTTAGTTGGAATAACAGTTTTACCGCAAAATCAAATAAGCCATTTTTTAGTTCAGTTTCGGGTAACCTACTAAAAACAATCTCTGTTTTCTATTAATGCAAGTCGCAGGAGGTCACAGTTTTAACATAAACTAACCTACCCATTTTTTTACCAAACGTTTATTGTCTGAACATTGTTTGCTGTAATAAATCATTTGATTAAAGACCACATGCCATAATGACATTATTTTGGTAATATTTTGCCAAGTAAAAATTTGACTAAATAAAAATATGCGTACTAAAATCATTCGAAATATTGCAATGGTATAAAAAAAGGTTGCTAAAATTTGTTTGGGTAATGAAATTTTGTCAAAATCTTTTCCGCAAAATGGCAGGCACCCGAAGATAAGATATGGAAGAATAAGAAACTGAGGTACAACAACAAGTTTCATCAAGATAAGGCAAACTCCAACACGATTGTAAGGTGGAGCTAAGAAAACATTTACCAAGTTCATCTGATTTATTCAGGAATAAATTCCGGCGCGTGGGTTGACCCCCGTAGCTCCCGTCACCGTGGGAACTTAATGATTGAGTATAGTCTATATTATTTATGAATAAAGTAGCTTTTTAATGGCGTAAGATTTTTTTAAATCGGTCTAGTAATTCCAGAGCGTATTCAATGGAAACAAACATTCATTTTTTTCGTATTTATATTAACTATCCGGTACCTACGATTTGTCATCATAATCAGTCGGGCATATCCGATGATGGCAAATGACGTGAGGTCAACAGGATTATCATATTATTTTTATTATTACTAGCCTGTACTGCCCCACTGCTGGGCAAAGGCCTCCCTCCATTCCTTCCATTTCTCGCGATTTTGCGCTACGTCTTGCCAATTCTCGAGGAAGCCCACCAAGTCGTCCCGCCAACACCTTCTTGGTCTGCCGCGGATAGTTAATATAAATATGTGTACCTCTCATGAAAGTTTAATTCAAATTTATCCTCTTTATAATATTAGTATACAGACTACAGACTGACAACCTCCGTAGCATAGCGGTAATTGGCTCGCTTTAAATCACGGAGGTCGTGGGTTCGATCCCCACACCGGACAAGAAACCTTTGTGTAAATTCTAAGATTTCTTTCCGGGTCTACCCTCCGTGCCTCGGAAAGCACGTTAAGCCGTTGGTCTCGATTGTTATAACATCATTTATAATAATCGTATATCAAGGAACGGGCAGCAGCGGTACCCTTGTGTATTACAACATAAAACTGCTGTCACCAATCCGCTTGCCAAGCGTGGTGACAATGACAAAGACTCTCCCTCGGGAGGAGGCCCATGTTCAGCAGTGGACGTTATACGGGCTGATGTTGTTACAGACTATACTAATATAATAAATTATTGAACAGAATAAAACACTTAGTATACTTTAACATTGGTTTTCTTCAAATAATCTTTAATTAAACGCGGGTTAAACTAAATGCGTCAGATTTGTGCTCCCAAATGTAACTAATGCTAAACCAATTGCTTCATTAAATGGACAACCGTTGGACCTAGTTTAATCAACAGTTTTCCTAGGTATAACATTAGATTCAAAACTGCAATGGGGCCCTCATATTGAAAAATTAACCGGTAGACTTAGCTCCACATCTTATGCTGTCTGGAAAATTAGGCAATTGTCAGACGAAGCAACAGCTGGACTAGTGTATTTCACGTACTTTCATAGCATTATGTCCTATGGAATACTGCTTTGGGGGTCAGCCGCTGATGTCAATAGTATTTTTATATTACAAAAAAGAGCAGTTAGGGCTATTAACGGTTTAGGTAGTCGCGACTCCTTGCGTACCAGGTTTAAAGAGATTAATATTCTTACCGTTCCCTCTGAATACATATACCAAAATATCATTTTTGTAAAAAAAAATATAGATCAATATAGCAAAAAAAGTGATATTCATAATGTTAACACGCGAAATAAACATAAAATTGCCATACCCGGTTCTAGAGTTAGTAGAACCAATAAATCATTTATGGGAAATTGCATTAGGTTTTATAACAAACTCCCTAGTCATGTAACTGATTTGCCTGATCCAACTTTTAAAGTATATATTAAACGGGTCCTCATTTCTAAAGGCTATTATAGCATTAAGGACTATATTGAGGATAAAGACGTTTGGCTTCATAAACCTACTTGCGTAACACTTCCTAGAGACCCTGCTGTACCCAAATAAAATAGTAGTACGCATAATAGTGTGATGTTCTGTGAACTATCTGTATTTGACCTACTTACATAATAATATATTATATTCATAGACCGCTAGTTCTGTCTCAAATCCTTTTATTTTTCTATTAGTATAAAAACACAATAAACAAATATTTCAAAGACAACCGTTTGGGCAAAAAATGTGTATGCCAATAAATAGTTAAAGTAACTGGACCAAAACCTACGTTCTGCCCATTTGAGTATGTTTCGCCGGACCGTCTCATGTGGGTCGTGTTAAAACCGGCAGTAGAATAACCCACTGAGTTTGTTTCGCCGGATCTTCTCAGTTGGGGCGTATTGGATCCGGTGGTAGCATTAAAGCGCGTCCGTCGTTATATACTCATGGTCCACCTAAATAATGACAATTGTTCTAACCTACTATAGACAGAACAAGCTATTTGACACAATATAGTTAAATAATAAACTAAGACGTTAATACTAAAATATTATTAAAATAATAACTTAAATACTTGTTTAATTTGAAAATTTATAAAATATGACAATTATAGATAATAGGTAATACTAAATACTAAATTATTGTTTTGACTATTTGCAAGTGCCTGTAATGGGTTTACGTATGCTTTTTATTTATTTATTTTAAAAAGGAAAAATTTGATTGTGAAGTCGCGAGAAGCTTGTTTTCTATAATATTATTTCTTGCTAAAAATCGGCACAATTAAATATTGTCTGTACAATGTTTTATTGCTTTAAAGCAATAATGTGATCACGTCTGAGTTAAACAATAGCTATTGGAAATCGGCAATGGTAGTGACAGGAAGCTATGTCTGGTGTACATGGACAGAATGTTAAACTTTGGATAAATGAGGGAAGTTACTTATTTCTCTTTTTGAGACAACGTCCGTAATTTAGAAATAAACTATTGATTTGAGATGTTTCTTTTTGACTTTGGCTTTGACTCCGGATCTAAATTTCAAAATTGAGATCCACCTAAATTTCAAAATTGAGAACCTGCATCTTAGGTATAGCCCCTAATGCCTTAAGGGGCCGTCCATTAATCACGTGATCTTTTTTATAGCATTTTTTAACCCCCCCTCCCCCTTGGTGATACATGGTGAGGTTTAAGACTGCCCCCCCACCCCCCACATCACGTGTATTTTTAGTATCTACTATCGTCTCGATTGTCATAACATCATCTACAGCTCAATATTTCTCTGAGCGTGCAAAATTATGTTCGTGAATACCACGGTAAAGGTTTTATACACCATATCGTATTGTAATCTTATACTAATATTTAAAGCTAAAAAGTTTGTTTGTTTGCTTGAACGCGCTAATCTCAGTAACTACTGGTTTGATTTGAAAAAATATTTGAGTGTAAGGTAGACCTTTTATCAAGAAACGCTATAAGCTATATTTAATTATGAAGTACTTACGAGAACGGGAGTTAGGTGGGTGAAACCGCACGCTAATCACAAAATAACGAACAAAACTATCATAGCATATCTTCATACATACAAGAATTCAGTTTCACCAAACTTAAGCAATTTGGAACAGCATCTCCATTCGTTTGCAATCGAGCTCCATTACAAATGTATGAAGCACTTGAATCTCACTAGTATTGCAAATGTATGTATGGAACTATCGCATAGCAACGCCAAACTCGAGATACAAACAGAATCTTTAATCGGGGTCTTTTGCTTGTTTATACGTAAGAAATAAGGCCTAAAGGTGGTGTACGTATATTTCCATTTTTATTTATAAAAAGCTTCATTATAAACTTCATAATAATATATAGCTTATTACATTATTAGATATGGGATATACAACACTGAAAGATGTTTTCAAATCGATCCCGTAGTTCTTGAGATTTTCGCGTTCTTTATGTAATATATATGATATATAATTTCTATTTATTCTTTGAGAAAAACTAATGAAAAATACATTACGCTATCAAATTTAAATTTAAAATACATTTATTCCCTAAAAATGGTTATATTTGTTTGGAATCGTCATATTTTTCCCTTACCGTGCAGTGAGTGACGTGGCGACTACTGAGAAACACTGCCAAAATACTCAGTAGAATCCTCTTTTAAGAAATAATAATATATCACAATATTTTATTAACCAAATTACAAAATACTTTATTTTACATTGAGATTGGATCGATTGAATCCCGAGCATTTTGTCACAAAGATAATCAGAAATTTTATAATAAGACCTGCTGCACAATTTGGCATTAATAGTCATTTTAAACTTATTTCTAGACAATTCTCTTTTACTATTGGGAAATTTGTTATATGTAGAACTGTAAACATTGCCCCATAAAAGAGTCACTCATTTTAACGGAAATAGCATCACACATAGTATTTATACTATGTGTGATGCTTTTTTTACAAAACTAGTCAATATTTTTATGTACATATAACAAATATAAATTATGATACATTCACACAAATTATGATACATTCTCATATATAAATTATGATGCAACGGTTAGAATATTTATTTATTTCTTTAATTTTTTCTCTCAAACTTTCTCGGGTACCCAGTTTCTAAATATTCCTTACGGCTCTTTTTTGCAATATAAGAATGCTATTAATAAACGAAATAAACGATTTTTATTCAGCACTTAGGTATTTACATACACTTGTACTTGTCAAGAAAATTTACATTGCATATAACATTAATAATTATAAATAGGTAACATTTACTATTAAATTATGTGTAAATTTATTTCATATGTGCTAGAAGTCTGTCAGTCCTGTGTTAGTAAATAAGCTCTTAATATCAACGTTAATATCTATTTACTATATTTATTTCATTCAAACATTTTATGAATAAAAAAAAAAAAAAATATTAAAGCATATTTTAGAGTGCAATGACCGGTCAAGTGGCGAGATCAGACGTCCTCAGCCAAATTCCATTAAATTTAAGCGACACACGCCTGCGGGCACCCTTAAAGGGTAAGGACCACGACTCAGGGCGCCGCTGAAGCTAGAAGTAAAGAGAAATAAAGAGGACGTGATCACTGGCACGGACTACAGGCACTGGATCACACGACAGGGGCAGGGATCAACGCGGTCCTCGGTCTGTCCGGCGAGGATCCTAGCCTAGCTAACCTGCAGGTTTCTCTAGCTATCCGCGCAGTTACCCCAATGAAGAATCCCGTACGACATTATGCTGTGAAAGTAACTGAAATAAACTTACACATATTAAACATTTGAAACAACATTGAAAATATAACATTTAATAATGTGAAGTACAAAGTGTTCGTTTGTTAATGGTTCGCATTAACACGCGGTGTGAAATTTCAGAGTTCGCTTCATTCGCGGAGGCAGTTATTGTGTATGAAGGCTGACATGACAGAAAATGTTAAAGGGCTATAAATGTCATGAAATATTTAAATACACTCGTCTTTATTAAGTGGTAAATGTTCATGAATTTATAACAATATTTAGTTACCCACTTAAACGTTCACGTATCATCATCATGATCCTTACTTCTTTACTAGAATTATAAATGAAAAAATAACTCTGTCTGTCTGGCGCCCTTCTACGCCAAATTTACTGAACCGATTTAAATTAAATTTGGTAGTCAGATTGTGTTTTTGTAGCGAAAAAAGGGCTTTTAGGGGGTTGAAAATGGGGATGAAGATTGTATCGAACTATTCTCTATTTTTAAGCTACACTTGAAACTTATTTTGAGACTGTTGATTAGATATGAATGAATATGACATTCTTAATTTGTATGAAAAAAGTGAAAAGATGAAAAATGCTATCAAGGGAGTAAAATAACAAAATGGAATAGGGTTTGAAAGTGTTCAGATAAATATGAAAGGTTTATGAGAAACCTTACTATATCCTTACTAATATTATACATGCGAATGTAACTCTTTGTCTATCTGCCTGCATGAAAGGGCAACACGCAAAAACTACTGAACCGATTTAAATGAAATATGATACACAGATTGTGTAGAACCTGAGCAAGGCTTACTTTTGGTAGCGAAAGTGGGTTGAAAGGGTGCATGAAGGTTGTATGGAAGTAACGTATATTTTAAGCTAAAAACCTAACTATTATTTATACATTATATTATATTTATACTTTCGCATTATAATGTTATAATATTATAAATAGGAAAGTTAAGGTGCAAGTTGGAAGCGGGCGACGTGAGGCGGCGGCGGACGACGTGTCGCGGCGACACTACTGGTTTGTATGTATTTGTATGAAATTCCCTTCGCAGCGACGCGTTTCATAGAAATACATACAAATCAGGTATTGTCGCCGCGACACGTCATCCGCCGCCGCCTCACGTCGCCCGCTTCAACTTGCACCTTTAAGGTACAAGTTGGTAGCGGGCGACATGAAGCTGCAGATAACGACGTGTCGCAGCGACACTACTGTTTCTATGTATTTCTATGGAATTCCCTTCGTAACGTCGCTAGCTTCATGTCGCTAACTACGAAGCGAATTCCATAGAAATACCCACATAGAAACCAGTAGTGTCGCTGCGACACGTCGTTTGCTGCAGCCTCATGTCGCCCGCTTCCAACTTGCACCTTTACTCTTTCTGTCTATGTGTCGCTCTAAAACGACTAAACCGATTTAAATGAAATTTGGTACACATATTGTGTAGAGTCTGAGAAAGGACATATGCTAAATTGTTAAGCGAAAAACGGATTTTAAGCAATTGATGATTGCATGTTAGTTGTATGGAAGTATCGTCATTGTTAGAAGCTTCAAACTTAATTTTTAGACTGTTGTTTAGATATTAATATGGTTACTAATATTTGAAAACCTCCGTAGCGTAGCGGTATTTGGCTCGTCTTAAATCTCGGAGATCGTGGGTTCGATCCCCACGCCGGACAGAAAATCTTTGTGTAAATTCTAAGATTCTGTCCGGGTCTGGTCGGTTGAGGCCCTCCGTGCCTCGGAAAGCACGTTAAGCCGTTGGTCCCGATTATTATAACATCATCTATAATAATTTATTTTAGTTTTAGAAACACTTTTTTTATTTTTTATTCTTTTATTTTATTTTATTTTATTTATAACACGTCTTATTACATATTCTGAACAAAATATTATTATTGTGAAAACATTTTGTTTATATTAAAATAACGTCAGTAGCATAGTCTGATTTCTTTGCATATACTACTTGTTTACGCTAAACTTGTAACATGAGCGAGAATCTTACCTTGCCGTAACACAGTCTTTGACTAGCACGGGAGCTAAAGAACTTTTCTCTGTATACCGTCATTGGACATTCATAAATGTTATGCCAATGCTTTACTTTTAATAGCTTTATCATAATTTAAATCTTCTTCTACTCCCTTTGCTACTTATTTTATAGATAAGTTCTAACTTAATGTAGTTGAAGTGAGTGTGCCCTATACCTACTATGTAAATATTTATTACCGGTGTACTGTAACCTAAAGTTATGGTCAATAAACTTTATTATTATAATCGTATATTAAGGAACGGGCAGCAGCGTTTCCTTGTGTGGTACAACATAATACTGCGGTCACCAACCCGCCTGGCAAGCGTGGTTACTATGGCAACTACCCTCTCTCGGGAGGAGGCCCATGTTCATCAGTGGACGTTATACGGGCTGATGATGACTAATATTTGAAGTACGAATTAGCCTGAATAATTAAAACTGCTTCTTAATGTCACTTTACCACATGGTCGAAGTCACCCAGTTTGAATATATGTATTTCAGAACCTATTATATAAATGCAAACAAAAACAATCACATTTCTCATTCTTATAATATTAATATAGATTCATTGGGTATTAATGCGACAAAATAACGTGTTTTATAAGCCAACGTTTCGATTAAAGTCGCATTGAATGGTGGTCGCAGACTGGCTCGGCGGATTTACTCTGGTGCAGAGGTCGATTTTCCGACGAATTATAAATGTATAGCTTTAATACCCGTTATTGATACTCTAAATATATATTTACTTATTTTGTGACATTTGCGAGTCGTCTTGGCAAACTTTTTGGCTCCAAGTACATATCATACTATCATGATATGGAATACAGCACGAGAAACAATCAAACTAATTTAGTAGGTTATGAACATTCAGCTTAAAAAAACAAGTAGCGACTACAGCACAATGGCTAGATAGCACTATGTTTATGTTAATTATGAACTCTTAGAAAATATAAAGCTATCATCATCATCATCGTCATCATCAACAGACCGTTAACGTCCACTGCTGAACATGGGCCTTCTCTTAACAGACCTTGGCAAGCCAGGATCGTAGAGGGATATTGCCATAATCACCACGCTTGGCAGAGGTGCTCGCAGTAAGGTGTACCCTTGAGCTAATAGATGCTGCTGCCCATCCATCAGCCACATGTCCCTTAGTCGCCTTTTACGACACCCATGGGAAGATATGGGGTGGTCTATTCTAAGCCGGAAACCACACGGCAAAGCTATACAATACATAATACAAGCCCAACCATATTTTTTAAGACTCACGTATTATGAAGGACTGGATAAATCCCATTTACATACACAAAACAAACCCAGACCTAGAACATTTCTGTCGGGAAGAAATTGAACCCAGAAAACCAAGTTTCGATCGGTTCAGTTCTTTGTTATATTGTATTTATGGGTTTAGATCACGCTTACTTCTGTTATTGGTACATTTGGAACAAGGAAAACTCGTTGTATCGTTATTAACTATGAGTACTATCAGAATTAACCACTAAATTTTTTTCAAAACTTTTTTCTAAACATTCTTTCCCAGAATCTGCAACGCATTAAGGACTCTCGTAAACTGGTGGACTCAGAGAAGCAAGTTTAGTGGATAGGCCCTGTCCTAAAAGCTACGGCTAGTCGTACATAATTCAAATTTCAAATTGAAAATTCATTTATTCCGTAAAAATGGTTACATTCGTTTGGAATCGTCATAATTTGTCTCCTACCGTGCAGTGCATGACGTGACGACTATTTAGAAACACTGCCAAAATACTCTTTTAATATAAAATATATATCACTATATTTTATTAACCAAATTACAAAATACTGTATTTTACATTGTGATTGGAGCGATGTAATCCCAAGCATTATAGATAATCAGAAATGTATAATAAGTCCTGCTGCACAATTTGGCTTTAATAGTAATTTTAAATTATTTATAGACAATTCTCTTATACTATTGGGAAGTTTGCTCTGATATATATTATCCCTAATCCCTACAGGAGGCGATGTGTAAGATAAATAATATACATTCAGAAGCACTGACATAGGCATTTACTCCCCAAATAAAACCACTACAAATCCTTTTTCAAACCTTCCTACCTTCCAAACAAAACGTGAAGAACTTTCTTTGACAATCTTTCTTCAAAGCAAATTCCTCGAAGCTCCGTCTTGTAAACTAATCCCTTAGACCCGCACCGGCTTCCGATGAGAAATGATACCTATTCCTCATGGCTTTACAACTTTTATGAATACCGTTTGTACGCTCTACTGAGCTCAAAATATTATTATTTGCGTTAATGTTGTAGGCTTGAATTTGATATCTTGAACTGTGACATTATGTAGGAACACTTAGAATGTAATATAAATAATTCACGGTTTTCCAAGGGTAACAGAACGAATATGCCTACTTAATCATCTTTGATTTTCAGGTTTCAAACTCCATTCTCGCGGTATAAGCCTTAAATCTCAATCTAATTCCACACCGGACATATAATCTCTGTGTAAAATTCAAAAGTTCTTTCCGAGTTTAGTTTCTTTAAGGTCGTGTGCGTCGTCGCGTCGTACGTGCACTTTAAGCCGTTGTTTCTCATTGTTATATCATCTATAGCAATTGTATACCAGGAAAAGAGATATTAAAAACCCTTCTTCGGTTATTACCGAATTTGGCCTATTGCTGAACATGGGCATGTTCAGCATAGGAGGTTACGAGCTAACGGCGTTGAGACCATTCAAAAGTTCTTATATTAAGTACAATATTATTAATATACACGGTGCACATCAGTAATACTGTTTTCAATGTAATCTATTCACGACTTCTTTAACCATTAAAATACTTCAACCAATTTATTTATTTATTAGTTATCTATAGTATGTATATCTGTCTATATTATTTGTTAGTTAATCCAAAATTCTCCTTGTCATAAATAAATGTGCGCCTACTCTTCTTCTTTTCTCTGCACCACCCTAAGGTTGACTGGTAGAAAATGCCTTTGGCAATAAGTCCGTGTCTGTACGCTTAATTTTAACGTGCATAAAGATTAAATAATAATAATAATTTACCCAAACATAAATTATACGTACAACCACACACTCATCATGGATCTCTCCATCTGTTATTGAAAAACACCTTTATTGCTGCATGCTTTATTTAGGCGCAATGCTGACTGAACCTACCTTGGCGGTGTAGTGCGTCTGGCATGTTTGCTGAACATGGGGTAAGCGATTTCTTTGCTTTAATACGTAGACTGAAAAACTCCTTTCACACAAGAGTTATAAATTGCAATAACGAAATAATTAATGCTGTATTCACTTCAACTTTTCAACACTCTAAACTATTTTGTTGCCGTCAGAAAAATATTGATATAATATGTAAGATGCCGAATTCCACTCGACACATACCTCACTCACTCACTGACTAAATTTTAATTACTAAATTCTAACTATCAATTTCAATAATGTTCTTGGTTTGGTTTTAAATTTTTAAAATATTCAATTGTATTGTATTCAAATCAAATTAACTTAATTTTAATTAAATTAATTGTAATTTTCATTTTAATCTTAATGGACTCATTATTGATTGATTAATGACATGTTTTGTTTTGTTGAAGAATGAAATGTAATGTAATGTAACGTAATCTAATGTAATGTAATGTAATATGGGTCATTGCCTGAAATAAAAGTATTTTATTTATTTATTATTTATTATTACTTACATTCGCCAGCTTTAACAAGTGAAATTCATACAAACAATTTACTAATACAAGTTAATTATTATCATTATCTCTTTGATAAATTGTAGTCATTAATATCACAATACATTTCTCAATTTAAGATAAGAACAAAGTTACTCAAACGAAAAGTAATTCTCGCGTTTGGTTCTCAACACAAATTGCGTTTGCCATTCTCATTAATGTGTGCAAAGTACATTTGTAATAAGTCGAGTTGCTTACGTTCTAAGGTTATGATCACACTGACTTGTTTTGAACGTTTAAAATGATAAAATTTGGATATCCATTATTGAATCCAACTGGATTTGAAAGGGTTTATGCACTCCTGTGACGTTTAAACACTAACACTTACTTAATGCTGGTGGCATTTTCTGCCATTCAACCATAAGGTGATGCAAAAAAAATTGTGGTAGGTGTACAAGAGAAAAAAAAATAGATGGTCAACGCATTAAAGTTCCATTTTCTCTAAGTGACGGGAGACTTAAAGCTCTCCTATCTCTTTCTTCATCATCTATGGAGGGAGCAGCCTTACATACCCCGCTGTTGTAGTCGTGGGGATGATTTTTTTTTTCGGACAGACATATTTATTTATCCACGAGGTTTTTGCTACTTCACCGGGCATAAAGGCGAGCAGAGCTCCAGATGTTCAATGTTTGGTAGAAACTTACCATGAAAAAAATATGTTTGACAAATGTTTTTAATAACAAGTATTTTTCATGTCAATGTACATTATAAAATAGACGGCACTATTTATTAAAAACGCTTAACAAATAACATTAACCTAGTATGCAAATCGAATACGATATTTTAATCTCGCATGTCAGAAATTCCTTGGAAAAATAATGAGTTGTAAATTTATTCTGACTTCTGCTATAACCTATCGCAGTTGTAATTATTATGTTTGAATTCTTTATTTTTTAACTGACTATGGAAATAGCGGAATTTGTTATTATATTATTTATATTTTTATGTATGTTCGTCAGGTGATATCCTAAACAGGAGATCTCGCGGCCGCGGGTGTCGGCGGGAAACCAGATTGCTCATGCGTACCCGGCCCCCGCCAACGGGGGATCGAAGGAGAGTCCGTGGTCTTCTCCTCGTGGTACGAGTTTAGCATACCACGCTATGGAGAGGGCGAGTCCTACCAAGCTTTTGCCATAGTCACCACGCCTGGCAGGTGGGTTGGTGACCGCAGTATAATGTTGTAATATATAGGGAAACCCTGCTTCCAATTCCTTGGTATACCATTGTTATGATGATACATAGGTTAGTCCCTCAACCAACCAAACCAGGAAAGAAATCTTATGATATACTTGTGTAAGATAAAATTCACACAGTAATCACAAGTTAATCTTCACACAGTAATTACACAGGTCACAAGTAATCGTTATCGATTACTTGTCCGGCGCGAGGATCGACTCTACGACCTCCGAGACTAAAAGAGGCGATGGAAAATAATATATCTCATCCACTACGACAGGCACCAAAGATTATAATAAGCAAATAAAAGGAATAATGATTGAATTAGATTCACCATAACGAATTCTATGAAAACACTATATAAAATAACGCCAATCTACTGAATAGATGAAACTTCAAATGATTACAGTGCACACTATAAAGTTTTATTCCCGATTTTTGCAGTTTCCTTTGGAAGAAGAATAAATATTCAATTGTTTGTATAGATATAACTGCTTAACACATTGTTCGATTATCTTAGAGGAGTAGAATATGGTACTAGCCTATTCGTATATGAATAAGGCGTGAATGTATGTTAGTAAGTATATTTATCTAGGAAAACGTAAGAAGTAGGCACAAGTATCTTTAAATACGATCTAAAAGTATGAAACTGGATTTTAAAGTTTGTTGCCGCTCGCGGTTTTACCTGCGTAACTCCCGTTACCGTGGGAACTTCATAATTAAATATAGCCTAAATTAATCAATGATAATGTAGCATTCAAATGGTGAAAGAATTTTTAAAATCGGTCCAGCACTTTTTGACTCTATTCTTTACAAATATACTTACATACAAATCTTTCCTCTTTATAATACTAGTATAGATGTACCTAACATCTTCCATTCAACTAAAACATGTAATAATTAAAATACCAATCTACCATAATATTCTTCTTTATCATATTTCATGTTATAATATCATAATCCCGCTTCAATGAAGCAGAAAAGAAATACAACCCAAATAAAAAATGGCGGATAAATTCCCAAATTCGTTCGTCCATTAATCATTGGTATAATAGCACTGATTAATGATTGAGAACAAACAATAGGAAACAGAAGGGGTAATAAATATCACCTGTATTTTTCCCTCGTTCTCTAAAGCTTTGTTTAGAGGAAGCTGTTTCATCATCAGCCTTCTTAACATATGCCTCCTTACGAATGAGGTTTTTACTATAGTCACTACGCTTGGCAGGTGGATTGGGCACCGAATTACCTATATTGAAACACACAGATAAACACTGCTGCTCGTTCCCTGGTATACCATTGTTAAATATGACTTTATAAGAATTGGAACTGTAGTGTTTGAGTATATCACGGGCAGTGGGGAGGCAGTCACGTGAGAGCCGTTGGCGAGTACGGACGTGTTGACCCTAGCTACTGGTGACGTAACGAGCCATATACAGGGTGTCCCAAAAGATTACGTAGCTGGGAAGGGGGGTGATAGGGATGGTCACAAGGGTCACCAGAAAAATATAAAAAATTACCTGTGGGTGTTTAAAAAAATAAATGGCATTTTATAAAAGACTAAAAATTTTACACCTTGTGCTAACTGTACCTACAAATATGGCTGTATTTAAAAAAAATGCTGTTATGTCATCTTCAATAACAACAAGGTCATCAACATCAACATCAAAAATAACAAGGAGTAAAATTTTAAGTTTTTAAAAAAATGCCATTTTTTTTTAAATACCCAGAGCGGTTTATTTTTTATTTTTCTAGTGACCATTGTGTCCACCCCTGTCACCCCCTTTCCCAGCTACTTAACCTTTTGGGACACCCTGTATATATTTATATCTTTCCCCTGTTTGTGTGAGTACTACAGGAACCAAAGGCTAAACGTGTCCCTCTTGTCCGGCGTAGGAATCGATACTGCACTAACAGTGTATGAAGGCACATTGAACCGGCTCTCTCATTGACCTAGTAGTAAAATGTTCAACTAGATGCCCGATGTACTAGCAAAAGCCTTCTTATTCTTCTTTAATTTAAGAGCTCAGCTCTTGTCTGTGGAGCAATCGCCACAGCTCTCTATCTTCAGCCTTCATTTTAACCTCTTGATACGACTTGACGCCCACTTTCTCCTTCACTTGTGGCATAAAAGTTCGTCTAGGTCTTGTGGTTCGTCTATGTCTTGTGGTTCGTCTATGTCTTGTGGTTCGTCTAGGTCTTGTGGTTCGTCTAGGTCTTGTGGTTCGTCTAGATCTTGTGGTTCGTCTAGGTCTTGTGGTTCGTCTAGGTCTTGTGGTTCCTCTAGGTCTTGTGGTTCGTCTAGATCTTGTGGTTCGTCTAGGTCTTGTGGTTCGTCTAGGTCTTTGTAAGCAAAAGCCTTGTGGCGACAAATTTCCGTTCACCACAAAAACAATGTATTATTTAACCTACTGTGATTATTTTCAGATGCAGGGAATTTTATTCTTACTTTGTAGAGAACAAAAAAATCCAGTCCAGCATGAATAACTTATACTATTGTATTGTATTAATTCTTAATATAATAAAATGATTGCAATCTTGCGCAAAATCCTGACACAATACTAAAAAAACCGAAACAAATGTTAAATTGTTAAAGACAAACAGACAAATATTATATCGTTTTAATTCAATTACGCAAGGAAATAAAATAAAAACTTTGCATACAATAAAGAATAATTCTGACTTCAGAACCTAATCATCTGGAACTAGTAATATAAAATTCTCATCTTGTTATTGAGAAATCTTCCTGTTCAGTGAACAATGGAAACACTTTCATTAATAACTTAAAACGTTTCCAACTTCCAATTAGATTACGCGAATACAGTTGCAATGAAGTTGAATAACGTAGTGAAACTAAATAATGTCTATTTTATATAAATCAAATTAAACTTATATCAATAACTCTCACAGGCTCAAAAACTAACAGTAAAATATAATAAACGATGTTGTTTCCGGCTAAAGATAGACCACTCCATATCTTGCCATGGGTAAACGGCGCTAAGGGACATACACCTGACAGGTAGACAGCAGCATCTATCAGCTGAAAGCTTCATACCATCTTACTGTGATCACCAATTTGCCTGCAAAGCTTGGTGATCATCATTCAACAACCTTATTTGGCCAAGGTCTATTAATATGAAGCCCATGTTCAGCAGTGGACATAAACAGGTTGTCGAAGTTGAAGTAATAAATGAGCCTTGTCACGTAAGAATCAAATCACATCCTAGTTTAAGTAACTGGTATAGACAAGGAGGAACTATCAAGTTTGGAATATTTAGAACCACAGAACTTCAAAAAGCTGCACGCAACGTTCTGAAGTACGCATGACAAGTCTTACCATGGAGAAAGAATAATAGAACCGAACAAAATATTTAAAAAAACCGGCCAAGTGCGAGTCGGACTCGCGCACGAAGGGTTCCGTTTCAGTTACAAGTGCGTACCTATTTTTGATATCAAGAATAAATAAAAAAGCGTATGTTTATGAAATGTTATTTTATATTTTTATATTCGAGTTGATTGAATGAAAGCGAAATTGCGGTTTACGATTTTTGACGTATTAAAAAAAAACTACTTACAAGATCTCGTTCAAACCAATTTTCGGTGGAAGTTTACATGGTAATGTATATCATATATTTTTTTTAGATTTATCATTCTCTTATTTTAGAAGTTACAGGGGGGGGACACACATTTTACCACTTTAGAAGTGTCTCTCGCGCAAACTATTCAGTTTAGAAAAAAAATATATTAGAAACCTCAACATCATTTTTAAAGACCTATTCATAGATACCCCATACGTATGGGTTCGATGAAAAAAAATTTTTTGAGTTTCAGTTCTATGTATGGGGAACCCCAAAATTTATTGTTTTTTTTTCTATTTTCGTGTGAAAATCTTAATGCGGTTCACAACATACATCTACTTGCCAAGTTTCAACATTATAGTTCTTATAGTTTCGGAAAAAAGTGGCTGTGACATACGGACGGACAGACAGACAGACAGACAGACAGACAGACATGACGAATCTATAAGGGTTCCGTTTTTTGCCATTTGGCTACGGAACCCTAAAAAGGGTCGAAGTGTCTGTACGACAGTAAACCCAATCAAGATATAAAAGAAAAGTTGAATGAAAAAAAAATGTATTCAGCAAAGGCACTTTAAAAAATTGTTGGAGATGGGCGAAAATCATGCATATAGCAACCCTATATGCATGATCTTGTGGATTCTATACTATCTTTGGATGTCGAATCTCAACCTTAACATATTTACCTCAATAGCTAACAAAAATTAAAAGACACAAAGACATACATTTAAATCTAAAAAGCAAGCAACGGGGATATTTTTTTATGATCTGAGTTATAAATTGAACAGATTCTTTAATTAATTAATTTTATTCACCACGTAGGTACCGCCACCTGTGAAAATTTCAACTGTCTAGCTATGACGGTTCATAAGATTTAGAGAGTACAGCCTAGTGAGAGACGGACAGAGAAGACTTAGTAATACGGTCCCGTTTTTACCTCTTAGATATGAAACCCTAAAAGACTAAAATATGCCTTTAATATAAGCATAATTATTCTGGTTCACTTACTTCGTAAAATGCCTTGTATTGAACCGATGTTAATTGAAATTCGATAAACTTTATCGTTGTTCGCTATTAATCAATTAAACCATTGCCTTACAAGAATCTATCGTTAATAATTAATCTTTGGCCATTTCAATTTTCAGATTCAATTTATGCTAACTAGCTTCCTGCGCGCGGTTTCAATCGCGTAGCTACCGTTCCCGTGGGAACTTCATTGTAAAACCTATAGCCTTCTCCAATAAATGCGCTATCTAACACTGAAAGTTTTTTTCAAATGGTACCTCTAATTCCTGATTAGCGCGTTCAAGAAAACAAGCAATCTCTAAAGCGAAACTTTATAAATTAGTATAAAAGTATTGATTTGATACAGGTAACGTTTCCTATAGCCATGTTAAGTATTTATTTGTTATTTTTAAAAAGACAACTCCCGCACTAGGGAAATATATCCCTGTGTCGCGGGGAATTTACAAACATTCATTTCACGGACACAAAGAACACCCAGACTCAGAACAACTATTTGTGGTTCACACAAATAATTGCCCCGGGTGGGAATCGAACCCAGAACACCAGGTCTCAGAAGCAACTTCCGTAACCACCGAGCCACCGGTGCAGTCAGTATTGATGATGCTATTTCTTTAATTAAAAAAGCTTTCTAAATGCAGTGTTTTGGCCGTCTTTTAATATATCAACCCTTTGTCTTCCCATGGGTGAAGACCTCTTCGACACCTTTCTTGACTTCTGTACCTACACCTAGTCCCGAATGGGCAGTAGCGTCTAGTTTAACTGGGATCAGCAATCCACCGCCCAAGCGTGGTGATTACGTTAATATATCTTCTTCTTTTCGTGTCGGCCTGGCTTTCAAATTTGAGAAGATTAGTATATTTTAATTACAATATTTCTTTACTAACCTAGCTTGCCCAAGTATTTAAATTTTTTTTTTTTGACTCACTTGGGTTATCCTTTGTCCTTTCGGTCATGATGATGACTTTAGATTTTAAGAGTTATTTCGTGTAATTGTCGCTCTAAGTTACAGTTTTTGGGGCTCCTGGACTTTGGGTTTGCAAACTAAGGGTCGGGTGGGCGAAAGTAGACGCGTCGCGTTAGCAGGCGGACGTTTGTGTGCCTCTCGAACTGTGGGTCTACGGAGGCATCGGAAGGTTTTTCGCAAACTGAGGGTCGGGAGGGCGCGAGGAGACGCGTCGCGTTAGCAGGCGCACTCTTCTCAAGCAGGTTGGGTCTGATAAAAGGAAGCAGTGCAGTGGACGTAAACTGGCTGTTGTGGTAATTACCAAAACTAAACAAACTAGTTTTGTATTTAATTAAAATACCTATAGCAATATAATACTTGGGTTTCCCCAACAAGTTTCTGTTCAAAATGTAGATAAAATCTCAACATTCAAGTTTTCAACTTTAAATAACCACTGTATGTGAATAGTTTCGGAGTTTCAACAAACTTTCACGGAATCAACGACTTCATTCGCTTTTTAAACTGGCATCTAACTATGTGGGACGCTGCCAGCATGGCTCTCGGACTATTTCTCTAGTTTTTCAAGTTATAATGACAATTTGAATAAGCGCTTTACGTAAAGACTAACCTTCAGTCCTTAATATATTATGTAAAATGTGTATTTCGTACTGGCTGGTTTTATTTATACTTTTTATATACGAAATTTTTGATAGTTTTGTCTTGTCAAGTGACCTTTTTTCCCTCTAACTTTTCCACTGCTGAGCATAGGCCTCCTCTTAGCAGACCTCAGCAAGCCCAAGGTCATTGAGGGATGTTGGCATAATCACAAAGCTTAGTAGGCGGATTGGTTATTGCAGTAAGATGATGAGTATCCTTGAGCTGATAGATGCTGCTGTCATCAATCAGTCTTATCCATCCCTTAGCCACCTCTGATAGAACGTAAAGATATGGTGATATATATGCTCGTGCAGGCTTTGGTCTTTCCTATAATCGACTATGCTGATGTGTGCTACTTTGACCTGAATGCAGATCATCTCAATAAGCTTGACCGACTTCTGAATAACTGCATTCGGTTCGTTTTCAGTCTTCGAAAATATGACCATGTTAGCTCCTATCGAGCACAGTTAAAGTGGTTGCCTATACGCCAGCGCAGAAACCTAAGAGCACTGACCACTCTTTTTTCGCTTCTTGATTCTCCTTCTTGTCCTGTATATCTTTCTTCTCAATTTCAATATGTCCATACCAACCACAATAAAAATCTTCGATCATCTCATAACCGCCTTCTCCAATTTTCCTCTCACCGCACTGGTTTCATTCACTCCTCTTTTTTCGTGCAGTCTATTCTCCTCTGGAACTCTCTTCCCTTTGAAATCAGAATGGCAAAGAGTCGCTTATCCTTCAAAAAGAAAGTTCGCGAACACTTAGTTAAATTATCGGCAGAATCTCATTAGTCTTATTTGTATTTATTATGTAAGTATTTATTTATTTATATATTCAATATTTAGTAGTTTGTCAATAAAAGTATTCGTGTATTTTATTTATTGATATTTAACGTAGTAAAATATATTATTACTTAGTATGATATTTTTCATGATTTTAAGCTTACCTATCATATACAAAGTGCACCTACCATGTTTTCTCTGCATCACCCTAAGGTTGACTGGTAGAGAATGCCTTTGGCATTAAGTCCGCCTCTGTACAGTGTTGTGCAAAAGTTTTTAAATAAAAAATAAATAAAAATATATTCTGAGACTGACATCACACCGGTCGAACGGTCGACGGTACAGAAAGCTACAAAATTTGAACTACAAATTGTAGAATAGCTTTTCAAATTCTGTAACACTTATATTTATAATATCAAAATAAATATAGACAGTTACTGATTTATAATTAATAGATCTTCAAAGGGAACCTTTAAGTTCCATTGACAATCGCTTCAGGATAACATAAATTCGTGCAACTCTCAATAATAGCTCTTAACCCTTATTATTCTAAATGTATCAGGGTTAAGTTACCACCAACCCCTTCACTTGAAACTGGGAAGTTTAAGTACCAATTTGCATGTTCAAGAATGATTAATTGTGGAATGAAGTGGGATGTATTATTTGTTTCCATAGTATAGTTCATTAACTACATTTCGAGTATTTAAACATATAATTTTATGACATAGCTTAACGAATTACCAAGGTGAAGTGGCAAGTGGCAGGATTCATAGCTCGAAGAATGACGGCCGATGGAGCAGAAAGGTTCTCGAGTGTGCACCACGAAATGGCAAGCGCAGCGTGGGACGACCGCCAGCACGATGGACCGACCTCATAAAGGTTGCAGGGTGGCGTGGAAATTGATGGGGCCGCCCCATCGCGATTATTATGATGAATTTTATAATACAGCACATGTTTCTAAGGTCTTTAAACATTGAGAAAGGCAGCTGGATGGGTAAGTGGCAGTGATATGCGATCACTTATCCATGTAGCAAGCGTGATTACTGTAACGAAAGTTCCTTCGGGTGCTTTACGACACGACTAATCACTATGGTTAAGCTACCTCTGCGGAGGTTTATATCCAGATGTTGTTAAGTCGTCGCTAATTACCTCATGAATAACAATTGATTGAGAATTAACGCTATTATAAATGACGCTTGATATATAAACCTAATTAATCCCAACAAATTCATTTACAGGTAAGTAATGAAAATAATTATTATTAATTGGCAATTAAGTTGGAATGAGGCACTTAAGTGTATCTTGAGATCAAATGACTTATAAGAATTGTTACTTTTAATATGTAATACTCCATTGCTACTAAAATGGTATCGCATTTTATTTTCTATTTTCGTCTACAATAAATAATATGCCTTTTTTTGTTTTTAAAGATTACTAGCAGAGTTTTGCAGTCTACTAGTATTCTTGTTAACCACTCGTGTAAGGTAAAATTCTTGTTTTACAAGTGGGTTCACAACGGTAGTGCAATAGGTGAGGATCGAACTTGACGATAGATGGCGTGCGTCGTTTCACGCGCTAAATCATCTTTGAGCAAGGGCGGAAATGCGGCAAGGATTCAATGCAAACCTAAACTACCTTTACTTACGTTTTTTAGTACTGTCTCCGCTTTGTAATGGAGGGAAGTGAAAACTTAAATCTTTCTTACTCCTCCTTTCTGATTAAATTCGTTGCGGGTCCCAAGGCAGTTAAACTTTTTCCCGGGACTTGGTGAGCCTCGGTGCTCTTTGCCATTATCAGCGTGTGCCACTGTTGATCCTGGCTTACAGGAGTTGCAGTGGTGGGAGTGTGGGTGGGATTAGTCCCAAAAAAAAGTATTTACTAACCTTGAAATAGAAAAGTTCAAAACAATGGGCTAGATATATTGTAAGTGTTGTAATCAATTTAAAGTAAAATTAATACGATCAGCGCAACCGCCAGCCCTCTTTGTAACTCTTTTAGCTATCGTAAAATTAAAAAGCTGTTTAAATTATATTATTTAAACCATCCAAAACTTTTGAATAACATAAAATTGACTTTTAGTACCTAATATAAACAAAATAACAAATAAACACTTCAATGTTATTTATATTTCAATAGAGAATTGATAAACAAATTAAATAAAGGGAGTGTCGGAAACATGGCGAAACCCAGGATGAAACTGACATTATGTTGTAACGTCATTCAAATGACATTCTAATAAAGGCGCGGCCGACCCTCGCTCGATTAAAATCATTGTATAACAATTGTTACCAAAATTGTTTTGCAGAAAATAGTAATAACGCTTGGCAGACAAAACGCTGCTGCACGTTCCTAGGTATACGATGGTTTTATGTAGATGATATTATTAAAATCGGGACCAACAACTTTACCTGCTTTCAGATCACAGATATTTCTGATGCACGTAGGTAGTCGTAGTAGTTGAAAAAAATATTCCTATTGTTACTTTTTATTATGATATTCTTTAAAAGGCGTATAATTTTCACAAACAATATTTCTCTTTTCTTCTTTTACCGATTTCGTTTAACGTGCCATTAATTAGACGTTTTACCCTATAAATAAGATTACATACGTCGATGACACCGCAACACCGAAGTAAGTCACAATAGCTAATAAGGTTGAAAATCAAATGTAGCTAATTGTTTTTTTCTCTTTAAAATATATATAACGAAAATATTACTTGACAGATAAAATTACACCTTATTAGATACTGTCACTTATATTCTTTCGTTTCAGTACTGAATTGGGAAAGTAATGAACAGATTCTAACAGAGCTACCAATGACAGATAGCTGGCTTCTTCGAAAACGTTTAATGTGTAAAGTTTCGTTAAATGGCCGGGTTGGATGTAGATCCCCTAATCTTTTCCGATTTACTGCTTGTTTTGATCAGCTTTTATCAGGTTGCCTGATTCAAGTTACAATTAATACCAAAGGCTTCGAATTAGGATAGTAAACTATGGTTTTTATTGACATGCGACGGACTAGATATTTAAAGCTCAGAAGCATGAGGTCGGATGTGCCATTATTGTAACCTGGCACTTACGACCAAATAATTCTGAAGTATATAGTACATCCGTATTTATGCTTCTGAGATCTTGATATATATTTGTGACCATGCGTCTTTGTCGCCGTACCCCGTAGCCCTGCCGCCGACCGGCGGCTGTGACTATAAAACGGGCGCGCACTGATGCCGCGATCTTTTTAACCTCTCTCAACACTCACGCTGCGGTCGACACCAGACACCAGCCTGCTACTACCATCCGGACTGGACACGTGGACACGAGCCCTGATTCCCTCGCTGCCGCTACCAACTACCTGAGGCGTCAGCGAGAACACTACCACCCAGCTTCATAAAAGCTAAGTGTTTATTGTGACTAGCTACCTGGTCACCTATACTCAAACCGAGTCCCAGGACCTGCCCCCCTATTCTAAATATTGTAAATCTTTTATTATAATTTTCTGTGATCTGTGTTTATTTCCTCTCTTTATATAAATTATTCATCTCTTTTCATATCCGTAACACGTGGTTGGCTACACCAACACGTACTACGTTACACATTCTTCACTATTTATGTAACGTATGTAGTTTATTAAGTATTTTTTTAAATAAAATGGTTTCAGAGAATGTATGTGACGTTTGACATGCCCGTCAGCCCGTAATGCTGAACAAAGACCTTGGTAATAGGGCCGTTGAGGGATATTGTATATAATCACCAAGCTTGGCAGATGGATTAGTAATCGTATTAAGATGGTGAGTATTCTAAATCTGATAGATGCTGCAGCGCATTCATCAGCTGTATAACCCAAAATCGCCTTTTACGACACCCATGAGAAGACATGAAGACATTTACAAGTATAAATGGATCGATTTTTGTGAAACATTATTCCAAAATGATTGAAACGAATACATCTAGGTAATAGGCGTGACGACAGTATCAAAAAATTAAAGATTTAATGTTTTTAGGGGAAAGTACATATAAAAATAAATTATTACACTTATTTATTTTTATATAACCTTGAGATTAATGTGATTTTTAATAAAATAAAAGATTAAAATACTGCAATCGGCCATTTTGACTGAAACACCAATCACGGCGCATGACGTCACGATATTGTAACCATCAAAGAGAATTTAACCACTACGTTAGGTTTGGCGGACTCAATGACATTTTTTACAATAGCGTGACGTCATAGCCGACGCCATGACACTTGAGGCCTTTTTTCGCGCGCTATTTAAAATTTAATAGAAATATGGCTTAAACTTCGTTAAATTTAAATTTATTACCGAAATATTGTGTTTTTCGTACTTAGAAAATGACTACCCACGTTGCGCAAGAGGATTTCAAAATCTTGCCTCATGCCTATTGTTAATATGCATTGCGTGTTTATTAAGTTTCACAATCTAATATGTTTGAAAATAATAACAGCTTAAGACATACGTATATTTTATTTTATTATATTTTTATAACGTATGTGCCAAAATATAGTGCAAGGACCACTTTTTTTTTTTTTCGGACGGACTTATTTAGTTTGCCAAGAATCTTTTGCTACTTCACCGGGCATAAAGGCGAGCAGAGCTCCAGCCTAGACGTAAGGACTACTGTAAGTTCGAAGTTGTACGGCAACTTAGCTACAGCCCTTCTGTTAATCAGCACTGGGCAGCATCTGTGGACCTCGGCTGAGGGCGGTCTTAAGGTCAAGAGTAAACAAAGAAGCAATTCATTCAACAATATTGCACAAAACCTGTAATTCCACTCGTAACACAGGCATTTTAGCTTAGCACGAGGGGTTAACAAGAATACTAGTAGATTGTAAAAACGCTGCTAATAATATTATTTTTTTAATCTAAAATACTTTTAACGAGGTATACGATCCGTTTAAAACGTTCAAAATATACTTAGTCTGGCCATAAATAGTGTAACAATTAAAAATAAACAAAATAATAGGTATATTACATTTGAATTTGGAATCTGTCAGTTTATATGATTGTTCATTGAGTGTTCTCATTTTCGCGCCATTGCGTTGTCAATAATTTGTGAATTTTGTGATATTAAAATGTATGGGTGATAAAGAAAACCGAATCGCTGTGATTGCATTACACAAAGTGGGTATGGAGCCAATTTTTAAAACTCACAATACGCTTGGTATTAGTCAAATGTTTGTGTACTGTACTGATAACTGGCCTCAACGTTTAAAGGACTGTATTGCCAATGGAATAATCTTTCTATATTTTTAATGATTTGATATTAATGTATTAAACCAACACACTGTAATAGTAATAAATGTTACGTACAACAGAAAAAACAATAACAATATTTATGGCAAGACTAGGTAAATATTAATTTAACAGAATATCAGAAGTATTATATACCGTCTGTCAAACTACAAAAAGGTTTTGTCAAGATACTCATTTAATTATGAAAATGAAATGTAAACTCTCCATTCTTTTAATAATACGGAGAGTTATTTAATTAGCAGTAATGACAGATCCTCTCGGTAATTAAACATTTGTTCCGATGTGCTAATTAACATAAAACACGCTTATATTTTCGGGACACGTATATTTATACATATATGTCATCATCATCAGCCAGTATAACGTCCACTGCTGAACATGGGCCTCGGCCTTCCACGGGAGGGTATTTTTCCATAGTCACCACGCTTGGCAGGCGGGTTAGTGACCGCAGTATTATGATGTACCATTCAAGGAAACGCTGCTGCCCGTTCTTTAATAGTACTTTTAATAATCGGGACCAACGGCTTAACGTGCTTTCCGAGGCACGGAGGGTAGTCCCTCAACCAACCAGACCCGGAAAGAAATCTTAGAATTTACACAAAGATTTCCTGTCCGGTGTGGGAATCGAACCCACGACCTCCAAGATTTAAAGCGAGCCAAATACCGCTACGCTACGGAGGTTGTCTACTAATATTATAAACGCGAAACTTTGTAATAATGTATAGATGTAAAGTTTCAAACTTTCGCGTATTATAATTATAATTCATTACAACGCGATTAAATGACCTTTTAACCGCCGAGCCAGTCTGCCCGCGACCACGATCAAAGCAACTTGATTCGAAACGTCGGGAAATATAAAAAGGTAATTTTATCGTGTTAATACATGTTTATAATTAATAATAATGTATGGATGGATGGATTTATGTTTATTACTCTTTCACGCAAAAACTACTGAATGGATTTGGCTGAAAGTTTGCACGGGGATAGTTTATATGCTGGATTAACATATAGGCTACAAAATATCATGTTCCAACCCACTGTAGTAGAGTGACGGGGGTAAAACCGCGGGGCGGAGATATTAAAAAAACCGGCCAAGTGCGAGTCGGACTCGCGCACGAAGGGTTCCGTATCAGTTACAAGTGTGTACCTATTTTTGATATCAAGAATATAAAACCGGCCAAGTGCGAGTCGGACTCTCGCACGAAGGGTTCCGTACTAGTTGCAACTTTGATCGATGTTAATAATAGTTGATTGAATGAAAGGAAATTGCGGTTTATGGTTTATGACGTATTAAAAAAAAACTACTTACTTGATCTCGTTCAAACCAATTTTCGGTGGAAGTTTGCATGGTTATGTATATCATATATTTTTTTTAGTTTTATCATTCTCTTATTTTAGAAGTTACAGGACACACATTTTACCACTTTGGAAGTGTCTCTCGCGCAAACTATTCAGTTAAGAAAAAAATTACATTAGAAACCTCACTATCATTTTTGAAGACCTATCCATAGATACCCCACATGTATGGGTTTGATAAAAAAAATTTTTTTGAGATTCAGTTCTAAGTATGGGGAACCCCAATTTTTTTTGTTTTTTTTTCTATTTTTGTGTGAAAATCTTAATGCGGTTCACAACATACATCTACTTACCAAGTTTCAACATTATAGTTCTTATAGTTTCGGAAAAAAGTGGCTGTGACATACGGACGGACAGACAGACCGACAGACAGACATGACGAATCTATAAGGGTTCCGTTTTTTGCCATTTGGCTACGGAACCCTAAAAAGCGTATGTTTATGAAAAGAAATGTTATTTTATATTTTTATATTCGAGTTGATTGAAAGAAAGGTAAATTGCGGTTTACGATTTATGACGTATTCAAAAAAACTACTTAAAAGATCTCGTTCAAACCAATTTTCGGTGGAAGTTTGCATGGTAATGTACATCATATATTTTTTTTAGTTTTATCATTCTCTTATTTTAGAAGTTACAGGGGGGACACACATTTTACCACTTTGGAAGTGTCTCTCGCGCAAATTATTCAGTTTAGAAAAAAATTACATTCGAAACCTCAACATCATTTTTGAAGACCTATCCATAGATACCCGACACATATGGGTTGAAAAAATTGAGTTTCAGTTCTATGTAAGGGGAACCCCATTTTTTTTTTCTATTTTCGTGTGAAAATCTAAATGCGGTTCACAAAATACATCTACTTACCAAGTTTCAACATTATCTATAAGGGTTCCTTTTTTGCCATTTGGCTACGGAACCCTAAAAATACATAAATAGTTTTGATGCGGTTTCATCAATAGATCCAGAATATCCTCATGATGATTCCAGGGTCAACAAATTACCAATACTTAATGTGACATCTACAGATTAACTTACTTCTTGAGGGGTGTATCGGAAGATCTCGTGCATGCCTCGGTACCACTTGACAGAATGCAAGGGCGGGTCCTTTTCGTTGCGCGTGTAGTTGCAGCGCAACTCAGCCTCGCGCCGCGGGTCGGCGTATAGAGGAACCTCCAGCGATGTGATGGTGTGAGAGACACTTCGAGCTGGAACAAGAGAATAGGGTTTTCATCATCATCATCATCAGCCCGTATAACGTCCACTGCTGAACATGGGCCTCCTCTCGAGGGAGGGTATTTGCCATAGTCACCACGCTTGGCAGGCGGGTTGGTGACCGCAGTATTATGTTGTATCACACAAGGAAACGCTGCTGCCCGTTCCTTGATATACGATTATTATAGGTGATGTTATAACAATCGGGACCAACGGCTTAACGTACCAACCAGACCCGGAAAGAAATCTAAGAATTTACACAAAGATTTCCTGTCCGGCGTGGGGATCGAACCCACTACCTTCGAGATTTAAAGCGAAGCTAAATACCGCTACGCTACGGAGGTTGACGTTACGTGTTGTAGGGTTTTAGGAGGAGAATAAAAAGAAATAACAGAATCGAAGTGTCATTGGTGGGTTCCTAGTACTGTCGGTGAATATCTCAAACATCCTACTAATAATATAAACGCGAAAGTTTGTAAGTATGGATGGATGGATGGATGCATGTTTGTTACTCTTTCACGCCAAAACTACTGAACGGAATTGGCTGAAATTTTGCACCGGGATAGGTTATACGCTGGATATATATAAAGGCTACAAAACGCTCCGACCCACTGGAGCAGAGTTAGTTAAATAACGATGTAAAGTCATTTTACTATGTTAATGTCTGGCACATTTTTATTTATGTGTTGCCCTTTCATCGAGAATTAAGTCTTTCAGTTCTATCTTAATCTAGTTTGAAAAGCAGTCACCAGCTTGATAGCATTATTATATACCTATTGCGTGGTCAATGGTTATGGTCTGATTAGATGTTACAAAATTTAAAACGATTAAATCATGAATATAGTCAGTATGAATATTGCTGAAAATAAAATAGAAGAGATACCGTTGTTTGTTCATAATTTTAGATTAAATTTCACAAAAATATATGTAACCATATCTATACCTAAATTATTAAGAGGAAAGATTTGTATTTTTATGAGTATGTTTGTAATGAATAAACTCATGAACTACTGTGCCGATTTCAAAAATTATTTCATGATTGAAAAGTTACATTCACACTATTTTTTTTTTTTTTTGGTCCCGGTGGAAATGCATTGACGCATTCCCACCGCCGCTGCAGCGTATTCGCGCGCTGGCGTTGGGATATGTGGGACTCGCCCTCTCCATAGCGTGGTATACTTAACTCATACCACGAGGAGAAGACCCTACACCACTAAAACCTCCCGGACACTCCTTCGATCCGCCGTTGGTGGGAGCCGGGTACGCATGAGCAATCCAGCCCCCGACGGCACCCGCGGCCAATATGGTACCGCGGGATCTCCAGGGCCACATTTACAGTGGCCCATTTGCCCAATTATAGGGACGCCCGGAGTGTAGAGGTGTCCCTACTCCTCATGGGTCAGCCTCGAAGGAAGCGGGGCCCATGTCCCCCACTCCCCGAGGCCGAGCCTAGGGCGGTAAGCGGCGGGAAGTTACATTCACCCTGAGTGACATAGGCTATATTTAATTATGAAGTTCCCACGGGAACGGGAGTCGCTTACCATTTCAGACGATCCTGTAAAAAAGCTTACTAAAACGTTTTTGCACAGACAGCTTGAGATAGTTATATCGGATATAAATTTATCTGACGATTTCGTTTTCGTTCGGCCACCCGTCATACATTTGCGAACATTCCAGAAAATATTTTGGCCCCACAAAAGAATATAACTCGGAACTTTCCAGCAAGATAGAATCTTGTGAAGCAATCAAAGTCTGAGCTGATACCGTTGCAAGTTTGCTACAAACTCCAGCGGAAACATGTCGGGAATTTAAGTTTCGTTTGTAAGTTAGGTTTTATCGCAATCCTGAACCCGATCTCAGTTTTTGAGTGCGCCAAATACTTTTGTTATGGCGTCTATTATCTTTAAATCTTGTTCAATTACGCCAAACAAAGTTTGTTATTATAACAAGTTGGTTGAACGACGTATATTGAGTTGAAACTCTTCGATTACTTTTATAAAGTACGTAACAATGGCTTGTAGGAAGGCAACTTCTACTTGTTTGTTCAGTTAAATTGTTAGAGAATAAAGTGTCTTATGTTACATTAGCCAAGCTAAGGTATGTTTAACCCGCCATTTGTGACGTGTATGTCTGTAAGACCGGGTAGTTCAAAAAAGTCGTATAACTTTTTTATCCGCTATAGAATCGAGTAGTGATTTCTTTTACTTTCCTCATTGCGCGTCCCCTACCGTAAGTCCACCCTGCGCCGGCGACGCAAGACGACGTCTTGGGGTTTTGGCACTAACCCGGTGCGTGAGACCGGGGTTACAGACTACGTAAGTCAAATATTCATAGCTTAATTTTTTTAATTGTGACTTTTTGCATAGTTTATGTATTTATTTTGATAGTATAATTATTGTGATTATTATTATTCTGTAATCAGTAAACTTTTTGCATAATTCTATAAATTTTTCACTAAAATACTTAGTATTTTAGGAATTTATTTTCTAATTTATAACTTTGTTTTAGCATGTCTTACGAACGTGAAACTCGCCGTCTTGAAGCTCTCCAAATTTTTGAGGGGACTTTTTTTGTTGGAAGGAGTGCGTTTTTGGTTTAATTTTATAGTTCCCATTGTCATAAGACTGCCAAAGGCTGATTTAGCCATAAAAAAATTCTATATTTTAAAGTAAGTCTAGAAAAAAAAAACGATTTTTTTCAGTGTTATAAGTGTAATACAGTAAAAATTAATAAACGTAATTATTTTATGATACATCTTTGTTTTATTGATAAAAAACATGTCTTTTTAATATTTGGCCGAGTAAAAGTAGCATGGAGTATCGCTTATTAAGAAAATCTTATGTTGAAAAACCCGGTGCGTAGGACCGGCGTCACCAAAGATGTAAGTCAAATTCACGTCACAAGTGGCGGGTTAAAATGTAAATTATATATCTATGTTTATAAGTCCGTCGCGTAAGAAAAGTAAGATTAAAATTAAGATACATTATATTTTTTGTTATAGAAACTCAAAGCTACGGGATCTAGTACACCGGGAAAAGTAACTGTGGAGGTGCGCATGGACATGGACACGTCCACAATTATGTGGGCGTAAACGTGGGCGTGAAATTGTACATTAACGTGAAACTAGGGTCCCGCGCGTGGACCTTCCGTTTCTCTGAAAACTTCGTAATTAAATGTGGCTTAAAGTTTTCCTCGATAAATGGGTTACCTAATGATGACATAATTTTTAAAAACAGACCAGTAGTTTCTGAGTTTAGTGCATTAAAGCAAGCAAACAAATAAACTCTTCAGCTCCGTTATATACCTACTTATATAAATATATATACAGATTATTACGCGAATTACGCGCCACGAGACATATAGTTTTGTTATAAGTATATTAACAAAGGATTATATAATACCTATATACTAAATCGCAGGCTACACTGCCAGCGGGCGGGCGAGCGAGCTAGGTGGGCGGGCGAAGCGAGAAAAGGAAACTATACAAACGATGTGGAAAATTGGCGAGCTGAACTATGGAGTTACAAACCTAACCTAACGAGGTGAACGAGTAGCTTCGCTGGAATCGTTGGATATTTCGTTAGCTTCGCTCGCATCGCTGACGTAGTTTAGTCGGTAGCTCGCGGTGTGAACCGAAGTATGTAAGGAGGTGAAACGATGTTCGCCCGCCTAGCTCGCTCGCCTGCCCGCTGGCGGTGTGGCCTGCGCTTAAGCGTACTGTGTTGTTATTCTGTATCTGACCAATTAAATGATAGGCTATATAACATATATCAGCTGTCTCAATTAATTAACGATCATGAGTATCTACGAAACACATCTGCTAATTGGAATATAATTATAACAACACCCATGAGGGAGCACTGGATGGCATGTATTAGCTGTTTCCGGTGGCTTCATCGGCGTCCGGAAGTGCACTCAAGGGTTTTAATAGGTAGGTTGACTTTCTTTTTTAATTCAGAGGGGAAATCCATTACGCATCTCCTATGGAGGGATATGCTCTTATGCAGGCCTCGCCCTATCCTTAACCCGGTGTCAGCACAAAGGAAATATGTAACAATGATAGTAGGGTTGGGTCTAGAAGACCCGTATATAAATTTGCCATATTACTAATACCTAAAAGAAATTTTATAACATAATTATTGTTGTCATTAATTTAACGACTATTTTAAGAGATTTTGGGTAAACTAAAACAATCTGATATGAAACTATCTGTTAATTTACATATTTATAAAAGTACTAGCGGCCCGCCCCGGCTTTGCACGGGTGGACTTTTTTATACCCTACCCCTGCCCTACCCTACCCCTGCCCTACCCTACCCCTGCCCTACCCTACACCTACCCTACCCTACCCCTACCCCTACCCTACCCCTACCCTACCCCTACCCTACCCCTACCCTACCCCTACCCTACCCTACCCCTACCCTACCCCTACCCTACCCCTACCCTACAACTACCCTACAACTACCCTACCCTACCCCTACCCTACCCTACCCCTACCCTACCCCTACCATACCCCTACCCTACCCTACCCCTACCCTACCCCTACCCTACCCCTACCCTACCCCTACCCTACCCCTACCCTCTACCCCTACCCTACCCCTACCCTACCCCTACCCTACCCCTACCCTACCCCTACCCTACCCCTACCCTACCCCTACCCTACCCCTACCCTACCCCTACCCTACCCCTACCCTACCCCTACCCTACCCCTACCCTACCCCTACCCTACCCCTACCCTACCCCTACCCTACCCCTACCCTACCCCTACCCTACCCCTACCCTACCCCTACCCTACCCCTACCCTACCCTACCCTACGCTACCCCTACCCATAAGTATCCTATGTCCTTCTCCCAGTTCTTAGCTACCTCCCTACCAATTTTCAGCCACATCGGTTCAGCCGTTCTTGAGTTATAAATAGTGTAACTAACACGACTTTCTTTTGTTTTTAAAATGTATTCTGCTATTCGGGACGGAAACAAATCCAACAAATCAAAAACCATGGCAATCGGTCCAGCCGTTCTCGAGTTATAAGTGTTGTAACAAACACGACTTTCTTTTATATATATAGATTACAAAAAAATAACAAAATGGACAACCTCTGTCCTAAAGTTATAAAACTAAAGAAAATAAACTTTTGTTTTCTAAAATTTTAATTAAAAAACATACATATGACTAAAATCTACAGTAACACTTTGAATAATATTAAAAAAAAAAAGTTCTATAAAATATTGTTTTAAGTATGGCGCGAAATTACGACACTACCTGTATGGTTGGGTCATATTTACCTTTTTCGTATTTAGCCATATTTACCGTTTGATGGTTATTAAAGTAATATGTTTATCAGCCCCGTTTATGCCCACAGCTGAACATGGGCCTCCTCTTAACACATCGTGGCAAGCAAGTAAGCTAGGAGGATATTGCCGTAATGACCATGCTTGGTGAATTGGTGATCGCAGTAAGATGGAAAGTATTCCTGAGCTGATAGATGCTGCCCATCTATCAGCTGTATATCCCTTAGTCGCCTCTTACGAGTTGCATAAAAAGACATGCTTGCATGAAGACTAAAAAAATATATTTAGGCCGTCAGTTAGATTACTAAATAATATTGGACACGTATTGTTTTATTTATAGTATCAATAAAAAAAACAAAGACACAGAGCAACAACCAACAACAAACTATAAAATTTCGGAGAGGGAGGTTTGTGACGTCACTACTAGGTAAAATGATACCTAGAAGTGACGTCACATGAAATTTCAACGCGCTGTATGTTCGTCATTTTTTGTTTGAGGAACGAAAAATATAAATTTTTCGTTAGAAAACTAAGCTGGAAACCACGTGACAAGTAGATTAAGTAATATTATTTATCCTCCTAAAATTATAAACGCGAAAGTTTGTAAGTATGGATGGATGGATGGATGTACGTTTGTTACTCTTTCACACCGAGACTACTGAACGGAATTGGCTAAAATTTTGCACCGGGATAGGTAATACGCTGGATTAACATATAGGCTACAAAACATCACGCTCTGACCCACTGGAGCAGAGTTACACGGGTAAAACCGCGGGGCGCAGCTAGTGGTATATAAGAACATTTCAGATCTCGAAAAGGCTTATTGCCGTATATAACATTGGGTTTCTGTTATTTCTGTGTAGCTGAAATAATCTTTGTATAACCAACGAATTATTTTAGGGTATGGTTGGTAGGTAAGAATATACGAGGAGGACTCCCCAAGGACGTGCCGCCATGCATCAGAAAACATAAACCCCGTACACAAAACAAAAAGATAATCTCTTACGATTTGAATCAACTAGAGTTGCCCAACTATCGATAGTTTCGCTATCGATAGGTGACCTCGAAAAATAGTAACAATATCGATAGTGCTATCGATAGTATCGATAGTATCGATACTATCGATATCACAAATTAACTAATACTATTGATTGGAAGCAATAGTATCGATACTATCGATACTATTACATTATAATACTATCGATAGTATCGATAGTATCGATAGTTTTAAAGTAATACTATCGATACTATCGATAGTTTGTAAAGCTATCGATACTATCGAAGACTATCGATAGTATTGCTCCTAAACACACATTGGTCCTCGATAGTATCGATACTATCACTAATATCGATACTATCGATAGACTATCGATACTATTGTTATGACGTCAACTATCGATAGACTATCGATAGTCTATCGATAGACTATCGATAGTCTATCGATAGTCGACTATCGATAGGCAACACTAGAATCAACCTCGGAATCATATTCCAGTGACCGTGATAACCGTAGCTTTAAACTTAAGAGTTATCGCAGTTCATTTGCAAAATAAAATAGCTGCTATCCGTAACTTTATGAAATCCTGCCTTATGTCTATGTAGTTCTTCATGTAAAGCGGCTATAGCCCAATGGCTAGGGCGTCGGACTTGTGATCCAGTGGTCGCCGGTCCGATCCCCACCCATTGCACTATCCACGTGAAACGACTCGTAACACAAGCATTTAAGCTTTGTACGAGGTGTTAACAAGAATACTAGAAGACTGCAAAACACTAATACTAATCGTTTAAAAAAATAGTTAAAAATTATCTTGAAATCAATAGTTTACGTTGATATTGTGCCATATACATATTTAGAATCCAATGCACTTTATGATCAAAATGATTTGCTGAATAACTACAGCGGAATATGAATATTATATGAAATAATGAGTAAGAGATGAGAGATGAATATGAAATTGATGAGTTTGTTAATATACTTTATGTTCACTATCATGCTAACATGTTAGTCTCTGGTCATGATTTTATGTGTTAAATGAATTAAATCATGATGTTCAGATAATTTATCAATTCTTTTTCAAGTGATGTTAAATTGTCAGCACTAGAAAATAGCAATCGGAAATGTAAGTGGGTCGATACTTACAATTTTTACATCCTTATCCTTATAACAAAGTTTATGATAGTGTTTTTTGAGATGCGACAGTTGTTTTATTTAGACAACTCTCTTATTTGTGTAATTTATTTATTCTTTATGTTATATTTTTACTGTGTGTGCAACACAGTAAAAATATAACATAAAATTTATACAACGGAAACAACATGTACAAAGGCGAGCTTAATTCAATACTGAATTTTCTTCCAGCAAACCTTATGACAGAAGCATTTGATTAAAAGTGCATAGCTAGTGTACAACGGACGAATCTAATAATATTTTCTACCAAATTGGTATATATCAATAAACATACACACTAATAGATACATATACAACTACATACTAATATTTCAACCTATATACATATTGTTAATTATAATATACTACATAATACTATATTATATGTCCAAATTATGTAATATGATTACTGAGTCAAAAAGTACTCCTTTGTTCTTCTTTTGAATGCGTTAAGGGAAGAACAAGCGCGAATGGGGTATGGAAGGGAATTCCATAACCGCACTGCACGGACGGTAAAAGATTTGTCGTATTTACTAGAGACATGAGGTGGGTTCTTTAAAAGAAGAGAGGTGGCGGTACGACAGGGTTTGTCTCTAGGTATCAAATACTCAAAGCGTTCGCGAAGATATGAAGGGGCATTGGGATTGTGAAGGATAGAGAACAGAAGAGACAAGATATGACAGTCCCGACGCCGTCTAATAGGCAGCCACTTCAATTTCAACCGAAACTCTGACACATGGTCATATTTTCGGAGGCCAAAAATGAAGCGGATACACAGATTCTGAAGGCGTTCAAGTTTGTCTAATAGTTCTTCTGTTGCATCTAAGAAGCAAACGTCGGCGTAATCTAAGAGAGAAAGAAGAAGCGATTGAGCTAGGGTGACTTTAGTCTGAAAAGGTAAGAATTTCTGGAGACGTTTAAGGGATGTAATGCCCCTGTATAGTTGGGGACTTCAAAACACTCAAACAAACAAAACTCACCCAGGTTCAATACAACTATCCGTGGATAATTCTTAATGATAATATGATGTAAGTCCTCAATTTTCGAATAAAAATGCACCTATTGGAATTTACTGTATAATCTTACAAGGAACAACAACTTCTTTTTGCAATATTGGAAATTATTCAATAAAACTAATAATCCACCGTAACCCGTGATCCACTGTTACCTACTCTCCCCTAACCCTAATCCCTATCCCAGTGTTTTTTAATATTTTTGATTTCGTGACCCCTTCACAGGTTAAAAAAATCTAGCGACCCCCTTGACAGACCTACAAATAATTTAGTAAATGTTATATTTTTTTTAATAAGGCGCGAGAATTTTGAACTAAGCAAGACAAAGATTGTTGCTGGCGACCCTCCGAGTCTGGCTTTGCGACCCCACAGGGGGGCGCGACCCAAAGATTGAAAAACACTGCCCTATCCAATGACTTCTAGCGCTAGATCAGATAAGTCTACCTATCTAGCGCTAGAAACAGTCATTCTTTGCTTCTAAGATTATGATAATGTTATACATAGGATAAAAAGTAAAACGTTTACTCAACCAGACTCATAGTCCGAAAATAATTACTTGTAACAACAAGATACTTGAAAACAGTATTACAACGATATACAAAGTAATCTTACAGTAGAAAATAAACCGATTTTCCTTATCTTATTTGTGTAAACATTTCACAAAGAGCATGTTGTCTGCAGTAGGAACAGACAATGGGAACTGGGGCAAGAACTCTTGTTGTCGCGTAAAAATTGCGTCCGCGTTATATAAAAGAGTATCTTGTTAATTTAATAAAGAAATACTGCTAGTACTTGTACACGGCAACCTCCGTAGCGTAGCGGTATTTGGCTCGCTTTAAATATTGGAGGTCGTGAGTTCGATCCCCATGCCGGACAGGAAAACTTTGTGTAAATTCTAAGATTTCTTTCCGAGTCTGGTTGGTTGAGAGACTACCCTGCATGCCTCGGAAAGCACGTTAAGCCGTTGGTCCCGATTGTTATAACATCATCTATAATAATCGTATATGAAGGAACGGGCAGCAGGGTTTCCTTGTGTGGTACAATATTATACTGCATTCACCAACCCGCCTGCCAAGCGTGGTGACTATGGCAAATACCCTCCCTCGGGATGAGGCCTATGTTTAGCAGCGGACGTTATACGGGCTGATGATGTTGTACGCGGCGCTAGTTTTATGAAAATTTTATCTATTCTAATACTAGAATTACTAGCTGACCCGACAAACGTCGTCCTGTTTTAACTAAAACTCAATATTAAATTGAACTTTTAATATTAGACGTGATAGCTCTGAACTTACCGTGGTGTGCACTAGGAGGAACACGCATTCTGTGAATCGCCATAAGATTACATTAAAAAAGTTTATATTGTCAAAAGCGCTAAGGTTACGTTAGAAAATCGAATATGGTGGTTAAGTATTTCTTAGTTTTCTCTTTCATAAGAACCCTCTCTTGACAATAACAAACACAACAAAAAAGAATAAGCGACATCGGTTCTACGGTTCACGCGTAATGCCGTGACCAAGGGAAATAGAGATTGGGCTATACCTATCGGTAACCCACGTTCTTCTACGTATCTCCTCATTTCTGATTCGATCTCGTAAAGAAACCCCGAGCATAGGCCTCTCTTTAGCTCGCTGAGCGACTCTGACGCCTTCATAGGGCCTCTTGCGTACACTACTCTGCTGGCTTAATATTCTCAAAGACCCTTCCGCAATTAAACTTATTTTTTTATTAAAAAAGATAATCAACTTGACAGATGGCGATACTTTGCGTGATGTTGCCTGTGATGAAACATAAACGTTACTGAAATGAAAGACTCAAATTACTTTCAAACGGCGAGGCTTAGTAAATAATACTTTGGCATTCCCTAGCGGTCAAAATAAACAACAACAGAACTTCATTATTTATGATCAAACTCCTTTTGATATTGAGAAAGATAAACAAATTTAAAGTGGAAATATTTGTTTTATTGTTTAATAATTATTCTACCTTGGTAAAATGTTTGAGTTTGAGTTTGATATGTTCTACTACATTGCCACGTAATTGAATGCTGGTAATTACTATGCATAACAGCCAAGTATCGCTATTCAATGGAGTAATTCTACCAGCATCATGGGAATGCAGCTGCCCAAAGTATAAATTTTGATTAATTAAAGGGATAAATCTTCATTTTACCTTGGGATTTCCATATTCGTTGATGGATTCTTCCCTTTGTCATTTCAACAATCCTTTCATATCTTCCTCTCTACAAACCTTGGCTAATCAGGGTCGTTAGCGGGTCCACATATCCCGCCGCCAGCGCGCGGATACGCTGCAGCGGTGGTAGGAATGCGTAAAAGCATTGCCCCCGGGACAACAAAAAAAAAGTTCTTTATAACGGTATTGCCAAAATTATCACAGTTATGGTGGTTTTAAATAATAAAGAACGCTTGACAAACAAATTGGTGATCGCAGTACGATGTTAAGTTAACTAGGGCTGATAGTAATGCCCGGTGAAGTAGAAAAAGCTAACTTCGTTTGTCCGTGCGAAAAACAATTGGGCTGATAGATGATGCTGCCTTGTATCGTCATTAACATGTTATTCCAAGACCGTCTTTATTATTCACCAATTGTAACCAATAAAAACGCGAGATTTTTAAACCGCAGATGTGGCGCAAATGGTTGCTGATTGGCTAGAGGAAGAGGAACGCACAAACATTCAAAAGAAATAAAAATCTAGAAAAACATCGAAGACCTGACCTATCCTATTTATTTTGTGTGCTAGCCAGCTTGTGTTTTAAACAAACACAACGCAAAAACTGAAGTCATAACTACCTCATCATCATCATCATTAGCTGTTGTAGTCCACTGCTGAACATAGGGCCTCCCCCATCGATTTCCAGTGGGAACGATCGCTAGCGGCCTGCAACCACTGACTCCCTGCAACCTTTATAAGGTCGTCGGTCCATCGTGAAGGCAGTCGTCCTAAACTGCACTTGCCAGTTCGTGGTCTCCACTCGAGAACCTTTCTGCTCCATCGGCCGTCAGTTCTTCAAGCTATGTGTCTTGCCCATTGCCACTTCAGCTTGCTAATCCGTCGAGCTATGTCAGCGATAGCATAATAGTCTTGTGTAGTTCGTTAACGATGAACGAATAGGAGCCGTTTCTTCGTACTGTACTAGAAGAAACGTTTCCGAACGCTGATTTGTAATCGGTCTAATAGGTCAAATAGCTCTTTTCGTACTTCGTACATTGTAAACCGCGAGATCGTATAAGTGCGAGCGAGAACGAAAAATGAAACTGACTGATTGTTTTTGACAAGTACGTCTTACGAATTCATTCATAATAATGTAGGCGGTTGATCAGAATGACAGTCCTTGAGTCCTAAGCCTGTTCAAGTATGAAGGAAAATCAAATATGTTAAATTATTACAATAGTAACCATAATTTGGTCACCGTGGTGATTTGGTGGCTGCTCTGTGGTCCGCAAATACGCTCTAAGTACTTAACAATGTTCCTAGAGAACGTATTTACTCTGTGGTCCGCGCTGTCCTATATGGAAATGCTGACCGAGCGCAAAGACCGAATAGAGCTGTTAGAGCTTATAGAACGAACTAGTTCACTGTCCGAAATGAACTAGTACGGAGCGGTCTTGAAAATGACCGAGCAGGCACAAGACTATAGCATAACTACCTCAAGTAAAAATAAAAGGGTTCCAACACCTAATAAAACCACCACAAATGTTTATTCGTTCATTCGGAATAAAAACAGTTACCAGAATATTTTAAACCCAACTTACAAGTAGTTATGCAAATGTACGACACATTCCACTACATCGTTGTTTTAATGTTTTTCTTCAGAACATTATACCTGAACCTTGTTAAAATTTATAGGCGAACACAAGAAGGGTAGTCCTGCATATTTTATAACCTCTTTGTGTTGTTAAGGCGAGTTAGAACCAGTATATACGGGAAACTATTTCTAATGTATCAGATAATCGAATACTTATATATTCGACTATTATTATAAACGCGAAAGTTTGTAAGTATGGATGGACGAATGGATGTTTATTACTCTTTCACGTAAAAACTACTGAACGGAATTAGCTGAAATTTTTCACCGGGATAGTTTATACCCTGGATTAACATATAGGCTACAAAACATCATGCTCCGACCCACTGGAGCAGAGTAAAGCGGGTAAAACCGCGAGGCGCAGCTAGTTGAAATATAATATTTTATTCAATTCAATTTCAATATTTTATTCAATTTATTTGACTTAATCAGCAAATGTTAGGCACATTCAAAAACTTTCAATAGCTCTTAAACTTCATAATAATAAATTTTCCTTTCGCTTGAGTTCGAAGTAGCCCGAGTACAAAGCGGGTTAGAAAAGTATAAAGTTCTCTAACCGAACATTGAATAGTAAAACTAATCTGTTTTGTGAAAGCTGATTATGAAAATCGTTTCAGCTTAGTTTGGAATTTTCTACAATAGAACCAAATTGCACGGGTAACTGGATTTCTTTTTAGTCAATAAAGGTTTAGTTTGCATTCAAGAGAATTGGAAAAAGGACTAAGAAATATTGTTTGTTTTTACTTTCTTCTGATTTTACCCATTGATCCATCTTATAAACGATGCAAAATATCAGCAAAACGAATCCTGTAGTTGTTGCGTGAAAGAATAACAAACATCCATCCATCCATACCTACTTTCGCAATAATATAATAATAATAAAACAGTTTTTATTCACGTAAACCTATTACAGGTATTTGTAAATAGTCATAACATATTTTGGCTTATCAATTTACTGCGTTAAATTAAAGTTTATTTGATTATTGCTAATTATTATTAAATTAGAACGAATTAATTATTATTAGCTGGTAAACACTGCAGCTATATTATGTTTAGCTAATATAGTAGTAAACGCCGAAATTGAAAATGATTTTATTAAAAATCTTTGTTGTTAAAAACAGAAGCGAAACATTTTGACCAGGAAAGTTGCCAATTAATCAATTTACAACACATTACCATTGCCTAGAGCTATGCAATTATATTTCCTTTCTGAGTCAAAGCGACTAGATCAAAATTTGACGTACCATAAGCTCTGATGTTGACGTCACGTCGGTCAAACATTTCAAACTTCACCTACCAGCTCTTCCATCCTCCATTATATCGAGGGGTGAAAGGCTATTTGTTTGAAGCGACATTTTGGACGATATGGAGTTATATACATATTCGGATTCAGCGAATTTTTCTGCGTCGTCTGAGCCGGGTTTCGTACAATTCTGAGCACTTTTATGGCGCTTAAAACAATGCCATTTTAGTGCATAATTCTCAAACATGATGTATGATCCGACTTCAAATTTGCCATATTTTTTTAGTATATCATTTAAGCTGTATACAAAAACAGAGAATCGGATCATAAGCCGTTATTCCCTTCCTAAAATTTTTGTTCGATGGCAGATAAATCGTTTTTCGATGTAGCTATCTTTAGATGAAAAGTCCCTTCAAACATTTTGCTTACAACTACTTACTCTGTGCAATGTCGCTTCAACCAATTTGCCGTCAGCCAAATTCATTAAGACATGTCGTCGGTTCAACCCTTTTCGCAACAACTGTTTTTCACTGTTTAGAACAACCAAGTTATATAACTCCTTTCAAAATCTGAGACATCAAACAACTCTTTAAGAATGTTCATCGTTGCTTAAGCCAACTTTCCTGTATCGTTAAAAAAACCCAAAACCCAAACCCAAATTGGTAGTTAAAACAAAATAGCCTATTCCTATTATTATTGAGTAACGTCGATTCAATCATTTTGCTTTCTCCTGCATAAGTACTGTAAAGTCACTTAAACCATTTTGCCTGCTGCTGATTAGTGACAACGTTGGAAGTTGAATCATTTTTCTTTACTCTAAAAATAAGGCGATACAGATCATTTTGTATTAAGCGACAATTAATCTTATACTCATAACTGTTTTTTAATTGAAAATTATACCAAAATATTCAGGGATTTTTTTTCAATAAAAATTTGCGATCCCCATTATAGAAAGAGCACTAGTTTTTTCATAACGATTTTTTTTCCAAATTTTGAATCTTTAAATGGCTCTCCTGTAAAGTTCGTAAAATGTCGCTTCAAACAAATAGCCTTTCACCCCTCGATATAATCCTCCTGAGCGATGTCGACTGCCACGTAGCGGCTAAACTCTAAGGAGATTATCCATTTGCGGAAGACATATATTAAACAAATATGTGCTTTGCTATGGAGGGAAGTCAAAAAGTGAAAGCATAAGTCTTCTTACTCCTCCTAATCTCTTTCTGATTAAATTCGTTGCGGGTCCCAAGGCAGTTTAACTTTATCCCGGGACTTGGTAAGCCTCGGTGCTCATTGCCATTACCAGTGTGCCACTGTTGATTCTGGCTTACAGGAGTTGCAGTGGTGGGAATGTAGGTGGGGTTAGTCCCAAAAAAAACCTATTCGTTTACTCTTAAAATCTGGTGGGACGGTGGACACTGATATTTTTGTTTTTGGGCGGATATTGTCTAATTATCCAAGAAGCTTATACTACTTTAACGGGTATAAAGGCAAGCAGCCTAAATAAATGGTTTAAAAACTACAAACTAAGCAACCTGCGCAAGAAGGCGTCCGCTGTGAGGCTCGGACCTCGGCTCAGGGCGGTCGCTGGCGGGGCGATTGAGGGATTATGACGTTTTGTTTTATAGGGGAGTTTTGTGCAACTGTCGCTCTACGTTACAAATCGCGGGCCTCTCGGACTTCGGGGTCTACGAAGGCCTCGGAAGGTTCTTTGCAAACTCAGGGTCGGGAGGGCGAGGGACGGAACCGACAGCTCACCGTGACTCTCCCGAATATCTATATCGTAGTAATTCTGTGTCTTCATAACTCAGTCGACAAAATCTAATTAAAATAAATATCATCCTCATATGGACATGAAATGAGGAACATGGGTTTCCTCCCGTGGGTGGGTATTTGCCATAGTCACCACGCTTGGCAGGCGGATTGGTGACCGCAATAATATGTTTTACCACACAAGGAAACGCTGCTGCCCGTTCCTTGATATACGATTAAAATAGATGATGTTATGATCGGGACCAACGGCTTAACGTGCATTCCGAGGCACGGCGGGTAGCACCTCAACCAACCAGACCCGGAAAGAAATCTTAGAATTTACAGAAACCCACGACCTCCAAGATTTAAAGCGAGCCAAATACCGCTACGCTACGTAGGTATATAAGTATATCTAAATATCTTTTGCTGATAAAACGAAATATTGGAGAAATTGCGATACAGTAAAATAAGGACAAAGTATCTTTTCATCCAATATACTTCCCAAAATTATAGAATTGGATCACAGTGAAGAGTAGAACAAAACATCTGGTTACTGCGGATGGTCATTTATTTTTTATTCATTAGTACTTCCATTTCCGAAACATGAATAAACTGTATTTTATCGAAATTTAATATTTATGATAAAAATGCACGTGTATACGAATGCATGGTAGATAATAACAACATTTTGTAGGAATTTAATAGTTGCAATGTTTTAAAACGATAAAAGATGATTAAAATCCAAACAATATTTTTGTGATAATAGATCTAAACAAATTTCGTAATGAAATAAATGACTATTGTGTAAGTGATATCATGTGTGAATTTAGTATACTTTTTTTTGATTACTGAAATTATAAAGTTACCTTTTACACAATAATATAATTTTACTCAACTCAAAATAAATGAAACGCGTTTTTTTTGAGGCTCATAATATTTAGTTAGCCTTAACGTTGTTGCTACTTAGCGGTACATAGGGGCGAGCTTATAAAATGATTTAAAAACTACAAAATAAACAACCTGTGCAAGACGCTATCTGTAGGACTTGAACCTCAGCTCAGAGCGGTAGATGGCAGGAAGAATTGCGCAATGATGACAATGATGATTTTAGGGAATTTTGAGGTGCAGCTGTCGCCCTACTCCACAGGTACTGGAGGATACAATTGTTCAAAAGAGTCTTACTTTTCGAACAAGGTTACCAAAGCTGAGTGACGTTACGAAACCTGTTAGTAATACCACAGTCTTGCATGTATTCATAGATTACAACAACCGCTTATCATAAGCCAAACATCGGTGATGTAGCAGTAAGTCTCGGAGATCGTGGGTTCGATCCCCACGCCGAACAAAAAAGTCTTTGTGTAAAATCTAAGAATTTCATTCAGGGTCTGGTTGGTTGAAGGACCACTACATTACTCCGTGTCTCGAAAAGCTCGCTAAGGTCCCAATTTTTATAGCATCATTGATACTATAAATGATGTTATAACAATCGGTATCATCACCAGCCCATAAAACGTCTACTGCTGAAAATGGGTCCAGCGATTCCATATGCCTGTTATTACATAATACTACGGCCACCAACCCACCTGACAAGCGTGTTGACTACGGCAAGAGACCTTCCTTGATAGGAGACCCATGTTCAGCAGTGGACTTTTTACGGGCTGATGATGATGTTAATCCAAACCGCTCGTTTACCAATCTTGTGGTACAAAAATAATTAAGGAAAACATCTAAATATTTGAATACTCTGATTTTATCTCGTACAACAATTATTTCTCAATTAGTAATTCCCGAGGCGTCGGCGGCTGTACGGCGGCGCATTAATTGACAGAACAACATACTAAATCCGTTTAACATTACACGGTTAAAGGTATTCCAAGCGGAATACTTTTGAAACTTTAATTTAATCACGCTAGTTTGGATATTTGTGTAATCTTGTGATTTTTACACGAGGAAACCTAGCCTTAGACTCTAATTCAAAAGCTCTTAAATCTAACAATTTACATATGAATCATCATCAGCCCATATGAAGTTCACTACTGAGCATGGGCCAAAGGAGTTATTACACATAGTAACTTCGCTTGGCATGTGTGGTCACCATGGCACCAACCCCTCAGTATCATGCACATGATTTAGAGATTGTTGTAAATTATATTATAAAATCTGACGGCAAAACGTCCGTCACTGTAAACTGTGTTTACTGTTCTGTTCTACTCGTATTTGGTTAGTACCTTTACAATTTCGAAAAAGGGCCATGGGCCGCTATTATTAATTGACAAGATCGCAATTCTGACGCCCTTATTCTGACCAATGACTAAGGGCGTCAGACTTGCGATCTTGTTTTCGCAGCTGGCTTGATCACCGCCCATTGCACTCCCGACGTGAACCCACTCGTAACACAAGCATTTTAGCTTAACCCGAAGGTTTAACAAGCATACTAGCCGTGTGCACAAACTCTGCTAGTAATGTTTTTTTTTATATAAAATATCACTGTTATACAAATAAGTATTAATGTTCCATATACGGCAAAACCTGCCGTGACCTTTATTGCAATTCAGTGTATCGGTCTAGTAATTATACGTTAAAATAGGTTGGGCAAAGTGACTACGACAAAGCTCCACCCGCATCCGGTAGCCGCTTACCTGATTAATCCTCTTTAAAAGCCTACGCTCTACGAGTCCGGTAAATGACTTTAACATACAATAGTATTCACTCCGGGAAGCTTTTTACGAGTTAAAAGTAGAAATGTTACAATCAACTATGTATAGGTAACAACGATTAAATTCCCCACGAGTGACGCCGGACAGAAAATCTTTGTGTAAATTCAAAGATTTTTACCCTCCGTGCCTCGGAAAGCGTGTTAAGCCGTTGGTCCCGAGTGTTATAACATCTTTACTAATATTATAAAGCTGCAGAGTTTGTTTGTATGAACGCACTAATCTCAGGGACTATTGGACCGATTTCAAAAAATCTTTCAGTGTTGGATAGTCCATTTATCAAGCAAGGTTATATTTTATTACGAAGTTCCCACGGGCACGGGAGTTACGCGGGTGAAACCGCGCGCGGAAACCTAGTCATCTATAATAATCGTATATCAAGGAACGGGCAGCAGCGTTTCCGTGTGTGGTACAACATAATACTGCGGTCACCAACCCGCCTGCCAAGCGAGGTGACTATGGCAAATACCCTCCTTTGGGAGGAGGCCCATGTTAAGCTGTGGACGTTATACGGGCTGATGGTGATGATGATGATGATTATCATTAGCCCCTATCATCACACCAGCCTGTTGTAGTCCACTGCTGAACATAGGCCTCCCCCATCGATTTCCAGCGGGAACGATCGCTAGCGGCCTGCATCCACCGACTTCCTGCGACCTTTATGAGGTCGTCGGTCCATCGTGCAGGCGGTCGTCCTACGCTGCGCTTGCCAGTACGTGGTCTCCACTCGAGAACCTTTTTGCTCCATCGGCCGTCAGTTCTTCGAGCTATGTGTCCTGCCCATTGCCACTTCAGCTTGCTTATCCGTTGAGCTATGTCAGTGACCTTCGTTCTCCTGCGGATCTCTTCATTTCTGATTCGATCACGCAGAGAAACGCCGAGCATAGCTCTTTCCATAGCTCGCTGAGCTTAGAGCTTAGCCCCTATACCGAACTCCATTGTAATTAATTTTGAAGAGCTTTTAAACAACATTTGCCCCTCTAGTCCTTCGTTTCTTTTGTGTGCAAAAGGGTCAATATGTCTTCAAATCGTCCACTAATAGATGTTGAAAGTTCACTGGGAACTAAGATATTATTCTTTTCCAACTTGCTAGGCTTAAGGTACAGTTCCAAGTTTGTCGACTAAAGTTTTAAAAGAGATCAGGCGTATAATGGGTGACATTGGACCAACTTTGTTTTCTCTTGCGGTAAATTAGAAAAGATTTTCGTCGCGTCACCGTTATAATGAATCTTGTTGGAGGGAATGAAAAAAAAGTTTTTTGACTTTAGTTGGACGGCTGGGAGTATATTGCCTTTCGCTACGGACTGTAATGTGAATTGTATTATTTTATTTTACAATATTAAAACATTTTTCCGGAGTCTAAACTTGTTTGACTTTTTTAGAGACATAAATTTGATATAATGTCCAATTTGGTCCCAAATTTTGACAAAGTCTGTGGTAAGAGAATATGTAATAATATTCGGGCTAAACAACTTATTGACTGACCGAGTGTCAAGCTTTCAAAGAACAAAACTCAGAGAGATAGAGATAGATATTAAGCATTTATTTTTATTTTACAAATAATTATCAGTTTGGAAACAAAAATTGTCCGTACATGGAAAATGTTTTGGTCTCTCAGCGAAATTATGATTTACAAAGACACAAGAATAATATAACAGTGGAAAAGCGATCGTCAGTAATACGATATTATTGAATTTGCTTATTTAAAATGTAACCGACGTTAAATGGCAATAAATATTTACAACAATTTACATTTATTTTTATACATAATGTAGTTAATAACTTATTGACAACGTGTTACTGTTAGTTGCTTGCCTTTCGATATTCTATAGGTTATATTTCGGAGAGTGTGCGGAAATTTCTCGATCTAATTATACCACCGATCAATCAGGCGAGGGTATCACCTCAGAAATCTCTCACCAATTCGAACAAGCGGTTCCAGACTTTGTTTATAATAACAACAGTGAAGATGTGGAACTCTTTGCCAACATAAGTGTTTCCTGAACAATATAATCTAGCGATCTTCAAGTCAAGAGTGAATGGGGATTTACTAGGTAAGCGTGTACCATCTTAGTTCGCGTCGACGCTTACCAACAAGTGGGATCGCGGACAAACGCAAGCTAATAAGTATTTTAAAAATGTTATAATAATATGTTTCATAATCAAATTTTGGCCTCTCATCAACGGCAGCCTCTCGACAACCTCCGTAGCGTAGCGGTATTTGGCTTGATTTGATTTTCGGAGGTCGTGAGTTCGATTCCTACTCCGGACACAAAATCTTTGTGTAATTCTAAGATTTGTTTCCGGGTCTGGTTGGTTAAGGGATTACCCTCCGAGCCCCGGAAAGCACGTTAAGCCGTTGGTCCCGATTATTATAACATCTATAATAATCGTATATCAAGGAACGGGCAGCAGCGTTTCCTTGAGTGGCACAACATAATACTGCGGTCGCTAACCCGTCTGACAAGCGTGGTGACTATGGTAAATGCCCTCTCTCGGGAGGAGGCCCATGTTGAGTAGTGGACGTTATACGGGCTGATGATGATGATGATCAACGGCAGGCGGAGCACTACCCGGGGGGCTTTAGTGGGTAGGGTTCTCTCCTCGTGGCTCCAATGACTAGCATACTACCGCTATGGAGAGGACGAGTCCCACATACCCCTCCGGCGCGGGAACGCCGCAGCAGCAGAGGGGATGCGTGATATTAATTTCCCCCGGACAACAAAAACAAGTAGATATGTAACTATTAACATAAATGCTTTTCTTTGCTAAAGCCATAATCTTACTAGTTTTACAGAAGCCATACGAAATAAAACCTCCAATTTACTTTCGGATGTGACGTAGGCGCGACTTTGATGGAGGTTTTCTCACTACGAATAAATAATAAATGCAAGCCAATGTGAAGGAGACATGTTGAATTTTGTAAATTACCTGCTCCTTTAAAATTGAGGCTCATGAACTATGCAGAGAGAAGAGAAGGAAAACTTTAGTAATACGAGAATTCCTTAATCTGATCCTTACTTAAATTATAAACGCGAAAGTTTGTGAGTATGGATGGATGGATGAATGGATGTTTGTTACTCTTTCACGCAAAATCTTCGGACTAGATTTGGCTGAAACTTTGCACGGGGATAGTTAATAAGCTCGATTACCATATAGGCTACAAATAATCACGCTCCGACCCACTGAAGCAGAGTAACGGGCGCAGTAGTGTCTTTGAAAGGAGACAGATTGTAGTTAAAGTTTTTTATGTATTAATATTTTTTTGTGAAAGGGGGTAACGCTAATGATGCGTTGGCGCCCAATTCTATATGAGCGTGTATTTTAGTGGTTTATTCGGAGAAGCTGTTGCTATGCGAGACCTTTTGTTATCTACATCTACACTTCTACACTAATATTATAAAGAAGAAAGATTTGTACCTATTTTTGTATGTTTGTAATGAATAGGCTCAAAAAGTACTGGTCCGATTTAAAAAATTCTTTCACCAATAGAATGCTACATTTTTCCAATTTGACATAGGCTACATTTCATTTTGAAAAAAATTAGGGATCCTTGGTAAAATTTGAACAATGTAACCGAAGGTGTAGAAAAATGAGTCTTAAAATGTCTTTCGTCGAATGCGCTGCTGAAACTATTAGCGATAGAACAAAATAATGTACAACAATATTGAAGAACATCATAATGTCTACAAAAAACTCCGCGGTAGCATATGTCCAACTATTGTAGTTATGTCACTACAACAACTTTTTTCATTTTAAACATTAATGAAAATGCTAACCAAATTCAAACCATGCTATTTATGTGTTTATATTAATCCTTATCTATCTTATAAATATAAAACAAAGACGGGTTTGTTACAACACTTATAACTCGAGATCGGCTGGATCAATTTTCATGGTTTTTGTTTCGTTGGATTTGTCACCGCCCTGAATAGCAGAATACATTTTAAAAACAAAAGAAAGTCGTGTTAGTTACACTATTTATAACTCAAGAACGGCTGAACCGATTTGGCTGAAAATTGGCAGGGAGGTAGCTAAGAACTGGGAGAAGGACATAGGATACTTTTGGGTAGGGGTAGCGTAGGGTAGGGTAGGGTAGGGTAGGGGTAGGGGTAGGGTAGGGTAGGGGTAGGGTAGGGGTAGGGGTAGGGGTAGGGTAGGGGTAGGGTAGGGGTAGGGTAGGGGTAGGGTAGGGGTAGGGTAGGGGTAGGGTAGGGGTAGGGTAGGGGTAGGGTAGGGGTAGGGTAGGGGTAGGGTAGGGGTAGGGTAGGGGTAGGGTAGGGGTAGGGTAGGGGTAGGGTAGGGGTAGGGTAGGGCAGGGGTAGGGTATAAAAGTCCACCCGTGCGAAGCCGGGGCGGGCGGCTAGTAATATATATAGAGCTCAGAAGCACAAGGTCGAATGTGCCACTACACGTCAGAAACATCCGTCGTATGTGCGATTATCGTAAACTTTCACTTACGACCAAATGCTTCTGAACTATAATATACATCCAACCTTAAGGTTCTAAGGTTTATATTTATAATAAACTAAACTTTTTTACGTTTTTTTACTTTTTTAGGAAGGATGATTTTTCAAGCACCTCTTCAAATACTGATTGAAAACACAGAATACATTGCTATTTAAAGTACCCATTAATAACAACGCTACTATAATTAGAACGCTGTTCTATTCTATAATGATTAATTATCGGTTTTACTGATGAGTTATGAAATAATTTTCATTTAATGATGCGGATGGAATCATTAATTAATATTGTTAATTTCGGAGGCGGTGAAAATCAAATAGACTAATAGGCGTGACGACAGTATCAAAAAATTAAAGATTTAATGTTTTTAGGGGAAAGTACATATAAAAAGAAATTATTACACTTATTTATTTTTATATATAACCTTGAGATTAATGTGATTTTTAATAAAATAAAGGATTAAAATACTGCAATCGGCCATTTTGACTGAAACACCAATCACGGCGCATGACGTCACGATATTGTAACCATCAAAGAGAATTTAACCACTACGTTAGGTTTGGCGGACTCAATTACATTTTTTACAATAGCGTGACGTCATAGCCGACGCCATGACACATGAGGCCTTTTTTCGCGCGCTATTTAAAATTTAATAGAAATATGGCTTAAACTTCGTTAAATTTAAATTTATTACCGAAATATTGTGTTTTTCGTACTCATAAAATGACTACCCACGTTGCGCAAGAGGATTTCAAAATCTTGCCTCATGTCTATTAGAAATAGAATCTACGATACTTCTTGTTGATATTCAATATACTATATCATTTTAACATTAGATAGAGTATCTATACTGATATATAAAGCTGAAGAATTTATTTATTTGCTTTTACGCGGTAATCTCAAGAACTACCGCACCGGTCCGATTTGAGCAGTTCTTACAATGTTAGATCAGTGCCGGATTAGCCATAAAGCAAGAGTAGCAAACAAATGCTACGGGCCCCGCATACCAAGATACGTGCGGAAGCAAGATATTGAACTAATAAATAATACTATGGATTTGGCTTTACAATAGGTGGCCTAATACGCCTCAAAATAAAAGCTCGTTGAGCGACTCATAGTCATTACTAGATGGGCCTGTTTTTTTTTTGTTGTCCGGTGGGAAATGCATTTATCATTCTCACCGCCGCTGCAGCGTATTCGCGCGCTGGCGGTGGGATACGTGGGACTCGCCCTCTTCATAGCGTGTTATGCTAAATTCATAACACGAGGAGAGGACCCTAAACCACTTAAACCCCCCGGATACTCCTTCGATCCGCCGTTGGTGGGGGCCGGGTACGCATAAGCAATCCAACCACCCGACGGCACCCGCGGCCAATGTGGCACCGCGGGATATCCTGGGCCACACTTATAGTAGCCCATTTGCCCAATTGCATGTGCCCCACTCCCCGAGGCCGAGCCTAGGGCAGTAGGTGGCGGGAAAAATGCTACAGGTCCCGCATAACAAGATACGTGCGCAAGCAAGAAAATTCATCTAATAAATAATCCTATGGATCTGGCTTTACAATAGGTGGCCTAATAGGCCTAGGTGGCCTAATAGGCCTAAAAAGAAGCTCATTGAGCGACTCATAGTCATTACTAGATGGACAGAATTTGTTACAGGCCCCGCGCTGGCTTAATCCGGCCAGCGGGCGGGTGAACGAGCCCGGCGGGCGGGCGAAGCGAGAGAAGGAAACTATACAAACTTTGCGGAATATTGGCGAGCTAAACTATGGAGTTCCTAACCTAACCTAACGAGGTGAACGAGTAACTTCGCTGGAATCGTTGGATATTTCGTTAGCTTCGCTCACACCGCTGACGTAGTAAGTCGGTAGCTCGCGGTGTGAACCGAAGTATCAAAAGAGGTTAAACGATGTTCGCCCGCCTAGCTCGCTCACCCGCCCGCTTGCGGTGTGGCTGCGCTTTAGGAAGTTACGCGGGTAAAACCATCGCGGGAATTTAGTTAATATAATAACATGACAGATAACAATGTAATTCTTATTTTATTTGTTTTTTAAACAACTCTAAACATATGTACTGAAAGCGACGGTATTTGGCAAAGAAAACGATTTACGGTCCACGACATTCTATTTAGCTTCTGACAGCTATTTGAATTCATATCACAATGTCAACGTGCAATGGAATCAGTTATTGTAGTCATTAGATCGTTTCACAAACAGTTATAAGCATCAGTGAACCAAAACTGTGATATCCTTTCGGGTTGTGTAATGAAACTGAACGTTTTGACAGCCAGCAATGTATTGTGGTATTAAGTATGTGATTTCACGTTAGAAACAAATAATATTGAGAATGCTTCATCACTATAAACTATAATGTAGCATTTCCGTTCAGTAACGTAGCGGTATTTGGCTTAAAATCTTGGAGGTCGACGCCGGACAGGAAATCTTTGTGTAAATTCTAAGATTTCTTTCGGGGTCTGGTTGGTTGAGGAACTAACCTCCGTGCCTCGGAAAGCACGTTAAGCCGTTATTGTTATAACATCATCTATAATAATCGTATTTCAAGAAACGGGCAACAGCGTTTCCTTGTGTGGTACAACATAATACTGCGGTCTCCAACCCGCCTGCCAAGCGTGGTGCCTTTGGCAAATACCCACCCTCTGGTCGCCTCCGAGCCTCCGCTCTTGCTTAGCAGTAGACGTTATACGGGCTGATGATGATGATTATGAAAATTTTACTGCCGGCGGCGGCGCAAGAATCAAACCCATTCTAAAAAATATTATTCTGCTCTATATTTCTAAGTTATGTACTTTATAACTCAATTTGGGTAACATTACTTCTCTGTACAATTTCGCTTGTTAATACTAACAAATCGTTGAATATTCAAATAGAAGCAAACATAATCCTATTCAAATTTATAACAATATTCATACCGCGGCATTTAATATTAGTACCGAGTCCGTTGCTCGTTCTGTTAACTGCAAATGTATTCTAGTGTTCATAATGCGGTAATGTATGTGCAATTATAGGCCAGGAGATAGCATCTTGTAAATACATCATTGATTAATTGAAATGTCAATCGGTAATAGACGTTAGTTAGTGGTTTGATAATATCGTGAATTATTTACATAATGTATTGTTATTTGTACGCAGATGTATTTAATGTATATACAATACATATTTTGTGTGCATAATTCAATATAGTGAAAGCAAGATGTAAATATATAGTAACAATAAACTGGCGTAGATTTACGAGCAGGAGCGCCTAGAAAATAGTATTTCATCAACTAGACTAAAGACGAAAAATTAACTATTTCAATCATTATCATCATCAGTAGCCCGTTTAACATCCACTGCTGAACATGAGTCTCCCCCGAGAGGGTTTTTGCCATAGTCACCACGCTTGGCAGGCAGGTTGGTGACGGCAGTTGTAATAATGTTGTGTTGTGATAAAGGGAGACGCTACGGCCATTACCCTGGCAGTTTCATAGAGATGGAACCCATGATCTCCGAGACTTATACCATACGTCACGGTCTGGTTAGTTGAAAGAGAGAAGATACCTTTCAGGTTCAGTTTCAGTAGTATTAGTTGTATAGTGAAACAACTGTTGAATTCGTTTTGACAAGGAAAAGCCTAAAGAACATCCGCGTCTTAGTTTTGAGACTGATAATACTTGCAAGATTTAATTAAAAGGTGACAGTAATCACTAAAACTAGAGTATTATATAATATCATATAATAGTTAATTAAAACTAAAAAAAAATAATCAGCAGCTTACGACGACCACAATTTTAAACTATAAACTTATTTAAATATTTTTTTTCCTACCATGTGGTCTCCGGCTTAGAATAGACCACTCCATGTCTTCCCATGGGTGTCGTAAGGGGAAACTAAAGGACACATGGCTGATGAATGGACAGCAGCATCTATTAGCTCAAGGTTTACATCTTAGTGCGATCACCAATCCGTCTGCCAAGCGTGGTGATTATGGCGATATCCCTCTACGATCCTAGCTTGCCAAGGTCTGTCAAGAGGAAGCCCATGTTCAGCAGTGGACGTAAACGGACTATTGATGATGATGATTATTTTTTTCACAAAGCGACAAAGCTAGTATACTTATATATTCTATTGTCATTCATTTAAATTGAATTCGATATTTTGTATATTTACAAAATATATTCACAACCATACTTTCTTGCAAAATGAAATTACTTTGTTCCGCATCCTTGAATGACATGACAAAATCACAATAAATGGATGTGTCATTTCCATCCGCTCATATCAGAAATATTTTTGTGCGTTGATTTTAATGGTTTGAGGATTTTACTGATATCAGCAACTGTAGTCTGTAGTCCAAGTTCTATTTTTTTGACAATATCAATTATTTTTTGTACTACAAAAATTTAATAAATATAATATATCTATATAAAATCAAACATTTAACGCAGTTTATCTTAACGCTAAGCCAAGCGACAACATAAGCTTTTAAAACTTTAAAATGTCGGAATCAACTTAACGTAGCTTGCAACAATTTATATCTGAAAAGAACTTAATTTCAAAATAGTTAAATTTATCGAGAGTAAAGATAAAACTAAAAATAAAACTCACGTGAAACAAATTTATCAGAACAATAGACTGGAAAGAACAATACACCAGCTCTCGGTCTATACTGGCCAGTAAGGAAGCGCTATTTTAAATAATGCATTTTAATGAAAGATTCCCGGCTACCACCGACAAGTAAGCTAAAGATAATGGCGGTAATTATTTTCTATGCTAAATGGATGTGGATTTTATAGGAAAATATAGTCACCGCTCAATACTTGTGTTGGTTTAGTAGGGTTGCCAGCTGTTCAGGTTAACCCGGGACAACTGGGTCGCGGGTATCTTATAGAGCTACTAGATGTCATAAATTAGCAGTTCCCGGTGCTCTCATTTTTTGAGTATGGAGGAGCAAACCCTCAGGGTAAAGCTTCCAGCTGTAATCTGATTAATCTTGTTATTAGTAAAATAGTAACACAAAAATAAAATCTTCATTATTTTATTTTATTTTGTTATATCCGACGGCGCGGCGTACAGATTGTGTCCAGATGTCAATTCGAAAGAAATAAATTAAGAAAATAAATTTATTAGACAAAGAAAAAGAAAACAATAGGTACTTGAACAGTACAAAAACAACAAATACAGTAAATTATGTTTCTTGTAAATTTAACAGAGATACAGCATAATAATATTTCAGATCAATGATGCACCCCTAACAAAAGTCGCTAATTTGTCTAAAAGGTCACTTCAGCATATGCCACAAGTGACTGTAGCGCTAATTTTTCACTATTAACCCTTGGGGTGCCTGGTGGGTCTGATAGACCCATCACTTTAAATAATCGACAATATTTTAGAAAATTCGTAACTACCGCCGCTGTGTGCCTGAGTAGCTTCGTGATATAGACTGGCGGCTAGATTGCCGCCCCTCCCGCAGTCCGCAACGCGCACGCGTTCGAGTAACACGTGTTTTATGTGCGCTCGGGTCTGAGAAACCAGACCAGGCACGCGGCGTAACTTTTAACTGGTAGGTTATTATTTTTGTTTTCATTATTTATTTTGCATTGTGTGGTAAATTATTTATCTGTATAATATTTTCGCAGTTAAATATGGCCAGGCGATTAACCAATACCGAAATAAGCCAAACTTTAGATCAAGATTTCCTTGAAATTGAGGATGACGTGGTTTTTGATGAAAGTGGAGCCGAATCCGATCACGTGAGTGTTCAACATGATTCAGATGATACTGAGGAAGAAGTACAAGGTCATAATGAACCAAGTAGTGACAGTGATGATGAGATGTCTCAGCCTTTGAGCAACTTTGCTCACGGATCAATATATAAAGGAAAAGATAATACATTATGGTTCCGTAATCCTCCGAGTGCTCGCGTTCGTACTAGAGCAGATAACATTTTTACTGGAACACCTGGCGTGAAACCTCATGCAAGACATGCGCAGCAAGAACTTGATTGCTTTCATCTGTTTGTGACTGAAGACATGTTGAATGTAATTATGGAATATACATACTTTTACTTACTATGGAATGGTAGTAATTAGGCATGGCATTGACGGCTCCATATCAAGCTGAACGTCTTAACAATTTGCGTCTTCCGATTAACCTAAGGAAGAGCCACCAGCTAAAAGACAAGATGCTGCTATAAAAAGACGTTGTTATATATGCCCTGCTAAAAAGGACCGTAAGTCTAAGTACCTACATTTGTATTTCTTGCACGAGTCATATTTGCTTGGAACACGCAAATTTTATATGCGAAAATTGTCGCACAAATACTGAGTAATTATTAATCTTACTTTAGTAACCAAAGTTTATAACTTTAAGTTAATTCATCTGTGCCTTATATTAATGTGAATACTGATTTTGATCTCAATTAAAAAGAGTTTAATATTGTTGATTTAAAGATAAGTAAAATTATTGTTACCCAAGAATGAGAGGTTTTTTAATTGCTTAATAAAACTTTATAAAATATATTGTCGTATTTTTTTCCCTTTTTTCATTAAGATACAATATTGAATATAAATTACAACCTGTTGTTATAGTTTGTAACATCAAAATAAATAAAAATAACCATTTATGTTTACGGGTCTGTCAGACCCACCAGGCATGCCATGTGATTTTTACCTATCAGGCTCCCCAAGGGTTAATGCAACATCATAAAATACATAGAATATACATAAACTTGAGTAAGAAAAATAATTAAGACCGTATGGAGCCCTTACCATAAAAGCAATAAATTTAAAAAAAAAAAAACAATTGTACGAGAATCTTATCAAGTCGAACACACATTTAAAAAACTAGACAACTATAGAGTACGGAATATTGAATTGCTTATAATACATGTTCATTTTTCCTAACGAGTGCTCTATTAATAATCCCACTATCTTTTTTTTATTCTTTTAAAAAAATAGAGAAAAAGTTGGTAATGGGTCTTTTGACGGTGTTCATTTGTTGTTGTATTTTTGATGCGTTATAAAAGAGATTAATATATTTCGACCACCTATTAGGTTCTATCGTGGCCGAATGTATAAGGCATTAGTGGTAATACCTAAGATACAGGTTTGAATCCAGCTGATAGTCAAAATTTACTCAAAAAAATGCAAAAAATTTCTGACGTTCGCAATTTTTCATTTTATTTTTCTTCTACTTTTTTATATAATGTTAATTTTCGGGCAGTATTTTATACTTATACCATATTTCCATTTCAAATTTTAATTAGTATACAATATCACATCATATCAATAGGATATTAATTAAAACTAACAAGATATCATTATCATGTATGCGGAAAATGATTGCCATATATGTATTTATTATCGTTATTTCATTCATCTCTTAGTTAATCGTAACATATAATGTCATGTTAAGATCAAATAATAAAGTATTATCCACCAAAGTATAAACTTATATTATAAACTCGAAAGTTTGTAAGTATGGATCGATGGATGGATGTTTGTTACTCTTTCGCGCCAAAACTACTAAACAGAATTGGCTGAAATTTTACACTGGGATAAGTTATACGCTGGATTAACGTATAGGTTACAAAACATCACACTCCGACCTACTGGAGCAGAGTAACGCGTGTAAAACCGCGGGGCGCAGCTAGTAAGTTTATTTTTATACTGGACGTAAATGGGCTGATACAAAAAAAGTAAACATTAAACAACATCCATCATCATCAGCCCGTGTAATGTCCACTGCTGAACATGGGCCATTTTCCAAGGGAGGGTATCTGCCGTTTATTATAGATGATATTATAACAATCGGGACCAACGGCTTAACGTGCTTTCCCAGGCACGGAGGGTAGCCCCTCATCCAACTAGACGTGGCAAAAAATCTTTAGAATTTACACAAAGATTTCCTGCCCGGCGTGGCGATCGAACCCACGACCTCCGGTTTTAAAGCGAGCCAAATACGGCTACGCAGCGGAGGTTGTAAACAACATCTATACATTCAAACTATTACTTTTATAATATTAGTTATACCATGGAAATAAAAACGTCTATACCATAGATACCATCTCCCCACATTTCCTTCAAATACTATAATAATATAAATAACACATCTATATCCACGTTACCATCAAATGGAATCTCGTTTATAGGCAGTAAAATATATTGCAAAAGTGGTTATCTATGGATAACAAAGGGTCTTCATGAGCAAGGGATATTCACGTCAAATTCACACAACATTAATGTTATTTTGACGTCATAAAGACGTTTAGAAGAATGACAGGTGCTTCGTAAATATATATTTAAGTCATACTTTGGTCTTGTAATTGTTTTTCTTCTATTTTTTTCATTTGCAACCAAGTCATGATTTCTTAAAACACAGAATACAAGTATTCAGACTGTCTTGACTCGGCGATAAACCCCTAATTTCCAGTATATAAAGAAATAAGCGAGGACCAATTATCAAAATTCCGACCAAAATTCAATCAAAAGAAACAGCAATTTCAATATTAGGAAATAAAAAAAAATCTTATACCGAAATAACTTGAGCAATGACCAAGTTAAGTTGACTGCACCGGTGGCTCAGTGGTTACGGTAGTTGCTTCTGAGACCTGGTGTTCTGGGTTCGATTCCTACCCGGGACAATTATTTGTGTTTCCCACAAATAGTTGTTCTGAGTCTGGGTGTACTTTGTGTCCGTGAAATGAATGTTTGTAAAGTCCCCCGCGACACAGGGATTTATTTCCCTAGTGCGGGTGTGGTCTTTAAAAAAAAAAAAAAAAAAAAGTTACAGTTTTATTATTTCTAATAATATTAGTACAAAAATAAAGATATCGAAACCAACAAATAATTACTAAATGCATAATAATATGAATTGAAACACACAAACAAAATCGGTTGGTTCTCACTAATAGCTTACTGCAATCTTTAACCTTTAACTTCTAATTACTATGTACCACTTAATAAATATACATATATTTTAATAATAATAATAATAATAATAATTTATTTCCCAAAAAACTTAGTACTATGTTACAGATATTTTGGCAATATTAATTTCAAACAAAATGGATATAGCTACCGTAACCGAACTAGGCAGTGCCTGTATTTCGAAAATTTTCAAAACCACATACGAACATTCAATAGTGTAATTACATTTATTTTCCTTTTCAATAGAAAAAAGACAAGCAATTTTGTTATTTTCTGTCACAAAACAGGTTGGCAACTCAATCAGCTACACGATAGGAGGGTGAATATCCCGCAGCCCCCATACATAATAGCCAAGGTCGAGAGGCCGATCATCGAGAATATTACCAGTCAATAAGGTCAATTGTTGCCATTTGTTGCTCAAAGTTTGTGTGACTCGCTATTATGTGCCAATGGAAACAATCATGCAGAATGTGGGTAAATATTTAGATAATAATAATATTGTGTTATTTAAAAGACTAGGTACGTAAACATAGCCTTGTGGCCTCGGTAGGAGGCCCATGTTAAGGTGTGGAAGTTATACGGCCTCCTAATACCCTATAATGACCTTACGCTCTCGTGACCTTCCTTTTAAACAAGAAGAAGCGTAAAAATAATGTAATTTGACTGTAGTATTCTGTTAGATGGAGATACTTTCTCAATCACGCACCTCATTCAACGCAATAGCACTGTGCTCGTTATGCATTAGTGCTCTGCGTGTACGTTAAGTTAAAATACATAAAATACATAAGGGCCCGTGGCAGTTAAATGTACCAACAGAATAATAATAATATATAGCGACTAAGCAGGTGACGGGCATTCGTTGGTTGATTATTAACTCTGCTGGAGTGGCCTTTTGTCCAGGCTAGTCTAAGAAAGAAATATATGATCAAAATACTCGCAATATAAACTAGCTGCACCCTACGGTTTTACACCCGTTGGATTGCTACTTCTCTCCAGGGAGTCTTCACGTGATGTATATAAGCCATATATTCATTCAGGCTATAAACTATCCCCGTTAAATTTTTAATTAAATCCGTCCACAAGGTTTTCCTAGAAATAGTAACAAACATCCATCAGACACTATCCATACAAAATTGCGCGTTTATAGTATTGGTACTATAACTACGAATATTTACATCTGCGCTGTTGAATTTTTATCTCACCAAACACAGACTATCAGTTGTCGAAAAAAAAAATGCATCTATCGTAGTATACATTTCAATATTGTCGCCACTTTTATGACTGCCCGTTTTTTATAAATCATTCACTCGATAAAAGTCATATTTTTTTCAAGCTATTGTGGTGGCCGCCGATAGCGTTTATATTTGTTTTGATGAATAGTTTCGATAGTTTGCATGTACATTTTAAAAACGTTTAAGGCTACGGTATTTTAAATGGCTGTTTTCCAGTAGTAACATATAATTCTTCAAGCTCGATAAAGATAAGCTATATCGCGCGTATTAATCTGTTGAAGAGCGCGCCGCTCTGACGCGAGCGCTGCGTGCGCTCAACGCGTTGTCGAAACATATTGATCTGTTCCATTGTTCTTTGAATGAATTCACAAGGACCGCTTATAATATTATATCCGTAGAATAAGTATACCTATATTAAGCACATTGTATTTAATAAGATAGTAATTTAAAACACTCTATTGTATTAGGTAAACCTGCAATGCTAGTAGTGTGTTGTATTAAATAAATAAATATTTGCAAGATGCAAGATGTACTCACGCCACGCCAGAATCCCAAAAACATATCCGAATAAAATTTTGCACATAAATCAATAATAGTCCGAAACTTTACAAATGAGACATTATATCCGCTAATATATAAACGGCTTTACCGTATTTCACGTTTTGTTTTATCGGACGGTTGTAGTTAGGCACGAGGATTTTTCTTTTCACCGGCATAAAGGCAATGCTACAGCCTTAATAAATGTTTCTCACGTGTCACCGCTGTTCTATCCGACCCGCTGGAAAAAGTCGCGCGAACGCGACGCGTAACCCCTCGTCCTCCTGACCCTTAGTTTGCAAAGAACCATCCGATACCCTCGTAGACCCAAAGTCCGAGAGGCCCGCGAACTGTCAAGTAGAGCGACAGTTGCACAAAACTCCCCTAAAATACTAAAAGACCCCTCAATGATGATGCCGCTATGATATAATCCCTCAATGTCATCGCCAGCGACCGCAATGAGCCGAGGTCCAAGCCCCTCAGGGGGTGCCAGGTGTGCAGGCTGCTTAGTTTGTAGTTTATTAAACCATTTATTAATGCTGGAGATCTGCTCGCCTTTATGCCCGGTGAAGTAGCAAAAGCCTCTTGGCTACCTACGTATGCCCATTTATTATAAAAAAAAGTGTCACCGCTGCGTTGATCTGAACTAAATCTATAGTAATATTATAAACCTGAAAAGTGTGATTGTTTGTTTGCTTGAACGCGCTTATAATGTTAGAGTGCACAATTATGTATACAAACAAAGGTGCAATTTTAAATCCTCTACTTTAAAATAACTTACTGTCACAACTTTTAGGAGCCTTGTTAAGCCGCGACCGCGAACTCTGCTTGTTGCGAGACGTAGGTTTAAATAAAACCGTAAATAATAAATAAATAATAAGCGACATAGAAATCTTTCAGATCATTAATATACGCTCCAATGCCGCATCATTTACCTGCTCTGGTTTCGTTTAATGTCACACCGCCTTCTGGTAAGACACATTGTTAATTGGCGTGGCCATAAGATGAACATGACCAACTTAAAATATTCGAAAAAAGTGACATATGTTGTTATGTATCGGTGGACTGTATCGTAAATTAAATGATAATGCACGTATGTGTTAATCAATATCTTAATTCATGATAATATTTGTAAAACATCAATGGTGACCTGACCTAGCGAGGCACCCATAGGTGGATGTCGCTTAGACCTTGGCCGGATTTCTTTTATAATTTAATCTTGTAACTGTTGCCCCTGAGGCAATTTACGATAGTGTAGATATACCTACATTTAAAGGACAAATAATGTAAAAATAGTTCTTAGCTACTAAGAGATATTTTTGTTAGATTTAGTCTTACACATTGTGATTCTGACAAGTACCTACAAGTGTATGTTAACCTAAGTGCTAAATAACTTTCATGATTTCTCTAATACATACAATATTTAGTGTTTTCAAAACTAATTAAACGATATTTATTCAGCACTTAGGTATTTATATACACTTGTACTTGTCAATTATACACAATGAAATATGATTTATATGTATAATTAAATATCGCAACTAAAATCTATTGCGGATTAGCTAATCAAATATCTATAATCTGTCTTAGTATAAAGTTTATAAAAAACGAAACTCAGCCAGTTGTCATCACAAGTTTTTGTCCGAACGGGAATTCAAATGTTAGTTATTAATTGACTCCTACATCAAGCAAGCAAGAATCTGAATACCAGTACAATAATTCTAGAAAGCAAACACGGAATACAATTTATAAACATGAAATGGTAGTGAATAATATCTGAGACAACTTTCAAGTGCCGATATTATCCTTATAAAAGATACAAATAAAATAATATAAGAACGAAGTAGTTTCTCTTTTATTCAGCTTCCCTTATGCACAATATTTCTGAGGAAAATACTTTTCTTCCTTTCAAAACTCGCACTTAAATTTGAATAATAAATCGAAATGGAAGAATCTCACAAAGTTGTTTAATCCAAGTCTTCATTGAATTGTATTTTGAAACCTAAAACAAAGTTTAAAAAGAATAAAGTTACAAAAAAGAATGATTAAGTATATTTTTTGATGGCTATGCCGACTGCCAACTTGTTGAGTATACTTCAATAATGTTATTAGTTTTGTAAATGCTTTCTCAACACGGTTAGATAAAGGCATGATCTACCAAACACTGCAACAAATTATACAGACTAAACCTTTCTCAAGAATCATCTAGGTATGTAATAAATGTTTTTTTCGATCTTCTACCAATTGTCATTTACCGTCTTAAATTATATTAAAATCTGTGCAATAATTTTTGGTAACCTCAAAAATTATTGCACAGATTTTAAGTGCCTTATAGAGGCCAATGATGAATGTGATTAAAAATAAATATCTGCGTGACTGTACTTAGTCATGAATTCGGGTAAAACCTGAGTGTGTGTCCAGTTGACGAAAACATTTCATTTAAGTTTCACTAAAGCACGTTAAGCCGTTGGTCCCGAGTGTTATAACATCATCTATAATAATCGTATATCAAGGAACGGACGAAGGAAGGACGGGCAGCAGCGTTTCCTTGTGTGGTACAACATAATACTACGGTCACCAACCCGCCTGCCAAGCGTGGTGACTATGGCAAGTACCTTCCCTCGGGAGGAGGCCCATGTTCAGCAGTGGAAGTTATACGGGCTGATGATGATGATGAAGTGGATAACATATAAATATTGGCGTCTCCAGATGACGAAATAATAAGTGATCCTAATTCCGAGTTTCAACAACTGGACATACTCATGTCCAGTCTCGTGTGTCCAGATAGTGACTAACCCTGCTTATAGTGATTGCAGATTAAACAGAGAAAAAAAAGAATATCGACGCGAACGGGATATACGCGAGTGAAACCACGCAGGACAGTCTATTAACACACACTATTTCATAACACCAAACTAGTATCAACAAGTAGATAATAGAGATCCTTGGGCCCGGAAGGAATACTAATCCCTCCTAACACGGCGCACGGAGCACGGTACGACGCATAATGTTACGACATAACATGACGTTACAACAGCTTGTTATAGTTTCCTATGAAACTGGCGGTATTTTGAATGTAAATAATAAATGAATTTGAGGTAAAATGTAAATAGAGAAATTGAATTTGGACTCGGGTGTTTATTGAGTAAACTAATTATGTCAATAACCAAGTTTAATGTGTATTTGTCAGAATCACTTAAATATTAAATATGTTTATATTGTAAATTACCTACCTATATTCTAAATTTTATTTCAATACGAACGTAAATACATTGTATTTGTTTATTGAGAACTAGCTTCCCGCGCGCGGTTTCACCCGCGTAACTCCCGTTCCCGTGGGAACTTCATAATTAAATATAGCTTATATTAATCAGTGATAATGTAGCATTCAAATTGTGAAAGAATTGTTTAAATCGATCCAGTACTTTTTCAGCCAATTCGTTAGAAAACATACTTACATACAAAGCTTTCCTCTTTATAATATCAGTATAGATAACAAATCTATACTAATATAAGTATTTTAGTTTGTTTGCTTGAACGCGCTTATTTTAGGAACTACTGGTTCGATTTGAGAATTTCTTTCAGTGTTAGATAACCCATTTATTGAGGAAGACTATCCTTACTAATATTATAAATGTGAAAGTAACTCTGTCTGTCTGTCTGTTACGCAATCACGCCTTAACTACTGAAGCGATTTAAATGAAATTTGGTACATATATAGTCTAGAGCCTGAGAAAGAACATAGGCTATATTTTATTATAAATTTTCCACGGGAACGGGAGTTACGCGGGTGAAACCGCGCGCGGGAAGCTAGTAGGCTATATATATAAGGCTAGGTTATGTATTTATTAATGTAAGCACTATATAAATACATAACATACATATATACACAATTTTCTATTTTATTTTTATTTCAAACTACCCCTCTTTCAAACTTCCTCGGTTGCCTGGAAGAGATCACATTTTGTGATAAGGCCACCAATAGTACATACTCTGTATACCGATTAATTTGTAAGTGTTATTTTTTAATAGTGTATAAGTGTTTATCTATCTATCTTTCTATATTTTATTATGAAGTTATTACGGAAATGGGAGTGACCCCTACAACCTCACAAACTGACGAACTTTCAAACTCAACATTAGTTTTTCGTTGCTACAGTTAATTGAATTCACACGGCACTGGGTCAGTGAGTAGTCTTAGGGGCGGATTTTTAGGAGTTGGAGTATACGCTTAAGGGCACAATGAGAAGCAAAGAAAACAAAAAAAAAAACAAAAATATTTTTTTCATTCAATATTTTTTCGATATTGTCATTTTTTTTACAGAATCATGATAACCTTGACCAGAGAAACCATTTGCCCCTGAGAACCATGGCCTTCCGACGCACCGTTTCCGAGTTATGAGCTTTCAAAATTTGTTTGTGTTGTCTGTATTTCCAAAACGGTAGCTCAAATCAAAATCTTTTGAGGAAAGAAATTGATGCTCTAATCAAACACCATCCGCAGACGTCAAAAAAAGAAGGAAATTAAAAAAAAAAAAAAAACCCAGCACTGTAGAGAAATAAATACAATACGGTCGAAATACTTCCACTTTAAAAAAATACTACGCACAAATTAGAATTTTTGATAGTGAACGTCAATTCGTCAGCTATTTCTATTAAATTGCTGACTATTCAAAGAGTAGATGATGATGTATGAAATGTCGTAAACATTTTGGCGAACGTAACTCCTGGACTTCAGAAGGTAAAGTGGTGATTCTGCTTCCGGACAAGTCGCGGCGGAAGATAGAAACGGCTGGTGAGCTTGATCTTCTCATATCGCAGTTTCCCACCACACAAACAAGCAGCGATGCCGGGCGAAAGCAACCGGGTGTTAGAGGGACTTCAGTTACTCAAAAGCCGTCGACGTCGACCTCAACATCCGACAAGAGGACCCGGAGACAGGCCAAGTGATGTTTTGACCTCTTAAACTCAGTATCGTTATACTTTTCCGTATGCAATTTTGTTATTTTAATTGTAGGTGTTTGAACATTATTTATAATGTTATTTTACTAGTGACATTACATTCACTTACAATACAACTGACATTCCAAGAGAATGTAATACTTTGTGGTCACAAATCGATACTTTAGGCCCGTACTTCTTTGACCTTTTAGCCAATTTTATTTCGTATTTTTAATTCCATATTTTAAGTTATTGTTTATTCTGAGTGTACGGGGGGTTAATGTAATAAGCAATTAACCTTCAGACAATTTTTGTTTTGTTTTTTCATATTAATATAAATATTTTATTTTTTATGTATTTATTATAAATTATATATAATGTCCATCGATACTGAAGATAACTTATTCTTTTCTTGTTCTTCATCCAGTGATTCGTTTGCTAGTGCATCTGATGATGATGAGTCTCTCCAATTGCGCGACCATTTATATTCTAATCTTGCTTTTTCCTCTATGAAATGTTTTAATGTTGTTCATATTAATGCCCAAAGCGTTCATGCTCACTATCCCGATATTCTGTCTTCGTTTGACCCTGATCTCATTCATGCTGTGCTCATTTCTGAGACATTTCTCAAACCCACACTTCCCTCTGCACAGTATGCTTTACCAGGGTATAAATTATTACGTAACGATAGGACCGGAAAGGGTGGCGGGGGTGTTGCCATATATCTCCGTGCGGATCTTAAACATAAGATTATTGATCAGTCTCCAAGTGTGTACTCAAAATCAAGTGAACATATTTTTATAGAAGTGAATATTAATCACAACAAAATAATTTTGGGTGTGTTCTATAGTCCATCGTGTCTGATTGATTACTTCTCATCACTTGAAAACAAACTAGAACATCTGTCGGCTTTATATGAACATATAGTTATCCTTGGAGACTTCAATACTTGTTTGTTAAAAAATGACGCACGGAGTCAACGACTGCACTCACTCGTCTCCTCCGTCAATATGCACATCCTCCCACTCGGTTCGACTCACCATGCTCCTAATTGTAAACCCTCTCTTTTAGATCTTATTCTTGTCTCCGATCTTTCCAAAGTTTCTACTCATGGGCAGTTGCCCGCCTCTTTCTCTTATCATGATCTTATATTTCTATCTTACAAAATCTGCTGCCCTCGGCGTAAGTCTAAATTTTACTTCCTTCGAAGCTTTAAAAACATTTCTCTGGAACGTTTGAGGGTGGAAGCGGCCAGTACTGATTGGTCACCTGTTTACACCTGCAACGATATTGATTCAAAAGTAGCCACGTTTAACCAATTAGTGCTTGGAATATATGACATCCATGCCCCGATCAAAAGGGTGCGTATCAAACATGCTCCGGCTCCATGGTTGACCGACGAAATAAAAAAGGTGATGTCTTATAGGGATAAAGCGAAAAGGAGATTCAAAAAGTCAGGCACTGAAGAAAACTGGGAACAATATAAAAAACTACGCAACCGTTGCAGTCGAATGTGTAGAGATGCTAAAAGACGCCACATTCATTGTTCTATTAGTAACCTTAACACAGCACAGGTATGGCAATTCTTGAAATCTCTTGGTGTCGGCAAGAGTACTGGCGATGGGGTAACATCAGTGGATATTAATACACTTAATACCCACTTTGCAATACCACCGCTTCGTGTGAATGCCGACACCAAAACCTCTTCTCTTGAGTATCTTTTAAATCTTCCCAAGCCATTTTGTGCTCCGTTCTCATTTACAGCAATCACGGAAAGAGACACATTAAAATCCATCAAATCCATTTCCACTAAAGCGGTAGGTCATGACGGGCTACAACTACAGATGATAGATTTATTATTAGAGGAACTGACTCCCATTATAACGCACCTAATAAATTTCTCTCTTGAGTCGAATTCCTTCCCGTCAGCCTGGAAAAAGGCTCATGTTCTGCCGCTTCCCAAGACCACTAATCCCACCTCCACATCCCATTACCGTCCAATCTCCATCCTTCCTATCCTGTCTAAGGTGCTTGAGAGTGTTGTGCACTCACAGCTTTCGTCTTATCTCTCCTCTAACAACCTCTTAAGTCCTTACCAATCCGGCTTCCGTCCCTGCCACAGCACTGTTACTGCACTTGTTAAGGTAACCGATGACATCCGCTTGGCTATGGAACAGAAGCTACTAACTGTCTTAGTCCTACTGGATTTTAGCAGTGCTTTTAATTCAGTGGACTTTGATATCCTTCTTGGCATCCTCACTTCCTTGAATGTCTCGGCTCCAGTGGTTGCTTGGTTTGATTCATATCTTAGAGGTCGCTCGCAGGCTGTTCGTGCCAATGAGACTTTCTCTCAGTGGTGTGATCTAATTACGGGCGTTCCTCAGGGTGGCGTCCTCTCTCCTCTTCTATTTTCTGTTTTTATAAACGCAGTCACTAAAGTATTATCTTCTAATTTCCATCTCTACGCAGACGATTTGCAACTATATCGGCATTTTAAGGTTACAGATGCTAAGGAAACCATTGCTGCTATCAATACTGACCTTGGAAACATTAGTACGTGGGCAAATGCTTTTGGCCTTTTGGTCAACCCATCTAAGTCACAAGCTCTCATTATTGGTAGCAGATACATGTATAACTCCATTAACCTCAATTTGTTACCACCTGTTATATTTGACAATAAAATAATAGCTTTCTCCAAGTGTGCAAAGAATTTAGGTGTCATCATAGATTGCAATCTTTCTTGGAGCTGTCAAGTTGCAGAGGTAAGCAGGAAGGTGTACTGTTCGTTTCAGTCGCTTAAACGTCTCCAGAAATTCCTACCTTTTCAGACGAAAGTCACCCTTGCTCAATCGCTTCTACTTCCTCTCTTAGACTACGCTGACGTTTGCTTTCTAGATGCAACAGAAGAACTTTTGGACAAACTCGAACGCCTTCAGAATTTGTGTATCCGCTTCATTTTCGGCCTCCGAAAGTATGACCATGTGTCAGAGTTTCGGTTGCAGTTGAAGTGGCTGCCTATTCGACGGCGTCGGGACTGTCACATCTTGTCTCTTCTGTTTTCTATCCTCCATAATCCCAATGCCCCTACTTATCTTCGCGAACGCTTTGAGTATTTAATACCTAGAGACAAACCCTGTCGTACCGCCACTTCTCTCCTTTTAAAGAACCCTCCTCATGTCTCTAGTAAATATGACCACTCGTTCACCGTCCGTGCGGTGCGGTTATGGAATTCCCTTCCACATCCCATACGCGCTTGCCAGTCTCCTGATGCATTCAAAAGAAGAACAAAGGAGTATTATTTGTCTCAGTAATTCATTGTGTAATATGGACATATAAGTTAGTGTATGTAGTTTATTATATATAGCAGGCATATTTATTAGTATGTTATTATATAGGTATGTATATTTAACTATTAGTGTGTATGTTTATAGTATGTAGTATTTTACCAAGTAGCTAAATTAAATCTGTTGTACACTTCCTATTCACTAATTTTATGTATCTCTTTCCTAAAGGTTTGCTGGAAGAGAATTCATTAATGAATTAAGCTCGCCTTTGTACATGTTGTTTCCAATTATAAAATGTATGTCTTGTAACTTTCTGTGTGCAATAAAGTATAAATAAAATAAATAAATAGATTTTTACGCCAACGTTCAGTAAAAAATCACAAACTTTAACATATTTAGCCTGTAGACAACTTTGTTACTCAAAATGACATTTGTTTTATGTTCAATTTGTTGTTTACAAAAATATATATTAGTATGCAAATTATTTTAAAATTTCTGTCAATTGTAAAGCTCAGTCCATAAGATTTGATACCTGTCAGTGTTCTAATGTGGTTAATATAGTCCACCCCATGTCTCAGCAGATCCCGCGGTGCCATATAGGCCGCGGGTAATGTCGGGGGGCCGGATTACTTTTGCGTATCCGGCCCCCGCCAACGACAGATCGAAGGAGTGTCCGGGGGGTTTTAGTTGTGTAGGGTGCTTTCCTCGTGGCATTCATTCCAGTTAGCATACCACGCTTTGGAGAGGGCGAGTCCCACATATCCCACCGCCAGCGCGCGAATACGCTGCAGTGGCGGTGGGAATGCGAAAATGCATTTCCCCCCGGACAACAAAAAAATGCCTCCCCATGTCTTCCCATGGGTGATCGGAAGATTTAACTAAGGGACATACAGCTAATATTTGGACAATAACATGATTATGGCACTATCCATAAACGACCCTGGTTTACCAAGGTCTGCTAAGAATGTTTATGTGTAATAGGCCAGGATGGTTAAGAGAAGAAGACGAAGACGTATAATAACACCATATACGACAAAAATATATAACTGCGTCTATTTACATATATACAAGTATATGAAGTCCCACTATGACACTGCAGTTATCACAAAGCATTGTAAAAATTGAAGATATATAGTGTTTAATTTCGTAACTTGGTACTTCTGCCTGTTATATTATTTACTAGCGACCCGCCCCGGCTTCGCACGGGTACAATACTGATACTTATACTACGGAATGTCTTTAAACCTTTAACAAACGGGCGAATTTTGGTCAAAACAAACAGAAACAAATTAATATGGGTACCTACTAAAACTCAGTGAAATAAGTAGGTGGGTATACTTTTATCGTATGAAATACCTACCTACACTCTTCAGGACTAACAATACAACAAACACTAAATAAATAGGTATTCAAGTAGATACTTGAATACCTATTTATTTTTTGTTTTGTGTTCGTTGTAACTATGATGGATAGATATCCCTCATAGTTACAACGAACACAAACCAAAAATTTGCCTTATAATTCTTAAGGATCGAGCGCGCATAATCGCATTCGGCCTACCTCACTCGCTGCGCTGCGAAAACACTCGCTGTTATTTTGCGATAACTTCTAAGTTATTCATTTAAAGTATATTGTGGAGGGTTAAAATAATCTGCATGAGATGCTTTAGAATATTAACTCATTTAAAATGATAAGGATAAATACTGAATCCGTCTGATTAGCTTTACAATTACCGCATTAGAAATGATCATTTTTCTATAAGATAAAATGGATATAGCAAGTTAACCTTGAAAGGTAGACATATGCTATGCAGACTTTTTTGTAGATCTAAAAGGGAAGAATATTTCCGCCATACATTGTTTTGTTATATCTCATAGGGTTTAGGCAGCGTTTTCGATGAAAGCTCCCAAATGGCTTAATTTTTTACGACACCTCTGACAAATATCAATATATATTAGACAAATGTACACATAAACTAAACAAATCATATACGTAAACCTTCCGGAAGAATCGTTCTATCGATTGGTAACAACCGCATGAAAATCCATGTAGTAGTTTTTGAGTTTATCGCGAACAGACAGACAGCCAGACAGACAGCGGCCGGGGAATTTGTTTTATAATATGTAGTGATGTAGTGATAGCGGTCGCCCGCGGCTCCGTGCGGATGTCGGTTACCGCTGCAAAAAGCCTACCCAGGAATGACACGGTCAGCAAAATGATTCCCAGGTCAATTCACAGACACCGACACAAACATCGACGACGCAGTCATTATCCGCAGGCTGCTCAGATTGTCTTTCTGTGGATGTTAAAGTTGTTAATGATGAAAATATTTAAATGTAATTAATACTAAGTTTTCACTTCTGCCGGCAGTCCCGGAGTGCAACCCGTTGTTTAAGGATAGATAACTAAAGCGATTATTGTAGAGCTTTTCTATAAACAACATTTGACGTTAAATTATTTTCAGGTAACAAAATATACTGATGGTCGGGAACCCCGACCCGTGATATGGCAACTTAAAGTTACCCATGCGTAAAATATTCTTTGCGTAAATCAATTCCTACTAATTTGAATGTTTGGCCCTAGGATTTGTTTATCGTTAGTGCGAAAGAAATTTTACTGGAAATTGGAGCCTTTTGAAGGGTATAGGCAAATCAGTAGGGATCATGGGTATTCTTGGTATATGAGCTAATTCACCAGCTGCAGGGCCGGTGATAATCTTCGCTACTATTAAATTATCTTCTAACTTCTTTATAAGAAGTCTCGTGCCATGTTGGGGGGGCTTTAATTTCTGAGAAGCATTATCGGCGTGCCATGCCAACTTTTAACGACAGTTCATGAGGTGGTAGCCCAGCGAGGTTCAGAGAATTTAAAAATTCCTGGGGGTAGTGCACTGCGTCCTCGATGTTAGTGACGGTGTCCATGGATTTAGCAGAAATCGTAATATTTTAATTTCGCCATATCTTTAAAACCAAACGTCCAATTTTAATCATTCAATATTAGGACCAAATATTATCTACATAAACTGTTCTTAGTGATGAACTAATTTATTTTGATAAGGTGTAATAGCATGAGTAAAATAAACGCGTTTAAATGTAGTCCAAAAAAAATCAAGATTTCTAAATAAGAAAATGGTTGTTGTGCCTCACTCGACATAGATAGGTATAGTGTGTCGCGGACTTTTTTGTAGATATTTATAAGATCTACAATTAATTAGAACATTTTATGGTTCTATCTTTTATAGTTTAGGCAGCGTACGCAAAATAAGTAACTTTTCTGGTTGATTTTTTACACCTTGTGTCCGAAAAACCCAAATATCTTACGGAACCCTATTTTTTTCCAAAATAAAATTTAGCCTATGTTACTCGTGGATAATGTAGCTTTCGAATGGTGAATTTTTGAAATCGGTCCAGTACTTTTTGAGCCTATTCATTACAAACAAACAAACAAAGTTTTCCTCTTTATAATATTAGTATAGAAGTATAGATATATATATATGAATTTTTTAATTCGTAATATCTTTTGAATGGAAAGTCCAATTTAAATAATTTAAAAACAAGTTTATAGGTAGTTAAATGGTCTTGACCATAAAATAATTTATTTGGATAAGGATTAATATAAACACATAAATAGCATGGTTTGAATTTGGTTAGCATTTTCATTAATGTTTAAAATGAAAAAAGGTTGTTGTAGTGACATAACTACAATAGTTGGACATATGCTACCGTGGAGTTTTTTGTAGACATTATGATGTTCTTCAATATTGTTGTACATTATTTTGTTCTATCGCTAATAGTTTCGGCAGCGCATTCGACGAAAGACATTTTAAGACTCATTTTTCTACACCTTCGGTTACATTGTTCAAAATTTACCAAGGATCCCTAATTTTTTTCAAAATGAAATGTAGCCTATGTCAAATTGGAAAAATGTAGCATTCTATTGGTGAAAGAATTTTTTAAATCGGCCCAGTACTTTTTGAGCCTATTCATTACAAACATACAAAAATAGGTACAAATCTTTCCTCTTTATAATATTAGTGTAGATTTAAACATAACCCAATTCCCTGTGTCCCCCAGAATTATGAGCGAGATAGGCTGATATATTCCCTCCCTTTCTGATAAGAAAATTTAATATTTTATGTACAGATACGGTCTTATAGTGCTGCTGGGATATAAAATATAACCTTCTGTTGCGGTACAGACCATTTTTTGCACGAAATATTTATGAAGCTTACTTAGGACATTCAGTTATATCTGAACTAAAAAATTCAGGCTCAGGGATCAATATTTAATATTGTTTCATTCGATTTTTTAAATTTGACCGATATTAATGTTTTGTGTCCTCCGTTGCTCTCTTCAGAATTACAATGAAAAAAAAACCTAAACGGTAGTTAAAAGCAAATCTTACAATCTACAGACTTCATCCATCCGTTTTTCATTGATTAATCTAATACATTTTGTTAAAACCATAGATATAATAAGTAATAAAGCACAGATCAATATTGTAAAAACACTACGCCCTAAGGAAATACCGTTTATTTTTACGTTTACACTGGGGCTCACAGTGAGCCCAGTCAGTTTGGTTTGAACACGGTCACACCAAATGACTGTCAGCCGCCGAATGCGAGCAGGCTCACTGTGAGACCCAGTGTAAACGTGAAAATATACGGTATTTTTCGTTCACAGTATGTTGACAATACGCTATAGTTTACGTCCATCCGTCCAATCAGCGTCCGCGGAGCGTAGTTACACGCTATATCAAACGGCCGCCAAATGTCAGCGTCTACGCATAGCGTAATAACGTATCGTCGGTTAGATGTGAACGAAAAACTGAATATGTATGGAAATACAATAAACTGCGTAAAGTTCGCTCACTTTCGGCGGCTGACAGTCAGTTTGGTTTGAACACGGCCTTAGTATGAAACAAAGTTGCTTCCCGTTGTCTGTCTGTTGTGTTATCCTATGTATATAGGACAGACAGACAGCGGTCTACAAATTGTACTTTTACAAACTACGCCTTCAAAATCTAAAAATAAGTTCTTCACTGGATTTGTTAAGTGAAAGGTTTTTGTAATTTTTTTTTATATCAATATTTTTTGGAGGGGAACGTTCAAAGACGAACATCTAATCCCTTTATGTTTTCTAAGCAATTTTTGTCAGACAAACAGACAAGGGCTTTCATCTTCAAAACTACGCAACGAATTTTGATGCGATGTAGGTCGTGAGGACAGTTTTGAGTTTGAATGTCAATGGCTATAAGAGAAGGGGAAGACCAAAGAAACTATGGATGGACTGTGTAAAAGCTGATATGGTTAGAAAGAAGGTGAGATGGTGGCTGATACAGGAGTATGACAAAGACATGTTGCGCCGACCCCAAATAAATTGGGGTAAGTGCAGGAGAATGATGATGATTTAGGCGTAGTTCGCTAGTCATACAAAACGCATTTAAGTGATATACACCTGGTGGCACCCTTATGGGGCTAGGACCACGGCCCAGGGTGCCACAACATTAAAAGTCACATGAATAAATATGGATTACTGGACAGATGTTTATTTTGTAAGTTTTCATACATTAATATAAAACAGGGTACAAAAGTTAAATTACTATTTTAAATGCGAACAACACCTATCTAGTTCTCATACAGCTGAAACTTACCTTACAGTGTTGTCTAATAAAAATGTAAATTGCAAGTCTATATACGACAACCTCAGTAGCGTAGCGGTATTTGGCTCGCTTTAAATCTTGGAGGTCGTGGGTTCGATCCACATACCGGACAGAAAATCTTAAAGTAAATTCTAAGATTTCTTGAGGGGCTACTCTCCGTGCCTTGGAAAGCATGTTAAGCCGTTGGTCCCGATTGTTATAACATCATCTATAATAATCGTATATCAAGGAACGGGCAGCAGCGTTTCCTTGTGTGGTACAACATAATACTGCGGTCACCAACCCGCCTACCAAGTCTGGTGACTATGGCAACTACCCTCTCTCGGAAGGAGGCCCATGTTCAGTCAATAAGTGTTTTTATTTTCGGAAGGACATTATGTAGTTCACCACGAGACTTTTGCTACTTCACGGGCATGAAGGCTAGCAGAGCTTCAGCCTAGATAAATGGCTTAAAAACTACAAACTAAGCAACCTGCGCAAGAGGGTGCGGCGTTCCCTGAAGGAATTGGACCTCGGCTTAGGGCGGTGACTGGCGGGGAGATTGAGGGACTATGGTTTTAAGTTTTTAAGTTCTCTCGGACTGCGAGTTTACGAGGGCATCGGAAGGTTCTTAGCAATCTAAGAGTCGGGAGGGCGAGGGGGGAGAAAAATAAGTGTGTGAACCGCAGATAGTTTGCGAATTTGAATCTTGTTGGTTAAAGACTACATTGCGCTAGAAAGTAGTTCAAGCGTAGTGAATCTACCAAAACGACCTTCAAGAGAGCCCTATATTCAGCAATGGACTAAAAAATCACTTGGCAACGAATCTTAAATTATTATTACCAAGCATTTTATCGCAGTTATCGTACCAATGTAACAACACAAATAATATTTTAATAACAATTTTATAGCCCGCAGTTTCCGATAAAAATAAACATAAGTTGAGCCCGCGTAACGCCGTCAATTCTTCCATAGCTCGGAGCTAAGACAGATAAAAAGAAATACGAAGCATTCCGTACATTTCGTGCCGCGGTAAAATAGGCCGCATCTCCCTTTTCCGGATTTATTTTATTTACGATCTTGTGAAGCGATACCTAAATAAAAACAACGATTTTTTCGATATAAAAGCTGACTGGAATGACGGGTTTGTAAGTCAACAGTCCCTTGTAGCTTGTCAGGTCGGTTCATCTGCCTGTTTGCTTATCCTCGATGTGTTTTCGGATGGACTTATGTTCATAGTATGCAACCAAGCAAAAACGAGCAGGACGTAAGTAGCCTTAGTACTATCTACGGATCAGTATTCTGGCTACAAGAAATAAATAATTTAGAAGCTATGCATTAAAATAAAAATAATAAAATAAAATAAAAATCATTTTTATTTACGTAAACCAATTACAGGCACTTGTAAATAGTCAAACATTAATTAGAAAAATTTAATTAATTATATTTGTTATTTATTTATATCTATAAAATTAATAATTTTTATATTATCATATATTTATATGTTATTATTATAATTTATTTATTTATATTGTTCTTAGCGACACAAAATGCTTGTTCTGTCTATATTATGTCAAAACAATTGTCATTATTTGGGTGGACCATGAGCATATAACGACGGACGCGCTTTAATGCTACCACCGGATCCAATGCGCCCCAACTGAGAAGATCCGGCGAAACAAACTCAGTGGGTTACTTTACTACCGGTTTCAACACGGCCCACATGAGACGGTCCGGCGAAACATACTCAAATGGACAAATACGCGGGGTTTTGGTCCAATTATTATCATTTATTTTTAGTAGGCATACACATTTATTGCCCAAACGGTTGTCTTGTTATAATTTATTTTAGTTTTACTCAATAAGATTAAATGATATTGAGACAGAACTAGCGGTATTTATAATTAAAGTACACCATGTATGAAATCAATTACAGACAGTTCACAGAATAAGATACAGTTCTAATTACAACTACTGTACTTGGCTGTATGGTCCTCAGGGAGGTAGGTGCAAGATGGTTCCGATAGCCAAACGTCTTTATCTTCAATATAATCCTGAATACTATAGTAACCTTTCGATATGAGAACAGTTTTAACATGTGTTTTAAATATAGTATCAGGCAAGTCTGTGACATAACTAGGGAGTTTATTATAGAACCTAATACCATTTCCCATAAATGTCTTATTAGTTTTGCTAACTCTAAATCCTGGAACAGCAAGTTTGTGCTTATTTCTTGTGTTAATATTATGAATGTCACTTTTTTTACTATATTTATCAATATTTTTTCTAATAAAAATTATATTTTGGTAAATATATTCAGAGGGCACGGTAAGTATATTTATATTTTTAAAAAGGTTACGTAGGGAGTCGCGACTACCTAATCCATATATGGCCCTGACCGCTCGTTTTTGTAATACGAATATAGTATTTACATCGGCGGCTGACCCCCACAGCAGAATTCCATAAGACATAATGCTATGAAAGTACGCGAAATACACTAGCTTAGCCGTGGCTTCATCGGACAACTGTCTAATTTTCCACACAGCATACGAAGCTGAACTTAATCTACCAGCGAGTTTTTCAATATGAGGGCCCCATTGTAGTTTAAAATCTAAGGTAATTCCTAAAAATACGGTGGACGTGACTAATTCTAATGTTTCTCCATTTAATGAAACTTTAGGCGTAGAATTGATGACATTAGGTAGTACAAATTTAACACATTTGGTTTTTCCCGCATTTAGTAAAAGATTATTTGCGGAAAACCAGTTTGCAATTAAACCGAGTGTTCTATTATGGTCAGTTAAATCGGTAACTTTTCTTTTAACTCTAAAAATCAATGAAGTGTCATCGGCAAACAGAACAATGTCTGATAGTTCATTAATTAGGTATGGGAGATCATTTATATAAACAAGAAACAGGAAAGGACCTAAGATTGATCCCTGGGGCACCCCCATTTTAACAAAATGTCCCTCAGAATTCACGCCGTCTATAGATACTATCTGTTTCCTATCTGATAAATAGGATACTACAAGATCAAGTGATTTATCACAAATACCATAATATTTTAACTTTAGCAAAAGCGTTTCATGATCTACACAATCGAATGCCTTGGAGAGGTCACAGAAGACTCCTAGGGCATCCTGCGATCCCTCCCAAGCCTCCAATATGGACTTAATCAAAACGCATCCCGCATCTTGAGTTGAACGACCCTTTGTGAATCCGAACTGCTTGTCGTGCAATATCCCATTCGTATTAAAATGAGCTAACATTTGGCCGAGCATAATTTTTTCAAAGATTTTGCTCAAAGTTGGTAGTATAGAAATAGGCCTATAATTAGTCGCGTTATTAGAGCTACCCGATTTAAATATAGGAACAATTTTACTTAATTTCATAAGGTCAGGAAAAACTCCATCAGTTATAGACTTATTGAAGATAGCCGCTAGAATTGGAGCAATATTTTGTATAACTGTGTCTATAGCTTTTACTGAGAGTCCCCATAAGTCTTCAGTACCCTTCATTTTAATTGTCCGAAACGCCTTTATGATGTCTATATCATTAACTTGTTGATAACTGAATTTGGAAATTTTTAAACTAATATTTGTTCTAAGAAGATTTTCAGCATCCTTCGGTGATGATGAAAGATACTTGGTAGTATCTATAGGAATGTCAGTAAAAAAATTAGCGAGGAAATTGGCAACCGTATGCTTATCTGAAACCAGATTATCGTTAATATCTAGCGTTATTGATCTATCTCTAATTTTATTTTTACCAGTTTCAGTATTTATCATTTGCCACGTAGACTTTATTTTATTATCCGATTTTTGTATTTTATCTCTTATATATAGTGACTTAGCCTGTATACATACTTCTTTAAAAATACTTGAATATTTCCTTACATAGTTTGGAAAGTTTTCATCAAGTGTAAAGGACCTTATGTCATATAGTTCATATAAAACATCTCTACTCCGCTTTATGCCTTTAGTCGCCCAAGTATTAAATTTCAACTTATTTGGGTCAATCTCTATATGTTTAATTTTGCAAACCCTCTCAAATTCCTCATGTATACATTGGAATAAGGTATTATACATAATATTACAGCTACTTGAATCTAAAGTAATATTGCATAGTCTTAATTTTAAATTTTTGCTAAACTGGTCTAGATTTTTCTTTGATACTGATCTGAAACGAATTATAGACTTCTCTAATGTAATTTTATTATTTAATTTAACAATTTGACATTTGTGGTCAGAACGTACACCAGATACCAAGCATTTATCAATTACTTCAAAGTTTGTGACTATGTTATCGATGCAGGTAGCTGTTGTCGATGTGACTCTAGTGGGCTCAGAATATAAACAGCTAAGATTAAAAGACCTAAACAGACACAGAAGATTATTTTTATCCTGTGAATCAGATAGTAAATTTTTATTAAAATCGCCACATATAATGACTTTTTTATTGCTTTTAACTAACTTTTTAAGAATATCTTCCATACTTTTAATAAATAACTGAAAATCTGATGATGGAGGTCTATATACACATATAATATAATAAGACTGTATTTCAGTACAGGCTACCTCGCAAATTCGTTCCACAGATAAATTACTAATATCTTTCCGTTCCTTAAATTTTATACTGTTCCGCATTAGAATGAGTGCACCCCCACCCTCAGCCGAAACTCTATTATAAAAGCTAGCAACTGTATAACCATTTACACTAAAAGCCATTTTGTGTGCCTTCAACCAAGTTTCAGTAAAACATAAAATATCATTATTAAATTTTTCACTAAAAAGTTCTATATCTAGTATTTTGCCAGAGAAGCGGTTAATGTTCTGGTGAGATAAGACCAAAAAATTTTCACACTTCTCCATTGTCTCACTTAATGGTTTAAATTACTATCTAAATTAATTTTAGTAACATTACTAAAATATTGTAAAAAAAATGGCTTTGTCATACTATGTATGACTGTGTTAATATGGGTTGCTAATAAAGTAGCAATTACATTTAATGACTTTTTCAGGACATACAATGTATTCCTGGTCACCTTACAACTAATCCTAAAACTATTTATATCAAAAAATATAAATTTGTCACTATAATGACTGACCAAAAATTGTATATGGTTATTCAACATATGAATATAACTATTGGTACTGTCAGTCATATTATTTATATAAGGGAAGGCACACAATATAATCTTACTACAACTTAAATCTAACATTCTTGTAAAACTGTCTGTAATATCCTTCTTTGTGAGGTTTTTGCAATTTCCTACTAACAATGTAACGCAGGACTTATCATTATGTTTTTTATTCATTATTTTATCAACTAAATCGTTAAAGTTCAATCCAGGAATACAACAGTTGTATAAGGGAACACTTAGCTTGTTGTATAACAGTGAACCCAAGCCTTTACCTATGTCATCTGTATACAAAACTGATGTGTAATCGCATTCAGTCTGTAATGGAGAGGTACAGTTCGAGTTGATTTGAGGTGTAAGCTCTGGGTTTGTACATAGTTTCAATGGTACTTCACTGTTGATTATTGAGGTATTACACACATTAGCCAAATCTTGCATTTTACTTTTATAAGATTTGTATTTGCTGTAAGTGACTGCTAAGGATTTTTCTAATGTTTTAATCTCAGTTAGCAAGTCCTGAGTATCTTTTTCATAGATATGTTTACTATCTTCAAGTTTAATTTGATAATTTTCAAGTTTACTCAACAAAGTCCTGCGCTCATTTGTTAATTTTAGTATGTAGGATTTTAATTGGCATTTATTTAAGGACCTAATATTTGGCTGGTAGTCAACAGAGGCATCCTCAGTCAAATCTATTGTCACTGTTGGTTGTACCGGAGGATGCCTCAAATCACAACCTGCCATATCTGAAGAAGAAGACTCACTATTAATACTACTTATTTGTCTACTTTTATAACTTATCAATTCAATTTCAAGTTCATTTATTTTATTTAGTGCCTGTTCATAGAGAGATCTACATTCATCAAAGGACTCCACCTCCAGCAGCAGCCTGTCACGGTGTTCAATGGTAGCTTCTAAGTTTTTTGTAATTTTTACTAATTCCCTTTTTAGTAATGTGTTGTTATCGACAATAATTTTAATTTCCACTTCATTGTCCTCATGCTCTTGCTCTAGTTTTTGACATTGGTCTTTGTATGTCTGTAAGTCTCTGAGCGCCGACCTCAATTTATGTTCAGCAACCTGAGCTGCGGCCATACTGCGGGTCTGCATGTTGGTAATGAGGACAAGAATGGGCTGAAAGTAAAGTTAAAAAAGGTGAACAGAGTACTACTTAGAAATAGGTAAGTTCAATGACAGATGAAGTAAACAGAGACAGGAGTTATTTAGTAATTAAAGAATAAGAATTGAAATAAGGTAAAGAAGTATATAGGACCTTCTTATATCTGTTTAAGTATGTTATATAAATATAGTAGGTCACTTATTGCAAGGTTATTTTACTTTAACAACACAATATAACAGTTATTAATTAATTAAATAGTTTTGCTGGGAGTTTTAATGTTATATTTGTTTACCCCCAGTTTTATGATTTTACAATAAATTGCTACCTAATTATAGTTCGAAATATCATTAAACTAAACTATGGGGAGTGGGCAAAGTATTACTGTGTGTTTGTGAGTAATGTAGTTATGTTTTTGTCTGAGGCCAATTGTTTCAATCGTCGAATTCGCTTCCACTATACGTCAAGGGAATTGAGACAGAATGTGGCTAGTGTGTGGATGGACGTGGCTCACAATGTGAGTCAAGTAAATGTTTGTTGAATGTAATCGTCAAATCTTAGTAAACAAGTTATACTCGCCGGGATTATGACTGATAATAATTCCAATAAACAAATAATTTCAGGATAATGAACTCAAGCGTTGACAGCTGGCTGTTGACAGATCCTCCGATTTTGGTTATTTTACTTTGGATTTACACAGTTTTATTGCAGTAATATGTTCGTTTTACGTTATTATATACTTTAACACGATATTTTACACGTTTTATTGTTAAATTACATTAATTTTAAATAAAAATCTTAGGAGTAAAATTTATGACAACCGTTGGGCTGTGTTGCCAGCTATGTGTGTGCTCATTGGAAAGACTCACGTGTTTTTTCAATATTAGTACACAAACGCTTCGATTTTTAGTAGCATAGCATATATCTATACTGAAATATATATAAATCTGAAGAGTTTTTTTGTTTACTAGAACGTGCTAATCTCAGGAACTATTGGTCCAATTTGAAAAATTCTTTCAGTGTTAGATAGCTTATTTATGGCGGAAGGCTATAGGGCATGCTTAATTATGATGTTCTGACGGAAACGGGAGTTATGCGGGTGGAACCGCGCATGTGAAGCTAGTAAATAATAATAATGCAGAAGAAAAAAAGCTTTCGACGCGTAAATAGACAAAAATAAATATAACGTAAATAAAATCGGTTTTTTTTTTCTTATATTCATGAAAAGAAATTAGTGTCACCTATGTAGCCGACATTCAGATGTTCAATACTCAAAATTCATAGCATATAAAAAACAAAATTTCTCACGATCCTTTCCTAGATTCTCACGCCGGACAAGAAAATCTTTGTAAAGATTCTAAGATTTCTTTTCGGGTCTGGATGGCTAAAAGAGTACCCTCCGTGCCCCGTAAAGCACGTGAAGCCGTTGGTCCCGATTGTTATAACATCATCTATAACAAACGTATACCAGTGAGCGGGCAGCAACGTTTCCTTGTGTGTTTCAAAATTATACTGCGGTCACCAACCCGCCTGCCAAGCGTGGTGACTATGGTAAAAGCCCTCCCTCGGCCGGAGAGCCATGTTCAGCAGTGGACTTAATACGGGCTGATGATGACTCGGTCTTTCGCCCTCCGCATTCAGTGTACACCAGCTACCCATTTCGGATCATCTAAGGAAGCTTGTTCCATATACTGCAAATTTTTTAAATACAAACCTTCATATCAATTATTCCAAACAAACCCAATTAAACCGGACACCGAATAACTTTGAAGCGAAGTTGCTTGGCATACTTCCGTTACTCATTAGAAAATCCGATGCAATGCACTTCTTGAGATTCTGCATTTAGTATAAGTGGATTTTGCTGCAACCAAAATGACCTAAGAAAATACTACCGACAGTGTAAAAACAGCTCTATCACTAAGTAATAAGGTAGTATTTAAACTGACATATGGAGTACTGTTACGGTGATTAAGCTTAAACATAGAAGTAGATCATGATAGTAGCTTGTATACCTGATAGTTCTAACGATGCCTTTAAAGGTGCTTGGTGTTGGATCAAGAACTATTTACACTAATATTAACAGCTGAATAGTTTGTTTGTTTACTTGAACGCGCTTATCTTAAGAACTTTTTTTTTCAGACGGATATATGTAGTTAGCCTCGAGGCTTTTGCTACTTTACCGGGCATAAAGGCGAGCAGAGCTCCAGCCTAGAGAAATGGTTTAAACACTACAAATTAAGCAACCTGCGCAAGAGAGCGTCCCCTGTGGGGCTTGGACCTCGGCTCAGGGCGGTCGCTGAAGGGCTTAAGAACTATTGGCATAAAAATATTTTAGTGTTAGATAGTTCATTATTCAAAGAACGCCCTAAAATATATTTTAGTATCTATGAAGTTACCACGAGCTTGGGCTTGTAATCAGTGCAGGCCACCAATCAGTAGCTATCTGATCACTGCCTGGCTAAGGGTTAAGTACGAAATAATTTCGATCATTTTGACTAGCTTCCCGCGCGCGGTTTCACTCGCGTAACTGAAGTTCCCGTGATAACTTCATACTAAAATATAGCCTAGAACGTTCCTTGACAAAATTAAATGGACTATCTAACACTGCATTACAATAATCAGTCATCAACAGCCCATTTACGAACATGGACCTCCTCTTTACAAGTCTTGGCAGGTCAGGGTCCTTGAGGGATATTGCCACAATCACCACGCTTGGCAGACGGATTGTTGATCGCAGTAATATGGTAAAGAACCTTGAGCTGATAGTTTCTACTGCCTATCCATCAGCTGTATGCAATTTAGTCACACACGGAAAGACATGGGGTGGTCTATTCTGAGCCGGAAACGACACGGCATAAGGGTTTGTAATAAATTTCAATACCAATGAATTCTAGTTTGATGCCTGACCAAGGGATAAATATGAAAGGCGTAGGGAAACTAACTTAATTTTGTCACACTACGCTAACAAACATGTTTTTTTCCACAAATTAAGTGCACAACCTTTACAGTCTAGCGTATATATAGCAGTCGATAATTGTATTCTTAAGCCTTGATCGACGAGCTCCCCGTCACCCACAACACCCGTAACACATGTGAAACAAGCTTGAGGGTCGCGCACGCCTAATATGGTGTCGACCTCATTCTCGTTGAGGTAATATATTTTTTTATGTTAAGTTTATTTATTTATTTATTAAGGGACAAGCTTCCAGACAGCCGTTGGTTCCGGTTGTCTAACAACATCATTCAAGGAAGCGTGCTGTCAGGATTTATGTCATCGGTGATTGTAATATGATCGTCTACTGACTAAAAATGTGTTTTATATAATGAAATGAAAGAATTTATAGATATTAAGTTGTTTTTTTTTTCGACGGGCTTAATATGAAGTTAGCCTCGATACGTTTGCTACTTCACCGGACCTAAAGGCGAGCAGAACTCCAGCCTTAATAAATGATTTAAAAACTACAAACTATGTAACCTGCGCAAGAAGGCGTCCCCTGTGGGATTTGGACGTCGGCTCAGGGCGGTCGCTGGCTGGATTTATTTTTTATTTTTTTAGGGAAGCTTTGTGCAACTCACCCACTCGTAACACAAGCATTTTAGCTTAGCACGAGGGGTTAATAAGAATACTAGTAGCCTGCAAAAATCTGCTAGTAATCTTTATATCTTCTATCTTTTCGGACTTCAGGGTTACGAGGGCATCGGAAGGTTCAAAACTAATTCATATTGCTGAGAAGGTGTAGTAGCAAAAAAAAAAATCACGGTCTGACTATCTAATTCTTACCAGTACACACAAACAGCATTATTAACAACTAGTCCCGCGCCCGGTTGCACCCGCTTAGCTTCACTTATTATACATTTAAACCTTCCTCTTCAATCACTCTATCTATTTAAAATACCGCATCAAAATCCGTTGCACAGTTTTATAGATGTAAGCATATAGGGGCAGACAGACATCGGGAAGCAACTATTTTATATACTATGTAGTGACGAGGAACATCTAGAGTCATCATCATCATCAGCCCGTATAATGTCCACTGCTGAACATGGGCTTTCGCCCGAGGGAGGGTATTTGCCATAGTCACCACGCCTGGCAGGTGGGTTGGTGACCGTAGTATTATGTCGTAACACACAAGGAAACGCTGCTGCCGGTTCCCCGATATACGATTATTAGAGATGATGTAATAACAATCGGGACCAATGGCTTAACGTGCTCTCCGAGGCACGGAGGGTAGTCCCGCAACCAACCAGACACGGAAAGAAATCTTTGAATTTATATATTATGTATATATACACAAAGATTTCCTGTCCACGACATCCGAGATTTAAAGCGAGCAAAAGATCGCTACGCTACGAAGATTGTCACCATGTCGTACATCTTGAGTAGAAAACATAAACCCTCTAAAGCTAAAGGTCCGTTACTCATCCATTGTTTATTCGCAGCAATCAAAGCAACAAAAAGTCTAATATTATAATATATTATTCAGTCGGCACTTGTCTTAATTTCATGATCATGTTGTATTTTTCTTGGATGCTTTTATATTTCGGAGTTTACTGCCTTAGGGTTGTTTTAGACTTGTGGTGATTTTGTTACAGACATTCCTTTTATTTTATCAATGTCGTCTATCTTAATCTCTATCTATTTCATCATCAGCCCGTATAACGTACACAGCTGAACAAGGGCCTCTTCCCGGGGGAGGGTATTTGCCATAGTCACCACGCATGGTGACCGCAGAATTATGTTGTAACACACAAGGAAACGTTGCTGCCCGTTCCTTGATATACGATTATTATAGATGATGTTATAACAATCGGGATCAACGGCTGAACTGAACGTGCTTTCCGAGACAAGGAGGGTAGTACCTCAACCAACCAGACCCGGAAAGAAATCTTAGAATTTACACTAGGATTTCTTGCCCGGCGTGTGGATCGTAACCACGGCCTCGGAGGTCGTGGGTTCGTTCGATTTATAGCGAGCCAAATACCGTTACGCTACGGAGGATGTATAATATAATAGTTTTTGTATGTACTTATATATAAAAACTATTTATTTATACTAATATTATAAAGCGGTAAAGTTTGTAATCATTTGTGAGATTGTAAGGGAAAATATCTGAATCTACTGAAACGACGTTACTTATTCTTTTACCAATAGAAAATCACACCATTTATGAGTGTCATAGATTTTAAGTTAAGGTTTCCACGGAAACAGGATCTACGCGGAACAGCAAGTACCTAATAATATTTGGTCATTTGTAAAACACCGGTAACATCTCAGGACTATATTACTAACATCATAAACAACAACTTTTGTTCTTCGACTTTTTACATAACATAAAACATTTACCAAAAACAAACCTTCAATATTTCGTTGTCCTATCTAACACATTTCAACTCTGTATTCCCCGCTCCCCTCGCTATTGTCGGTACTATCGTTTTCTTTTGCTTCGCATAGACTTTGTAACATTTAGAGCGTTGAATTTAAATATTTTTATTTTTGTGTGTAAATCTGATGAAGTAAAATATGATGAATTTTTAAAAGTCATAGAACAATAGTTGTTGATTATGATGTTAGTAACGTAGTCCTGAGAGGTTACCGGTGTTTTACAAATAACCCTGAAAAAGCTGAATAGTATGTTTGATTGAACGCGCTAATTTCAGAAACCACTGGTCCGATTGGAAAATTATTTCAGTTGAGGGTAGTCTATTTATCGAGAAAAGCTATATTCAACTACCTAGTAACCATAAAGTACAATCATTTTTCAATGACAAAAAATGGATTATCCGGTCGTTTGCTTCGTGTGCGAAAAAGCTTATTGCTAACTTTATAACGCGAGAGCTTACAATCAGCTCTTAAGCGAACAAATTAAACTCTTACACACACGAACAAAACGACATATGCAGTCATAAAATACAGTCACATGAAAATAGTAGACAACGCAACACTATTTGTTACCAGTGTATTATAATATATAAAATATTGCGTTGCGTTGTCTACTATTTTCTTCCAATGCCCTCGTAGACCCGAAGTCCGAGAGGCCCGCGAACTGTAAAGTAGAGCGACAGTTGCACAAAAGTCCCCTAAAGAAACTAAAAGCCATAATCCCTCAATCTCCCCGTCAGCGACCGCCCTGAGCCGAGGTCCAAGTCCCACAGGGGACGCCCTCTTGCGCAGGTTGCTTAGTTTGTAGTGTTCAAACCATTTATCTAGGCTGGAGCTCTGCTCGCCTTTATGCCCGGTAAAGTAGCAAAAGCATCAGGGCTAACTACATATTATGTTCATCCAAAAAAAAAAAAAATCTACTATTTTCATATGTATTATACAATATAATATATAAGGCTTGAATAGGTTTTGCGTACCTTTTTTATAGTTTTTTTTTTAAATGACTAGGATTTCAAAGAATAAAGATAACAGCGATCCTTGGGCGATCGGTGACGTGCAGACTCTGACGCGTCCACTTCAAAAGTACAAGATGGCTGCTCGTTTGACAGAAATAAATTTAGCGTCACCGTCGCGCCAAAACGTTTTAACATTATTATTATAATTATTATCCTACCGTACCAATATAATAAACGCGAAAGTTTGTAAAAATGTATGAATGTAAAACTACAGAACGGATTTAGCTGAAAGTTTGCATGGGAATAGGTTATAAGCTGGATTAACAAATAGGCTACAAAGTATCACGCTCCAATCCACTGGAGGAGTACTGCAAGTTAAGTCGCGGAGGGCAGCTAATATCATAAATCGCTTGATTTCGAGCTTGATTGTGAGCATACCTTTAGCAAATAATTACATTGCTCCCAAGTTTCTACATAACGTCGGAAAATTCAGTCTCTTGTTAGGATTTTCTTAGGACTGTGTGTAAATTAGTTAATTAATTGATAGCTGGAACTGTATTGGGAAGCCTTTATTGGGAATTATATTGAAACTGATAGGAATCGAGTTCAGTAGAATATATGGAATATATTGTTGTCGGTGCGGTATTGAAATACAATTTTGGGTTTACATATATTTTTATTCAATTAATCATAATAATACGTATTAATTTGCGGATGAAAGTACTAGCTTTAATCGGCGGATTCTACCATGTAAGATATGAAATCTTTTTCAAGCGTATTTTATGCCGGTGTATTTATGAATCAGAAATGAAGAGATGCGCAGGATAACGAAGGTCGCTGACATAGCTCAACGGAATAGCAAGCTGAAGTGGCAATGGACAGGACACATAGCTCGAATAACTGACGGCCGATGGAGCAGAAAGGTTCTCGAGTGGTGACCACGAACTGGCAAGTGCAGCGTGGGACGACCGCCCGCACAATGGACCGATGACCTCATAAAGGTCGCAGGGAGTCAGTGGATGTAGGCCGCTAGCGATCGTTCCCGCTGGAAATCGATGTGGGCCTATGTTTTTTTTATTAAATATAGGCTTACGTTTGACCATAATCTCGCTTGATGGAAGGCAAAGATAAGGCCTAAGATGATACACGCTTGCCTAGAAAGTGTCTGTTCACTTTAGCCTTAAAGATGTCCAATCCTTAGCCGTCCGCATTATGAAAGAAGAAGCAAATTGCTTCGTGCGTATTGAAGGAATGTCTACAATAAAAGGATGAAACCACTCGCCGCGCCTAGTCGTCCGGTGATGGAAGGGTGAAGGGGGTATCAGGTTATGTAGAACCTCCGCACACTCCCCGAAATGTAACCGATAAAAAACTGATAGGCAGGCTACTCGTCTACGGTGTTCGAGGGTTTGAAGACATGCCTCCACAAGTGAGTTATTGCCTATGACTCTCTACGCTCGGCGCTCCAATGAGTCCAGAGCATCTAGCTAATAACTAGCAGACCAATCCCAAAGATGAGAACAGTATTCCATTGAGGAGCGAACTTGAGCTCTGTAAATACTTAAAAGCTGCTCTGATGTGAAGTACCGCCTCACCTTGGAGATAATGCCAAGTTTTTTGGCTGCAATGTTTGCAATGGACTCGATGTAGTGACCGAAGTTTAGATTAGAAGAGAGGTTAAGCCCTAAGAGTTCAAGATGGTCGCTGATCGGAACGGAGACATTCCGGAAAGTCGGAGTCAGTTGGAATGGACTCCGGTTCGGCAAAAAAAGACACGCCTGTGTTTTTGAGTATTAAGTTCAACAGTGAACAAACAGGCTGATGATGATGCATTTTTGAAACGACAACAGTTTTTAAGATTCTTCTTACCATGGCAGCAATAAATAGATATCGTGGAGTTTGGCTTGAATAAAGTTACAGTAAAAATTGTAAACGCTTCATCTCATCATCTTATACAACGCCATTATTTTTTTTTAATTAAAGTTTTCATCTTTATTTTACATGTTACAATTTTTGATGCTCGCCAAACTGTAGTATATTTAGTTGAGAGGCGCTCGTTTTTAAACTAACTTATTTATCTGAAATACCTATCACTACATAGTATAAAACAAAGTCGCTTACCGCTGTCTATCCGTCCTGTATGCCTAGATCTTTAAAACTACGCATCAGATTTTTTAATAGATAGAGTGATTCAAGAGAAAAGTTTATATGTATGATACATCAGCATTGTACCCGTGCAAAGCCGGGGCGGGTCGCTAGTTATTTTCTAAAACTGATATATACTAACTTAAAAATACAGTGTTAATATACATATTATTATAATAACATACCATAGCAATGTACATAACAACTTTAAAATAAAAATATAGTAGTATATAGTATATACAGTAGTACAGTACAGTAGTACAGTACAGTAGTATAGTATATAGTATATAGTATCTATTATATCTTAATTACAATTCTAAGTTACTATGCGGGACAATATAAACAGTTACAGTGTGCTACGATAGTCAATAGACGAAACACTTAGCTATATAAAGTGTAAAACTTTGTGTTCGATTTCCTGATAATTGTTATTAATCCTTAAGTGTATTTTTGGTGTTAATTGATTCGTTAGTAACTATAGTATTGAATAAAACTATTAAAAGTGATGTATATAATGGTAAATAATAAGATAAAGACGAAAATAGTGTTTTATAAAATTGTTACCTTACAGTTGAACTTTAGTCGGGCATCCCTACAAATGTAAGAAACTGGAGCAAGAAATAAATAGAAGAAACCCTCTCAAGAAGTTGTTTTTATTTTCCACGAAGAACAAACCTCAAATAGTGAATGTGGTCACACACAGTTACAATTAGGTAGGTACACTTGCAGTATTTTGTTATATTTGATGTTTGGCATGCGTGTCGTCAAAATGGCTGGCTAGAAAACCGGCGCTGCCGCAATGATCTTTTAGATTATTTATGTAGCTTAATGCTGAACCCAATGCCCATTTGGTGCATATAACTGTAGTAGAAATAATAAATTTTTATGTTTTATTTCCCTGTATGTGCCGTTAATAAATGTATTTTTTTCTTTCTTTCTATTTTGTTTATTCTTTTGATTGCAGACGAAGGTCAGCGCCCTCTATTCTAGCTTAAAAGTAAAATATTAATCCATGGAAACGCATTACCGGAGTATCAGTTATCATTGTGGCAATGCAGATCTTTTTCTATCTGTACCTGTAAATTTTTATGTAAAGCTGTTATTATGATTGAGAAACAAACATCCGAACATGACCATAAACTTTCACTTTAATAATATTTGTAGGATTTGTCGATTAAACTTTGTGGTATAAGGGCTTTATAAGGGTAAGACAACCAGATGACAACTTCCGTAGCGTAGCGGTAATTGGCTCGCTTTAATTCTCTGAGATCCTGGGTTCGATCCCCACACCGGACAAGAAATCTTTGTGTAAATTCTAAGATTTCTTTCCGGGTCAGGTTGGTTGAGGGACTACCCTCCGTGCCTCGTTAAGCACGTTAAGCTGGTCGTCCCGACTGTTACAATATCATCTATAACAAACGAACCAGGGAACGGGCAGCATCGTTTCCCCTGTGTATTACAACATAACACTGCGGTCACCAATATCCCTGCCAAGCGTGGTGACTATGGCAAAGACCCTCCCTCGGAAAGAGGCCTATGTTCATCAGTGGACGTTATACGGGCTGATGATGATGATGATGAAGGGGAAGCCAATACCTCGCCGCCATATTATATATTATGCGTTATACATTTCCCGGAAGAAAAAAAAAAGCTACGATTGTTTTTTATTGTTCTATTAGTAGAGTAAATTGATCTAAGCTAATATTTAGTAAAGGCCGATTTTACAATATTTATTTAAATAAAAAAATTGACAGCTTTTACATCAAAATTCTGTCAGAAAATTGAAAAAAATATTTCTGTGATGTTTTGTATCTGACGAATGTAAAATCAGCCTTAAACTTCTGAAACAGATAAAATAAACAAAAATAATTTTAAAAAGCAACTATTTTTAACTTTTACCTCTGCTGTAATCTTTGATGCGTTTTAAAATGTATATTGGATTCAATTCAAATTTGAGGTATAGGTACTCAAAGCCGAGACTTTCTTGGTAATCGCTTTTAATTATATGTATTATTAATTACAACTGGATTTCGGAACATAGCAGATAAGTTAATTGATTAAACTTCTGACAGGATATTGAAGCAAAACTGATAAAATATTTTCTCGTTTTACGGTTTAATTTATTTAAACTTTATGCACAACATGGTACAGAGGCGGAGTTAATGCCAAAGGCATTCACCACCCTAGGGCGATGCAGATAAATAAATGTAAGGTGCACTTTAAAGGATAAGAAATGAGATAACTGAAGGTAATACAATAATTAAATAGAATACACTGTTAAAGCGCTTGCGTTTTTGGTTTAAAATAAATCACAGCTTTACTAATTTAAAATTACATTTATTACTTTACAGTTTACTAAATTACATTGAGTTTATTTGAGATTGAGATTCGTGGACCCGTTACTCGGTTATTTCTTTGTCCTGATGCTGGCGTGGCTTGAAGGCAAGTGGCCTTCAAGCCGAGACCTCGGCCGCATCAGTCCGCCTTCCTCGTCGACCCCCCGCGTGCCGCCTTCCCGTTGCTCGGAGCTGCGCTGCCACAGGCCGCGCAGAGTAGCGTGATATCACGCGCGTCCTATTGGCCGCAAGAATGGCGCGTTGTATAGTGATTGGCTAACACCGGGCGGCGCGACCATAGCTCTGGATTGGCGCGCCAGGTGGCGCGCTCGTCGCTTGCTGCACGGTGTTGCCATGCGGCGAAAGCCGTAACATACACAAATACTTATATATAAACAAACTGCTTTAAAGATAGTTACATAAATAAATATCATACATATTATACAACGCTTAGTAGTAAATGTGGCACGGATCTAGTCAGATCCGCGCCACATTTGCTAAAAAGGTAGTCCTTTTTAGCCGAATTTAAATAATCAGAGTTCCTAAGGGCCTAAGCACACCACGTTTTTTTAACACGCCGTCGACGCGCGTTTTAGAAACAAAGTACTGACTTTTGTATCCATACAGGCGCGATACGCACGCAAGTCAGTACTTCGTTTCTAAAACGCGGTGTGCTTAGGCCCTAAGAATGCCTTATCAGTTTTTGCATGCAATTTTATTTATTTTATACTTTATTTATTGACTATCTATACTTATAAATAAAAAAGATTTGTATTTTTGTATGTTTGTGTATGTTTGTAACGAATAAACTCATAAACTACTGCGCTGATTTCAAAAATTCTTTCACCTTTCCAAAAAGTATTCCGATAAGTCTCCCATGACACAAGAATTGATGTCAAACTGAACTTAGACGAAAATACTTAATGAACCCAGTTTGCACAAACCAGACACACACAGCACCATACTTCGTGAACAACTTTCCGAAAAGTATTCCGCTACACATTTCCTCGTAGCCGTGTTAATATATCGGTATACGTTTACAAAAGAAAGCCGATACCCTTTACTTAAATTACACGAAGCAGTAATTTACTAAAACGTGTACAAACAACTTTTTTTTTGTGTCAAAAAGTCAACACTGACTCTAGGGAAATAATCACCTGTTTCGTGAGGGACTTTAGAACTAACTTTCACTGGTTCACCAGGTCTGAGAAGCAACTATCGTAACAACTGAGCCACCGCTGCAGTCGAATTGAATGAGAAGACTTCATAAATAATTACAAATTATGGTCCACGCACCTCCTTAAGCGTGAATTAAGCAGATACAACGTAAGGCTAAGACGTGGACAGACGCAGCGGAGACGCTAGACGAAGGCAAGTCACACGAGCGTCATGGTGCAGACGTCCGTATCTGCATCACGACGCTTGTGTGTAGTCCACGACACGTCGCTTACCTACCTACGTGTGTAGGCGACGCGGACGTGTTATTGTATAATTTGTGGGGTCTATCAATCAGTGTCATAACTATGGCAATTAATGGCAAAGGCTCAAAGGTAGACAAGAGTGTAATTAAACCAATTTTGGTTCAAAGAAAAGACCTTGAGAAATGACATAAGCTATCTTCTGTCGCGTAAACTGCCAAGCAACGTAATTATTACACGTGGAGAAAATTGCCGGAAAGACTAGTTTCATATATTTAAAAGCGCCTTCTTACTTAATTAAAGATATACAAACACAGAAAGAACGAGTTCCTTTTCATTACTTCACATATTTATGGCAGAAAGTCGGGAGCTGTATCATGAAAAATGGAAAGTAATACAGCATTAGCTTCATAAAGTAGCCAGCGAAAGCTAAGATTCGTATTACTATGTAGGTTTATCGCAACACGGGAAAGTTCAGCATATTTTTTTCATTTTACTCATGAGCACCTACTTATTTAAAACGGCAAAAATCTGTACTAAAATTATAAAACTGAAGGGTTTGCCTGCTTGGTCCGATAAAAACAAATCTTTTAAATATACATAGCCCATTTATCGAGGATTTATAGAGGAAAGTTATTTATTATAACGCTCAGACCAATTGGAGTGGAACACCAATGAAGACTGTTCCAAATTTGGTTTTAGCTTAATGTAACTATACCACGCGAACGAAGTCACGGGCAGAAGCTAGCTTCTGCCCGTGACTTCGTTCGCGTGGTTCAATAAATGAAATAAAATAAATGTATTACGGTTGATAGGGGACGTCGTAGTATCGTGGTAAGTAACTTTAAAACAATAGATGCTGCTGCCTATCAATCAGATGTATGTTAGTGGCCACTAACATACATACATCTGATTGATAGAATAGGCCACTCCATATCTTTCCATGGGTGTCAAAAGAGGCATCTTACCATCTTTTTTTTCTATTTGTTGTCCGGGGGAAATTCATTAACGCATTCCCACTGCCGCTGCAGCGTATTCGCGCGCTGCCGGTGGGATATGTGGGACTCGCCCTCTTTGTAGTGTGGTAAACTAAACTCACACCTCGAGGATAGGACCCTACACCACCAAAACCCCCCGGATACTGCTTCGATCCGCCGTTGGCGGGGGCCGGGTACGCATGAGCAATCCGGCCCCCCGACGGCACCTGCGGTTAATATGGTACCGCGGGATCTCCTGGGCCACACTGACTGTGGCCCATTTGCCCAATTATAGGGACGCTCGGAGTGTAGAGGCGTCCCTACTCCTCAGAGGGAAAACAACATGGCAATATCTACACAGTCAAACAAAACAAAACTTAAACCAAAAATCCAAACTATCGGCATCGGTTTTAAACGTACAATAAATTCCATACACACAATAGGTGTAATAAATAACATTAACATATTCACTTCACCAAGAAAATATACGGAACTATACGTTTTCCAAAATATTACCCATACCATTATGTAGTAAAATTAAGTGGCTCGCTTCTATAGCATTGAAAACGGCGTTTCCTGTGCAAACGATGCATAAATATGCTTTAACGTCAAATTCTATGACTACTGGGAATGCCACAGAATACTAATGTAAACAGTAGGGACATGCTTTGTTTCAGATTTTTATTAACAGATCCAGTGTCAATAGATCTAACAAAGACTTGGTCTTATTCTGCGTTGAATACCTTAACTATAAATTAGTTCTGTCTCAATAATTATCATTTAATCTTATTGAGTAAAAATAAAATAAGTAATAACCGTTTAACCGTTTGGGAAAAAATAAATGAAAATAACTGGACTAAAACCCTGCGTATTTAATTTTGTCTATTTGAGTTTGTTTCGCCGGACCGTCTCATGTGGGCCGTGTTGAAACCGATGGTAGAGTAACCCACTGAGTTTGTTACACTGGATCGTCTCAGTTGGGGCGCATTGGATCTGGTGGTAGCATTTAAGCGCGTCCGTCGTTGTATGCTCATGGTCCAACCAAATAATGACAATTGTTTTGGCATAATATTGACAAAACAAGCATTTTGTGGCGCTAACAACAATACAGGGTTATTTGTTAAACACCAACAACCTTTCAGGGGGTAAAAGTACTGATGATAATAAACAACTTTTACTATGGGACCAATCCTGAAATCGAGAAAAAAAACAGCTGTTCCATACATGTTCCCTTACCCCGACAAAATATATGGAACAGCTGACTTTTCTTTCGCGATTTCAGGAGTGGTCCCATAGTAAAACTTGTTTATAATCATCAGTACTTTTACCCCCAGAAAGTTTGTTGGTGTTTTAAAAATAATCCTGTATAAATAAATTATAATAATAAATTTATTTTATATAATCATAATAGGTATATAAATAAATAACAAGTGTAATTTATTATTTTTGATAAATGAATTTTCCAATTAATGTTTGACTATTTAAGTGCCTGTAATTGGTTTAAGGATTTTTTATTTATTTATAACGTTCATTATTGAATGTTTTGAGTAAATGGTTAACCCACGCAGCTCTATAATTTATTGTATAAAAAATATAATTATGTTTTCCATTTTACGGAATTCCTTCACTGACGTAATCAGAGTACATTACACTATTTCCTATAAAAGGTTAGGCTTATATTTTGCGAGTACCATATAGTATAAAAATAGCGAGCATTTTTCGGAGAATATTTCGTAGGCATCAAATACATAATATACGTGTTTTAACTCTGCCTTCCTTCGGTTTTATGTTCCAAAGCTGTTGGAAAGCTACCAATATTTTTCGCTGTGTATATTTTACTTGAAGTTATGTATGTGAATAATTAAGTTTTAGTATCTGTACTAATTTATTCACATCTATACAATGTATATATAAAGCAATAAAATCCAATGGTATGTTTGTAATATAAAAATAGCAGCAATGTACGAAACGTGTTATTGTAAGTATACTTTTTTTTGTTGTCCGGGGGGAAATGCATACGCCACTGCAGCGTATTCGCGCGCTGGCGGTGTGGTATGTGGGACTCGCCCTCTCCATAGCGTAGTATGCTAAACTCCACGAGGAGAGGACCCTACACCACTAAAACCCCTTAGACACTCCTTCGATCCGCCGTTGACGGGGGCCGGGTACGCATGAGCAATCCGGCCCCCCGACGGCACCCGCGGCCAATATGGTACCGCGGGATCTCCGGGGCCACACTTACAGTGCGCCCATTTGCCCAATTATAGGGCGCCCGGAGTGTAGAGGCGTCCCTCATCTTCAAGGGTCAGCCTCGAAGGGAGCGGGGCCCATGTCCCCTACTCCCCGAGGCCGATCCTAGGGCGGTAGGCGGCGGGTTTCGGCCCGCCGCCGACGGCCAACACGCCGTCTGCAAAGCGGGTGGGCGGAGGGATCTACTTCCCTCTCCCGCTACGCGGCCTCCTTCTGTGACATTACTTGTCTACAGAAGGAGTCAACCGCCTCACTTTGTCTTCAGAAGGAGGCCCAGGTATACTAAAGAATATATATAGCTGAAGAGTTTATTTGCTTAAACGCGCTAATCTCAGGAACTTCAGGCAAAATTCTAAAATCTTTCAGCCCATTTATCGGGGAAGGCTTAAGGTTATATTAAATTGTAAACTTCCTACGGGAACATGAGTTCCCGGGAAGTTAGTGTGATATACTTTAAATTTAATGAAAATACTCTTTATTTAACATCATAATCATCATCATCATCATCATCATCAGCCCGTATAACGTCCACTGCTGAACATGGGCCTCCTCCCGGGGGAGGATATTTGCCATAGTCACCACGCTTGGCAGGCGGATTGGCGACCGCAGTATTATGTTGTACTACACAAGGAAACGCTGCTGCCCGTTCCTTGATATACGATTATTATAGATGATGTTTTAAGTATCGGGACCAACGGCTTAACGTGCTTTCCGAGGCACGGAGGATAGTCCCTCAACCAACCAGACCCGGAAAGAAATCTTAGAATTTACACAAAGATTTCTTGTCCGGTGTGGGGATCGAACCCACGACCTCCTAAACTTAAAGCGAGCCAAATACCGCTACGCTACGAAGGTTGTTTATTTAACATATAGGAACATTATACCAATTAACATAAAATGTAAAGAAAAATAAATCGTAAACCACTCCTTGTACTTACTACAAAGGTTGTTCAGCGATTTTTTTCAAACAATATGGTGAGAAAAGCCTTTTTTTTTTTTTTTTTTCTTGTCCGCGGGGAAATGCATTGACGCATTCCCACCACCGTTGCAGCGTATTTGCGCGCTGGCGGTGGGATATGTGGGACTCGCCCTCTCCATAGCGTGGTATGCTAAAGTCATACCACGAGGAGAGGACCCTACACCACTAAAACCTCCCGGACACTCCTTCGATCCGCCGTTGGCGGGGGTCGGGTACGCATGAGCAATCCGGCCCCCCGACGGCACCCGCGGCCAATATGGTACCGCGGGATCTCCAGGGCCACACTTACAGTGGCCCATTTGCCCAATTATAGGGACGCCCGGAGTGTAGAGGCGTCCCTACTCCTCATGGGTCAGCCTCGAAGGGAGCGGGGCCCATGTTCCCCACTCCCCAAGGCCGAGCCTAGGGCGGTAGGCGGCGGGTTTCGGCCCGCCGCCGACGGCCAACACGCCATCTGCGAAGCGGGTGGGCAGAGGGATCTACTTCCCTCTCCCGCTCCGCGGCCTCCTTCTGTGACATAACTTGTCTACAGAAGGAGGCAACCGCCTCCCACGACCTCTCGCTTTGAACCATCTTCGAAATGATGGTCGGCAGCGAGAGGTCGTCTCCCACCACGCCAACGAGCTCCTCCCGCTCGTTGGCCCACGCCGGACACTCCACCACCGTGTGCTGCGCCGTATCGTCGGCACAGTCACAGTGGTGACAGCGAGTGTCCGGCTCTCTCTGCGCCACGTTGCACAGGTAGTGGCCGAAGCAGCCATGGCCTGTTACTACCTGTGCAACGTGGTAGGTGACGTCGCCGTGACGGCGACCGGCCCACTTTTTTAGATGGGGCCGAATCGCCTCCACCGTACGCAATCCGCTCCGCGGCGCGGCCTCTAGCCGCTCCTGCCATTTCCGGAGGGTTTGGCGACGGATCTCAGTCCGCCACCGTGCAACACCCTCCGGGAAGGGGTCGCGGTCAGAACGCGCCCCCTCACACCTCCGCCGGTACGCGGCGGCCAAAACCTCCGCCTCCAGGTCCCACGGAGGGGATGGTGAGAACAGCCTGCTATACTATTTCCATTTCTTTATTTTCTCCATGACAGTTCTAATTTGATAGTACTAGTGTTGTGTGACTAAATAAGTAATGATATCGATCGCATATATTTATTATATTTTGAACAAAGAAAAATACAACACGAACATTCAAATATATTTTTTCATGTTCACTATCACTCAATGGCCCACCGCCATTGTGTTTGTTTATATAATATTAGTTAATAAATTTGTACAAAGTGTCCGGCAGTAGTTTTGTTTCTTACACTTTGTAAATAAATATCGGGTCTGTTATCGTGTTACGTTTATCTATAGCCCCATCCCTATCGGTTTCGGTTCGGTATAACCTTGTACGTGTGAAAGCGTCTTATGGTATATTAATAATGCATACATAATGTAAAAAAGACGCCCATTCAAGTTTACCATAGGAGCTGTCATCGAGAAAGAATTGGAAATAGTATAAGATGGATGGAACGATTTCATTGGGTGACAACTGGAGTTCAAAATTATAACATTAGGTGCCGTTATTAAAAACTATCGTCTCGTGTAGTTTCACCCACGTAGATCCGCTCCCGTGAAAACCTTAACCTTAAATAGTGCACTCAGTTTATGTTTATAAAGACTAACAAAAATATAAGGCATCATTTACTCAAGATATTCTACAAAGTATTGAGATTCTAATACTTTAAATGAACGTATAAATGCAATCCTCTTTCTCTCCAAAGTGTTCCGCTCTTGATAATTTACGAAAGGAACAATAATTTATACCAACTGATTTAAATTTATGCTAGCTAATGAAACAAACAGCAGAAATGGCTGGAGACTGTTTAAATATTTATCTTCATTGATGCCGGTATCTGTGATTGTTGTTTGTTTATGAATATTGTCGTAGTTTGCTGCAAATACCCGCTAATTAGAAATGATGTATGAGTAAACTGACTATATTTGATGACAAAAAAACAATTGAAAAGAAAACTAGCAGTCGTATTGTTAAAAAGAATAAAAAAATACTCATTTGCATATTTAAATGTAGAGCTCGGAAGCATAAGGTTGGATGTGCCATTATACGTCAGAAACATTCGTCGTATGCACTTACGGCACTTACGACTATATGCTTTTGAAGTATATAGTACATCTGTTCTTATGCTTCTTAGGTCTAGGATTATGTATATTTCCTGAGCAAAAGAGACCACGAAATTGTATGAAATTTTTAAATAACTGCTTAGTGCTAATTTTCTTGACGAATTTGTATTCGTAAATATACATTAGTCAGTCTGTCATATAGATTTATAGGACAATAAATCTGCCCTCTTCAATGCAAACGCAGTACTTGCAAAATCGCGACTACGAGATAAACGCGGTAAACACATTTTTGGGCAAGTACGGCGTTTCCCGTTAATTAAAAAACCTGTTTCTCATAAAAAAATAAATGATTTTAATTTTCTTTTTTATAGATTAGTGTCCTGAAATGACATTTACGCAAAAAAAGTGAAAATCTCAAAAATGTTCATTACTGCAAGTACAATTAGCAGGGCAGAAATCTATAGGAGAGATCGTCATGGGGTCGTCAACAAAGCCTATTGGTACCTTACAAGTAAACGTTAAATTATTTATTAAGTAAGCTAAATTACAACACGTGAGTTTGATTGAACGTTAAACCAATTACCAGTTTAGATTGCCGGGTGGTTTCCGGCTTAGTAGACCACACCATATCTTCCCATGGGTGTCATAACCACTAACTACGGGACGTACATCTGATGGATGGGCAGCAGCATCTATTGGCTCAAAGTTACTTGCCATCTTACTGTGAATACCAATCTGCCTGACAAGTTTGATGATTATTGCAATCTTCTTTAACTACCGTGGTTAGTCCAGGTCTGTATAAAGGAGGCCCATGTTCAGCAGTGGACTTAAACGGGCTGTTATAGAAAAGTAAAAGTAAAGTGAATAATACATGGTTATTAACATACATGGTGCTACTGCTTTCGTAGTCAGTGTATAAGTAGATTGGAGTGAAATTCTTATACAGGGCTATTTTTATAACATTAACAACCTTTCAGGGGGTGTAAGTACTGATGATTAAATAAGCAACTTTTACTATGGGAACAAACTTGAAATCGCGAAGAAAAATCTGCTGTACCATACACTTTGTCGACGTAAGTGAACATAATACGCTTCTTTGAATCCGCGGCTCAACATCCAAACCCGTTGGTTGTTGCAGCATCCGACTATAGGCCTTTGCCTACAAAGCGTCGTAAACACCGTCGGCCTCGGGGCGTCCTAGACGACCCGGACGACGAGATCACAACTTACCAACTAGCAGTACAGAGACTGCAAGAAACTAGCACCACTACACAGAGACCACTCTATTCGACCTGCCGGAGAAGAGTGCACCCGCGAACGCGACGCGTCCCCCCTCACCCTCCCGACCCTTAGTTTGCTAAGAACCTTCCGATGCCCTCGTAGACCCGAAGTCCGAGAAGCCCGCGAACTGTAAAGTAGAGCGACAGTTGCACAAAACTCCCCGAAAGAAACGAAAAGCCATAATCCCTCAATCTCCCCATCAGCGACCGCCCTGAGCCGAGGTCCAAGTCCCAAAGGGGACGCCCTCTTGCGCAGGTCTTAGTTTGTAGTGTTTAAACCATTTATCTTGGCTGGAGCTCTGCTCGCCTTTATGCCCGGTGAAGTAACAAAAGCCTCAGGGCTAAGTATATAGGTCCATCCGAAAAAAAAAAAGTGAACATAAATGTATGGAACAGCTGTTTTTTTTAACCCTGTATAATATATTAAATTCACTGCTTACTATCAGGTTATATGCATTTTGTTGAAAGTTTGTTGAGGTTTTTGGGTTAAGTGTAGAAAAATTGTGTCTGGTTTGGTTGGAACATAGTCAGTAACAGTACGTTAAAATATTAACTAACGCAGCAATTCAGGATAGTCGAATTAAATCGCTATTATTTTAAATAATAAATCAGTATAGCTGCAAAGTGCGAGTCGGACTCGCGTATAATGGGTTCCGTATTATTAATTAAACAACATTAGACATTGTTATTTCTATGGAAATGGATTAATATCGCGCTAAAACGTCAATAAAATCACGTAAGTATTTGTGAGAGAGCACTTCTCAAACATTCGTTTTATTTTCATTTAATTATTCATTTTTTAAGTGAATATACAACTAATTATTCTGTGAATTTTTCAAGCGTCTACCTGTTGCCGTTAATATTGACAGACTATCACGGTTCATGAGATAAAACCTGGTGACTGACGGACACCGGAGTCTTACTAAAACATTCCCGTTTTAAAAACAGGCGTGATTTTTAGAGCGAATATAGTATTCGTATGTTGCAACGGTAACCGCAAGAGCAATTAATCATATATCTGTCAAAGTAGGAAATAACGGAAATGAACGAGATTTAAATAATTCCACATGCAATGTGTTCCTCGGTCAGCACTAGTATTACATTCATATTCACGTATGAATGATGATAAATTTATTATTCTTCTTCCCCTCCCGACCCTTCGTTGGCTAAGTACCTTCCGATCCCCTCGTAGACCCGAAGTCCGAGAGGCCCGCGAACTGTAAAGTAGAGCGACAGTTGCACAAAACTCCCCTGAAGAAACTAAAAGCCATAATCCCTCAATCTCCCCGTCAGGGACCGCCCTGAGCCGAGGTCCTAGTCCCACAGGGGACGCCCTCTTGCACAGGTTGTTTAGTTTGTAGTGTTTAAACCATTTATCTAGACTGGAGCCCTGCTCGCCTTTATGCCCGGTGAAGTGAAAAAATATGTCCGTCCGAAAAAAAAAAAAAAATTCTTCAACAATTCTTGACTTTCAACGGGTCATTGAAGTTCTCTTTTGAATATGAACCTCTACTTAATAGATCTTGGAAAGCCAGGGTGGTTGAGGGATATTGAACCATTGATTTCCAGAGGGAACGATCGCTAGCGGCCTGCAACCACTGACTCCCTGCAACTTTTATGAGGTCGTCGGTCCATCGTGCAGGCGTTCATCCTACGCTGCGCTTGCCTGTTCGTGGTCTCCACTGGAGAACCTTTCTGCTCAATCGGCCGCCAGTTCTTCGCGCTATGTGTCTTGTCCATTGCCACTTCAGCTTGCTAATCCGTTGAGCTATGTCTTTGTTAACTTATTTTTGTTTAACACAAAATAGTATAATGTAGTGAAAAACAGTATATCATCATGGGCCTTTTTACATCTTAAACATATGATTTAAACAGCGTCTCAAGAGTTTAAGCACTTGCGTTTGTGACTAAATAATCCAATACGGGATCCGCAGCAGCGACCGCATCTATTGCAAGTTAGGTTCTGAGTGTTGGAGGAGGATGCTGAGATGTCAGTTCTATTATGCCTGCGTTCACGTTTTTGGGCCAGCACCGCCAACCAAGTAATGTCGTGAGTTTTAAGACCGTTTCACGTTTTTAGTGAAAAACAGTATAATTATATATTATGATCAATATACATATATATACTGTTTTTAACGGTATAGTTGTCAACTCTAGACAGGGTCCATAATTGGTACCACATTTTATTATAATATTAAAGGACTTATAAATACATTGTGAAATGCAATAAAGTATTGTGTATTGAGCCAAGAACTCCAACCCTGAAGGCATTTTATTGTTTTTCGATAAAAGCATATTTGAATACATCATCATCATCATCATCAGCCCGTATGACGTCAACTGTTGAACCTGGGCCACCTACCTGGGAGGGTATTTTGCCATAGTCACCACGCTTGGCAGGCGGGTTGTTGGCCGCAGTATTACGTTGTACCACCCAAGGAAACGCTGCTGCTCTTTCCTAGATATCGACTATTAAAGATGATGTTATAACAATCGGGACCAACGGCTTAACAACCTTTCCGAGGCACGTTATAGTCCCTTAACCAACAAGACCCGGAAAGAATATCGGCATCTTATAATTTACACAAATATTTCCTGTCCGGCGTGGGGATCGAACGCTCGACCTCCGAGTTGTTGAATTTCAGTGGAATTTCAATACACTTTCCTCATAATATAATTGTAAACATCTGACTCTGTAGAAACTATAAACTAATTCTAGGTTTAGCTACAAACTTGGTGTGTGTTGTTTGACTTACAGCTACATGTTTCATTCCAAAGTGAAGCACAAACTCGCTTGGAATTGCACAAGCAGTAGTTTATTACTAATGCTGCACGTTCCTGTTGAATGTGGTCAGTAATTATAATTCATATTTACAATCTCTGTGGCGGTATTTACTATTTAATACGTTTTAAAATCTCGGAGGTCGTGGGTTCGATCCCCAAACTCCACCACGTTTATTATTTATTATGAGTTTAATAAGATTATAAATATAGTTTTAATTTAACACTGCTATCTAACACTGGAATAATTTTAAAAATTGGTTCCTGAGTCAAAACAAACTCTTCAGCTTTATATATTAGTATAGATTTGGCTTACCAGATATATAATATGTTTTATTCAGTTTTTTGCTTTTTCTGCCCAAACAGTGTGCATATTACTTAGAAACCACAGAAGAACTTATAATTAAAATGTTTGCTAATAAAACATTATTCACCGACAGTCAATACTAAAAGTGGCTTATAGTTAAGAAAGTAGCCAGATACAGATATCCCCCCGCCGCGTTACCTGCCACCCTAGGCTCGGTTTCGGGGAGTGAGGCTCATGGGCCCCGCTCCCTTCGAGGCCGATCCATGAGGAGTCGGGACGCCTCTACACTCCGGGCGTCCCTATAACTGGGCAAATGGGCCACAGTCAGTGTGGCCCTGATGATCCAGCTGCGCCATATTGGCCGCGGGTGCCGTCGGGGGGCCGGATTGCTTCGTGCGTACCCGGCCCCCACCAACGACGGATCGAAGGAGTGTCCGGGGGTGTAGGGTCCTCTCCTCGTGGCATGAGTAAAGCATATTATACCACCACCATGGAAAGGGTGGGTCCCACATATGCCGCCGCCAGCGCTCGGATACGCTGCAGCGGTGGGAATGCGTTTAGCCCGATATAACAAAAAAAAACGTACAGATACCCCGATAAATTCAACTGACTTATGTTACTAACTGTACCACAGTAGTTGTACACTCCAATGTACTGGTTTGTGCAATCATCGTATATTTTTAAAAGCGTGTTGTATATTCGTGCACACAAATGTATTCAATAATAATTTATTCAGCACTGAACTTTTACCGTATGCCGACAGCAACAGAAAATTGACCCACAAATTAAATATTGAACTACATATGTATTCACAGTTGTTGATACCAAATTTTGTATGTTTATTATGTATTTTGTCAAATATTCATATTATACAGCCCGGCCTGCTTTTTCGGCTCACTTGCTTTTTCGTCCCACGACCCTTTCATCCTATGAGGACCGAGTTGAACCGATGACTTCAGTAGACATGCACTAGACGCGGAAGGTCGAGGACCGAGTATTATGGCGCAAATTAGAGGAGGCCTATGTTCGGCAATGGACGGATATAGACTAATGGATGGATTACTAGAACAACGGGGGTGGCTTGTGTGAAATAAATATTCTAAAATAAAATGATGATATAGTTTTTCTTTTTTTATATTGCTATTTTCTTGGCGATAATGTGAACTATATAATTTAAATGTAACTTTATTTCTGGAATACATTTTAACATTTATTTTTATTGCTTACAAATAAAGATTAAATAACAATATTTTTACTTGATACAATTACTTTGTGTAAAAATTGTCTTACTTTTACTTAAACGCTAGATTAAAGAAAGCAATGAGATTTTCTATAGGCGTCAAATTCTGAAATGGGAAATATTATGTAATAAAATACATTATAAAACTTTGTTTTAAAAATTTTAATTATTATTTACCCTGTAGTTATGGACTCATATTTCTTCATTTCGGAGTAATAAAGATGGAAAGCGGAGATTTTTACATCCCGTTATATCCCGTACAGCCCTTTTATCCTAATATAGTCATATCACACATTCATAAATCCCATCAACATATTCAAGAAGAGGGGATTTTCTCCTTTTGCTTGAATATATATAAATATTTATATAGTATTTTACCGTTTGCAAACCATAAGTTTATTTGGGGATGTGAGGTGTTACTTTGATGATTTCTGTAACCGAAGCAATAGATACCATGAAATAATGAATTTATTCAGCACTTAGGTATTTACATACTTGTACTTGTCAGAATCACAATGTTACACAATTATTCTTATTCTATGAATTAAACTAGATACTTAATGAACCGGTAGAAAATTGTAGGATATCACAGACAAAGTAGTCCGTCCGTCAGCTGGTCATTAATTCCTCACTCATAATAAGTTTAAGTTAGTACTTGAAGTGTGCCAAAACTCTGCTAGTATTTTATTAAAAAAACAAATCAAAGTGTCAAAATGTAAAAACATGAATAGTAGCAGCCCTCTTGACCATTTTTATTCACATCAACTAATCTCTAAGGAGATTAGCCATTTGCGCAGGAAATATTTAAAGGCAAACACAGGTGCATTTTCTGATCCTTGACCACCATGGCCTTGCATCCTTGTTGACCTTGAAGTCTATTCCTTTACTCTTAACTCCGAGGAACGGGTGAAAGACCTGTAACTTCCATACTTTAATCTGCCAAATTACGATACGACCGTATACATTTTTCTCTAAAGACGACACGGAATCGAACTCTGGACTTCGTTAGTCACAGTCGAAATTATTACCGCTAGACCACCGAGGCAGTTATAAAATAACAAGCTCTTACCTCCTGCTTTTTCAAAAGTTGGCCTGGAAACGTAAGTCTTTTTTTAACAGTAGCATGCGTTATTTATCAGCCAATGTCTCTAGACATTAATAATAATAATAATAATATTTGTTTATTTCATCTCCACAAATTACAAGTTAATATAAACACGGTTCGTTGTAAGTTATTGACATTCATAAAATGTAATTCGTGGGAGATCTGGAGTCTAAACTAAGCCTAAGCCTGTATCTTAGAACTCCAGGCCCCCCTTACAATTTTCTTGTTCAGAATAATAATTATTGCATTGGCTTAAATGCGAGCGAAGCCGCGGAAAAGCTAGTACCTACATAATACTCGAATGTCATCCACCATTCAACATACCTTTAGCAAGTAAACGATAAAACATAATGTGCCAAAGGGACGATTCCTTCGTCGAATGTTCTCGAAACCCCACAAAACCGAATATTTTATAAAAGACACATTGTTCGCTATAGCTCGGTATCTAATGCTCTATTCAATCTGGTACCTAAGGAAACCTGAATGATAGAAACTGATGAAGTGACTGGAAGTGATGAAGAAACTGGAATATTTTCGTGGTGTTCAAATAAATGGATGACTGATTTGGACATCAATATAAGCAGGTAAGTTCAATCAATTGGAAATCTATAGTGATTTATAGAGCTGAAGAGTTTGTTTGCTTGAACGCGCTAATCTAAGGAATAACTGGCCCAATTTGAAAAAAATATTTTAGTGTTAGATAGCATATTTAGAGCGGACACAAATAAAGTCTTCAGCTTTATATATTAGTATGGATTTCAATTTAAAAAAGTCCGATAAAATAAATATACTTAATACCACTTTAGCAAAATAACAATAAAGAAATTATTTCATTTTATGTAATTTTATTTCTTGTATAGAAATTTATGTATAGGTACCTATTTCTTTACTAATATTATCACAATACCTAATGCTATCTTCAGTTTAATGGATAGCACGTAGGTATTTAAGCAGCACCTTATACTATATCTCTGGAGTATACTTTGTCATAAACGTGTGAAATGAAAATAAATATTCGCGGCATATTTTTTTGGTTCATATTGTAATATAGAGGACATGCGTTATGCATTAGCGTCATAGTGTATTGGGGTAGAGCAGAGAGTAAATTGAAATTGACTGTCTTGGTGACGCAAGGGTATTACGTAGGGGTGAAAATTGCGGGTAGGTTCCATCTACCAGGTTAATTCAGTCATTTTGAGGGTTAGAAAAGTAGTTTATGGCAATACTAGGTTTAGCTCTAAGCGTTACTCGCGCAGGAATTCATAATTTAATATAACATATCATCATCATCAACAGCCCGTTTACGTCCACTGCTGAACATGGGCCTCCTCTGAACAAACCTTGGCAAGCCAGGATCGTAGAGGGATATTGCCATAATCACCACGCTTGGCAAACAGATTGGTGATTGTAGTAAGATGTAAACCTGGAGCTAATAGATGCTGCTGCCTATTTATCAGCCATATGTCCCTTAGTCGCCTTTTACTACACCCATGGGAGGACATGGGGTGGTCTATTCTAAGCCGGAAACCACACGGCATATATTGAAACGTTGGGCCCACTGTCACGTTGGGCCACTGTCACGTTGGGCCACTGTCACGTATTACGTGTTGGTGTAGCCAACCACGTGTTACATATATGAAAAGAGATGAGTTATATATATAAATAGAGGAAATAAACACAGATCACTCGGTACACTATAGTTTATTATTTATAAATTAAATTAGATTACAAGATTAACAATATTTAGAATACCCCTTATTCTAAATATCGTTAATCTGGCAGGTTCTAGGACTCGGTTTGAGTAGGTGACCAGGTAGCTAGTCACTATAAACACGAAGCTTTTTAGGAAGCTGGATGGTAGTGTTCTCGCTGACGCCTCAGGTAGATGGTAGCGGCAGCGGGCTCGTGTCCACGTGCCCAGTCCGGATGGTAGTAGGCTGGTGTCTGGTGTTGACGGCAGCACGAGTGTTAAGAGAGGTTAAAGAGGATTCGGAATCAATGCGCGTCGCTTTTATAATCACTGCCGCCGGTCGGCGGCAGGTGTGAGGCTTCGGGGTACGGCGATAAAGGCGCATCGTCACAATATAACCTATAGCCTTCAATATACGGTCCTTTTCAAATCGCACCAACTACTGGTCCGATTTGAAAAAAAACCTGAGTTAAGCGCGTTATAAAAATATAGTTAACTAGTTGTCCCGTGCGGTTTTACCCGCGTAGATCCCGTTCCCGTGGAAAGTTTAACATACAATTTAAATTATGACATTCACAATTTACGTGACTTTCTTTCGGTTAATTAGATCCAGAGATAACAACATCACAAACTCACAAATTTTACCTCTTTATAATATAAGTATAGATTCATATTCCTTCATAACGTATTTTCGTTTATTTTGTATACAATTCATCCTTTTTTTTTTCAGACATACATTTATACCTACCTAGTTAGCCGCGAAGCTTTTGCTACTTCACCAGGGATGCTATACATACAGGCCACCGCTACATAACAGTAATCATAAAAAATTAATCAGTATATCATCATAAAAATACGTTACACGAATAAATATGAAAAAGCGATGTTGACCCTAATCGAGTTTCGTAAATTACTTGTTGTGACAAGCAAATTCTTACGAGATTTACACCTACTTATAGACACAGTAACGTTACGAAACAGTAGTTCAACTGCATAGCAAAAACAAATTCTGGAAAAAGTTCGTAGCAGTCATACACTCTATCCGTCGTAGAGGATGCTAGCGTTTTGTTAATTGTTTTACAAGTTGATTTCGTAAAGAATTGATTTTATCTATACTATAATATTATAAATAGGAAAGATTACAAATCTTTCCTCAGTATATGTAAGTATTAAAGGACACATTTTTAAGGAACAAACTACACGAGGTAAATCTCTCGTCATAGAGGACACAAAAACTACCACCTCAAATTAGATTTGATTTTTCCCATTTATAGAGAAATTCTGAGCAAGGCAATGAGCAATGAAGACAGAAACATTCTTGTACGATACCAGAAAGAAAAGTTAAAAGAAATCTGTATTGCTAAAAGAGCTAACGGGAACGGGCGCTATCCGGGAGAAACCGCACGCTGAAGTTTATAAGTCGATTTTATAAGTCTTAGGTTACTTACTGTGCAAAATACTGTGGCAATGACACAGCATTTACCCTATTACGAAGGTAAAGTCAGCAGTTATTTAAAAATAAATGTCACGCTCGACATTGTTACTGTGAATTATGGCGGTTAACATGACATGACAGCTTATTACTACACTTGACAAATAAGCTGTTTTTATTTAGCTTCACCCGTCAAACATACTCGTTTGAAATATCATGAACAACATAAACACATACATTGACAAACATTACACGTGCTAGAAAAAGTTAGGGCTAGCTGAAATACCTTTTCTTAGAAACTTATTTTAACGCCATCTATATTAGAAAATAGTTGCACAAAACTCTCCTAAACATCTAAAATTCATCATTCGTCTGTCAGTGCTCTGAGCCGAGGTCTAAGAGACAGACAGATACCTTCTTGCACCTTGTTGCTTACTTTGTAGTTTTTAAATCATCCAATAAGGCTTCTTTCAAAAATCTGCTCGCCTTTACGCCTGGCGAAAAAAATAAGACTAAGGTGTCCGTTTGAAAAAAAAAACTTATAGTAGCCGCACAGAAAGAACAAATTGACAAGTGACTTGTAGTATCGTTTATTAGGAGTTTGCAAGACAATTATAATCGGTTAGTTGACACTTTTTTGTTTTTAACTGGAGGCACACATATAACTTAGATAATTAACCTATATGCGCCATATTTATGGACATGACAAAGGCGTCTAACTGCGTAGATCATAATATTCTCATTAAAAAAATGAATGCGTACGGAATTAGAGGTAATGTATTAAATCTTATGCAATCATAACTAAATAACCGAAAACAAATAACAGAAATCACCCAGATATGTCCAAAAGTAGCTAAAGAGCAAAAAAACACATCTCAGCCTAAAATTGCTAAATATGGAATACCACAAAGCAGCGTATTAGGACCATTGTTGTCCCTAATTTACATAAATGATCTCCCGAGACACGTTAAACACCCCATGGTATTATTTGCCGATGACAGCACTGTAATAATAAAATGTGATGACCACAATAACTATGAGTCCGAAATAAATAACACACTAAATATGATAATTCAGTGGCTAACAAATAATAATTTACAAATAAACCTACAAAAAACCAAAATTATGCATTTCCATTAGATTTAATATTAGAGACATCAGTTTAATTTATCAAGGCGAAATAGTAAATTCAATTAACGTAACAAAATTTTTAGGTATACATATTGACAATCAATTATCGTGGAAAACACATGTAGGTGAGATCTGTAAAAAATTGAATAAATCAGCCTTTGCACTGTATAAACTAGCCAAAATAGCTAATCGAGAATCTGTCCTATGTGCCTACCATGGAAATGTCGTATCCGTTCTAAGGTACGGCATAATATTCTGGGGTAATTCAGTCTTGATAGAAACTATCTTTAAAGCCCAGAAAATATGTATCAGAGCCATATGCGGCCTGGACAAAAAATAAGCTGCCAACCGTTCTTTAAAAAATTAAAATTGTTAACATTGCCTTCGTTGTATATTTATGAGGTAAGTATGTTTGTTAGAACGACCACTTACTTATACAATATTGCATATAAAAGTCATTATAGAAAACTACGTGATAAGAATAAACTGGAGCTTGAGATCACGTACGGCGCCGGCACAGCACTGCTGAGTAAAAGTTTTCTTTGCATGGCACAAAAAATCTTCAACAAATTACCAGATGACATTAAAAAATTAAATATAACGCAATTTAAAAAATGTCTAAACAAGTTTTTAGTTGATAAATGTTATTATACAATTAACGATTTCCTAATAGATAATATTGACATGAATAATTTTATTGACATTTTCCACTGACTTTGGTATTTGTACACATATTTTAGTATTGGAATATTAAATATTTGCACGCCTTGTTATGGCAAAATATAGAGATACCTACTGACCCCATTCTGTAACAACATTTTGTACTGACCTATATTGCTAATAAAATAATTTGAATTTAAATTTGAATTTAAGGCGTTTGTTTCAAAGATTGTTAATAAAGTAATTATTTTAGGCTAGGTATTTACAGAACAATATTATGGAAATAAGTCGTTTGTTACTGAGGGCGTAAATAATAAATTAAGTATTTTGCGAACGTATTAAAGATTATATTTTATATTACCTAAAAGGTAGTACACCTTTTAGTTACTAAAACAGTAGTTTTAAATTGTACCAAAATATCAATAAAATCGGTTTAGTGGAGTCCAATAATAGTAGTATATATAGTAATAGTAAAAGTAGTATAATAGTAGATTAATATTTAGAATTGTTTGATATAATATCGTACGAGGGGACAGCCACAACTAAAAGACACACGTCGTTTTCTTTAAAATCATCCCTGCAAGCATAAACCGACCAGTATTGTCAACTTAGCTATTTTATAGCTATTATTTGCCCACAGACAGCTAAAAATTCATGAAACTTGTAGCTAAACTTTCTAGAAACTTTTTATTTCGTCGTGAGATAAGAGGCTATCGAGATTCGGAGTGCCAAGTCTCGAAAGAAAAAGCATGGGACAAACAATAAATTGGTTTTAAAATTATAATCATTTTATTATTATACCTTTGGTAGAGAATATTATATCAAATGTCAATTTCAGACTTAATTTTTTGTTTTTTATAAGTACTGTGTAACTCAGAGGGTGTGTAACTCAGCAGGGCTCATTGCTGTTAGTCCTCAAAGAGGGTGTGTGAGGGTACGATCACTATCACTAGCACTCTTTTACAATGAAAGATGGTACATTTTATAACTTTATATTATTGAACCAACAAACAAGCACACGAACACTTCTTATTAAAAATAAATTAATTATTAACTTCTCGACAGCACTAATCTTTCTGTAAAATATATGTTATTGACATTTGAAATTCAGAAGTTTAAATTCAATTTTGGATTAGAATAATTCGAATGATTAATATTTTAGCTGCCAGAACGTCATACCGGTCAATCAATGTCCTTACTACAGTACCTAACATTTAGCTACTTCTAGAAAAAAACTGGATATTAAGCAACTTTTTTTAAAAAATCTGGGTACTGGGTAAAGCTAACAATTGGCAGCACTGAAACCGAACATACCGACTACATACATTGGTAAATGCGTAAAAATGTAAGAAACAGAGTTCTTCTCCATTTATAATACTAGTCTTCATAATGCTTAAATTGTTTTCACTCATTTCCTATTCTTCTTCCCTCCGAAAAAAGCTACCGAGTCTAATTAAAGCCATTTAACTATTTTTAATAGCTCAAAACCCAACCGCTGTATTAGACCATTGCAATGTATCGCCAAATCCAGCCCGTATTTGGAAACAATTCTCGCAACGAGTGTACTCTAGTTGCCAAATGTGCCATAAAATTGGCAACTGGTTGGCGGTTTGAGGTTGCCATCAATACAGCAACTGCGATTGCTGTGTTGTACATTGTTTTGTTTGGAAATTATCAATTTGGTAATAACGTGGTGTGACACTGTAATTAGTAGAGTATATTCAGTGTGACATTCAAAGTTAATTGCTCTAATTGGTTCCCACGTGCGGTTCTACCCGTGTAAATCCGGTTCCCGTAAGGACTTCATAATCAAATATAGCATTTGTCGATTAAAGGGTAGTCTAACACTGTTTTTTTTTCAAATCGGACTAGTTTGTTTGACTGCGCTAATAACAGTACCGCAGTCAAACAAACAAACAAACAAACGCTTCAACTTTAATATTTTTTTAAATTAACTTACCACTTTATTTAAAAGAAATACATACAATAATTTAAGGGATTTCCTTTAAAGGTAAGGTATCTATATAAATAACACTTCTTCAAAATATTTAGTTCAAGAACAAAATCACACTCGCACGTCATGGTTTTCACAAAAAAATCATCATCATCATTATCATCAGCCCGCATAACGTCCACTGCTGAACATGGGCTTCCTCCCGAGGGATGGTATTTGCCATAATCACCATGCTTGGCAGGCGGGTTGGTATAATGTTGCACCACACACAAAGTAACGGCAACGCTGCTGCCCGTTCCTTGCTATACAATTATGATGTTATAATAATCGGGACCAACGGCTTAACATGCTTTGCGAGCCACGGAGATAGTCCTTCAACCAACCAGACCCGGAAAGAAATCTTAGAATTTACATAGAAATTTCTTTTCCACCGTGGGGATCGAACCCACGACCTCCGAGATATAAAGCGAAACAAAAACCGCTACGCTACAGAGCTTGTCACAAATAAATAACTACTATCAAAGCATGTAAAAACATTAATTGTATTAAGCAACCAGCAATTAGAAAATTATTGCACAAATGTGTGCAGTAGTTATCCAATGCCGTCGAGGGGCCGGATTACTCATGCGTACCCGACCCCCGCCAACGGCGGATCGAAGGAGTGTCCGGGAGGTTTTAGTGGTGTAGGGTCCTCTACTCGTGGTATGAGTTTAGCATACCACGCTATGGAGAGGGCGAGTCCCACATATCCCACCGCCAGCGCGCGAATACGCTGCAGCGGTGGTGGGAATGCGTCAATGCATTTGCCCCCCGGACAAAAAAAAAAGAAAAAAAAAGTAATTATCCAATTACAACTCACTTTTATACAAAATCTCTAAAATGTATGTTCACGCATAACTCCAGAACGACTTCACAAATTTAGCTGATTATAATTTTATTATGATGTATTTGTGAGGACAAGGTTTGCATGAAAGGAAATGTTGAAACTTATCGCGGGAACTGTCAGATTTTTTTCAGAGTGACGGCAGGCACTTACAGCTAGTAAAAACGTAATAAGTAGCAATTATTTTAGAATCACATCTTTCCATTTAAAAAAACAAAATTATATTTCACAAAAAAAAACCGCCTACTTTTCTTTAGGAAAAATGTTACATCATGTAACGAAGCGAATGTGGAATTGACTCCCGCCTAACATATGTAGGTACCTGCGTCTAAAACTCTTTTCCTATTTAAAAAGCGTGTAAAAGAACACTATTCATCCTTATCCATGTACTATATTTATGTATATAAACTACACACGATTTAGTCTTCTTTCATTTACTGTTATCTAGCAGTTAGAAATTTCTATTGAAATAAGCTGTACCTTTGTGCTAATGTATCCTTTTATTTTATTGTTATATGTTATTCCGTGTGTACATAAACTATTAAATAGATAAAGAGCAATCCTGTGTTACGACTACACATTGATTTTACATACTATAGATAGTATCGAAGCAGTAAACTTGTGGTTTTCGAGATAAAACCGAGTGCACACAAAGCCACCCAGAAACAAAGGTGTTAGTCGATAGCAACGAGTTTCTACCACAGTTTTATATGTATTTTTATTTTACCTGCGCAACTTTGTGCCGTATTTTTCGAACTATTCTATGGGTGGCTGGATGGTGGATGGCTTTATTTAATAGCTACAGCTGAAACAGCAAACTATGTTCGTGACTTCAGCTACTATTTAAATACGTATACGTCTAATTTATAGTAGACGTGGGTCTCAATCGCGGTATAATTTTAAGGCAAATCATTACCTTTTTAATAATCCGATGTTTTGACATGGGTTACACCAGTCGTGGTCACGGATAGACTGATCAGTCTTGCCATAAAATTATACCACGATTGAGACCCGCGTCTTCTATAAATTATGCGTATACGTCACCGAAAAATAATACGAAACGTAAGTTGATCAACTTTCTAGTTATTTGATAAACCTTTGCAGTAGGGATGGGTCGTTTACGGTTTTTTCGTTAACGTAACGTTAACGTTGATTAACGTTCGTCAACTAGTTGATTAACTAGTTAAATTCGTCAACGAGTTAACGTGCAACTCATTTTAACTTGGAACGTAAACCGTTCTTTCATTAAACGTTTTTTATTCAACGCTACGACGATCATTCAACGAGTCTCTACCACCTATAGATCTGATATTTTATAAACAATTTGATTCAAAGTATTAATGGAAAATGTTTGATTGATGCTTGTACTTAGATGACCTTCCGAGTTGCGAGCAACTTGTCACAAACTGGTATAAGAAATTAAATGAACCGCGAGCGAACCTACTAAACATAAACAATCGTTTGTATTGTAAACATAGACAAAACAGAATAGTATGAACCGGTTTCTCTCGGGCGGCGGCGCGAGCAGGCAGCGCGTATTATTCCACCAACATCGTCATCGTTTTCTTTAAAAAAATATCTTTATTTCAAAAATCAACTCCTGCTCACGTTACTTAGAGTTCAAATTCGACCGTCGCTCGCAACCTTTGGTGTTATTTTCAACGTAAGTCTAGAGCATACAGTTAAATTCATTAATGTCGTTAAAGAATTCAACTAGTTGATTGTAAACTGTTAACGTTCTATGATGTTATTTTCAACGTAAGTCTAGAGTTAAATTCATTAATGTCGTTGACGAATTCAACTAGTTGATTCATAAACTGTTAACGTTGAAACGTTGACAGGAGATCAACGGTTGATTTAACTAGTTCGTTGATTCAACGCCCATCTCTACTTTGCAGTCAGAAAATATACACTAAGGGAAATATATAGATAATTATTTTGTGGCCCGACGTCATAAAAGGTTAGCTTCGGTCAGAAACTAAACAGACCTACATAATACTAGACACTATAATATTAGGTGCTGAGGACATCACAAAAACGTAATATCACTAATACAAGCTTTTACCGTCATTTCTTTTACTTCCCATCGCATATACACAGTAGAACCCTCCTCAACTGAAGGCGTTCGATGGTGGGAGGATTGAGGAATTATGACTAGATTTTTATGGGTATATTTTGCTATTGTCGCCCTACTTTCCATTCGCGAGCCTTTTGGACTTTGGGTGCTACGGCATCGGAAGGTATGTGGTGGCACAATCATGGCTATTCTAATAGACGCTCCTCACAAATTGTAATCAAGTTGTAGATCCACTGCTTTGAATTTATCCATTCTAAAGAAACACAAAAAACTTAAATCATTTCTCTTTATCAGTGTATATGTTAACGGAAATGTATGTAATCCGTCATTGTATACAATTCCTAGGAAATGTATGTAATTCCTAAAATCGCCCGGAAATGTGTGAAATAAATTATATTAGACATATTTCCTAGGAAATCTATACATTTCCTAAATAGCAATCGGAAATATCAATGGGTAGGTTTAGGTTATTTTTTTTTATAACCACCCGAAACCTCGTTTATCAACTAACTAGGTTGATCAACATATGATTCTTATTAATTTCTGGTAAAACCTTAAAAGTTAATAGATACCTAGTTGATTTTTGAAGCTTTAATTGGTAAGATAACATTAATCATATTTTACGGTATGATTGTTACCTATTTGTATTAATAAAAAATATTATTCTCGTTGAAGCACAACATGTTTTATTACAGAAAGCATTCTTTTTATACACTTCCTGATACGATATTGGAATTATATACAATTCCTAGGAAATACATACATTTCACAGGAAATGTGTGTATTAAGGAATCTTTGAAACATTATTTTACACATTTCCTAAGTAGGCTCGGAAGGGTATATATTTCCTAGGAATTGTGTACAATTCCTAGATTTCATACATATCCGGTAACATATATATCACAAATATGTAAAAATGTTCTTACAAATCCCTATACACATCATTGACAGATCTGTCTGTCCATCGGTTTCTCGGTACAGATAAATTGGACAACCAAAACTTATAGGCGTCTTGGGAGGACCGCGACCCGAAAATGTAATATGAAAAACTTTTTGCTTTTTGTATCTAGTCATTATTTCATGTCAGATTATGTTATTCAATTTTGGACTTTGTGACAAGGGAATAAAGTTGGGTTCGTTTAATATAGTTATAGGTGGAGTATATTTTTCTAAGGTTTAGTACTCATTTTTAACATAAATAGTAATTTAAATGAGAAAATGACGAGCCGTTTCTACCCAAAGCTTAAGAATATAATGACTGTGACATTTGTGACGTACCTCTATAAATGAAATGTTTGCCTTATACGCTTACTGATCATATAAAGTTAAGTACCTCTATCTGAATATTATACAAATTTTTGCAATTAATTATTGAAAACAAATTGAGTATTAAATAAAACCGGTTAAGTGCGAGTCGGAGTCTCGCTCGAAGGGTTCCGTTACCTTTTTCAAGTGTCTGTTGCCGTTATTGATATCGAGCAAAAAGAAAAAAAAAAGTAAATATTTATTTTATTTTATTTTTAGTATTTGTTGTTATAGCGACAACAGAAATACATCATTTGTGAAAATTTCACCTGTCTAGCTATCGCGGTTCTTGAGATACAGCCTGGTGACGGACAGACAGAGAAGTCTTAGTAATAGGGTCCCATTTTTACCCTTCGGGTACGGAACCCTATAAAAGATCCATCCCACACTATAGACATAATCCCTGTGTCGCGGGGGACTTTGCATACAACAACACAATTCACGGACACAAAGTACCCTCCCGACCCTTAGTTTGCTAAGAACCATACGATGCCCTCGTAGAGTCGAAGTCCGAGAGGCCCGCGAACTGTAAAGTAGAGCGACAGTTGCACAAAACTCCCCAGAAACTTAAAGCCATAATCTCTAAATCTCCCCGTCAGCAACCGCCCCGAGCCGAGGTCCAAGCCCCACAGGGGACGCCCTCTTGCGCAGGTTGCTTAGTTTATAGTAAACCATTTACCTAGGCTGGAGCTCTGCTCGCCTTTATGCCCGGGGAAGTAGCAAAAGCCTCAGGGCTTATTATGTATGTCCGTGCGAAAAAAAAAGCACACAAAGTACATCCAGACTTAGAACAACTTTCTGAGGTTCACCAAAATAAGTGTCCCGAAGAAGAATCGAACTGAGAAGTCAAATCGCCAGGTCTCAAAAGCAACTTACGCAAGTGGTGGCTCAGTGGCCACTAGTGCAGGCAAATCAAAAAAATATTATTGTATTTAATATTTTTCACCTAATAACTAGATTTCCAACGAACTAGATTTTCGTTGGAATATAAAACGCAGTTATTGGAAAACACACTAAACTGTCGATGAATTGCATAAAATATACATACATAGGTACTTATAATCACGCCTTTCTCCCATGGGGGTAGGCAGAAACTACAGAATATATATGTAATAATGTTTATAACTAATATTTCAGGGAACGTGCAGTAAATTTTGATTATGTATAACAACAGTCGACCCAAAACCCCCTTTGGGAGAGGCCCATGTTCATATACAGGGTGTCCCAAAAGGTTAAGTAGCTGGGAAAGGGGGTGACAGGGGTGGACACAATGGTCACTAGAAAAATAAAAAAAAAAACCGCTCTGGGTATTTAAAAAAAAATGGCATTTTTTTAAAAACTTAAAATTTTACACCTTGTTATTTTTGATGTTGATGTTGATGACCTTGTTGTTATTGAAGATTACATAACAGCATTTTTTTTAAATACAGCCATATTTGTAGGTACAGTTAGCATAAGGTGTAAAATTTTTAGTCTTTTAAAAAATGCCATTTATTTTTTTAAACACTCAGAGGGAATTTTTTATATTTTTCTGGTGACCCTTGTGACCATCCCTATCACCCCCCTTCCCAGCTACGTAATCTTTTGGGACCCCCTGTATAATACTACTTCTTATTCCTTCTAGAAAGACTCGTAATGTTTTTCATAAGATTCGCAAACGATGCGACATTCAGAAGCGAAAATCCTCTTCCAAGATTAGTTCACGTAGTTAGTTTGTTAGTTAAAAGTCAGAGCGTGTTAAAAAGTTTGTCAACGCGAGGTTGAGTTCAGTAAGTAATACGGTCTTCGTAAACTTATATAATATCTTAGTGTTGTGAGATACTGTGACTCTTAGAGAATAGAGCAACTTTTTTATATAAGCTAGAGTGACGGATTACAAAGTAAATTAAATTAAAAAAGTTAATTAGTATTTTTCAGAGTATTCTGGACCTTTTGATGCTGTTGTTGACTTAAAGCCTGAGGCTGAAGTTTATAGGCCCGCTAACTGGAGCGACACTTCCACAAAACTCTCCTGAAAATATGGATGTCATAAGTCCCAATCTCCCGACCAGCGATCGCTCTGAGCCGAGGTCTAATTACCACAGAGGGCGCCCTCTTACGCAGACTGCTTAGTTTTAAAATTATTTGGTAAATTCATTATATCTGCCCGAAAAAGAAACTACAAACAATTATCAACACCCTTTACATCACCGTCATTGTATTCGTAGCATTTTTTTTAATAGCATTTATTTCGTGGACGTAAAATATTTAGATTGACGCAGTAAATCGTCTATTGTTTGTATTTTTTGTTTTTGGTGTAGATACTTAGAGGAATACTCATTTATTTTATATCCTTCTTTTATATTAAGCTCATGCCAATAATTAATAAAAATACGGTTGTTATAGATGATGTTATAATGATTGTTATAACTTAATTTATAACAATAGTTTACTAGAGAACTGGCAACAGCGTTTTACTGCGTGTTTCAACATAATACAAGAGTGATGACTGTGGCAATCCCTACGGAGGGGGCCCTTATTCAGCGCTATACCGACTGATGATGATGATAATTAAGAAATCCAATACAAAATTGATATAATTTGTATTATTTTAATTCAAAGTCCTATATCATATTTACTTTGATCACAATCTATGTGGCTTAGTGGTAAGTCTCACTTTAAGTTACGGAGGTTAAATGGCCAAGATCCAACAAGTACAAAATTAGTCTCTCTGTTCAAAACGTCTCACTAAAAGTATATATCAGGCAGCGCTCCCTTGTATAGTGACTTAGGCAAACTCCTATTGGGAAAGGCTCATGCTTAGCCACATATCCCACCGCAAGTGCGCGAATACGCTGCAGCGGAAGTGGGAATGCGTAAATGCATTTGATCCCCGGACAACAAAAAAAAACAGGCTCATGCTTAGCAGTGGACTCGATGATGATTAATCATAAATGTTTATAAACGAGCCAATCCAATATGGAGTCAGTCTAAAACAGAACAGATTCAACACGTTTAATATCTTAAAACAATCAGACAGCCTTATTTCATATTCCAAACAAAAACCATAAGAGAATCTCCGACAAGTTCGGTTTCAATAAAACCTCGGCATCGCATCAAGAATGAAACTTCCGACACCGTCCCGACATCGTTCTTCATACATAATAAAAACTTTCACGGATATATTTTCTATATTAAAAACTGAGACGGATCTACGAATACAGTCGGCACAGCAAGTAAGTGACTGTACAAGGCCGGCGTCAAATCGATAGGTTTGGGAATAATCAGTATACACCTCCAGTCCAGTAGGTGTATACTGCCTGCTCCCGGGCTTTCGGACCTGTACGATAAATGCTAAATCAGTAATATCAGTATTAATATAAAACTAGGTAGAAAAAGAATGATCACTATTAAAACAGAAGTGATAGATCGTCAGATCTCACTAAACACAATCTATTCGCATCGCGAACCTGATTAACTGGCGGACCATCTCTATAGCAACTTATAATTTATTTAGAATATCGCCATCTATTGACACCAATATGTACTAAAATCACATGAACTACCGACAACCTCGCCTTACGTTGCGTAGTTGGAATGACATACTGACTCCAAAATGTTTTTATTTAAAACTAGCGGCCCGCCCCGGCTTCGCACGGGTGGACTTTTATACCCTACCCCTGCCCTACCCGGCCCCTGCCCTACCCTACCCCTACCCTAACCCTACCCTACTCCTATCCTACTCCTACCCTACCCCTACCCTACACCTACCCTACCCTACCCCTTCCCTACCCTTACCCTACCCCTACCATACCCCTACCCTACCCTACCCCTACCCTACCCTACCCTACCCTACCATACCCTACCCCTACCCAAAAGTATCCTATGTCCTTCTCCCAGTTCTTAGTTACCTCCCTACCAATTTTCAGCTAAATCGGTTCAGCCGTTCTTGAGTTATAAATAGTGTAACTAACACGACTTTCTTTTGTTTTTAAAATGTATTCTGCTATTCGGGACGGAAACAAATCCAACAAATCAAAAACCATGGCAATCGGTCCAGCCGTTCTCGAGTTATAAGTGTTGTAACAAACACGACTTTCTTTTATATATATAGATTTACATAGGTGACGTGTCGTGAATTACTCACAAACGACGTGTAACAGTCGTCCGTGCCTTATAACTTGCCTTATAACTCTCGGGTTGCCACTGCGTCCCAATTAACTGACTGACGGATATAAACACAGCCTAAATCGGTAGTTATAATAATATAGTCCTGGAACTTGGAGGGTGTATTCTCTATTTGACGTAAGTTTCCAACGAGAGTGGATTTTATAATACTTCACCCCCAAAAGGGTGAAAAAGGGTGACGAAGTTTGTATGGAGAAATCGAAATTTACGCGGTCGAAGTTGCAGACAACAACAGTACAATAAAATAGGCTTAAAACATTGTAGTCCTTTACAATGTTTTAAGCCTATTTTATTGTTTTGTCAAAACGCAACCAAATATATAAAGAACTAGCTTCCCGCGCGCGGTTTCACCCGCGTAACTCTCGTTCCCGTGGGAAATTCATAATAACATATAGCCTATGTTCTTTCTCTGGCTCTAGACTATATCTGTACCAAATTTCATTTAAATCGCTTCAGTAGTTAAGGCGTGATTGAGTAACAGACAGACAGACAGACAGAGTTACTTTCACATTTATAATATTATTAGTAAGGATGGTAAGAAGCGGACGCAGCTCAATACCTAGGGCGTCAGACTTGCGGTTTTTATGTCGCCGGTTTGATCTCGACCCATTGCACTACCGCTATGAACCCGCTCGTAACACAAGCATTTTAGCGAAGCACGAGATATTAACAAGAATACTGGTAGTGTGCAATAACTCTGCTAGCAATATTTAAAAAATCATAACACAAAGATATTTATGTTCCTCAATTTTTTTACAATAAATTGACTTTTTTTTTACTTATATAACCGACTGTACCTCTATGATAATATCATCATGTCGCAGATAGTTTAAGCTCTTAAAGATCTTAAAATCCTATCTTATGACGAAGGCAAATACTTTAGCGTGCATAATACCTGAGTGCATGAGCGCGAACAAGCTCTACAAGCTACTAACTGTTAGGGAAATACTATATTATTTATGTATTATTAGCAAAAAGTTGTTTTAATGTTATCTTCTATGAAAAATGAAAAAAAAAATGAAAATGAAAAATGAAAACGTTTATTGATAATGTAGACGAATCGATCGTACTTATTATAAGTCAAATACAATGATAATGAAAAAAAAATAAAAAGAAATCTTAACTAATAAATTAGTTTACATTTCAACAATAATGTTATTAAATTTATTAATATTGTTATGGCATGTCCGTAATTAATCGCTTATTATAAAATATAATTAAGATCAACCAGCGCGGGCTGGGATCGGGTCTGAAGCATAGAACGCGTCGCGAGCCTCGCCTTGCGAGGACGACCGGACCCTATCCTAGCTTCCTACGAGTCTTTCTCTATCTACCTACGGTGTGACACTCTATCTATACTTATATATTAAGCTAAAGAGTTTGTTTGTTTGCTTGAACGCGCTAATCTCAGGAACTACTGAAGCGATTTGAAACAATCACGGTTTAGTCCGCGTACAAGCAAAAAATATTTCATGTTCCCGGGGGAATTTTATAATTAAACTAGATTCCCGCGCGCGGTTTCACCCAAGTAGCTCCCGTGTCCGTGGGAATTTCGTAATAAAATATAGCCTATAACCTTCCTCGATAAATGGACTATCCAACACTGAAAGATTTTTTGAAATCGGACCAGTTCCTGAGATCAGCTCGTTCAAACAAACAAACTTTGCAGCTTTATAATAATAGTATAGCGTAGGCTATATTTAATTATAAAGTTCCCACAGGAACAAGAAATATTTTTTCAAGTAGTTCCTGTGATTAGCGCGTTCAAACCAACAAACTCATCAGCTTTATATATTAGTATTAATTATAATGATTTGATTTTAAGCCATGGCGGCGAAACTAAAAGACTGGGCATCTGCTATGGACATAAAACTTTAACAAATACTATTCAAGGTGGTACTTATACGATCATTTCTAGTGATCAAGTGCTTGCCCGAAAGGGGAGTCTAATCAGGGATCGAACAATTACCACGAGATAATCGAGACATAAGGTCACGCCTGTTTCCCAGCGGGGTAGGTAGGCAAAGACAATGGACCTCCACTTGCTACGAGAGTGAATGAAGCGAAAGATGTGTGTAGGGAACACACATATTTCGCTTCATTCACTCTCATAACATTCTTTATAAAAGCATGTGACAATATATGTTATTTTTTTTTCATTAAATCTTTACCCTTTTCCTTCAAAAAATGGCAAGCCCGCTTTAGGCGACATTTTATACCATCATATTATGGGTACGTAACTCCTTATAGCGACGTTAATATAAATTCAACAAGGAGAAATCATATAAAAGTGTCATATAATAAAAAGCTACTCAAATACCCACAAGTCATGCCACAGGTTATTTACTTACTTATTATTTGGAAAACAAACAGATGTATAAAATACATAAATACAACTAAAACTAGCTAATTAAAATAAAACTAACTTATAAAATACTACAAATGTATATATTATATATATACTATTTTACTTGGCAAGTTTTCCGGATTGCTGGCAGCATTACCCCGTTGAATGGCAATGCTTACCTGCTGTGCAAAGTAAATACCAGCACACGAAGAATGAGGCGAACTAAAGAGGGCCCCTGCGAGGTATTTATAGATTAACTAGCGGCCCTACCCTACCCCTACTCTACCCCTACCCTACCCCTACCCTACCCCTACCCTACCCCTACCCTACCCCTACCCTACCCCTACCCTACCCCTACCCTACCCCTACCCTACCCCTACCCTACCCCTACCCTACCCCTACCCTACCCCTACCCTACCCCTACCCTAACCCTACCCTACCCTACCCCTACCCTACCCTAGCCTACTCTACCCTACCCTACCCCTACCCAAAAGTATCCTATGTCCTTCTCCCAGTTCTTAGCTACCTCCCTACCAAATTTCAGCCAAATCGGTTCAGCCGTTCTTGAGTTATAAATAGTGTAACTAACACGACTTTCTTTTGTTTTTAAAATGTATTCTGCTATTCAGGGCGGAGACAAATCCAATGAAACAAAAACCATGAAAATTGATCCAGCCGATCTCGAGTTATAAGTGTTGTAACAAACCCGTCTTTGTTTTATATATATAGATTTGGCTCCCGGTCCCACGGTCTGAATGTTTCAACGCCAAAAGGCACAAATACATAACAACTATCAAGTGTGCCTCTTGACATTATCCGTGGATTCAGCCGCTATGCGAGCTCTACTCGAGTCCCGATTTAAATAATTATTTAATACCTTTTATGTACAAATTTGTTAAATGTATGAGAGTTACTGTGATAATATCGTATAACCAATTCTTATAGTAAGCCGAGCCATCAGCTCGACTGTGAAATGTTTAAACAAATAAATAAAATGGAAGTGTCAAGCACAGATAAAACACAGGACACAACCAGTTTAATATAAAATGGTCGGGCTTTTAACGAAAACAATTATTTATATATTTCATTGAGAAATCAGGGTAAATCATAAATAATTCACGATGCTCATAAATATTGTGGCAGCCCTCCCAATGTATTTCAAATTGCCCGTAATTTTATTAAAATACTAGCGGCCCGCCCCGGCTTCGCACGGGTGGACTTTTATACCCTACCCCTGCCCTACACTACCCCTGCCCTACCCTACCCCTACCCTACCCTAGCACTACCCTACCCCTACCCTACCCTACCCCTACCCTACCCCTACCCTACCCCTACCCTACCCCTACCCTACCCCTACCCTACCCCTACCCTACCCCTACCCTACCCCTACCCTACCCCTACCCTACCCCTACCCTACCCCTACCCTACCCCTACCCTACCCCTACCCTACCCCTACCCTACCCCTACCCTACCCCTACCCTACCCCTACCCTACCCCTACCCTACCCTACCCTACCCTACCCCTACCCTAAATATTATTTAAAATTTCACACTGCGATGGTAGCGCCGTCTGTCAGATCCAATGTAAAACATTCCAAAATCCACAACTACTAATAAATTAAAAATTAATTAAAAAAACATTGTCCAGCGGACAAAATTGTGAATCTAAACCATTCCCAGATCACCTTGAACACACACAAAAAATTTCATCAAAATCGGTCCAGTCGTTTGAGAGAAGTTCAGTGACATACACACTCACAGAAGAATTATATATATAAAGATTAAAATTTAAATGAACTTCGTCTGCTCCCAATCTACGAACTTGGAGGAAATAAGTTCTTTCTTAGCAATATTGTCTTACTAGTTTCCACACGTGGTTCCACCTTTTATTTCGTATGGACATACGTAGTTAGCCACGAGGCTTTTGCTACTTCTCCGGGCATAAAGGCGAGCAGAGCTCCAGCCTTAATAAATGGTTTAAAACTACAAACTCAGCAACATACGCATGAGGGCGCCCCTTGTGGGGCTTGGACCTCGGTCGCTGGCGATGAGCTTGAGGGATTATGACTTTTAGTATTATAGGGGAGTTTTGTGCAACTGTCGCTCTACTTTACAGTTCGCGGACCTCTCGGACATCGGGTCTACGGTCTATAGTCATCTTCGATAAATGAGTCATCTAACACTGAAAAAAAACAAATCAGTCCAGAGGTTCCTGAGATTAGCGCGTTCAAGCAAACAAACTGTTCTGATTTATATATTTTACTAGCTTCCTGCTCACGGTTTCACCCGCGTAGCTCCCTTTACTGAGGGAAGTTCATAATTTAAAATAGCCTAAAGCGTTCCTAGAGAAATAGGCTATCTTACATTGAAATATTTTTCGGTCCAATCACACCGTCAAACTGTTCAGCTTTATATATTAGTAAGTTTAAGATTATGAAGTTCCCGCGGGAATGGGAGCTACGTGGATGAACTGCGCACAGGAAGATAGTTTGACTATATAAAATGGTCTTCAAAAGGATACAATAAAAATAACTTAAGAATGATCGAAAGTTAATGTTATATTTCCTATCTGAATCAAACTTTGTCTTCTAACAAATAACTTTCCAACAGAAAGATTGGCCAAACTTAGTTTTCGAATTCGCTTAAGGTGAAACGTTTGCACTTTAGCTATTTAAAGGAAATTTGACAATAAATCGAAAAAAATTCTTACTTCTCCAAATAATTAATTTACAATATTATACAAATGTCAAAAGCCGTACGTATGCATGGTTCCGCTGTGGCATAGCGGTATAAGTCTCGCATTAAGTTCGATCTCCACGACGGCGCCGGCGTGGGGATCGAACTTAATGCATAACAAGATATCTTTGTATAAATACTATTTTTTTTCGGGTGTGGTTGACGGACTACTCTTTGTGCCTCAGAAATCACACTAAGCCGTTGGAATCTATTGTTATACCATAGCCTATAACAAACGCATACCATTAAATGGACAGCAGCGTTTCCTTTTGCCTTACGACATAATACTACCGTACTGACTCTGGCAAAAACCCTCCATCGGGAGCAGGGAGGATTCCACGTCGTCCAATGTTCAGCAGCAGATGTTATATGGGCTGATGATAATGATGACGAAAGGTAATATACGTATTTTTGATTTTTGGATCATTGTTAGGTCAAAAACATGGAAAAAGCCTTGTCAATATTCACAAGTCTGAATTTTGTACTGTTATCATTGTATTGACATTCCTACTACAGCAATTGATTTTTAAGAATTAATGAACATACACCAGTTTATATAACATAAACCTTTTATATTCCTAATATAAATAATATGCCATTTTTCAACAAATTGTCCGTTAAATACCTAACATGTGAACGTTGCGCCTTAAAGCTTCAGATTTCTGTGAATTAACGAACGATATTTATTCGGGAAAATATTGATGGCACATCCTAATTTTACATGTAATTTAATTAATGTCAACAGCAAATTATTCTGAGGAAATTGTAAAAGAACTTCTGGCTGGAACAAATTCAGCACGTATTTTTTGAAAGTATCAATAAAAGTTAGTTAAGTGTCTAGGTTCATTTGGAAGCTAATGTTTACGTTATTCTTCTCGTTTCTATAAAATCCTGCTAATATTATAAACGCGAAAGTTTGTAAGTATGGATGGATGGATGTTTGTTACTTACACGTAAAAACTACTGAACGGAATTGGCTGAAATTTTGCACCGGTATAGCTTAGACGTTGGATTAACACATAGACTACAAAACATCCCGGTCCGTCCCACTGGATCAGAGTAACGCGGGTAATACCGCGGCGCGCAGCTAGTAGTCAATATGTAGCAAATGCCATGTAAGTATAATAACCGATGCTGAACAGCTGCACCACGACCTACAAGTCAATACAGTTAGACAGGAAATCCAACATACAAAATCTTACAAAAAACGAGTTACGAATCACCCGAACCTATCTGCGAAACTACTGATGGAAGAAACCCAGACAAATCGTAGACTTAACCGAACACCGCTGGATACACTTCATATAAACTACAGTAGGATGTGACACCAATCGCATTTCAAGCATGTCATGATATACACCTTTTTTTCTTTTTTTTTTCGGACGGACTTATTTTGTTCGTTCCGAGGCTTTTGCTACTTCACCGGGCATAAAGGCGAGCAGAGCTCCAGCCTAGATAAATGGTTTAAACACTACAAACTAAGCAACCTGTGCAAGAGGGCGTCCCCTGTGGGACTTGGACCTCGGCTCAGGGCGGTCGCTGAATGATTTACACTAACATACCTACTATCCAATGTTCCACCACGGCAACAGATTGCAGTAAAAAAGTGGTCAAGTGCGAGTCGGACGCGCACGTAGTCTACCTGTTGCCATGATTGATATCGAGCAAAGAAAAAGTTTGTTGTATGGAGCTTTCCTAAATATTGATTTTATTAATTTTTTTGTATTTGTTGTCATAGCGGCAATAGAAATACATCATTTGAGATATTTCAACTGTCTATCGCAGTTTTTGAGATACAGCCTAGTGACAGACAGACAGACACCTTAGTAATACGGTCCCGTTATTGTTATGTGCATCAGAACTTATTTTTTTAATACTAGTCGACCCACGCGGTTTTACTCGCGTAGTTATACTTCACATGAGAAGTACTCCCTTCTTGTAACTGTATTCGATAAAATGTAATTTATCATTGGCCTCGAGTCTATGATTAAGTTTCATCGTATTCGTGAAACAATTCGTTTAGGAACTTCACAAACATTACCTGATTTCATGTATTAACAGTTATTTTAGACTAGCTGAGCCCCGCGTTACTCTACTCCAGTGGGTTGGAGCGTGATGTTTTGTAGAATAATGTTAATCCAGCGTATAACCTATTCCGGTGCAAAATTTCAGCCAACTCCATTCAGTAGTTTTGCCATGAAAGAGTAAGAACTTTAAGAAACATCCATCCATCCATACTTACAAACTTTCGCGTTTATAATATAAGTATGATTGTCTTTTAACCGCGAATAGGACAAATCGCAAATTAGGTAGATTAGATCAAATGCGATTTGGACCAAACGCGCCTAAAGTTTCTATTTAAACCATGAACTCAGAAATTACCTTACAGGGTTATTTTTAACCAATAACCTTTTAGAGGGTGAAAGTACTGATGATTGTAAACAACTTTTACTATGGGACCAACCCTGAAATCGCGAAAATAAAATCAGCTGTTCCATACATTTTGTCGAGGTAAGTAAACATAAATGTATGGAACAGCTGATTTTTTTTTCGCGATTTCAGGCTTGGTCAGATTGTAAAAGTTGTTCATAATCATGAGTACTTCTATTCCCCAAATGGTTGTTGGTGTTTTCAAAATAACCCTGTATAACAAAAAAACTGAAGATGTGATTTTCAATGAAAATAGGTCACTACTCTGCTAAAGAATAAATCAAAATCATCTAACTTAGATAACCCTTCTATAGCTACACAGTAATCTAGCAGTTTCCAATGCTATTCAATTTGACCTCCCAGCATAGTGCCATCAGTTGCCGTTACTGCACAATATCTCAAAGACAAAGCCACTGGAGTAATCCTAGATTACTGTTGGATACGTATGAACTATGAACGCATCGAACAGGAGCTAAAAATGAGGTTACCGGTGTAAATACTTTTTAATTAAGGTATACTTAAGTTTTCTTTTTAATTTATTTATATCAGTGTTTTGTTTTTGTATATTATCTTTCAACCTCCGTAGCGTAGCGGTATTTGGCTCGCCTTGAATCTCGGAGGTCGTGGGTTCGATACCCACACCGGACAGAAAATCTTTGTGTAAATTCTAAGATTTCTTTCTGGGTCTGGTTGGTTGAGGGGCTACCCTCCGTGCCTCGGAAAGCACGTTAAGCCGTTGGTCCCGATTGTTATAACATCATCTATAATAATCGTATGTCAAGGAACGGGCAGCAGCGTTTCTTGTGTGGTACAACATAATACTGCGGTCACCAACCCGCCTGCCAAGTGTGGTGACTATGGCAAATACCCTCCCTCTCGGGAGGAGGCCCATGTTCAGCAGTGGACGTTATACGGGCTGATGATGATGATATTGTCTTTCTATGTTAGTGTCATATTTGTTACTATATGGACCGTTAGGTTTTTTTTTATTATTATTGAAAATTTGGGGAGGCCTTTGCTCAGCAGTAGAGTGGTATGACCTAGGAGATAAAATATTATATATATTAAAAGTACAACGGTTCGCTATTCAATCGACATTAGATGTAATATTAGTCTTTACGGATATTTTTAACTAAATGCTACATATCAGTACAGATTAACTGTAAAACTTTGTCATTTTATTTTATTTTATTTTATTTTATCACTTAAACAAATACAAGCAGAAATATTAACATAACTAAATAACTACCTAATTACCACCACTTAATGGTACTTGGATTGGAATTTAACAAGTTTACAAGTAGCACACCGTCAAACGGTTACTAAATACAACTACAACTATTCAAAGACTTGTTGGACACCAAATAGTTCGTGGCAAGAATTTCTAAATTGTTAGCAGAGAGTTTATCAAAGAAGCAACGTGAGAGAGGTTGTTTAAATCATACAAATATAATATCAGCCTCTATGAACAATTCGACGGTTCCTAGAACTAAATCTTATTTGACATGTTAACAATTTTCAGAAGGTCCTTTAACGTAATCTTGTGGTCCATGCTAGCCTACTCCGCAAAATATGGATCTCCTTTATGGGGCAATGTATACGTATATAACTAGGGTTGCCGGGATTCCCCCGAATTTTTGGAAAGCCTCCTGACTCCGGAGAATCTCCTGAGAACCCACTTCATTTTATAAAACAATAATTTTCAAAAATTGTTTGATTTCAAGCAGTGCCGGATTAAGCCAGCGCGAGTCCTGTAGTACATTTTGTCCGGAAGCCCCTCTTAATGACCCAGAGTCGCTCAACGAGCCTTGTTTTTTTCTAGGCTAGGATCCTCGCCGGACAGACCGTGGACGCGTTGGCCCCCTGTCCCAATCCGATGATCCAGTGCCTGTAGTCCGAGCCAGTGATCACTCCCTCTTTTTTTAGAATATAATTATTGTCACAGTAATATTTCTCATAGCATTAGCGATGCCCTGAGCCGTGGTCCTGGCCCATTAAGGATGCCCTCAGGCGTGTGTCATTTATAAGAAAAATACTGTTTAAAGACGTGCCTCTTTCTATAGAGCTAAATTATATTAAGATTTTAATTATATAATTAATTATTGTTATTACTATACCGTGCCGTGTGGTTCCCGGCTTAGAATAGACCACCCCATGTCCTCCCACCGGTGTCGTAAAAGGCGACTAAGGGACATATAACTGATGGATGGGCAGCAGCATCTATTAGCTCAAGGTTTACATGTTACTGCGATCACTAATCCGTCTGCCAAGCGTGGTGATTATGGCAATATCCCTCTACGATCCTGGTTTGCCAAGGTCTGTTAAGAGGAGGCCCATGTTCAACATTGGATGTAAACGGGCTTTTGATGATTACTATACATATGACGTGATACTAGACTGGCAGACAGACTATTAGCTAATCCGCAACAGATTTAAGTTGCGATATATTGTATGCCATCAAAAACATACTTGTAAAAAAACCCAAGTCTCGTAACGCAGTTCTTTTACCGTAAAACGTTGTGAGATCTATGTAATACCAAGTCGGTTAATTTATTCAGTCCCTACTTAAGGGACCTTCTATCTTAAGCTATTACGTAATTATCTCACCTTACAGAATCTTATTTTGACCTTATCAAAGTTCAAAACTTTTATGTTATGAATATTAGATTAACTTGGCCATCGGATATAATTAGAATGTATCTCACAAGTGCTTTTGGTTTTTTTTCTACGACTTTTTTTTTTTTTATTACTTGTTAAATTAATCCCTGTATCGCGAAGGTCTCACCGCTCAATAGATTCACGAAAACAAAGCACCCCCTGACTCAGTACAACTGTTTGAATTTCAGACGAATAATTGTCCCGGGTGGGAATCGAACGCAGAAAACCAGGTCTCTGAAACAACTAACCTAACCACTTAGACACCACCTTTCAACATAATTACATCTAGGTCCCTATCTACACCTATTCCTCCATTAAATCAAACATATTCATATACACTGATTCACTGACTGCAAATGTAACTTTGTAATCCTATACATTTATAAGAAATAACAAAGTTATTAATGCAGTTAATGAAACTGAACAACTAGACCGAAATTGCAAAATGTTGGAATTTTCCCATGAGTTTTACACTAAACTCTCCTTAATTCTCAAAATTTGAAGCTTCTACGTCTGCTAGAAGTGCCTAAACATTTTGATGATCGGTCAGTCAGCAGTGAGCGAGTGACAAAATTACCGAAAATACCAAACTTTGACTAGTTATAATTCGTAAAGTACTGGTTCAAATTGAATGAAATTTGAAATATACTGTAGTTTTACAAAGCTTGTTTAGTTACTGAAAATTCAATGCAGGCTCCTATCTTTCCACAACGAAGTTATAGGGGGTCGAAAATCGGCTGAGTTGCTTCGAGAAAAGATAGGTACGGCCGTGGACCTTTTTTTTTTTTTTTTTTCTTACTCGACTTGGGGCTGCACTGCCGTGCCCCCAGATTTAATTATATTAATCATATTTCATTGTGTTTAATTGACAAGTGCAAGTGTATGTAAATACCTAAGTGCTGAATAAATCTCGTTTAATTCGTTTAGGCCTCCACCTTTTGTCAAATCATCAATAAAATTACTTTATTAATGTTGATGTTTTCATTACCTATATTTAATTTGATTTTTTTTGTATCTCCCGACCAAAAGTCCCAAAATCCCGAAAATTTCTTATTTTCTCCCGATAATATGATTATTCGATCTGGTAACCCTATATCAACCCCATTAGTAATGACATTGTATGCAAATAAAATACATATTCGGAAGAATGCACTGCTTATCTAAATATTATGATATAGCTGACGAAACTCCTACTACCTACCTCGAAACTTTCTTGAGGAGATGTATCAGTTCAGTAGTGGACATTATGCATACTGATGACGTCATCTGACAGTAATGGCTATCACCTTATGCACGATAATCGCCCTCCCGGTCCATAGTTAGCAAAACTATGTATATATGTTGCAGTCAAGACTCTTAGCCAGTCAAAAGTACTTTTGACTAGCAAAATCAGTCAAAACTAGTTTAAGCTTAGGTTAGGTTATGTTTAGTTAGTTTTGACTGATTTTGCTGGTTAAAAGTACTTTTGACTGGTTAAGAGTTTTGACTGCAACATATACAATAATGAATCTATGTAAACACTTTTTCATAGCATTAAAATTGACATGTTAACATGACTTCGAGGGAAGCATAGCTCGTTCTTAAGCTAGACTAGCCGCGCGCGGTTTCACTCGCGTAACTCCCGTTCCCGTAAAAACTTTATCTTATACTAATATAAAAAGGTGAAAAATTTGTCTGTTTTTTAATCTCATGAATTACTGGACCGATAAAATAAATCTTTCAGTTTTAGATGGGTAATAATTACAGATTAAACTTAAAATCGGCAACCGTATTTCATATGCTACGATAGCCGCTGAACACCTAGCGGGCCGTATGCTTGTTTTTCTACATTCTGTATAAAAAACAAAAACTCAATAACTTAAATACTATACGCGTCTAAAATAAGTTTTAATTAAACAACATGACCTTATATAAACAAAATTTAATTCCAGTGAAAGCGTTCGCTACCTCGTTGCTAAGCAAACAGTTTCAAATTGAATGAGGCTGGTTTTCATTCCACAGACAGATCAAACTAGGCGGTTTGCGTGGACAATAACCGCTAATAGGATTACTTTGTTTTCTTGCGCTAGCAGAGCAGGGATAATACATTAAAAAGGCATATGAAATGAGTGAATATGACTATATTTTTAAAATTGTAAGGAAAAACTAATTTTACAACCTCCGTGGCGGAGCGGTATTTGGCTCGCTTAAATCTCAGAGGTCGTGGGTTCGATCCCCATGCCGGATAAGGAAATCTTTGAGTAAATTCTAAGATTCCTTTCCGGGTCTGGTTGGTTGAGGGACCACCCTCCGTGCCTCGGAAAGCAGGTCAAGCCGTTGGTCTCGATTGTTATAACATCATCTATATTGATATTATAAAGAAGAAAGATTTTTATTTTTGTGTTTGTGTTTGTTTGTAATGAATAAACTCAAAAACTACTGTGCCGATTTCAAAAATTCTTTCACCATTGGAAAGCTACATTCACTCTGAGTGACATAGGCTATATTTAATTATGAAGTTCGCGCGTGGGAAGCTATTATATAATAATCGTTTATAAAAGAACGGGCAGCAGCGTTTCCTTGTGTGTTACAACATAATACTGCGGCCACCAACCCGCCTGCCAAGCGTGGTGAATATAGCAAATAGCCTCGAGTGAAGAGGCCCATTTTCAGCAGTGCTGATGATAATCAGCCAAGAGTATCAGCCGTTCCCTCTTTTTCTTTAATATTTATTATGAATACGGTCTGTAACGTCTGAAGAAGAGGTTTTTAATTTTAAATAAACATTGAACCTGGACATTATTATTTTATTTAGTTTCAACCTTTGGTTAATCTCACTACTCAACATATTACAAAAATTGTATTAGTTACATTGCTGGTTATACGGGCTGATTATGATAATTCTCACCTTTATAACATAAGACATATTATGTGTGTACACCTTTTCACTAACACAGCTTCGCAACGCTTTTATTCAAAGAGCCCATGAACCCCAGACCTACGCTATTTTATAAAAGCTGAAAGTTTGTCAGCACATGCTCCCAACACAGGTAAGAACGATGGACCATCATGAAGTGTGGGTTACATCAAATAATAAAGTGCGATTTTTTGTTATTACCTTTAGAATATTATTAAAAATTACGTTATTCATTGCCAGACACTTAACATCGTGGCAACCCCTTGCCAGACACCCTTAATGATATTATAATTTTACTTACGTTAAAGTATAAAAGGTGATTTTTATAAATAATACTTGGGTAATAAGTAGATGTCTCCTCATTAGCCAGACACTATTGACAGTTCTAACCCCTAAAACGTAAAATAACGGTCTGGGGTTCACGGGCTCTTACTCTATTAGTTACGTCACACATCTCTATAGAAAACTCATTCTAAAGGCGAATATCCACTGTGTTTACGCATGTACTGCACTAACTTAGAATTCTGTACGACAAACTATGTTGACGCTTTCTGTTTGAACTATCATTTCGGCCGCTGTATTTTTAGATTAATGTGTTTTAAATTGTATCTCTCATGAAGGTTTTAAAATACGTAATTCGTGTTTTTTTTTTCAATAAATAATTTATAATATTTTTTTTTATATAATATGCTTGCTTAGTTAAAATCTTAATATGCTTGCTAATGCAATTTTTTGTAAAACAGCTTTATTTAAATGTGTTTTCATATGTAAATAATGTAAATTATTCTTCGATTAGGCCTTCAATTAATGATTTCTTTGCAGAATTTCATTTACGATCCATTTTACATGTGTTACAAATGAATTAAGGTCGCCTTTGTACGATCGACCACGGATACAGCTTTACAGATTATGTTAATATAATATGTTTACGTTTAGGAGGACTCTTCTATAAAGGTTAAATGATTTTTTATTCAAATTAATCAACATTCAATTGACACGATTAAATTTTTACATTTATTTTATATACCCTGTCATGATTCGTTGTGGTACGTTATGGTCGCATATCTAATCTGTATATTAATAGGTAAAGCAAAAAATTACGTGGACAGAGGAGTATGAAATTTCACTCACTAATCTATACTAATATATAACGCTGAAGTTAGTTTGTTTGTTTGCTTAAACGCGTACATCTCAGGAACTATTGGTCCGATTTGAAAAATTATTTCAATGTTATAAAGGCCATTTATCGAGGAAGGCTATGGGTTATATTTAATTAAAAAGTTCTTGCTAGTGTTATATATATCAATTTGACAAAAACACGGTAGATTCAAAGTTGTTACACAAGTTTAACATTTTCTGGGAAATTGATGGCACAATAATAAGGAAGGATAAGGAATTATACTAATAAATGTTTTTAAAGTAACTTTTATTTTCTCTCAAAACATTAAACGATAGAAAGAAAATGGCTAACGCGTTCTTTAACAGCTACATCTCGAAGTTAGCTCTCCATTACATCAAATTAAAGCAGACATGTTACCTCCCGGCGATCTCCAACAAGAACTAGAACGCGCTACGAGGAGGAAGAAATACCAACGTTTAAATGTTTCTTACTCAGTAAATGCAGTTAGCTGTTCTCTTAAAAGGTAAGTTAAAAGTTGTCATGAGCCAGATGTGATACAACCGGTAAGTCTCCAATTATATTTGTTGTGTAAAATAAACTATCTTTTAAATCACACAACTTTAATTTACTAAACGACATTTTTAATGTGATTTGTAGTTGCTTCTGGGTGGGAATCGAACCCAGAACACCAGTCTGGGTTCGATTCCCACCCGGGACAATTATTTGTGTGAACCACAAATAATTGTTCTGAGTCTGGGTGTACTTTGTGTCCGTGAAATGTATGTTTGTAAAGTCCCCCGCGACACAAGGATTTATATCCCTAGTGCGGGAGTTGTCTTTTCAAGAAAAAAAAAAAAAAAAAAAAAGTTTCAATTTTTTTTTTCTAAAAGTTACATTTATGTATCACGAAACTTAGTTTAATATTTATAAGAGTTACATTGTATGACTTATTACGTAAATTGTATGTATGGTAAGCTTTCTTTTGCCTAATAATTAATATTTGCATGTCACTTTTATTACTAAATGTTACGGTGTTTTTCAATTATTGATACTAATATCTACATTGTTCCAACAGTTGTGGCAAATAAATAAATAAATCATCAACCAACAAACTGAACCTGGGCCTCCTCCTAAGGAAGAGCTTTTGCCATAGTCACCACGCTACAGCGGGTTGGTAACCACTGTATTATTTTGTGATACACGAAGAAACGCTACTGCCTTCCCTTGGTATACGCTTGTTATAGATTAAGTTATAACAATCGCGATCAACGGCTTAACGGGTTTTCCGAGGCTCGGAGACAAGATAAGACAACGTCATATAAAAAAGTATAAATTAGACTAGCCAGTACAAAATATCTACAAAAATATTACGCTGTTATATATAAAAACAGCTTATTTTGAAGCTCGAAGTTCCTCAGCAAGCTATGGAAAGAATTGCAGCATTTCTCTGTGATCGTATCAGAAATTAAGAGATCTGCAAAAGAACAAAGGTCGCTGACATAGATCAACCGATTTACCAGCTGAAATGGCTATAGGCAGGACACATAATTCGAAGAACTGACTATCGATGGGTCATAAACGTTCTTCAGAATGGACCACAAACTGGTAAGCTCAGCATAGATCAGCGCCTGCACGATAGACTGACGACCTAATAAAGATCGCTGGGAGCAGGCCGTATGCAGGCAGGTGTATGCAGGCCGCTAAAAATAATTCCCGCTGGAAATCGATGAGGGAGGCCTATGTTCAGCCGTGGGTGACAAGCTGATATGATTAATAATAATTATTAAAAGTAGTTTAACGTATTTAAATTCTGCTCCAATAAATTGAAGTGTTATATCCTGTTTTATAAAACAGTAGGTATCGTGATTTATAGAAAATGTACAGTATAAACTAGCGGTCATCGCATTTATATCACTGCGGGTAGCACTTTCGTATCATATCAGTAATCGATAATTTTGTATCTCAATGTATTATTATTATTTTGTGTATACTCGTTTTGCTCGCGACAATTTTTCATTTTATTTTATATAAAAATATCTACATCTAGCCGCTCGCTACCATGTTGACGAGTTATGTGAACATGAATGTATGGAACAGCTGATTTTTTTTCGCGATTTCAGGGTTGGTGCCTCAGTAAAAGTTGTTTGTTAGCATGAGCACAATCATGTGTTTAGGTATCGGTCACTAATTACCAGTCACCCTATATATATATATATTTTATTGATCTTTAAAATAAGATTATAATAGTAGTATAACATAAGTGACCATATAAAAATATTGTTCTTAATTAAGTATCAAAAAAATGTACTTAAATGTGTTATGCTTTGTTAATGACGTACCTATAACAAGCGTGAATTAGTCGTCTACGTTACTATTAAACTATTTCATTTCATTTCATTGTCAAAACTAAAATTAGCTAGTTTTAGTTGTACATAGTATAAAACACTATATATAACTAAAACTAGCTAATTTTTTTTTTTATTATTGTCAGTGGGCCCTAGGAATAAGAATATACCTAGGGTGTGGTACAGCGGTTACGGTCAAGCTATAACCGAATAATTATTCCTGGCTAGGTATTTATTGAAATAGTATGTCATGTCACGGTTCACAGTTTATATAAACGTAGACGTAAACCGTTACACATAGAAGCTAGATAACTGAAAAATGTATTGCTTAGACATGCAAGACAAGCACTAAGTACGCATTTTTCAAAATATATCCCCTAAAAACGAGAAACGGGGCATCAAAATTTGTATAGAGAAAACTAAAGCTACGCGGAAAAAATCGCGGACAAAACCTATTTTTGCTATAATATTACGCTGCAGCCTATTGAAGATGAGCAGAAATACATTGCAGGTAGATCCGCTAGCCGTAGCTGGTTAATATGTAAATCAATTCTACTGTTTAATATCATACAGCTTTGATACAATTAAAGAGTTTGGTAGTTAGGTATATGTGTAATTAGTCTTTTAATTAGCAGTGTAATAAAAGTCGAAATTAATTGTGTAAAAATTCCTTTTCCGTATATTTTTCTTCACTTTTTTTTACAAATATCTCATTTATGTTATTCAATTTCATTGGGCATAGAATATTTTTCTTCAAAAGTTTTTTTTTTATGTATTCTAACATCTTCGAAATATCACATCAAAACCTTATTCAGATGACAAGATCCTTGACTGCTCATCAAATATAAGATCATTTTCATACAAGCCTTTTTATCTCCGAAAATTGTTGTTAGTACTCACCCAAATTCCCATCTACAAAATAGACAAAAACTTTTCACACAACTTTTTTTTAATTATTTTTTTTTTATTTGGCACTTGGCCATATAACTTACCAACAAGCATGCCAATCACAAGTAACAACATTGTACCAACACAAACACTTCACATTATTATCACGAGTCACTCACGTGTACACACGTACTCCGAGCCGCGACACAGAGGCGTGCGCTCTCTCCGCGCGTCCGATGTCAACTGACGGTCGGTGTGATAACGCAGTGTTGCCAGAGCTGACATGAAAACTCCTGAAACTATTGGGTTTATCAAGTATTTGGGCTTAAAATACAGTTTTTATTTCATCGTAATTCAGATTCATAAGAGGAATATTAATTCCTTTGTTCAAAGGGCTAGACTAAAGTCTTAATATATGTTTTTGGCATAATGTTTGCTATTCTGACTACAAGGATTATATATTTATGTCAATATTGCAAAGGATAGATAATATTTTCATTTTGTTTGTAATGATTAAACTCATAAGCTATGATACCGTTTTAAATATATCTTACACGTAGATCGGCTTGTGTTAGGAATTCATTATAAAATTTGATCTTCTAAAAAGCTAAATATTAGTGTAAGATATATTTCAAACGGTCTCATAGCTTATGAGCTTAAACGCTACGCTTCGTGAAAAGTTTAGTATCTATTCGTTATTTTTCTACGCAACTATGCGCCACAGAACTATTCTGTAGACATTCTACGGCGTAGCTGCGTAGCGCGTAGGTATGACAGTTCTTTCATTTTTAAGAATAATATTAAACTAACAATTTGTTTTATATATATTATACTAGCGGCCCGCCCCGGCTTCGCACGGGTGGACTTTTATACCCTACCCCTGCCCTACCCTACCCCTGCCCTACCCTACCCCTGCCCTACCCTACCCCTACCCTAACCCTACCCTGCTCCTACCCTACCCCTACCCTACCCCTAACCTACACCTACCCCTACCCCTACGCTACACCTACCCTACCCTACCCCTACCCTACCCCTACCATACCCCTACCCTACCCTACCCCTACCCTACCCCTACCCTACCCTACCCTACCCTACCCTACCCTACCCTACCCTACCCTACCCTACCCAAAAGTATCCTATGTCCTTCTCCCAGTTCTTAGCTACCTCCCTACCAATTTTCAGCCAAATCGGTTCAGCCGTTCTTGAGTTATAAAATTAAAAAGTGTAACTAACACGGCTTTCTTTTGTTTTTAAAATGTATTCTGCTATTCGGGACGGAAACAAATCCAACAAATCAAAAACCATGGCAATCGGTCCAGCCGTTCTCGAGTTATAAGTGTTGTAACAAACACGACTTTCTTTTATATATATAGATAGATTATTTTGAGATAAAACAACGTTAATAAAGAATCGACAATACAATATTTTTATTAAATGTATTTTTTTTCTCAATATATCTTAAAATAAGAGACTTAGAAGAAAATATTTTCACATCGGTTAATAAAATATGAACCGTATAAAAGTTATTAACGTTAATTGTCCAAAATTTGAGTCTTCAACCGTTGCCACTATTCTTTCTCAGTTTCCTCTAATCGAGGGTAATTCTCCCGGAGACTGGCAATTCCACCTCAATTTCGCCGGCCGGTACAACCGCACATGCGCACAACACTGGTGACATTTCCACAAAAACAATATGTTTAGATTTTTGGGTGATATACAAATTAGCGATGTTTGATTTCCTACGTTTGAACTCCTAAACAAATATGTATTTAATTTGATGTGTAATTATTATTAATTTCTAGTTTGTTGAAAAATGTTTTTAACTTTGTAATGGTAACAGACTTTTTTTTAAAGATTCCTAGCAGGGTTTTTATGTCTACTAGTATTCTTGTTAGCCCGTCGTGCTAAGCTAAAATGCTTGTATCACGAGTGGGTTCACGTTCTTAGTGCAATGGGTGGGGTTCGAACCGGCGACCTCAAGATCTCAAGTCCGACGCCCTAGCCATTAGGCTACGGCCTCTTCTTTGAACATTTCATCAGACATATTTAATGGGACAATATTTTTTAAATTCTAATTTTTAGCAGCTAATTTTGTTTTTATCTATGGGCAAATCCTTTAATAACTACTACCGGTTCTTTAATTTTTCATATCGTTATCTAAACTAGATATCTTTCATGAATGCTTAGTAATAAAAAACCGGCGAAGTGCGAGTCGGACTCTCGCACGAAGGGTTCCGTACTAGTTGCAAGTGCCTACCTTATTTTTGATATCAAGAATACCATAAGTAACATAGTAAAAAAGTTCTTGTAGTTCGTTGTAACTTTGATTGAATGAAAGGTAAATTGCGATTTACGGTTTATGACATATTAAAAAAAAACTACTTGCTTGATCTTGTTCAAACCAATTTTCGGTGGAAGTTTGCATGGTTATGTACATCATATATTTTTTTTAGTTTTATCATTCCCTTATTTTAGAAGTTACAGGGGGGGGACACATTTTACCACTTTGGAAGTGTCTCTCGCGCAAACTATTCAGTTAAGAAAAAAATGACATTAGAAACCTCAATATCATTTTTGAAGACCTATCCATAGATGGGTCGATGTACGTATGGGTTCGATGTTTTTTTTTTTTGAGTTTCATTTCTAAGTATGGAGAACTCCAATTTTCTTGTTTTTCTATTTTTGTGTGAAAATCTTAATGCGGTCCACAACATACATCTACTTGCCAAGTTTCAACATTATAGTTCTTATAGTTTCGGAAAAAAGTGGCTGTGACATACGGACGGACAGACTGACCGACATGACGAATCTATAAGGGTTCCGTTTTTTGCCATTTGGCTACGGAACCCTAAAAATGGTGGAAGTCAAATTCTGTACACCGAAGATAATAAATAATTAAAGTGTTGTTATGTATATAAATCCAGTATTATATGTCAGACATTTTATACTGGATTTAGATATAGACCATAGATCCCTTGGTATACAGAATCAAAGTCAAAATGTATTAGAGCTCATCATCATTTCAGCCATAGGACGTCCACTGCTGGACATAGGCCTCCCTCATAGATCTCCAGTTGTTACGGTTAAAAGCGGCCTGAATCCACCGTGATCCCGCGGCCTTAACCATATCATCCGTCCATTTAGTAGGTGGACGTGCTACGCTACGCTTGCGATCCGCGGCCTCCCTCTTCTCCATGCTATATCGCCTGCCCATTGCCACTTCAACGAACTAATCCGTTGGGCTATGTCGGTAACCTGCGTTCTTCTACGTATCTCCTCATTTCTGACTCAATCTCGTAAAGAAACCCCGAGCATAGCCCTCTCCATAGCTCGTTGAGCGACTCTGAGTCTGTTCATAAGGCCTATAGTAAAGGACCACGTTGCAGTTAGAGCTCGTACTATATAAAAGCATATGCAGCTTATTTTTAAACATCTACTACCACTTGGTTAGCGTATGCGTCTTTGATAACCCAAGCTAATGCTTTAGGCAAAATATTAAGTTAAATTTGAAAAGTTAATAAACCACTCTCAATTGTTAATTAAAAGTAAAACTAAATGTTATTTAATTGGCAAATAACTTTAATAAATCTGCTTGAAGTCTAGTTTGATCTTTAAATTGCTTTTTTAAATCAAGTTATATTTTAAAGATCTGTTTTAAATATAACGGTCACCAACTTGATTGCCAGATGATGTGCCTTTTAAAATACTGATTAAAAATAATCCAGTCGGAAAATCAGCGACACGGACCACTCTTGTCCTAAAAAAAGAAAGCGATGCTAGACACTGATTGGTTAAAATTGTCAATTTGTGTATAAATAATGTTACTGGGCATTATTTATATGACATTACTATATTGTACTACACAAGGAAACGCTGCTGCCCGTTCCTTAATATACGATTATTAAAGATGATGTTATAACAATTGGAACCAACGGCTTAACGTGCTTTCCGAGGCACGGAGGGTAGTACTTCAACCAACCAGACCCGGAAAGAAATCTTAGAATTTACTCAAAGGCCTCCTGTCTGGCGTGGAGATCGAATTCACGACCTCCAATACTACGCTACGGAGGTTCTCAATAGTAAATCTTGAAGTTATTTATGTAGCGCCATCCTTCTCTATCCCCCCCCTTTCTTTTAACATCGTAATGTAATATCACACTAGGAAAATTACTTATCAAAAGAAATCCAATCTGAACGAATTGCTCTCGTAATGGCAGCTATAAAAGGAAGACATTTGTGAGCCGCATTCAAGTAGTGGAGTTAAAGGTCTCCGTCTGAGTGCCGGGAGATTAGGAAGTGTCGGATCATAAATTCCATATAGCATTCACAGATTTGAGTTCATAATGAACTTTGTAACAAGTATTGGAAGTGTGACACTGAGTTAACTCAGTCTCACGTGGCTTACAGAGTATCTACTTACAATTTACAAATATCATCATCACAATTATCATCATCAGCCCGTATAACGTCCATTGTTGAACATGCGCCTCATCACGAGGGAGGGTTTTGCCACAGTCACCACATCTGGCAGGTGGGTTGGTAACCGCAGTATTATGTTGTTACATACAAGGAAACGCTGCTGCCCGTTCCCTTGTCTACGATTGATATAGTTGATGTTATAACTATCGGGACCAACGGCTTAACGTGCTTTCCGAGGCACGGAGGGTAGTCCCTCAGCCAAGCACACCCGGAAATAAATCTTAGAATTTGCACAACAATTTCTTCGGTCGGATCGGCGTGGGTATCGAATCCACGACTACCGAGAATAAAAGCGAGCCAAATATTGAATATACGCCACGAAGGTTGTATATTTATAAATATACATACATATAATCATGCCGTTCTCCCATGGGGGTAGGCAGAAACTACAGAACGCCACCTGCTAACCCTTTGTGCGCGAGTCAGACTCGCAATTGGCCGGTTTTTTTTTGTAGCTTCTTTTTTTTGTATTATGTTTAATTTTTTATTTCATATTAATGTGTATAAATGACTTTTTATTTTCATAAAAAATTTGCAACAAAGTGTCCTCTTTATTTATCTTATTTTTTTCGTTTTAAGTTTAACTCACATGTGACGTTTAATATATCTACCAGAAAATTCAATCTCAAACACAAAAGACGTTAAAAATATTCTATCAATATAAATAGTTTGCTACAACAATAAATTTTAATATGCGCCACATTTGCTGTATCTAGGTCACTCGTCCAAGAAAATTTCCTGTACATTGAAGCGTTTTTAAATGGATTTGGTTGCAGACGTTTATCACATTGTATGATACGAAGATAGTTATTTGGTTGGCGACCAGGGCCCCGAGTCTACTATCGTAATGGCGTGTCCATGAACTGTCAATGACAGTTCAATTGTCGGTTTTCTTCCCATTTGGTAATCTACGAATACAAATGACGTCATAATGATGCCACGATGACATTAGCGTAGTTGAATATAATAACAAATCATACATATATAACTTTTGAAATCGCCTAAATAAACATTACAATCTCCCTAACCATCTCCCCTGCTACTTCTGTTGACGGCCTTAATCTGCGGTAGCAACACCGACTGCCATTCCAGCGCCGACACCATAATGAGATTAGTAGATTACCGTTTTTGACATAATGATATCATTATGGCACTACGGTGGCACAATACTTAAAAAAATAGTAGACTCGGCCCCCAGACAGCTGTCGGTTCTATTATAAAACAATGCGCCTCTATTTTTTTATGTTATATGTCATTTCAACATCTTATGACAATTGTATACCAGGTATCGGGCAGCAGCATTTCCCCTTATGCTATTACATAATCCTGAGGTCAGTAATCCACCTGCCAATCGTGGTGACTTTGACAAACATTTTCCCTCGGGAGGACAAGGAAAATCACGGTCAGCAGTGGATGTTATACGGGCTGATGATGATGTATAGTTAACGTGACCATACGTCCCGGTTTTGGCGGGACAGTCCCGGTTTCAGGCAGTCTGTCCCGGTGTCCCCAGCGAAGCCAACATAGTCCCGGTTTTGTAGGCAGACCCAACGATAGTTCAAAATTTATTTTTTCCGCTCAAAATGCGTGGCCAGGAGGCCCGCAAAAAAATACGACTTACAAGTCACGCCACTACTGGGGGCATAGTTAGTAAGTCATACTAACTTAACTATTTTGTGTTTAGAGCTCTAATTATTTTGTGTTATTATATATTTCCGCAGATGTGTCCCGGTCTGACAAAATTAATAAATGGTCACGTTATGTATAGTCATCCACGATGCAGTTTTATTTCCCAAGTATTAAAGCTGTCTTTCCCTAAAAAATAAATAGTATTTTCATCTTGTTTCATATTTATTTTTGGCATTCATTTAGAAAGAAAACTTAGCTATTACTTTATTCCGCTTTGTACCTTTAGATTGTGAGCAAAAAATAATGCTTTTTATCTATGTTAATAGAACTTTAGCAGTAATGCGAAGTCGGTCAAGTGGATATTTGGGTTATGTTGTCTTTTTGTAGACTAAAGGAGTTAAATTCCGCACTTTACCTATTTTCGCGACCATACTTTTCATGATTATTCAATCTTATCGCTATCATTTTTAGGTCCATTTTGGTTTGCATTAAGACGGGTTAAGTGGTATGTTTTATATTAGTATTCCTAGATCTTGTATTCTTTTTGTGGGCAATAGTTTATAGCAATAGTAATATATACACTTACTGTTGGAAACGACAGATGTAATATTTTTAGTTTTATTTTTTGTCACTGATACTTGTGTGCGATACATGATAACTCGGGTGGAATAAGATAATATTGAGGGTTTTATAGAATTAGCACCAAAACTCTTATAGAATTAGAATTTGGGTGCGATAGTTCTCTGATGAGTTTGGTGAAACGTGTCACTTTATATTATAAAAAACAAAGTGCACCCTGGAGTTGTAAACCCCTTTTAATGTTACATCGCTACAGTATCGATAACTTAGCCTTTAATAAAATATTTTCATATACGTTTTGATCTATATGTTCAATTTAAACTAAATCCGCTCATTTTTTGAGTGATTAAATAATAATCCATCATATTATCTTATGTAATGCATATTACTTAATGCAATTAAAAGGGCTCGGCACTGTTACTCCTTAATACAGGCTATAGCCTAGCAAGGAGAGCAGCCACTTAATTGTCTAAAATTCAAAACTACACACTTTGTGAAAGCTGTACGACAATCTGTTTTTATATAAATAAAAAAGGAAAATAAGAATACCAATGCTATCAAAGCTAGCGATATTAATATTTACTCAAGTAGCATATACCTGATATTTAATGTTCATAATGTGTCCAAACGTGAAAACTTGTAAGTTGCTATCTGTTGAACTTTTCCGTAAAGTATTTAAAAACATTGAAGTGATATACGGGCTGTGTCATCATTTAATATTTAATACCAAATGCTACTTTGTAGACATTAGTCGGAGTAATGCGGATCATTACCGATAGATGGCACTAACAATATAAAAAGAGATTGATAAATAAGCTCGCCATTGTACATCATCTTTAAATGTTGTTTTTACTCCAATTTCATGTGTACAATAAAGAATAAATAAATAAATAAATAAATTATATCGATGACCGGTATGATTTCACCGTAGCCTAATTGGATAAGGCATTAGGAGCTTAACCTAAGGTGGGGTTTCGAGTCCCGCCGGTGGTCGAATTTTATTCATCTCAATTTTAAAACATAGCTATCTGGATTTATTTACCTACACGATTATTATCAAACAATTATTTTAAGCTATAGTTTTCCATATCACTTTATATTATAAAGCAAAGTCGCTTCCCGCTGACTGTCTATTTATGCTTAGATGTTTAAAACTACGCAACGGATTATGATGCTGTTGTTTTAATAGATACAATAATTCAAAAGGAAGCTTTATGTGTATAATAGGCATGAGGACACAAAAATCGATTTACTCCGTAATTTAGATTACCAAATTAGTGACGTCACAAGCCCTCCTCTCCTGAACTTTAGAGTTCGTTGTTGCTCTGTATCTTTGTTATTTTTTATTGATTGGATAATAAAATAAAAAAAGTTTTTATTTACGTAAACCTATTACAGGTAGTTTATATAGCTTTAGCCTAAAAGCTGTCAGGTATATACAATATCATTTTATATCTATGATTAAATCTAAGTTCTGTCCTTTGAGTATGTTATTGTTTAGACGGACCATAAGTATCTCGACCAACGCGCTTTAGTGCAACCACCGGATCCAATACGCCCCAACTGAGAAGACGCAGCGAAACAAACTCAGTGGGATTATTCTACTGCCGGTTTCAGTGCGGCCTCATCGAGACGATCCGGCGAAACATACTCAGATGGGCACGTCCAAGAAGTTTGCTCCAGTTACTTTTATAATTTAGTTGGCATTCACAATTTACCAATCAGTACCAATCGGTTGAAAAATAAAAAAATACGTGTCCAATATTTTTAGTAATTTCAATCGGACTGAATATATTTTTTTGTCTTCATGTATATTTCACCCGTGAAAACCCGGGACGTGACGTCTAGTATCAAAATAAATTAACAACCAAACTTTTCCGAGTTCACATAATCATTACCATATAACAAAAACGTTTCCGTGAAACACATGAAGAACCAGAAATATAATTTATTCAACATTTAACACCCTCCATAGCCGCAAACATTACATACGAAATCCTGTTCTACGCGAAATATTGTAGGTACACAAAGACATCGCAGTAAGCGAATGAAACAGAAGTGTAATTTGCTTATAGCTAATACAGAGCAGCTGATATTTAGAGATTTTTGTATTTATATAGAAACTAGAGTTATATCTATACCTATCTACAGCAATTTTAGTTCCAATTAGCTACTTTTAGTTATACAAGGTGTAACGGAAAGGGTATATACATAGAAAGAGCAAGGCTTTTTTGGATGATAACAATCGATATGGCAAGGTTTATTTAATCCTATCTCTACAAGTCTGGAAGTAATGATTTTTTAAAATTCATAGATACCAGAAACCAAACTTTTCAAATTGTAATAAATACATCACTAGCACTCATATGCTGATCGATGTCAACGAACTATTTGCAAGTAAAAATAAACCTCTTACTCCTGGTATTATTGAATAAAGGGTTCCGCATTTTAATTTTTTGTTTGCAAAATAATACTGACTTTTTTTATTTTATTTTGAGTTGTAACCCTTGCCATATCGTTTGTTATGATCCAAAGAAGCCTTGCTCTTTCTATGTAATATACCCTTTCCGTTACACCTTGTATATTAACTAAAACAATTATTAAATTTCATTTTGAAAAATTTGATTAGAATATAATATTGTACTATGGATTCTGACTTTATAAAAGGTATTTATTATGTTATGACAACTATTATAGGCACAATCTGCATGTGAAGACTATCTAACTAAAAATGGGAACATACACTTTTACTGTGAAATCTGTAAGATCTAACGTAAAGCCTCACATGATTTATTATTATGCTATAAGGAAACTAACAGGCGTTTTGTTTCGCCATCAAATAACTAGCTGCCTGCGCGTGGCTTCAAACACGCATCTCCCGTTCCCATGGGAGTTGAAAGATTTTTCAAACGGGCCAGTAGTTACTTAGATTAGCTTGTACATGCAAACATATAAACTTGTCAGCTTTATATATTAGAATAAGATTACGTTTTTTATAGTTATAATTTTATTCTATGTCACGTTCTTCGGGAAGATAGTTTTATAATGACCATCGTGTTGGGGCGCGGCCACGAGATCTTTTGCCCTCAACTTTCCCTTGCACCATCAAACGTTCCATGGAGTGCTCGTTGCGAGTGATGTGCCCAAAGAATTTGAGGACGAATGTCATAGATTAAGTTATATCAAAATAGCAACCAGACTGAAAAGAAATCTGTAGTTTACGTAAAATATTTTCGTCTTTAACGAGAACCCGATAATTCCTCGAAGGGTCTACAGATAGGGTACTGAGCGTGTTATTAATGATAAACCAAGTGCGAGTTCGATTTGAGCATGTTGCTAAATATTGGTACAGGCTCCGAAACAATATTTAGCAACGTTAATATCTTTACTTTTTTTTAAGTGGCTAATTAGCTTAATATTTTTGTTTATATTTCAAGCGTGTTGCCGTTATTAATATCGAGAAAAAAATACGCTTGCTGTATTTGTATTGTGCTTTTTCAGTATTTTTTGTTATGGAGGCAGAATAAGGAGAACAGAAGTATCTTTTGTGAAAACTTCAACTGTCTAGCTGTCACGGCCATTAGACAGAGGAATGAAACTGATTACAGACAAAATGACAACGGAGTCTCAGTAATAGGGTCCCATTTTTACCCTTTGGGTACGGAATCCTAGAAACTATCATCATCATCAGCCCGTATAACGTCCACTTTGAACCTGGGCCTCCTCCCGAGGGAGGGTTTTGCCATAGCCACCACGCTTGGCAGGCGAGTTGGTGACCGCTGTATTATGTTGTACCACACAAGGAAACGCTGCTGCCCGTTCCTTGATACACGATTATTATAGATGATGTTATAACAATAGGGACCAACAACTTAACGTGCTTTCCGAGGCACGGAGGGTAGTCCCACAACCAACCAGACCCGGAAAGAAATCTTAGAATTTACAAGATGTTTTTACGGGTCGGGGAATTAAACGCACGACCTCCGAGATTTAAAGCGAGCCGATTGCGGTACGCTAAGGAGGTTGTCTAATGATCTGGTAAAAACTATACTTTATTAAGAGCCTATTAACAATAATAATATAATAATAATAACGATATACATACTTATATAGATAGATAAATACTTAAATACATAGAAAACATCCATGACTCAGAAACAAATATTCGTGCTCATCACACAAATATTTGCACTTACCGGGAGTCGAACCCAGGACCACCAGCTTCGTAGGCAGGAGCACTACCAACTAGGCTACGGTGACCGTCAAAACAATCAATGCTTGTATGAAGAATGTTATGACAGTGAATGAAGCGAAAGATGTGTGTAGGGATCGTAGCAAGTGGAGGTCCATTGTCTCTGCCTACCCCGCTGGGAAACAGGCGTGAGCTTATGTATGTATGTATTAACAATAATAATTTGTTTATATAGAATAAATTCCTCTATGACTTCATGAACTATGTTAGCAGTGTATTCTATTTATATGCAGATGCACTAACTGGCGAGGGGAATTATGCGGTGGACAATAATTTCCTTACCACGTCATCTCGGACGGATTTGATTAACATCGTAGATTGAATTCTATTTTTGTACTGAAATACATATATAATTCCTGCGAGCGATATCACATGCGTAGCTCCTGTTCCCGTAGGAACTTCATAGTAAAATAAATCTTATAGCCTTCCTCGATAAATGGGCTATATAACACTGAAAGACTTTTTAAAATCGGGCCAGCAGTTCCTGAGATTAACGCGTTCAAGGAAACAAACTCTTTAGCTTTATATATTACTAGTTTCCCGCGCGCGGTTTCACCCGCGTAACTCCCGTTCTTGTGGGAAATTCATAATAAAATATAGCCTATGTTCTTTGTCAGGCTCTAGACTATATCTGTACCAAATTTCATTTAAATCGCTTTAGTAGTTAAGGCGCGATTGCGTAACAGACAGACAGACAGAGTTACTTTCACATTTATAATATTAGTATAGTAAGGATTAGTATAGATTAATAAATGAGGTGCATCCAAAATATATGCCATATTTTTTATGGTAGGTAGAACTTATCACGTGTAGTGAAAAAATTATAATTTAAACATGTAAAAGGACTCATTTGATCCATACATAACTTTGTTTTATCTTTTCCGTAGGTTTACGCATTTACGCATTCCCACCGCAGCTGCAGCGTATTCGCGCGCTGGCGGTGGGAAATGTGGGACTCGCCCTCTCCATAGCGTGGTATGTTAAACTCATACCACGAGGAGAGGACCCTACACCACTAAAATCCCCGGACACTCCTTCCATCCACCGTTGGCGGGGGCCGGGTACGCATAAGCGATCTGACCCGATCCATACATACCTAGCTATCTCGGCCATGGCGTCTGAACGCAGGAGATTGATCTGCGCAGGACATAGTACTATATTTCACAAACTAGCGCCTATACTAAAATGAGATTTTATAAGTTATCTAATAATGGATCCCAAAAAGGTGTTTCTTTTTTTGAAAGATAGATAAGCTTATGACAATCAGATGTAATGTTTCTATTGGTAAACGAATTTTCTAATTCGGTTCAGTAGATCCAAAGGTTACCCCCAACAACCTCACAAACAATTCACAAACTTTATAATTCAACAACAACGTCCGTAGTGTAGCAGTATTTGGCTCGCTTTAAATCTCGGAGGTCGTGGGTTCGATCCCCACGCCGGACCTGAAATCTTTATGTAGATTCTATGATTTCTTTCCGGGTCTGGTTGGCTGAGGGACTACAAGGAAGGACGTTTAGCCGTTGGTCCCGATTGTTATAACATCATCTATAATAATCGTATATCAAGGAACGGACAGACAGCAGTTTTTCCTGGTGTGTTACAACATAATGCTGCGGTCACCAATCCACCTGCCAAGCGTGGTGATCATGGCAAATACCCTCTCTCTGGAGGAGGCCCATGTTAAGCAGTGGACGTTAAACGGGCTGATGATGATGATAATATTATTATAGATAACATGATGCATTTATGTGAAAGAGTTCATTAAAAACACAAATAGTCTAACAAAAATACCAAGTTGTAATATATTTAAGAACGTTCCAACTGTTTTACTGCAGATAGAACCCGTCGGGAGCACGAGCGCACTAAACACGTTTTGGCCAAACGACTACACCTTATTTATGATGATTATTGTTGAATATCATATTATACTTAACTCTCATTGTAATAAAACAACACATGGAACATGAGCACCTATCCTTACTAATATTATAAATGTGAAAGTAACTCTGTCTGTCTGTCTGTCTGTTACGCAATCACGCCTTAACTACTGAAGCGATTTAAATGAAATTTGGTACAGATATAGTCTAGAGCCTGAGGAAGGACATAGGCTATATTTTATTATGAATACCCCACGGGAACGGGAGTTACGCGGGTGAAACCGCGTGCAGGAAGCTAGTAAAACATAAATAAGTTACCTATTTTTATTATGTTATGCAGCACATGAGCACCTATTTATAATAATTAATCAATATTAATAAAATGCTTTGAGCTAACTGATTGACGGATTAACGAACAGCTTACACCGCTGATCGTGAAATAAGAGGGATGTAGGTATATTATGGGTGTGGTTTAACAAAGGAAGAAGATGAATGGCAAATTGTGTATGGATGAATTGAAATTTAGGCGGATAAATTTAGATTGTGATTTTTATCACTAATGGAAGTGTATTTATTTATTTTACTTTAACATAAAAACGGCCCATGGCCAATTACATTAGTTAAAGATAAAGAATTTACAATAATACTATAATAAAAACAGACGTATAACATAAATTACTAACAATAAATTAAATACTATTATTTTCACAAAAGCGCAGGCACATCACCATCAAATCAACAAACTTGTCTGCGAATAAATCGCAGTCCAGGTTGGCTTCCACAAGCTTATTTAGCGCGGTCAATACGCGCGGTACGGGAGACGCAGCACGGGCTGCAGTCCGGCGCGGCGGTAAGCTTAGCAGCTGATGCTTTCTGCTACGGAGATAATTATCCGGTGTGTGGAGTCGAATCAGCTCATTATGGATGTCAGGAGCATCCGTTATCCCTCTGCAAATTTTGAGCATTACGCCTACCTGGTCGCATGCCCTTCTGGTCTCAAGCATATGGTATCCCAGACATCCTAGGAGGAACTTGGTAGGATATAGATAAGGATAATAATCGTGAGTTGTGTATGTTAAAACGTAGGTGCTAAGTAAGTCAACACAACGAGTCCCATGTTTGTTGTACATTTCTGGAATTAATGTTTTTAAACTTTCGCGATTTGTACACATAATTTATAGTTGACACGGCCGCACGGGTCTCAATCGCGGTACAATAGGCTAGTTGACACATATGAAATTATGTTACAATGATGTTTATTTCCAAAAGTATTTGTCATATGGAACCTAAACATAATAATTTCTGTTCATAAAACTTGAATATGCTTGTATAAACTCAATATAAAAATTATTTCTTTTGTCTGTGTCTGTAACTTCCGAAAACGCTATCAGGCATTTTGTGACGCCATACATCTTGTTAAAAAACATGAACGCGATCCTTTACTATTACACTTTCTGTTCTGTCGTTCTGAGTCATGACGTCATCAAAATATGCCATATTTTTTTCATGATTTAGTAAAACCATTCTTAATCATATAAAAATAATTTAAAAAAAGTGGCAACTAGCCTATTTTAATGCGAATCATTACCTTTTTAATAATCCGACGTTTCGACATGGGTTACACCAGTCTTGGTCACGGATAAACTCAAGTCAAGTCTATCCATGACCACATGTACCGCGATTGAGACTCGCATCTTCAATAAAATTCTTGAATGATATTAAAGAGGCCACAAGTATAAATAACTGTCCACCTACTACCTTTTTACTAATTAGACGATAACTGGAAATAGTTAATGAAATTGATAAGTAAGTGTTCTGACTTACTTTTTCAATCTTCTTCGTACGTCACCACAAAATGTTAATCAAATAACCATTTAAAGTTTACTTTAGAGATAATTTTAATAGGAAGTAACGGGTATATAAATTGCCCGATTTTAAATAGAAATCATTACGGTGAAAGTGGTCGCAGAAGAAAGTTAAAGAAGCTTTCTTGAAATTCCTTCTCATCATGTTGCCGCTAATTTTAGTCTTGTGCGTCCAAGCCGCGTATTCTCTAGACTGCACAAATGGCAACGTTGCTCCGAAAATCGTTCCAGAAGAGATCCACAACCCATCAGAAATTGTCGGCAACTGGTCTTATGTATACCACTGGGATAATACCATCAAATACGACAAAGAAGTTTACAAAGACGAGAAACACGAACATGTTGCTTGTCCTTTTGTAGATATTGCACCTGTTTCTCCAGATGTAGTAGAAAACAAGAAATCAGAATGTGCAGCAATTAAAGAACACGCTTTCCAATGGGAAGATGCTAAATTGATTTTGAACGCACCATTGATGGATATCGAGAATGGCATCATTTTTATGGGTGAGAATGAAAATTGGTTGCTTGCAGATTGTGGCAAAGTTATCAAAATGCAAATTAAGAGGGTGACTGAAAATTACATTGCTGTGATGAATCCTGATACTGGTTTGAATACTGAACTGCTGTCGCGGGACCCGGCGACTTATGAACAATTCACATGCGTCGCTCGTAATGTAGATTTTGGATCGTCATTACGTGGTATCGCTGTTTGCTATTAGTGTAAAGATACATTGTATTTTGAAATTTGTTATTTGCAATAATTTATTAAATTTACATATTCAGCCTACACAAAATGTATTTAAATTGATTATTAGACTTTTCCTTTTTTTTTCAAATAGTTTTGGCGTAGAATAATGATCTAATGACAAAGAAAGTCCCGACTAAATCGGTACTATCATTTTGGAAATAAAGTGGAATACACGGATAAACCAAAATAGATAGTCAAAAATAATAAATGAAAGTAGCTTATATTATTACGTAAAAAAGGTATCGAACAGGGAAATATTCAAGTTGTATGTGTACATTACTTGTTTTTTATGTCACATAAGATAATAGAAAAACATCTCATTCTCCCTTGAAAGTTCAAGCAATCTCACTCACGCACAAGAACACAATATTTGGACAAGGTGTTGATAAATCCGTTAATTGTTTAGTCATTACACATGTATTAACTGATATAATTAAAAGAGAAGTAGTGTAAAGTGTTGTTTTTTTTTAAGTAAATAAATTTTCAATATCTACTGGATTCATTAAAAAATCTGTAACCGTTATATATATGAAACTATGCTACGAACAATTACAAGGCAAACTTGTTAATATGGAGAAATATAATGTAATTAATTATTGCCTGCAAACCTTTAGTAATTTACCATCACGACATCAACAAATGGTCTCATTAAACTTTAATTAATTAATGTATTCCATCATTACTATCATTGGCATAATGCAAAAAATAACGAATTGTCTATACTAATATTATAAAGAGGAAAACTTTGTTTGTTTGGTTGTAATGAATAGACTCAAAAAGTACTGGACCGATTTCAAAAATTCTTTCACCATTCGAAAGCTACATTATCCACGAGTAACATAGGCTAAATTTTATTTTGGAAAAAAATAGTGTTCCGTAAGATATTTGGCTTTTTCGGACACAAGGTCCGAAAAACAAGAAAAGTTACTTATTTTGCGTACGCTGCCTAAACTATAAAAGATAGAACCATAAAATGTTCTAATTAATTGTACATCTTATAAATATCTACAAAAAAGTCCGCGACACACTATACCTATCTATGTCGAGTGAGGCACAACAACCATTTTCTTATTAAGAAATCTTGAATTTTTTTTGGACTACATTTAAACGCGTTTATTTTACTCATGCTATTTATCCTTATCAAAATAAATTAGTTCATCACTAAGAACAGTTTATGTAGATAATATTTGGTCTATGAATGATTTGGACGTTTGGTTTTAAAGATATGGCGAAATTAAAATATTACGATTTCTGATAAATCCATGGACACCGTCACTAACATCGAGGACGCAGTGCACTACCCCCAGGAATTTTTAAATTCTCTGAACCCCGCTGGGCTACCACCTCATGAACTGTCGTTAAAAGTTGGCATGGCAAGCCGATAATGCTTCTCAGAAATTTAAGCCCCCCCAACATGGCACGAGACTTCTTATAAAGAAGCTAGAAGATAATTTAATAGTAGCGAAGATTATCACCGGCCCTGCAGCTGGTGAATTAGCTCATATACCAAGAATACCCATGATCCCTACTCATTTGCCTAAACCCTTCAAAAGGCTCCAATTTCCAGTAAAATTTCTTTCGCACTAACGATAAACAAATCCCAGGGCCAAACATTCAAATTAGTAGGAATTGATTTACGCAAAGAATATTTTACGCATGGGTAACTTTACGTTGCCATATCACGGGTCGGGGCTCCCGACCATCAGTATATTTTGTTACCTGAAAATAATTTTGTTTATAGAGAAGCTCTACAATAATCGCTTAAGTTATCTATCCTAAAACAACGGGTTGCACTCCGGGACTGCCGGCAGAAGTGAAAACTTAGTATTAATTACATTTAAATATTTTCATCATTAACAACTTTAACATCCACAGAAAGACAATCTGAGCAGCCTGCGGATAATGACTGCGTCGTCGATGTTTGTGTCGGTGTCTGTGAATTGACCTGGGAATCATTTTGCTGACCGTGTCTTTCCTGGGTAGGCTTTTTGCAGCGGTAACCGACATCCGCACGGAGCCGCGGGCGACCGCTACCACTACATCACTACATTTTATAAAACAAATTCCCCGGCCGCGTCTGTCTGGCTGTCTGTCTGTTCGCGATAAACTCAAAAACTACTACATGGATTTTCATGCGGTTGTTACCAATCTATAGAACGATTCTTCCGGAAGGTTTACGTATATGATTTGTTTAGTTTATGTGTACATTTGACTAATATATATTGATTTGGGAGCTTTCATCGAAAACGCTGCCTAAACCCTATGAGATATAACAAAACAATGTATGGCGGAAATATTCTTCCCTTTTAGATCTACAAAAAAGTCTGCATAGCATAAGTCTATCTTTCAAGCTTAACTTGCTATATCCATTTTATATTTTAGAAAAATGATCATTTCTAATGCGGTAATTGTAAAGCTAAACAGACGGATTCAGTATTTATCCTTATCATTTTAAATGAGTTAATATTCTTAAGCATTTCATGCAGATTATTTTACCCCTACACAATATACTTTAAATGAATAACTCAGAAGTTATCGCAAAATAACAGCGAGTGTTTTCGCAGCGCAGCGAGTGAGGTAGGCCGAATGCGATTATGCGCGCTCGATCCTTAAGAATTATAAAGCAAATTTTTGGTTTGTGTTCGTTGTAACTATGAGGGATATCTATCCATCATAGTTACAACGAACACAAAAGAAAAAATAAATAGGTATTCAAGTATCTACTTGAATACCTATTTAGTGTTTGTTGTATTGTTAGTCCTGAAGAGTATAGGTAGGTATTTCATACGATAAAAGTATACCCACCTACTTCTTTCACTGAGTTTTAGGAGGTACCCATATTAATTTGTTTCTGTTTGTTTTGACCAAATTTCGCCCGTTTGTTAGAGGTTTAAAGACATTCTGTAGTATAAGTATCAGTATTTTACCCGTGCGAAGCCGGGGCGGGTCGCTAGTAAATTATAAATTAATAATACTAAACGAATGGTAATTAATGCATAAAATAAAAGCACATTAAATTGCGATCAAAAACGAATAAAATATACATACTTGTTACAAATTGAATCATTCTACATAAGAATTACAAACAGTTACAACGTCTAACATCGTTTTGAAAAAAGACTCCAGAATAACTTGCTAGTTTTCAAGTGAAATAAGAAATAACGGCACGATGCTTTTACTGTACAGCCTTGTATTACTGCTCCACTCTGTCTACTCATTAGACTATTGTCAAGATCGCCAGAAGATTGTGCCTCAAGACATTCAAAGCGTTTCGGAAGCAGTCGGTGACTGGATGTATGTGTACCATTTTGACACTGGATACGACATGGGATATTTCGCACAATTTCATTTCTCATCCTGTTCTCCTGTTAATATCACTTTGGCTAAACCAGAACTGGTTCAGCAGAAGAATATTGAATGTGACCTGAACAAGCGGAATCCAACAGTGAAATGGGACAACGCGAAACTACGCATTCGTATGTCTTTCATTAATATAAGACAAGGAGTAATCTTTGCTGGAGATGGCAACGTTTGGCGGCTCGAAAACGATGCCTTTTGCTTTGGTTACAACATCAAAATACAGAAGATTTCTGACGATTTCATAATTTTAGTACTGCCAGATTATGAAGACAGCATCCAGTTACTAGCTAGGTATCCTATTACAGAGAAGCAGTTGAAATGCCTTGTTGATAACTTAGATGTTACAAGTACAGCAATAGGTTACCCAACAACTGGCTGTGAATCATTTGTTCAAAATTAATGCTTAATGAACACATTTGCAAAACTTGCCAATACTGTTAAATAACTGTTATTTACTTAATGCAAAATGACTGTATTATAAAATGTTATAAAATAGGCTTGTTGAAACATATGAAATTATGTTACGATGATGTTTATTTCTAAAAGAATTTGTAAATATAATAATTTCTGTTCAAAAAACTCGAATATGTTTGTATAAATTCAATATGAAAATTATTTCTTTTGTCTATGTCCTTAACTTCTGAAAAGGCTATTAGCCATTTTGTGACGTTATACGTCTCGTTAAAAACATGAACGCGATCCTTTACTACACTTTCCTCAGAAAGTGATGTCATCGATCTCGAAGTCCGGCGGAACACTGATAATGTATATAGACCAACATGGCTGACATCGTTATGAGTTCGTTGGAAACATTCAAAATAACAATTTGTATATTAAAACTTCTGCATTTTTACACGCTTTATATTATTTATTGAAATCCTCGTTTTACTAGGCTGTAAAAGTTTGGCTTAAAATGAAACCGAAACCGATGTCACCCGACTCTTACGTGACTGTATCTACGCTGCTGCAAGACAATTTTATAAAAACACTTTTTTGATTCCATGTCAACATTTCATATCAAATAGTAAAAATAATACAATGGGTAACCATAATGGGACTTTATTCAAAATTCAAAGTCTAGTTAAGCGAAGAAGTGCAACGTTTAGGTACAAACCCGCCTCCTAAATCTATATTTTTTTTTATTTAATTCACAACGCAGTAAAGTTGATCAGCAGTTAAGATCTTTCTGGTTAACAAAAAAGTATCATAAGCCAAAAAAGGATTTTCCAATATCACGATATCATCAGAAACCTTGGTTATATTTAGTTTCATCTTTTCGAAACAGTTATCATCTTCTACTAACCAAATTTTTCCGTTTTTCATAAAAATAGTACTGTCTTTGAAGATCCATCCATCGTCAATTTTGAGTTTAGCATTTTCCCAATTTAAACCTTCTTTGACTTTGACAAACTTGGAACACTTCACTTCAGCAGCTGACTCAGGGTCAAAATTTACGATTTCTACTCGTGAACAGGAACTGAATTGTAACTGATGAAAATTGATATCATATTTGAGGTAGTGATGCCAATGATACACGCTAGTCCAATTACCCACAAGCTCAGAGGGCTGCTGCACTTCTTTGAGAACATTACTGTTTGTTTGTGCCTGACAAAAGTCAGAATAGCCACAATGGATGATCAAACAGAAAATAAACCAAAAGAACATGCTGATTCACTAATGATGTCTTAAAGTGGTAGAACTGATATCAATAATGAGCAGGTTCTAGGAACTCGGGGTTTTATACATTAATTATCAATTAATTGATATTTTAAGCATCCAATTTGTTTCCAATTACTAAATGTTATAATAAATAATATGTAAAAGTAATTAAATCCTGATATATGGAATTGATCAGTTAATCAATATTGATACGAGTAGTAGCGAATCATCGCCATCTGAACTGCCTATAAGACGTCTATTGCTGAACGTAGTCCTACCTCATCGTTCTCCAGCGGAAAAGATGGATAGCGGCTAGCGTTCACTGACTTCCAGCGACTTTTTTTGGTTTGTACGGCCGATGGGGCGAGAAAAGTTATCCAGAGGAAAACCCTCTGGATATCTTTTCTCACCCCATCAGTCGTCACAACTTCGAGCTATGTCATGAATACCGATGGTGAGTAAAATTTGGCTTTGACGAGATATGTTAATACAACACAGATTTAGATTATATTGACCAAGTGTAACCTCATTATTACATATTGATATTGATATCAAGTAATATTATGTGACTGATTGACCGAATATTTCATCATCATGCTATAACCCCCTCTCCTATCCCCTAGGTTACCATTAATGTCCAATATAAACTGACCACGAAACGGTATTGTATATGATAACGGAAATTTTATCTAAACCACAAATTAAATTTATGATTTCAATACCTCATTATTTAATATCTCAATGGACTAATTAGTTTTGTGGTATTAATTATTTGGAAACATTAGTGTTAAGTCACATTTATAACATTAACAAAAAACCGTCAAGTGCGAGTTTACTATAGCATCATGCAGGTAACATAATAATATCTAAACATTATACTGTAAAACCAAATAAGTCATCAATGAGAACGCAGTATCGAGTGCTGGGTTGAGCAAATTTTGGTCATAATTTGTTTTTTACAAAAAGACAAACAAAGAAATCAGACTTCGGTTAAGAAGTCATAACTATGTTAATATTTTGACTGTCATCTTCATTCTCAAGGGAACTAAGCACAAATCCGACATAAATTGTTAGTAAGATCTTAATTCATGGTATTAACTATAATCATACTATTTCATTAAATTCGATTCCTTCGTTTCGTTGTGATGAAACAGACAGACGGTCAAAAATTTATTAAATTGCATTTTTTGCTTTATTATCTATTATAGACTGTCCTTCAATAAATATATTCAAAATATCTTCAAAGTACAACATTTCATCGACACCTTACAAAAATATAATAATATATTATCATACATGTAGATAGATATTTTTTTAACGCATCATATTGTTACATTGGAGTGCTCGTATACTCGTATGCCAGAAAATTCAATAAAAAAAAAGAAAGTGAACAGAACTAATCTAAAAAATGAAGCCGATCGGTGTATAGTTCATTTATGCCCAAACTACGCTCTGATACTGGCTTATTTATTCTTGAGTGGACCGGAAGGGATCTGGCGGAAGTGGTGCGAGTTTGGTGGTTTTGTAAACTGTAAGAGAACAGCGGGTAAAACATTGTAAATTGTGTTTTAGAAAGCAGTTTTATGATTCTGAAGTACGTTTTAAGTTAGCTATATCCTACCTATATTATAAATGCCAAAGTGTATAAGTATGGATGGATGGATGGATGTTACTCTTTCACGCCAAAACTACTGAACGGAATTGGCTGAAATTTTGCACCGGGATATACGCTGGATTAACATATAGGCTACAACACATCACGCTCCAACCTACTGGAGCAGAGTAACGCGGGTAAAACCACGGGGCGCAGCTAGTTAAAGTATTTACATCATCGCCTAACAATAGACAAAAAAAATTAAAGATGGCATCCTTACTCTTGTAAAAACTAAGAAAGCCAACTTTATTTACTTCTCTGTGTAAAATCTGAGATTGCTTTACAGATACGCTTCGTTGAGTTACTTTCCATGCCTCGAAAAGCACAATAAGCCGCTGATCCGATTGTTATAACATCATCTATAATAATGTTGTACCAGGAAACCGACATCAGCATTTACCTAATAGCAGGTAAACGCTGCTGTCGGTATCCTGGCACATAATAACAACGCCGATCACCAACCCGCTGCCAAGCGTGGCGACTATGGAAAAAACTTATTTCGAAGAAGGCCTATGTCCAGTGGACATGATAAAGGCTAATGAACTTTCTCCGCTAGTCTTCTTTCTTGATTAGGATAGGTACAGGGACTTTTAACCAAAAGATTTACAGCATCCCTTTGGAACGGAAAATGAGCTAGCATTCATAGGCTTCAGTCAAACATTATAATCAAGCAAGCCATATGCTATGTTGGCAACTACGTGATATAAAAAAAAGTGTTGATATGAAGACGATTAATTCATCACAATTTATACTAACTGTCACTGCGGCACCAGCACTGCCGTCAGCGACTCCACTTAATATAGAAACCGCACTCAGGAGATATACCCACGCAGGTTACTCAGTTTTAAGTATTTAAAAACCATTCTATAAGCCTGTATGCATAGCTTGTATGCTCAATGAAATGAAGTTGCAAATGCCTCACGTCTTGACATATGTGTCTGATGAGGTTGAAGCCAACAACCTTCGTAGCATAGTGCTGTTAGTAACCCTCGCTTTGAGTCTAGGAGATCGTGAGTTCGATCCCCACACAAGACTAGAAATCTTTGTGTAAATTCTAAGATTTCTTTCCGGATCTGGTTGGTTAAGGGGCTATCTTCGGTGCCTCGGAAAGCACGTGACCAACGGTTGAACGTTGGTCCCGATTGTTATATCGTCATCTATAACAACCGTATACCAGGGAACGGGAAACAACGTTTGCCTGTGTGTTGCAACATAATGCTGCGGTACTAACCCGCCTGCCAAGTGGGGTGACTATGGTAATAACCCTCCCTCGGGAGTAGTCCCAAGTTCAACAGTGGACGTTATACGGGGTGATGATGATATTCTTATAACTTATCCCACACATGATCTGTAAAAATATTTAGGGCGTACTTCCTGCCTGGCAGATACACCAGAAGTAGGTAGCTATGTCTCGTTCACATCGGCAAAATCGCCACTTCCTCTCGAATACTCTTGAGAGCAAAGGTCTAACATTATCATAGCAATGAGTTGGTTTTTGTAATGGTGATTATGTTAGAAGCATTTTAGCACTGTCCCTAAAACCTTCCAAGCTAACGTCAGTATTATAATTGATATAATACAACTTAATTTCACTCATCTTTTTTATATTGGTTATTTGTTTTTTATGAATACAGATAAGCTACATTATTATATATTTATATTTTAAATTTATCGTCCCTCTGCGTAGCAAACTTTTAAATTACCTTAGCCCTAATTCAATCGTTTTATGAAAAAATAATGGTTAAATAAAGTTTAGTTTTGACAGAATGACAGAGTGATAATAAAAAAATGTGACCTTAGTTATTTTTATATTTTTAATATTACTTTTGATATATTCTCGATGACAAATGATAATTATTTTCTTAATTGTAAGGTTACGTTTACGTTTCTCAATCTTCCTGACAATCAATTCTTTATAAAATAAAAATAAAAAAAATATAAAAGCCTTTTTATTTCAATGCAGTACATTGTGTGTTAGTGTTATTATAATAATGTTAATAATAATTGTTAGCCTAAATGATGTAGATATTTATCTTCTTATTTCTAATTATCTATGACCAATTCTTTATTACCATTTAATTCGCAATGTTTGTTTACCTAATAAAATAATTAATTCCTAACTAGAATATATATAGAATAGTTTCCAGAGTTCTTATACTTTTAATGTTATATTACTATACCTAATTGTAGTAACTTGTTTCGCACGGGTGTAATGCTGATGTATTACACATATAAATCTTTCTCGTGAATCAACTTTCTACTAAAAAAAGCGCATCTAAATCCGTTGCGTTTTAAAGATCTAAGAATACATAGGTCCAGACAGACAGCAGGAAGCGACTTTGTTTTAAACTATGTAATGTATTGATGTTAAAGCAAATGATTACAAAAACTACATAATAATATCGTCCTACTTGAATAGTAAGTTTACAATAAACAATTGCAGACAAACTTGTTTCCACTTCGGTATTTTTTTCTATTACCATTCCTTAATCTGTGGGAGGGCGAAGTTTCTCTCCGAGGAACAATCATCCTCATTTATCCTACTTATCGCTTTTCGGCTCCCAAAAACGATACTCGGACGTAAATGCTATTATAACTTAAGCATTTATTTTAGAAATTTCACCAAACTTTTTCGTCAACAGGATTAGTAGATAGCAGTTTTGAAATTATACATTTACGAGCTACCCGTGCGCAGTTTCACTCGCGTATCACTGGTTCCCGTGAGAACTTCATAATTAAATATAGCCTATGTTACTAAGTAATAATGTATCATTCTGATGGTAAAAGAAGTATCGATATCCGTTCAGTAGTTTTTTAATTTATTCGAAACAAACATACAAAAATACAAACTTTTCCACTTTATAATATTAGTATAGATGTTTAAGATTTTCGGTTTTAATGATTTGAGGCTCAGCACACAGATATGTTTAAAGACTACCATAGTGTAAGGATTAGTTAAAGTAAGGATATTTCAACATATTATACCTAGGCCGTGAAGGATGTTTCATGCCCATAGGTGTAAGACTTGTTTTAAGTATCAGGAGTCGTGGGCTTAAGTACGAGCCTAATAAGAAGTCTTTGTGTAAAATATAATATTTCTTTCCGGGTCTGGTCGAACTATGCTGGGCCGGATTGCTCATGCGTACCCGGCACCCGCCAACGGCGGACCGAAGGAGTGTCCGGGAGGTTTTAGTGGTAGTAGGGTCCTCTCCTCGTGGTATGAGTTTAGCATACCACGCTATAAAGAGCGCGAGTCCCACATATCCCACGCAGCGGCGATGGGAATGCAATGCGTAAACGCATTTCCCCCCGGACAAAAAAAAACTATGCTATGTGCGTTAGAAAGCACGGTTAACCGCAAAATTAAATCAGGGAACGTTTCTTTAATGTTACAACTAAATACTAGTTTATTTCTGTCATCTTTGCAGTGCATTGTGTTATGATTTGGGCTCATCTTAAATAAATATTTTAATATGAATTTGAATTTATTACCCGCAATAATTTATTTCAGTTTCATCAAAATGTTTTTAATTACTTTTTTATTAAAATAGTAGTTCTTTGTTTAAAGAAAGAACAAGGTATCTATTTTAATTAAAAAAAAAATATTTTCGTAACTACTATAAAAGTAATTCGGTCAATTACAATTTACGTGGGAGGGACTTGTCGTAAAGAATGACGACAAGTCTCATTTATGACATTTTATACAATTATTATTCTACATAGTAAAACAAAGCTCTCTATATGTTTTTATAGACCAAACTATGTAGATGACTATGATAACAGTCTCTCTCATGTTCAGACTGAAGAACCCCCAAAACCCTCATAGGTTCTGAGCTGGAGTTTGATTTGAAAAACACTCGGGTACCAGAAAACACACTTTCATTTTATTGAGAACAGTAGTGGTTATAATCTCGATACACTGTTACATGAGTTTGGTTAACTTTCCATCACATTTGATACTGTGCTTGAGTGTTCTTATATCTCTATAGCGAGATGATATTGATCAGCGCCATCTAGTGATAAAATGTACAACTAATTAGACCAGTGATCTAGTAGATTGGCCAATAGTGATGAGTAGTGACATCTAGTCAAAACAGTGTAAACTAATTTGTTTTGATAATAATTATACTTAGTTAGATGGTTAAACACAGATATAAAAGTATAATAATAATTATAATGATAACTTATTTACGCCTCAGTTGTATACATTGATCATTCACAATTGGATAATATTCAATTTGTTTCAATAAACATTATCGCATATATTAATTTCATGAGTAAACAGAACACGGAGTTAACAACATTACCACGGTTATGTTGGCATCATACTCGTTTATTAATAATACGGTATTAATAGACGGTCACCGTAGCCTAGTTGGTAGTGCTCCTGCCTACGAAGCTGGTGGTCCTGGGTTCGAATCTCGGTACGTGCAAATATTTGTGTGATGAGCACGAATATTTGTTTCTGAGTCGTGGATGTTTTCTATGTATTTAAGTATTTATCTATCTATATAAGTATGTATATCGTCGCCTGGTACCCATAGTACAAGCTTTGCTTAGTTTGGGGCTAGGATGATCTGTGTGATAATGTCCCTAAAAAAAAAAATATCATTTATCTGCATATCAATCCCATATTATTGTGTACTCGTGATTTATATAATAAACTATCTTATGTCTGTTTCTTTATCCGCGTGGAATAGTTAAATAGTATAATATTTATATTAATAATTTAACTAGGGAAGAAACTGGACTCCACAGGAAATCTATAATTTTATTCATATTTTTTTTACTATCTTACTAAATTAATTTTATCCCAAGTTTAAAAACTACTAACTCCTTTACCTCCGTGTGGTCTGATTAGATTTGTAAAAAAGGTAGCGGATTATTTAGTAAAACAACGTCGGTTTTGTATTTTTTTTTTTTACTGACTCCGGCAATTGACCAACTGATTGCGCTTACTTTGGCTAGCAGATAATTTTTATGACGAATGCTTCCCCTAAGACAAGTTTCTTTAAATTCTCCCCCTAAAATTATGAAAGGGAGACAAAAGTTTGTACGGAGAAAGAAATATCTATACAAAACGTGAACAACGGGCCAAATGCATTGACTCGTTCCCAACACCGCTGCAGCGTATTCGCACGCTGGTGGTGTGATATGTGGGACTCGTCCTCTCCATAGCGTGGTATGCTAAAGTCATACCACGAGAAGAGGACCCTACACCACTAAAACCTCCCGGACACGCCTTCGATCCGCCGTTGGCGGGGGTCGGGTACGCATGAGCAATTCCGGCCCAACCAACTATACCTGCAAGATAAAAAAAATGGTGTAACTACATAAATCTGTGCGCACAAATTTAGCCTTAAATAAAGCTAAGCTAAATAATCCCTCAAACGTGTGGCGGCAGATAAGTTCACTCAACGGGGTTGTATAAAGAATGTGACGTCACGTATTCACTGAAAAATGTGTTTCGGAAGACATTTTATTTTTTTCCGGCCCGTTTAATTAAGCTGGTGCATTCACCGATGGAAACTGTGCCACATTTTTCACCTGTCGAGAATAGGCTTTATATTTAGCTGAAATTCGGGTGGCGGTGAAGTTTTTTAAGCTGTCATGATGTTGTTATAAATGGTTACTCACTTCATTCCAACAGCCCGTTTACGTCTACTGCTGAACAGAAGCTTTCTTTATATATTGACCTTGGTTAGTCTGGGTCGTTGAGGGAGATTGCTATAATCACTACGCTTGGCAGGTGGATTCATTTTGATACCAATAGCCTGCGTAGAAGACAAAGGCGATATGTTCGGTAAAAATGCTTGGGTAGGTAATCTATCATTTTTTTTCACCCCCTTCGTACTTTCACCCCCTCGTGCTAAGCTAAAATGCTTGTGTTCCCGTCGCTAGTGGGTGGAGATCGAACCGGCGACCACATGATCGCAAGTTCGATCCAATGGCTACGGTCACTTCTGCACTGATACTCATCTTCTGTTTAAGTGGTTTATAAAAGCAACTATTAATGACTAATCTAACAACACACATCTTAAACCACTAAACCGATAGCACGCTTGATCAATTTGACTCGCAGATAGTGACAATGGAATTGGCAACCTCTCTATTTTTGTATTATAAAGAGAGTTCGAGTTAGTCAATAAAAGTTTAAAGTTTGTTGTCAAGAGTAAACTACGTTACTCCCAACTTAGGGCTTGTTCAGACACCCTAAACAATCCTAATTTACCTGAACTAGGGTCGTCTGTTTACCGGCAAGTTTACAAAAAAGACAGACAGATAGACTTTTCTTTACAAACCATTCGTTTTTTTCACGTTGTAATTGATACACGTGATTGGTTCTAATTACCAAAATGTTTCATTGGATCCAGCCATGTGGAATATATCCGTTCTTGCCTTTTTTTTTACAAATCGTTTAATTCTGGGTATTTACTCCCTACGTGCAAGCTTGGAACAACATTTTTGTGTTACTTCAGAGAGTTTAGATTCACCCGCTTAACTCCTGTTTTCGTGTGAACTTAATCGTTTAATATAGCCTGTGTTACTCCGGGCTAATGTAACTTTCTAATTGTGAAAGAAATGTTGCAATCGGTATAGGATTTCCGGAGCCTATTAAATATACAAACAAGCAATCAAATATTTCATATTTATAATACAAGTATAGCTAGCAGTTGCATAGCCGCGACATCGTCTGTGCAGATTTTATATATCTATCGAAACATTCACGCCTTAAAGAATTAAAAGGGATGGTACCTTTTTTATCACGTGTCACGTGAACCACATCGTATACCTGAAGCAAGTTTACAAGTATTTCTGACTGAAACATGAAATATAGTTACATTAACTTCATTTTAATAAAAATTACTAAACGTTGAGCTCCTGAAGTCCACTATATTATTAGTGCTTATTCTATAGTAAAGTGTAACAATGGTGGAAATACAATAGACAAAATGGATAGATGGACGCCGCACAAAAGGTTGTATTCACAAAACAATTTTAGTGAATCTTTCATTTCGAAACAGACCAACAATAAACGAAGTTTTATATAATTTGTACCTTTTGTTAACGAAAAATTAGTTACCTGTAAAAGCTTGTGGGTGAAGGGTTTAGTAATTTTTCTTTATTTTTGGTAATATTTCCATTATTCAGCCCGTTTACGTTCAATCCTGAACGTGGGACTCTTACCTTAGCAAGCCAATTGGAGGATATTGCTATAATCACCATGATTGACAGAAAGATTTGTGGTCCCAGTAACATGGATGTCCATTTGAGTATGTTTCACCGGATCGTCTCATGTGGGCCGTGTTGAAACCGGTAGTAAAGTAACCCACTGAGTTTGTTTCGCAGGATCTTCTCAGTTGGGGCGCGTTGGATCCGGTGGAAGCATTAAAGCGCGTTCGTCGTTATATGCTCATGGTCCACCCAAATATTGACAATTGGTTTGGAAATATAAACCATCATTTCAGCCGTAGGACGTTCACTGCTGGACATTTTAATTAATTAATTTCATTATAAATAAGTAATTTTAATAGGTTTATAAATAAACAACAAATGTAATTTAAGATAAATAATAATTAATATTCAAATAATGTTTGACGATTTACAAGTGCCTGTAATTGGTTTACGTAAATAAAAATGATTTTTATTTTATTTTATTTTATTTTAGGCCTCCCTCATAGATCTCCAGTTGTTACGGTTAGAAGCGGCCTGCATCCACCGTGATCCCGCGGCCTTAACCAGATCATCCGTCCATCTAATAGGTGGACGTCCAACGCTACGCTTGCCGATCCGCGGTCTCCATTCGAGAACTTTTCGGCCCCAACGGCCATCTGTTCTCCTTGCTATATGGCCTGCCCATTGCCACTTCAACGAACTAATCCGTTATAATAAATTAATAAAAAATAATAATTAATTTCATTATACAAATAATTATCTATTATAATTATTTATCTAAATCCTAAATAATTATAAATAACAAATGTAATTTAAGATTGATAAATTAGTTTTCATAATAATGTTTGACGATTTACAAGTGCCTGTAATTGGTTTACTTAATAAAAAGTTTTATTTTTTATGGTGAGGATCAGCAACTAGTTGCTGCTGCCCATCTATCAGCTGTATGTCACTTTTTCACTTTTTTACCCATGGGGTGGTATATTTTAAGTCGAAAACCACACGGCATGATCGCGAACATATTCCTGTGGTTTGTGAGAATACTGCCATTAATTCAGATTAATATTAATGTCACCAAAATGTACTTATTTTTATTCAAGTAAAAACCTTATATTGTCAAGTATTGCGTGAATGAATGCGAACAGTACAACACAGGGAGGGCCCTCCAACTCTCTGAGGGTACTTGAAGTCCTCCGTATTGTTGTCTGAGTATCTTCTACGTGCGGTGTGATGTGTGTCTATGAAAACTTTGTGTATTTCATTCAAAAAAGGAAATTTGAGGGTCAAATACAACTGTGACTTCGAATATGATGAATTATGATGTAAAGATGGGCCTATTTTTTATTCACTATCATTTTTTTTAATACCACGCCAATTATTATTATCATCTTGTGGAACTTTATATTTACACTAGCAGTTTCCCACACCTTTGTCTAAATTCTAATGTTTCCATACATGCAATGACACAATCTGTCAGTAAAAAAATCTGTCAGTCTTTTTTCAGTAATAAGTTTCCAATTCATGCTATTAATAAACTGTCTGGTAGATCCTTCTGTACTCAGTCTTGATATATTATGATACTATGCTATATATTCCTTAGGATAAGTAACTTATCCAGTCAAATCAAATAGGTAACTCAATCCAGTAATAGCAATGAAAATATATTTTCTATTTACATATTTTGTCAATATGTAGGATACCTAATATCATCCGATTGTAATCAACTTTATGCCCCTATATCTACGCCACTGAAATATTAAAGGCTAATCAATAAAAGCACAGCCACATTCTCAACAAATAAAGCGAATCACCCAATTTTTCTGCCGCACCGGATTCCGAACACGCGCCTCACTAATAGCATGACTTTATATATGAACGTGACGGATCGACCACATTCTTAGGTTAAGGGTAAGCCCTTAAATTTTACACTTTGCGTAAGTAACTATAGGTTTTAAGGTGTTCTATCACATCGCAATCAAGAACGATCTGAATTGAGATAAAAATATTTTTTTAAATCAAACTAGGCCTATAGTACAACATGAAGAATTACTCTAGTATAATTAGGACGAAAAATTTTGAATGCAATAAATACATTTTAAAATTCAATTTAAAAATAAAATAAAAAAAGTTTAGTTTTTCTTTGTTTAAGGCCTACATACACACTCACATGCCTCGGAAAGCACGTTAAGCTATTAGTCCTGATTGTTATAACATCATTTATGACACTCGTATGACTTGTAACGGGCAGCAGCTTTAATAGATTGTGTATATATACTGAACATAATACTGCGGTGATCTTCTTTTTTTTCGGACACCCGGATTTCTGTAGCCACGGGGCTTTTGCTACTTCACCGGGCATAAAGGCGAGCGGAGTTCCAGCCTAGATAACAGACTGCGGTTTTCAACTCGTTTGCCAAGCTTGATGACTATGGCAACAAGCCCTTCGAAGAAGGCCCATGTTTAGCAGTAGACGTTATGATGGCCGATCTATCAATGAGGCGATCAATCTGATTGTTGTCTTATCTAAATGACATTTTACAGTCAAAGCTTTTGAGTAATGCAGTGCTCTACCTAATCCTTCAGTGCAATGAAAGGGTTCGACCATGAGCTCTCAGAAATACTGACTACAGAAGGTCACGTCAAACGTCAGATGACGTCACCACTCGACTTGAACTTTTTTTTTTAAAGACAAGTATTGAACGGGTTAATGTAGCCATCGATCTTATCAACCGGCCAGCTTATTTTTTTTAATTTACAGATTTAGAATCATTTCAATTTCGTATAGTTCTTACTTGTAATATAATAATATAAGATTTTAATAAACTTATTCTTCTAAGACAGGACCCACACTAGGGAAATTAATCCGTGCGTCGCGGGGGACTTCACAAACACTTGGCGCAGCTCTTGGCACCAACGTAGTATCTGAAGATATTTCTCCATGAACATAAAAATGTTCCAATATATCCATAGTAAAGTCCATCTGTGTCATCTATAAAGCTGACTAGTTTGATTGCTTGTTTGTTTACTTGAACGCGCTTTTTTTTAAGAAGGCTTGCAGATTTTATTTAGTTCTTTCGGGAATAGGAGAAACCGGCCGCGGAAGCTTATTTTAAAATAAGGTGCTTACCATTCTTTTTTGTCCATAACTTATCTGGTTGAACATGACCGATCGGTATGTAAAAAATCGCAAAAAGACAAAAATATTATAATTCCATTACCATTCTCATGCTGATAGGATCACCTTAACGCTCATATAAAATTCATCATTCCCCTGCTCCTCCTTCAAGGATCGTCTTCGAACTGTCACATTGCTCATCAATCTTATTCGAATATTCTGGAAGCGAACGCAAAAAATGTGCCGCACGATTTATATCCGCTCCGTGCCAGAGGTGGAACTAACCGGGATTCCGGACTGTTTTAAATAATGGGGGAATGATTAGCGGGTATACAGTTAGCAAGTTCAATGGTTGTATAAGACTACGAACTGATTTTCCCTTAGCAGAAGTTTCAATTGTTTTTTTTTGAGAATCCAGATATTGTTGATTTCGAATTGCAACACGCACTCGAAGGTTATACTGTTTTGTAGTCACGAGGCTTTACTTTGCAGCGCAGCCTTCATAATTGATTTACTAACTACAAATGAAGGAACCTGCGCAAGAGGCCGTCCCTTGTGGGACTTCCACCTGGGCTCAGGGCAATCGCTGGTGGGGGGCACTTTTAGATTTTTAGAGGAATTATTTTGTGCAACTTTCGGTCTTGTTTACTAAGTATTATTGCTCTGAGCTGGAATCTGACAAGTGTCAGCTTAGTGAGTTTGAGTAATACTTACGTGTTTTTAAAGCTATTTTTTAAAGTGGTCGCTGAAGAACTATGACTTTTAAAATATACAATCTCAACCCACTGAGACTTACTTCAAAGAAACGCCTTAAATATTAATCTTCTAAAGGACTCATTCTTTCGAACAATGTAGGTATTCTTAGTATTCTTCCGAAGCAAATAATATTATTGCAATTTCTATCTGTATTCGTAAAGTTTAGATGAAAAATATGTTGGACTTCAAAACAGTAGATTAGCTTTTTTTCCTTTGATGTATCCTCTGTTTGCAATTTGATTGAAATGTTTAGAATTTTGTATGAATAAATGTTTGTAGTCGATTTGTACACGTTTTGTTTTTACAGATATAATAAAAAACGTATAGGTACGTTATTCATTTGAAACGAAATAATTTAGGGAGGCCATTAATTACTATGGTGAATGTATTTCATACTATGTATGACTGCACCGGTGGCTCAGTGGTTACGGTAGTTGCTTCTGGGACCTGGTGTTCTGGGTTCGATTCCCACCCGGGACAATTATTTGTGTGAACCACAAATAATTGTGTCCGTGAAATGTATGTTTGTAAAGTCCCCCGCGACACAGGGATTTATTTCCCTAGTGCGGGAGTTGTCTTTTAAAAACAAACAAACTGGCGTTTTAAGAAGTTCCCGGGGGCTTTTAGAGGGCAGACCCACCTAAATCCCCCGGATACAATTAGAAGTACCTCATGATAACATACTTCTAATCTTCAAAATCTTCAAAATACTGCATTAATCATAAGATTAATGCAGTATTTTGCTACTAGGTAACCCGTCATAGCTGCAGTGCACACAGGTATATATAGATAGTGCACAAGAGTGCGTGCAAACACAGGAGCATTCTCTATTCATTTAGGTACTCTCAAAATCTGAAGGGCCAGAACTACCATCACTACCGGTAAGACGTGCAAGATTTAGAGTTTATCGTGCTCTCCAAGGCACGGCAACGTAAAATACTTTTAGACTTCGACTGTTCTAAATACCTCTTTTCCAACACACATTATTTTGCCCGAACTGGGGATCGAACACAGGACTTTGCCAGTTAACATACTTGTAACTTAACACGAGGGAGTCAAGTTGTTATAAATACATTATATTGCTTATTGACTTCTTCAAATCTTTACTGTTAAATTTCGATCGTGATCATCGTCATCATCAGCCCGTATAACGTCCACTGCTGAACATGGGCCTCCTTCCGAGGGTAGGTATTTGCCATAGTCACCACGCTTGGCAGGCGGGTTGGTGACCGCAGTCATATGTTGTACTACACAAGGAAACGCTGCTGCCCGTTCCGTGATATACGATTATTAGACGATGTTATAACAATCGGTACCTACGGTTAACGTGCTTTCCGAGGTTTGGACCACGACTTCCGAGATTTAAAGCGAGCCAAATACCGCTACGCTAAGGAGGTTGGTATCATGATAGTTTTCTGGTATGTTTATGTTATTTATTCAGTTAATCATAGTTTTGATGATAACAACACAACCGAATTCAGTGTACTCTGAATTAATTCCTGCTCAACATAAGGGATCACAAATCCCAATCCCGTATTCACAGCACTCGGGTGGCGCTCAATATGTCGGTTTGTTGACAAGAACTTAATCAACGTTTCGGAATCCACCGTCTTTTGCTTCTAAAATAACATAAGATAGGGTAAGACTGCCTATCCTTGGCAACACACCAATTGTTAGCAAAGCTTCGTTAAATGTAAAAAAACAAGAACTCAATTATCAACTTTATCAACAAAATCTATCGATTTTTCTATGGTTATTCTTTTTCAAATCGTAACACTAGTGATATTTAAATGGAAATGGTAGCAGTAATTTGGGCAAATACATAAATACCTATTGGAAAAATATTATTTTTATTTGAACCATTGATAATAGACAATTATTGATTTCGTACAAAATGACGTAAAAAGATATTCCTATTGTTACTTCTTACTATTCTCTTCTCTTAAAAAGGGGTATTATTACATGAAATTGCTGAATAAGTCGGCAGATTGCCATATCATCATCATCATCAGCCCGTATAACGTCCACTGCAGAACGTGGGCCTCCCGCGGGAGGGTAGTTGCCATAGTCACCACGCTTGGCAGGCGGGTTGGTGACCGCAGTATTATGTGGTTGTAACAAAAGGAAACGCACGATTGCCATTATTAAACTTTCAAAAATGCGTATAGTTTTCACTTCACGGTAATAAAATATTTCTTACCGATTTCGCTTAAGATGCCAACAAAAAGGCCGTAGCCCAATGGCTAGAGCGTCGGATTTGCGATCTTGTGGTCGCTGGTTCGATCCCCACCCATTGCACTACGGACGTGAGCCCACTCGTAACACAAGCATTTTAGCTTAGCACGAGGGGTTAACAAGAATACTAGTAGACTGCAAAAAATTTTACGTTTCCCCCAAAATTAAATTGAGTAATCTTTAATTTCAACAGTTTTAGAAGTTATTTTCAACAGCCCGTTTGTCCACTGCTGAACATGGGCCTTCTCTTAAAAGTCCTTGGCAAGCCAGGTTTATTGAGGGATACTGCCATAATTACCACGCTTGGCAGGCGAAATTGTGATCGCAGTAAGATGGTAGGTAATCTTGTCTTGCCCATCCATCGGCTCTTTCCACACCCATGCGACGTGATAGAGTGGTCTATTCTAAGCTGGAAATCACACGGCATGGACACTATACATGATATTATCTATACTATCCATACTAAAGTAGCCACTAAAACCATTCTCTTACACACCCTTCCTATACACATACACACTCTCACACACATACACACACTCACGCATATGGGAGGTCACTTGCTACTACTACCCCACACACTGTTTATTCTACACTACTTTTTATTTATTTTTTATTATATAAAAATTTTGGCTTTAGCTTTATATTTTACTTTTAATTTTGGTTATAATTTTAGCACTTTTCTTTTAATTTTTAGATTTTTAATCTTTCTAACTTAATTTTTGTATATTGATTTTCTTTATTATGTTTAAATTTTGTCCTACCAGAACGGTTACTAAACTGTCTTTATATAAAGGAAATTAAGCCAATTCATGTAACCAAAACTATCCTGTAAACTGTTCATTGTTTCTAGAAAATAAATATTATTATTATTATTTCTAGAAAATAAATATTATTATTATTATCTGCCATGACATGGAAGAAAAATATATCGTTTTTTTTTTTTTTTTTAATATTACTAGCAGATTTTTGTTAAATCTACTAGTGTTCTTGTTAACCCCTCGTACTAAGCTAAATGCTTGTGTTACGAGTGGGTTCACGTCGGTAGTGCAATGGGTGGGGTTCGAACCGGCGACCTCAAGATCACAAGTCCGACGCTCTAGCCATTGAGCTACGGCCGCTTCAAAACATTAAAACCCACTCGCGGAATACGAGTAAAACGACATGTTACAGCTATATGTTGTGTACCATACGCTGCAGATTTCCCATACTAACAATCGATTCTACAATAAAACAACATAAATTAGTTCCCTAAAACAGATTGCTTCCTCCTACGCGTATTTTATTTGAAAATAACAAAAAAAAAAAAAGGTAATTTATATCTCCATCAAAGCAACGAGAAAATAATTGTATCGCAGATTTGCGATCTGAATTTGTCAGCTTCCGGCCGAGCGTTCAGATAAAGGTTGTCAGCAAACAAATTACATTATCCGATATTGTAAACGTGGTTTGTTTTTTTTTTTTAATGAATTAGTACAATTTGGTATAAAACGCTCTGTCGCGGTGTGTCTCGACGGTCGTGGGTTTATCGCAGCTATCTTGTCACATGAAACATTCAATGGGACGGCCAGCCGGCCAATCAAACGCCGACATTTAATTGAATGCCTAGGCAAATCGTTTATTGAACTAACATCACTTAAGGTTTAAACTCAAAGAGCTAGCTTACTATAAGCCAACTAGGGCTTATAGTAAGCTAGCTCTTTGAGTTTGGCCGACGTAAAATCAGGCAGGTGATCGACGATTTGGCTAGTTGTCCGTTAGCCATTTCATTTAATGTCAGCGTCCAATTAACGGCTGATCTAACTATTAGATATGACTGTGACATATACAAGTAATCACATTGTCTGTTCGTTAAAATAAAATATTTTTACTAAATGCTTATGAATAAGCATAGGGTAATAACCTCTCAACGGGCCCAAATTCTTAATAGATGAGCGGCTAATAATAATGAACATTACTATTTTTATAATTAATATGTGTAAATGTTTGTTTGTCCTTGTATTTTTTTACCAAAAGAGTAAAAGCGATTTAGATGGGACTTTTATTATTAGATTAAATCCTTATTTTACGTGTATGAAGTCGCGGACAGCAGCTAGTTATTAATTAAACATAACATATCAATATATTTACTATTTAAATATTAACAGTTGTTCCTTCAGTATTTTAAAAGATAACATAAAGTATGATAATTATATCCAATTAAAATTACTTTAATTAACCTCATTTTTTTACATAAAACCTTTTCACACGTATTGCAAAAACAAAAAGTATTTTAATTGCTTACGCTTCCCAATAAATTGAAAGGTATAATCCTAAAACAACAAGGTATAATTACTATAATTATAACGCTTGTTTTCAATTACGGGATTTCGCTTTACCTCTAAAAATTTAATTGTTTATAAACAATTTCGCAACTTGTGGTAAACAACATAAATAAATAAATAATATAATCAGCAACCGTAGCCCAAATTCGATCCCCACCCATTTCACTACCGACGTCAACCCACTCGTAACACAATCAATTTCGCCTAGCACGAGGGGTAAGCATAACTCTGCTAGTATTCTTTATTATAAAAAAAGGGATGTTGATACCAAACCCTTCTTCTTCTTTGTCGGTATCACTATTGACAGAGTGGTCGTGGTCATCACTTTAAGTATTGGTGGAAAGCTTCATAAAACGCCTCCATTCTTCTCTTAATTCTCTTCTTTCTTTTCTCGTCCCTATCTTCTCTTCTCCGTAATAAAAAAATCTATCACTATTAGAAAACTACATTATCCTGGAGTAAGTAGGCTATATTTCTTTATCTATATTATATCTATATGGCTATAATTTTAAAGTTCCCACCGAAACGGGAACTAAGCGGGTGAAACCGCGCACGGGAAGCTAGTTGTAAATATACACTTACTCACTTTGAAGTTCAAAGTTCGAAATCATTTATTCCGTAGATTTGGTTACATTTGTTTGGAATTGTCATTTTTTTTCCCTACCGTGCACTGCGTGTCGTGGCCTCTACTGAGAAACACTGCCAAAAAACTCAGTAGAACCCTCTTTTGCAACAACAATAATATACAATTTACGTAGACATTGGCGCGACTCAATCCCAAGCATTTTTGTCACTAAGATAATCAGAAATCTTACAATGAACCCTGCTTATTTGATTGAGAGTAAACAATAAATAGTGAGGGTAATCATAATAAGAACATGTCTTAAGATCTCCGAAGAGCATTCATCTCGCAAATAGACTAGGTTTCTAAACAGTTAGTCTCAAGCAAAGCCAATACTCAAGTTTGAAGATTCCGAGCGATCTAACAAAGGGGATACTTGGTTAGTTGTGCACTTTCAAGTTCCTTCACAAAATCGCCCTAAGAACTTGATCAGAATGCAGCACACACTAATTAGGAGCACAGCTGCTCATTCACAACTTGCCGGAATGCTGAGACGGTGCTGGCTAAACTTCGCCTGGTTTGCTGAACCTTAATTACGTATATGTGGAAAGTTCTAGAATGGAACGCAAGTATATGCTTGAGTCTTTATCCGAATGTCTGCAGAAATATATTGAATTCTCTTAAGTCTTTTTGAACTAATAGACTGAAACACCTTAAACTTTACATGTTAAATGTAATGTGCAAACCATTTAAAGAAAATGTCAGTTGTTATAAAATATATTTTTTTTAGTTGCTCGAAACCTTTTTACGGATGCATATATTTTAAAATTCGATTTGACTGTGATTTGAATTATTATGGCGATTTCTCTAACCACAGTCAGGCTTTTGCTATTTTATTGGGCACAACGGCGAGTCATGTTTTTGCCTTAATAAATTATTTATAAAAGCGTAGGCGTGAGTTTTTGGAAGACGCTACATAACCACGGCGCAGCCTTCTTTGTACCTATGTAATTTTAGATTTTTTTTATTTTTCGATGTAGAAACGAAGACAGACTTTTGTAGTAAAACTGAGAGTGCAACTAAATCTGCTTAGTACATGTTATTCCAAAATAATTTAAATTTGACAGTTAACAATGTTGTTTCTTTTCACACAAAAATCTATTAATCGGGTTTGAATATAGAATACAACTAAACGGTGAACGGTAATTGAGTTGTGCTACTATTTACTAAAATTTATCTGCGATATTCTGCAAGGACCATTCCCCATGGAGCTATATCGCAATTTAGGGTAATAAACACTCCCTCCATCTCATAAAGAAAAAAGTCTGTTAGAAATTAATTAGCCCGCTACGTGCAATACTACATCTTTGTACGAGTATAAGGTCATATAATTCCCAGAGTAATAGCTTGCCTTATTGTTGGTGAATGACGTAACCCATGGTCCAAACACTCTAACACAACATCCGGAATACTCCGGGTATGTGTTTTTTTTATTTACTCCCGTTTTTTCCCGTCCCTGCCCGTTTATTTTCGCTCTGCTTTGATGGTATAATGCTCGTAGTGCAACGTAGTGTAGTTTTAAGTGTTGTAACGCCTAGACCGTTTGTGAGCTTGTAGCTGGGGATCGTAGCCGACCTGCCTTTACATACCCTATAGAATAGAGAGATAGAGAAACTGTAAAGAGGGATTGAAACCTCAACCTCCCTACACTACTATACACTAAAACTCGTTGTAGGGAAACCAAAAAAATATACCGAGTGGTTACCGTAGCCTATGAACGCTTGCAATAGGTACTAATAGCAGCACTTTAAACTTAATAAAATAACCATGAGCTAAGGCAATCATCAATCAATCATCACGCACGAGACCACTATATCCCCGTGTGGTTTCGGCTTAGAATAGACCACTCTATCTCCCCATATCGATTCATAAGAAGCGACTAAGGGACATAGAGCTGGTGGATGAGCAGCAACATCTATCAGCCCAAGGATACTCACCATCTTACTGCGATCACTATGCTCGATAGAGTAAAACGTGGCGCACTTCTATTTACACCTTTAATGTTTACCCATGTTTATGTATAATAAAGATTTTTTGATTTTTGATTTTGATCACCAATCCGCCTACCAAACGTGGTGATTATGGCAATATCCCTCGACAACCCTGGGTTGCTAAGGTCTATTAAGAGGAACCCCATGTTAAACAGTGGACGTAAATACTGATCTAGGACTACAACATTAATCAATAGTGTTTAAGGACGTGTGTAGTTCTGTAACGTACCTTTCGTCTCTCGGAAAGCACTTTAAACTGTTGCTCTCAATTTTTACAACGAGCTTCCCACGCACGATTTTTCGCCCATATTCCCCGTTCCTATAGGAATCATAATTAAAGAAAGCCTAGAGCCTTCTTCGATAAATGGGCTATCTAACACTGAAATAATTTTTCAAATCAGACCTGTAGTTCTTGAGATTTGCGCGTTCAAGCAAACAAACAAACTCTACAACTTTATATATTTAGTATAAGACAATAATGTACCAATTAACGGCCAGCAGCGTTTACCTGTGTGTATACTATACAAAATAATTCTATAGCCAACACGGCTATAAGCGTTATGTCTAAAGCAAAAATCCTTTCGAGTCAAGACCATTTGCGGCGGATGTTATTCGACCTGATGATGATTTACTTAAGACTACTCAAGCCCAAAGCTCGTACGCTCTACTTCACTAATTCACTAACAAATCTAATCGAAAATACACACACCATGAAGCAACTTTACCAGTAGATGACAAGCTAAGCCTTGTTCCTGTGCTACATTCGATACGGCACGGTCTTTCTGCCAGCGGTGATGTATCGCCTTTCTTGTAAAACATTCTGAACCAAATGTTAAACTCTTAACTTTCCTTTACTTAGCTGTTGTAAAGTGATTTTTCTGAAGTTAAGCCTGATGTTATTGATAGCCAGCCATATAGTACTTTTATAAAATTAAAATAAAGCAATACATAACTTACTTACTTACTAAATATTTATACAGGGTTATTTTGAAAACACCAACAACCTTTCAGGTATGTGAACATAAATGTGTGGAACATCTGATTTTTATTCGTGATTTCAGGGTAAGTAAAAGTTGATTATAATCATCACTACTTTTACTCACCCCCTGAAAGGTTTTTGGTGTTTTAGAAATAACCCTGTATAAGCTAGCAATATTTGGGGAACAATATTTGTAAAAAAACAATGATATCTTATATATAGGGTGACTGGTAATTAGTGACCGATACCTAAACACATGATTGTGCTCATGATAACAAACAACTTTTACTATGGCATCAAACCTGAAATCGCGAAAAAACAATCAGCTGCTCCCTACCATGTTGACGAGTTATGTGAACTTGAATGTATGGAACAGCTGATTTCTTTTCGCGATTTTAGGTTTGGTGCCATAGTAAAAGTTGTTTGTTATCATGAGCACAATCATGTGTTTAGGTATCGGTCACTAATTACCAGTCACCCTATATACTTATATCAGCCCGCACTTTTGGACATGGGGCTCCTCTTAACAGACCTTGGAAAGCCAGGGTCGTTGAGAGATATTGCTATAATCACCACGCTTGGCAGGTAGATTGGTAATCGCAGTAAGATGGTGAGTATCCTTGAGCTGATAGATATTGCTGCCCATCCATCAGCTGTACGTCCATTAGTCGCCTCTTACAACACGGAAGGGATGATTTCAAGACCAGCAATCCCACCGTGATGTGACAGTTGTAAGTTATTCAATGCGTCTTTTGTTTACTCCACATTTTATGTAGATTATACAAATAACTCGTTGGACGATGCACAAACATTGCGATTGTATTGCAGCAAAATATACGTAATCCCACTGCCAATCTAGTTGAGGGATGAAGTAACTTCCATACCTCGGAAAGCACGTAAGGCCAAGTAGATCTCGATTGTCAAAACTCGTCTATGATCGTACCTTTATCAGGAAATGGTCAGCGGCTTAACATGATCCAAAAGTAGCCATTAAAATGCGTGAGAATCCAATTGGTACTATAAGTATCCTAACGTCGCGACTATCTTATTAATCTAATGGTAATATGTAACTACCGATGTCGGTAATTAGGGTTGTCCTGGGTCCGAACCACGGGTCGGGCAAAAGAAAAGTGTTCCAACAATAGTATCTTGGAAACAAATTAAGTTCTTGCTCGAAGTCAAAATATTGGTGTAATAATAAATATATATAACAATTTAAAAAAAGATGTCAGTAATATACCTGATCTCTCATGGGTCATATCGGTTAAACACGATATAAGATTTATTTTTACTCCACTAACAAAATTCATCATCAACAGCCCGTTTACGTCCACTGCTGAGCATGGGCCTCCTCTTAACAGACCTTGGCAAGCCAGGATCGTAGAGGGATATTGCCATAATCACCACGCTTGGCAGACGGATTGGTGATCGCAGTTAGATGTTAACTTTGAGCTAATAGATGCTGCTGCCCATCCATCAGCTATATGTCCCTTAGTCGCCTTTTACGACACCCATGGGAGGACATGGGGTGGTCTATTCTAAGCCGGAAACCACACGGCTAACAACATTACCTTATCGGATTTCCAACAAATTATAAAAGAGAATCCGTGGAAATTTTCCACTTGGAATCTTCCTCCATCGAGTTTTGTGTGAATGAAATCAATTCATGTGTGTTATTGGCAGTCCTTATAATTAGATTCGGTATTTAACGTTCCGATTTCAAAGACGGATGCATCTGAAGAGGAACCGTTGTTGGTGTTCCTCCTCACAAAGTGAAGATCTTCATGGCCGGACGAGGTGGTGTGCTCTGTTACTACAAATCAAAGCATCATGTCGACCAAATAAATTTGTAAGTTACGGAGTTCGAAGTGACATTATTAACATATCATCATATTTTTTAGCTATTGATCGAATACAAAAAGCGATCATTTGGCTTGCGTAAAAATGAAAATGTGTTTGCTATAAATATAAAGCAACTAGCTCCACCCCGCGGTTTTACTCGCGTCACTCTACTCCAGTGGGTCGAAGCGTGATTTTTTGTAGCCTATATGTTAATTGAGCTTATTAACTATCACCGTGCAAAGTTTCAGCCAAATCCATTCAGTAGTTTTTACGTGAAAAAGTAACAAACATCCATCTATCCATACTAACAAACTATCGCGTTTATAATATGAGTAGGATTACTCCATAGTAACTTTGTTTCGGTTAGGCTAGGCGCTCAGTTTTAAGAGTAACTTATTTACATTTAATAATACAAAAAAAAAAAACCGTAATTAAATGTTATAAATTTAAGTTACGATACTTTTGCGTCTAACTTCGTCGGATCAGATGAGTTTCTGAGGGCAATTTTTTTTAATGATATAAGTAAGTCTATGTCTTTTTCAAGGTCTTGACCATTTTATCATTGAAATGTGAAAGCGAACCAGATAGACAGACGGTGGTACTTCCGCATTTATAATGTAACTCAAGAAAATCCATTAGTAATTAACTTAACACTCCAACTAAGATAACGAGATTTATGAACAAGTAAGTTTAAGTTCCTCTTAATTCACTGCTCTGAAATTTTAATGGGACTGACATCATTCTGAACTATTTGTGATATTACGAAAATTAATATCTCTTTACAGAGAATACTCTGGAATCGCTTAAATATTTATTACATGTTTTTCAACTGCTAAGCGTTGGAGGTCACTCTAAAAAAATAGCCCTCTTAACGGTTTTGATCATGGTGGTCAATTTTTGGTGGCAGAAAATGAAATGGACGCATCATAAAAACATGATTTAAAGCATTTGAATTATGTCTAAATGGATAAAGAAATTATGTCTATTACTATTACTTCTACGGAAACAATAGAACATATTATGGTGCACAAGTGTGTACAAAAAGCATTAATCGTAGTTGTGCGTGCGAAATTCCAAATGTGCATTTTTTAGGTTACGTTCCCGAACGGGACCTAAGTCTGTCTGTATCTCAAGAACCGCGATAGCTAGACAGTTGAAGTTTTCACAGATGATGTATTTTTATTGCCGCTACAACGGCAAATACTAAAAATAAAATAAAATAAATATTTTAGGGGGGCTCCCACACAACAAACTTTCTTTTTGTTTGCCCTTTTTTGCACGATATCAATAACGGCGACAGGTAGACGCTTAAAAATGGAACGGAAACCTTTGTGCGCGAGTCCGACTCGCACTTGACCAGTTTTTAATTTAGATATGTTCAGTTGTTTTCAGAAGCCTTGCAAATATCACATATGGAACTTGTCTAGCGTCAAAATGCACTTTCTATTCTTACCGACACGACAGGTGAGAGATCAACCGCATGTTAAGCCATAGCTTATCGTGTTCTCTGTGACAATTCATTCAAACGATCGATACTTTCGAATGTCAATCGAGCGATAGGTTGATAACACTCTTTGTCTGTGGTGGATCGTTTTATAACAATCGTAAATCACACATCTACTGGAACTAGCCAATAACTCACTCGGTAAGCTCAGTCAAACTTAGTACATATAAAATGAAAGGCTTTCTAGCGCTCATTCAAAATGTAGCCGACTGATTTATGTGCGAGCAGTGTCATCGGTTTAGTACTGAGTATATTTCTCTTTATGACATAAAATTGATGAATAATTTTGATAAACGTATTATTCGACGATTTAAGATTTGTGAACACGTAGATTTTTATATTTTCATACTAGTTTTCCACGCATGGTTTCACCCGCGTAACTCCCGTTCCCGTGGGAATTTCATAATCAAATATAGTCTGTAGTCTTCTCGATAAATGGACTACTGGAAAATTTACACGGAAATATTTTTTGTAATCGGTCGAGATTAGCGCGTTCAAGCAAACAAACTCTTAAGCTTAATATATTAGTATTTATATACCACGACCCAGTGGTACCACTGGGTCGTGGTCCTAACCCCTTAAGGGTGCCCCCAGGTGTGTGTCACTAAATTGTACCTATGTTTTTACCAAATTTTACTATATTGATCCATTAAAATCTATAATAATTAATATCAACTTAAACTTATTATGAGTGAGGAATTAATGACCAGCTGACGGACTACTTTGTCTGTAATATCCTACAATTTGCTACCGGTTAATTAAGTATCTAGTTTAATTCATAGAATAAGAATAATTGTGTAGCATTGTGATTCTGACATGTACAAGTGTATGTAAAAACCTAAGTGCTCAATAAATTCATTATTTCATTATTATTATTAGATATACACTGAATTTTTTTATCGTTGCATTAGCTATACATTTAGATAGTAATACTGATGGCAAATCGTCTTATTGTTGGAGAATCAATTAAGACCAATCAACAGAATGAATCTATACAAATGTAACATTAAAATTCTAAGATAAACATACTTGTTTTACATAAAAAGTTTACTTTCAGAAGACGGTAATGATAAATGTACATAAATTAATGAGCTCAAGTGCCATTTAATACGAGATACTCTAGTATGTTCGAACGTGTGCCCCTAATACAGGTTGGAAGTCATTGCAATCATCAACATCATCATCAACAGCCCGTTTACGTCCACTGCTGAACATGGGCCTCCTCTTAACAGACATTGGCAAGCCAGGATCGTAGAGGAACATTGCCATAATAACCACTCTTGGCAGACGGATTGGTGATCGCAGTAAGATGTAAACCTTGAGCTAATAGATGCTGCTGCCCATCCATCAGCCATGTGTCCCTTAGTCGCCTTTTACGACACCCATGCGAGGACATGGGGTGGTCTATTCTAAGCCGGAAACCACACGGCACAAAGGCTTAAAAATACAAGTGTATACAAATGATGAACACATCATGATTAACATATATTGAAAATATACTTATAGGTTCCTAAGTTAACGGGCGCTAATGATAATATTTGATAAGTTGGCTGCCATATCTAATCCATTCTGCTATCAATTACGAAGTGTGTCACCCAAATCAGGAAATTTGAAACGCGGGAGATATATGATATTCAATCAATGATCAAATATTGTTATGAGTCAGTTATAAATCTATATATTAATATAAAACTGTACGTTCAAGATATTTGAATATTCTTATTGGAGGTCAGTTTGTTATCGATAGGTACTAAAGACAAAATGTAATTTCATTCATTTTGACCGTCTTTCATGCCGTATAAACGAAACTACTGAATGTATTTTAAAGAATTGTTAAGATTTGAGTACAAAGACTATAGATAAGGTTTTTACAAACATTTTATTTAGGATTTGTGTTCCCTTGCGATAGAGGATGACAGTCAAAATGTTTACACATTCATAACTTCTTAACGCCGAGTTCGATTACATTCATTTTTTAGCCGTTTTATTTTAATTTAAGAATACTACCCTACCCCTACCCTACACCTACCCTACCCTACCCCTACCCTACCCTACCCCTACCCTACCCCTACCCTACCCCTACCCTACCCTACCCCTACCCTACCCCTACCCTACCCCTACCCTACCCCTACCCTACCCCTACCCTACCCTACCCCTACCCTACCCTACCCTACCCTACCCTACCCTACCCTACCCCTACCCCTACCCTACCCTACCCTACCCTACCCCTACCCAAAAGTATCCTATGTCCTTCTCCCAGTTCTTAGCTACCTCCCTACCAATTTTCAGCGAAATCGGTTCAGCCGTTCTTGAGTTATAAATAGTGTAACTAACACGACTTTCTTTTGTTTTTAAAATGTATTCTGCTATTCGGGACGGAAACAAATCCAACAAATCAAAAACCATGGCAATCGGTCCAGCCGTTCTCGAGTTATAAGTGTTGTAACAAACACGACTTTCTTTTATATATATAGATAAGAATATAGATAGTTTTAAGAAAAAAAGCGACACTCATAATGTTAATACTAGATCTAAGCATAATCTCGTTTTACATGCTACACGTCTCCACAAAATTAGCAATTCTTTTATGGGGCAATGTATACGCTTCTACAACAAACTTCCTAATAATGTAAGAGATCTTTCAACAAACAAGTTTAAACGTTATGTCAAAGATAAATTATGTAAAAAGGCTTATTATAAAATTTCTGATTATGTTAATGACAAAACTGCTTGGGAGTGAGTTGCTCTGAAACAATACTGCTTTATTAATCATAGTAATTTTTTTTTTTTTTAAGTATTCCTCTGAGTTTCTTGCCACGTCCAGAACTGGTGGTAGTAAAAGAATGGGACGCATCATAAGAACATGATTTAAAATATTTGAAATGTGTCTATATGAATAAAGAATTTTTGACTTTGACTTTGATGTTTATTTTATAATGATTTTAGTATTTATTATTATATCGGTAACAGAAATACATCATCTATGAAAGTTTCAACTGTCTAGCTATCACGTTTTATGAGATTCAGCCTGATGACAGACAGTAGAGACGTTTTTTATCCTTTAGGTATGAAACCTTAAAAAATGATACTTTTTCACATAAAAAAGATAGCATTATGGAAAAAGAAGAAACATATCAATGACTAAACAACCACAGCACAGGCGTAACTCTCACAGAATCACACGTATCCGAGTTGGATTATCGGTTTCCCTAATGCCTCCCTAACCCAGTTATCGGGGACACTATAAGGGTTTACACACACGGCTGATTGGAAATACGTCTTTGTTCCGCTAATACACGTAATCTATTCTAGCTAGTAATCGTGTGTAGGGGGCTGATAAATGGTTCAACTCTGTTTATATTTGTTGCGAGCAACACTAGTTGTAAGTCTATGGTAATAATTAAAACTTGTATTAGTAATAGTCTATGGTTGACCGATTGGCGGGAATCTCTGAGCTTCCTTTATTGGCATTGCAAGTGAGCGCATGTATATGTTGAAGAAAATAAAACATTGTCATTGTTGCACGTGCGGTCTTTAATTTAAATACAGTCCACGAAGAACCTAACATTGGTCGCTTCGAGCCATCGTCGTGCAACGTGAATATAAACAACAAATTTACGAACGCGGGAAGGTCAAATAGTTGGAGCCGTGTGGTGTGCTTACTCGAGCTGCAGTGCAACGAGGCGGGAAGCTGCAAGAAACAATTCAGCCTTGCGATCATTTCAAGGCTGCGAGATAAGTTCAAATTTCAAGTTTTCAACATAGAAATTTGCTACATATCAAAATTTTTATCAATCTCACCAATTTCGCAAAGAGACAAAAATTCCTCTTTGTGTGAGCAAGAAAGTAGATTGAAGATACGATCTACAACGAGTGCGAAAAGGACGGAGCATTGGAACATCTTCACAGTCGAACATACATTTTTATCGTAGTAAGGTTGGTACTGCTGAGGGCGACACGTCGTGTGAGGAACATAGCAATAGACTTCCGCGCAAGAAAGAAAGGGTGCGAGATATTCCGACCAGGTTGGCAACTCATCCGCGCCACGCCGTGAAGAAAAGAACGCTTGCGACGCCGCGACATATGTATTGTATTATTTCGAGCAGCCATTTTGTGTCGATACCTATTTTGATACCTACGTGTTAACTGTTATTAAAAACTGTATTTATTACGATTTATCATAGTTGCATTAAATAAGTGTTGTGCAAGATTCAAATAAATATGGATCAAAATCTTAAAAAACTAAATATAAGTAGAGGATACGTGAAAGGTACGTTAAGCAGGTTATACGCATTTGCTTGCAATGAAGATGACATTGAATCTAGTTCTTTAGAATCTCTAATTGCAAAACGGGATAAATTATTATCGAGTTTTAAGGAATACGAAGACTATAACAAACAAATACTCGAGTTAAACTCCGACGATACTGAAAACTTTGGTGAGGCTGAGGATAAATATTTTAGATGTTTATCTATTTTTAACCAAAACATTAAATTTATCGGTTCTAATCAGAAACAGAAATGTCCGGAGCAGGGTAGCAGTAGTAAGATTAAGCTGCCAAATATTAATATACCCAGCTTTGCAGGGCTATATTCTCAATATGTATCCTTTATAGAATTATTTAAGTCCATGATTGACAACGATAAAAGGCTAGATAACATACAAAAACTTTATTATTTAAGGTCGTTTTTAAAAGGTGAACCATATGACTTGGTAAAAAATCTGCCCCTAAGTAGTGGTAGTTATGAAGAGGCATTAGGATTATTAAATAAACGTTATTTTAATAAATATAAAATTGTCCTAGAACACGTTAATTGTCTTTTAGATTTACAAAAAATGCCAAAGTTTTCTAGTTCTAATGAAATTAGAGATTTTGTTTCAGCAGTCAGGCAGTCCTTAGCGGCTCTAAAAAACCTGGATGTAGCAATAAACACATGGGATCCAATCCTTCTTGCTATCCTCATGCGTAAGCTTGACACCTACACTGCTCGGGCTTATCAGTTGGACAGAGACCAAAACACAAGTCCAACTCTCCACGATTTCCTCGATTACATTGATAAGCGAGCTTTATCTCTGGAAAACACCGAGCTACGTCCAGAGAAGCCTGATGTGAAGCATCAATCATCTAAAAAGGTAGTGTTGGCAGCAACAACGAGCATGCCAGCAGGGTGCAGTTATTGTAAGTGCTCTGATCATAAGTTATTTTTATGTAAAACATTTAAATTGCTACCGTCAAAGGACAAAATTTCCTTTGCAAGTGATAATAGGTTGTGCAATACATGTTTGAATCCCCATACTGGCAAATGTAAGTTTCATTTTAAGTGTGGTCAGTGTAAAAAGAACCACCACACATTGTTACATCCCGAAGAAAGTAGCAGTGCAAGTCCAGTAGTCCTCTTATCGGGGTGCTCTCCTGAAAATAATGTTTTAATCCCAACAGCCCGTATAAAAACATATGGCAAGGATGGACAAGAGATACATATAAAATGTGTCTTGGACACTGGCTCTCAGGTGTCACTGATCACCACAAAGGCAATTGAGGTCTTAGGTTTTAAACCTGAGCGAACTAATATCAACCTCATTGGTGTGACGGAGAGCAAAAATACCATCAGTTACTGCATATCATTACAACTTCATTCTCTTACATCTGCTTTTAAAACCTTTGTTAACTTTCATGTGGTGGACAAAATTACTTGTAATTTGCCTCAGAAGCCAATAAACATCAAAGACATTAATTTACCTCCTGGTATTATGCTGGCAGATCCAAGTTTCAATGAAACTGCAGAGATAAATATGCTCATAGGATCCGATATATTTTTTCAGGTGCTCCTGCCGCTTGAGGATACAAAGTATTTATCTGCTTGCAATGACAGCCAACCACAGCCTTCATCTCTGTGCATACTAAACACCAAGCTTGGCCATGTCGTCGCTGGAGCATGCACTTCCAACATAGTCAAAAACCAGGTTGTATCGCTTCTTTGTACCACATGTCACACTGATATCAATGAAAATATTAAAAAGTTCTGGGAGGTGGAGTGTGTTCCGGAGCTATTAATAGAAGGGGATTCAGAGCATCAATTAGCTGAAACCATTTTTAATAACACGGTTAAGCTAGAAAATAAGAAATTCCAAGTTGACTTGCCATTAAAGATAGAAAAAGATAAAATAAATGAAACATTAGGTAATTCATTTGATCTTGCCTTACATAGATTTTTTAGTCTAGAAAGAAAGCTGCAAAGGAATTTTAAATTGTTAACTGATTATAAAAAATTTATAGATGAATATGTAGAGCTTGGCCATGGACATTATGTAGATCTTAGTTCATGCAATTTTCGTGATGAACCAATTTATTTTATGCCGCACCATGCCATAATAAACGAGCATAGCAAAAGCACACGAACAAGGGTAGTGTTTGATGCTTCTATGAAAACTATTAATAAAGTCTCATTAAACAATATTTTATTAAATGGGCCTTTAGTTCAAAAAGACTTATTTGACATAGTGTTACTATTTAGGATTGGAAAGTATACATTAAATGCAGATATTAAAAAGATGTTTCGCAATATATTGATAAATCCGGAACATGCTTCGCTCCAGAATATCTTATGGCGTGAGAACCCTAATCAAGCTGTCAAATGTATACGCCTGGATACAGTTTCATATGGTGTAAAATCTTCTAGCTATTTGGCCACACGCTGTTTGTTTGAGCTTGCACAAATTCATGAGCATGACTTACCTATTGCATCTTACATAATTAAAAATTGCACCTATGTTGATGACATTTTGTTTTCTTGCTCCGATGTGAACAAATTGCTTGAGGCTAAAAGACAATTGCGTGAAATGCTAGGTTATGCAAGCTTTGGTCTGCACAAATGGGCTTCTAACACCTCTGGCATTCTATCTGATATACCAGAAGCAGAGCAGCAATTCACCGAGCTTGATTTTCAAAAGGATAGCTTAAGCATGAGGGCATTAGGGCTAACGCTTGATATTAAAAAAGATTGTTTCACGGTTAACAGTCCAATACCTTTTAATAAAAATTTAATTACAAAACGAGAGGTGCTAAGTTACATATCAAAATTCTATGATCCAATGGGTTTTGCTAGTTCTATTATTATAAAGGCTAAAGCTTTCATGCAGAGATTATGGTCACTAAACATAGGATGGGACTCAAGCTTGCCTAACGATATTGTAGATGAATGGTTACAATTTGCTCATAGCCTGGCTGCCATGCAACCCATCTATCTAGGTCGATACATCCCATCGGACGATGCAGCCGAAATACAGCTGTTAGGTTTTGCTGACGCCTCGAGTACTACGGGCTACGGTTGCTGCATATACTTACGCGTGGTCGACAAAACAGGTAAACCAGAATTGCACTTACTCTGTTCGAAGTCGCGAGTTAACCCACGTGCGAATCCATTAAGTATACCCCGGTTAGAGCTCAACGCTGCATTGCTTTTGTCTAAATTAATGGAAAGAGTGCATCACACGTTATCCAAAACTATTAAAATTGATAATGTACACTTATTCACTGATTCAAAAATAGCTTTGGCTTGGATAAATAGTGAGGTGACTAAATTACAAGCTTATGTATCGAACAGAGTTAGTGTAATTCAACAAAAGGTTGGTAAGTCTGTGTGGCTGTATGTACCATCGGCAAACAACCCTGCAGATCTTATTAGTCGGGGTATAAACCCACAGGAGCTACCGAACTGTGATCTCTGGTGGAAGGGGCCAAAGTTCCTGCAAGGTAAATATGAATTTAAAAATGAAAGCTTAGACTTACCTGCTGATTTACCTGAAATGAAAGATTTTAAACACAACCAAAGCAAAGTAGTACTTACGACGATCATGCTTGATGAGTTTATGCAAGTGCTCAATAGATATTCTGCTATAGGAAAAATGACACGAGTGCTAGCCTATGTTCTTAGGTTCTGTCATAACTTAAAAGGTGGTATTAAAGACAAAAATCAGGCACTCAGTCCTGACGAGTTAGAAAATGCCTTGCATATAATAATAAAGCATGAACAGTCTATTCATTTTCGCGAAGAATTAGAATTGTTGAAAAAAGGTAACTGTGTGCGAGGCCCACTGAAACCTTTACATCCATTTTTGGATAAAAATGGGCTGCTTAGAGTAGGTGGACGACTACATAACTCAGATATACCACTATCACAAAAACATCCTATAATTTTACCTAAGAAATCGCGTATAACTGAACTTATAATATTAAATGAGCATATTAGGTTATTACATGCTGGTCCAAAGTCACTTTTAGCTAATTTAAACCAAAAATATTGGTTGATCAATGGAATACGGCAGGTCAAAAAGGTCACTTATAAATGCTTGGTATGTTTCAGGCTCAAAGCTGGTGCAGCAAAACAGCTGATGGGGTCCTTGCCTCAAGACCGCGTCACGGCATGCCGGCCTTTTCAGAAAGTGGGCATCGACTTCGCTGGGCCAGTTCAAGTAAAAAACTCTAGAATTAGAAAATCCCTAATCACAAAAGGATATGTGTGTGTATATGTTTGTTTTGTTACCAAAGCAATTCATTTGGAATTAACTTCAGATCTCACTACAGAGGCTTTTCTAGCAAGCTTCAAACGGTTTGTTGGTAGACGAGGCTTGCCCAGCGACGTCTATTGTGATAATGGCGGATGTTTTCGTGGGGCAGGGAACCACCTAGCTGATCTGTACAAGTTATTGAATTCTGCTGATCACCAGACGCCTGTGCAAGCTTATGCAGCCAAGGAAGGCATAAAGTTTCATTTCACACCTAGTTACGCGCCTGTATTCGCAGGGCTAGCAGAGGCCTCTGTGAAAAGTATGAAATTTCACTTGAAACGAATTATATTAAATACTCAATTAACATATGAACAATTAAGTACTGTATTGTGTCAAATTGAGGCAATCCTCAATTCACGTCCTATGTTAGCTCTCTCTGAGGATATAAACGACTACTGCTATCTTACTCCAGGGCATTTCTTGATAGGATCAGCCTTAACAATGTATCCAGAAACAGATATATCTGAAACTAAAATTAATAGAGTTGGTTTTTGGCAACAATGCATTAAATTCAAACAAATATTTTGGAAGGCTTGGCACAAGTACTATTTAAACACTTTGCAAAATAGAAATAAATGGTCTAAATCCATTCCTAATATAACTATAGGTAATTTAGTACTAATGAGGGAGCCGAATGCTCCACCGTTGGTGTGGCCCATGGCACGGGTCGTGAATGTTTTTCCCGGACGAGACGGTAAAGTTAGGGCCTTTCAACTTAAAACAGCTGATGGAAAGCTATATAATAGGTCATTGCAAAGCATAAGTGTATTACCTATAGAGGCTTGATTAAAAGTCGAAGTAATAACTATTTTTTATTATATAGTCATACTAGTAAATAAGTTTGTCATGTGAGTTATCACAACCAATTGTTATCTTTTCTAAGTGGATAAGTTCGAAGTAACTGTTCATTGTCTTTCCCACTATTTTATAAGGAAACAAATTTAGATTAAGTATTAAATTGTAACAAGTGCACTATTGATGTAAATTCAGAGTTGCCTTTATTTCTTAAATAGTCAATAATATTAACAACTATTACTAAAACTATGAATACAAGTAATACAATAAATTTAAAATAAAAACACATGTTTGCTATATTTGCTTTTGTATACTATTGTCTTGTCATAATTATTAGAATTTACAGTAGGAATAACTGTGTAAACTTTGCAAAATTAATGTTTGTAAAATTGATGCCATCAAAAACATACTTGTAAAAAAACCCAAGTCTCGTAACGCAGTTCTTTTACCGTAAAACGTTGTGAGATCTATGTAATACCAAGTCGGTTAATTTATTCAGTCCCTACTTAAGGGACCTTCTATCTTAAGCTATTACGTAATTATCTCACCTTACAGAATCTTATTTTGACCTTATCAAAATTCGAAACTTTAAAGTTTTAAATAATAGATTAACTTGGCCATCGGATATAATTAGAATGTATCTCACAAGTGTTTATTGCGATGGCCAAGTCAATCTAATATTCATAACATAAAAGTTTTGAACTTTGATAAGGTCAAAATAAAATTCTGTAAGGTGAGATAATTACGTAATAGCTTAAGATAGAAGGTCCCTTAAGTAGGGACTGAATAAATTAACCGACTTGGTATTACATAGATCTCACAACGTTTTACGGTAAAAGAACTGCGTTACGAGACTTGGGTTTTTTTACAAGTATGTTTTTGATGGCATCTCATTTCTTTTTGTAGATAGTTGTACTTTTTTCCTTTGCTTTACAATTTACATTATTTTTTAAAATACCAACAATGGATTTTACCACTCTGTCACTGTCTTATGAGCTTTCCAATTTTTGTAGGTTGTTTTCCTCTTTTTCTTTACCGGTACTACTTCTTGAACTTCAGCTACAGTTTTTCTCAAAGCCCACTCCATTTCTCTATGGGTTTTTCTTGATATCTTTGATGCAACAATATTAAGCATGTCAAGACATTAAATGCTTGGGTTCCGTACCCGAATGGTGAAAACGGGACCCTATTACTAAGACTTAGCTGTCTGTCTGTCTATCACCAGGCTGTATCTCAAGAACCGCGATACCTAAACAGTTGAAAAATTCACAAATTATGTATTTCTGTTGCTATAATAACTAACTAAACATAAAATAAGTATTTAGGGGGGGCTCCCATACAACAACTTTTTTTTGACCTTTTTTGCTCGATATCTATAACAAAAGGTAGGCACTTAAAAATGGTACGGAACCCTTAGTACGCGAGTCCGACTCGCTATTGGCCGGTTTTAGTCTATTGTATTCACAAATGAATGATTCCTGCGCTTTAATAGTTCCAAAGTAGACTTAAATTTGATGTAAACCATCCAGACTAGTAACTCTGTGCCCTTATTTACAAAATAACTTAACTTACGCACATATGAATATCCACGTACCTAGCTGGCATGGCAACACTCACCATATGAAACAAGAACAGTTCCGTCGTATACTTACTTTTTTGCTTTATTGATATTCGTCGCAAAATTGTTATCTCTCATTGGTTATAAATATTGTCAATGTACCTAATCGAAAACTACAACATCAAGCTTAACAGAGGATTAACATGAACTGGCACTCACGGCCTCCTGGCCTCCAGCCTGTCAATGGTTTTTAAAATTACGAAATTGATGAACGTTTTTGATGGAATTTTGGTACAACTACATAATACATGTCCGATTATGGCCTTTTTTTAAGACAGCTCCCGCACTAGGGAACAAGCTAATATGTACATAAGTAAATTTAAAGCTACCTAGTTAACATCAAACTGTGTATAAAAATATTTGATAAAATGATTATATAAATATAGTTTGTGTCAGATTAATAAAACGTGGTTTGTGTGTATACCTTCGATATCACAGTAAGATTTGTTAGTTGCTTGGAAGAAAGTGACCGTCTTTCTGTGTTTCGAACGGGAAGCGTGAAAGCCGTGGTGTAAGTTTGTCCGGGGGAATGCAAGAATGTTACGCATCTCCTCCGCCACTGCGGTGTTCCGGCACGGGCAGTGGGGTATGTGGGACTCGCCCTCTTCATAGCAGTGGAATGCTAATCATAACATGAGAGTAAAACCCCTGGTTACTCCTCCGACCACAATTGGTGAGGGGCCCAGGTACTGTTGCCTATCTGGGATACCCTCTGGCAGCGTCCGCGACTCAATTGGTGTTGCGGGCTCTCCTGCGCCCAAATAACCAGTTTCAGGGACGCCCAGATTACACGGGGTCCCTACTTCTCAAGGGACCGCAGCCTCCTGCTGAGACATGGCTCAAGCGGGCAAGCCACCTCCATCAGACGCTGTTATGATTGTTAGTATCCTATCGTTCATAGCACAACTTATGTACTATCTTGCTTTTACAATCCATTGTCTTTTTTTTTTTTTTCCTACGAGTTTTTTTTTTTTTTTTTATTACTTGTTAAATTAATCCCTGTGTCGCGAAGGTCTCACCGCTCAATAGATTCACGAAAACAAAGCACCCCCTGACTCAGTACAACTGTTTGAATTTCAGACGAATAATTGTCCCGGGTGGGAATCGAACGCAGAAAACCAGGTCTTTGAAACAACTAATCTAACCACTTAGACACCACCTTTCAACATAATTACATCTAGGTCCCTATCTTCACCTATTCCTCCATTAAATCAAACATATTCATGTACACTGATTCACTGACTGCAAATGTAACTTTGTAATCCTATACATTTATAAGAAATAACAAAGTTATTAATGCAGTTGATGAAACTGAACAACTAGACCGAAATTGCAAAATGTTGGAATTTTCCCATGAGTTTTACACTAAACTCTCCTAATACTCAAAATTTGAAGCTTCTACGTCTGCTAGAAGTGCCTAAACATTTTGATGATCGGTCAGTCAGTAGTGAGCGAGTGACAAAATTACCGAAAATACCAAACTTTGACTAGTTATAATTCGTAAAGTACTGGTTCAAATTGAATGAAATTTGAAATATACTGTAGTTTTACAAAGCTTGTTTAGTTACTGAAAATTCAGGCTCCTATCTTTATCCACAACGAAGTTATAGGGGGTCGAAAATCGGCTGAGTTGCTTCGAGAAAAGATAGGTACGGCCGTGCACCTTTTTTTTTTTTTTTTTTTTTTTCTTACTCGACTTGGGGGGGCACTGCCGTGCCCCCAGATTAAAGTTAATACATATTGTTTGTCAATTTTATGCCCAGTCATATTTTTCTTGGGCCGCAGTATGTTGCGAGCAACACTAGTTGTAAGTCTATGGTAATAATTAAAACTTGTATTAGTAATAGTCTATGGTTGACCGATTGGCGGGAATCTCTGAGCTTCCTTTATTGGCATTGCAAGTGAGCGCATGTATATGTTGAAGAAAATAAAACATTGTCATTGTTGCACGTGCGGTCTTTAATTTAAATACAGTCCACGAAGAACCTAACAATATTGAATCGCTAATGAGTTTTGCAAAGGCCTAGTAAATTGCAGTGGGCTGAATTAGGGTCACTGTCTATTAGGTGGAATCAATCGAGAACAGAGAAATTGTTGTAGAGCCTGCCTTGTGTGTGAAATAGCTTAGTGTATTATGGTGTGTTGATTATTGAGGTGGAGTGGGAATGTGCTTAATTATGTCCAGGCAATTAGAAAGACAAACTCCGTAGCGTAGCGGTATTTGGCTCGCTTTAAACCTCGAAGATGGACAAAGGAAGTCTTTGTACTAATTCTAAGATTTCTTTCCAGGTCTGGTTGATTGAGGGACTCCGTGTTTCGGAAGCACGTTAAGCCGTTGGTCCCGATTGTTATAACATCATCTATAATAATCGTTTATCAAGGAACGGTTAGCAGCGTTTCCTTGTGTGGTACTTATTACTGCGGTCACCATCCCGCCTGCCAAGCCTGGTGACTATGGCAAATATCCTCCCTCGGGAGGAGGCCTATGTTCAGCAATGGACCTTATACAGGTTGATGATGATGATGATGATGAATCAGACAGATGGATAGGTATCGCGAAGCTATAATGTATTGTTGGATATGGAAGAGATGCCTAAGTACTTAAATAGCCTTGGGATTAGCATGGCTGGGTTAGGCATTATTTAGATATTCATTTATTTAGATACTAGCTGTCCCGTGCGGTTTTACCCGCGTAGATCCCGTTCCCGTGGAAAGCTTTTACTTAAAGTATAGCCTATGACTCTCACAAACAACCAAAATATATGCTAACTTCGAAGCGGCCGTAGCCCGATGGCTACGGCGTTGGACTTGTGATCTTGCGGTCGCCGGTTTGACCCTCACCCATTACCGACGTGAACCCACTTGTAACACAAGCATTTTCGCTTAGCACGAGGGGTTAACAAGAGTACTAGTAGACTTCAAAAACTCTGCTAGTAATTAAAAAAAACTTAATATCTCTCTCAAATTAAATTCAGTTTCTGAAACATAAGAAAAACTTGCAGTACATCTAGAATTACTAATGTTTTTAGAAATTAATTTCTTTTTTTTTCAAAACAAATACCTTAGGGAAAATAAATACGCGGGGGAATTTCCAAACATATCATTCACGGATTCGTAGTTCACACAAAAAAATGTAACGAGTGGGAAAATAACCCAGAGCCAGATATCTGAAGCCCGTACCGTAACCACTGAGCCGGTACAGTTAATTTCAACCTCGATCAAGTTTTCGGAACCCAGTTTCCGAGACTTACAATGTTCAAACCACTTTGTTTGTCTGATTGGTCATTTACGATGTAAGCTTCGAGAAACTTCCAGAGTGACCTGCTTGAAGGCGTCGAGTATACTCGCGGGATGCTGGAGCTTGCCACTTGATATTGTGACCTCATTATACTGCTCTTCAAACAGCTAATTTCGGAGTCAACGGCTAATAATTTAATTAGCTTAGTAGCGTTAACTATAACTACTTCAATATAAAATATCGTCGGTTAAGTTTTAACATCGCATATTTCTGACAAATAAACGCTTTTCAAGAGAGTGAAAAAGCTATAGAAATACTTAGACACCAGAAAAATACCCGTTTACTTTGTACTTCATTTTATGAGTTTCTTTTGATTAGAACACGTTGTACTTGCATATATTTTGATAAAGCATAGAGTCATAGAAGGAGAAAAAGAAGGCCTTTGCTTAGCAATAACGAAATTTAGGCTAATAACAGCCGCCCTTTGTAATATATAGGGTGACTGGTAATTAGTGACCGATACCTAAACACATAATTGTGCTCATGATAACAAACAACTTTTACTATGGTACCAAACATGAAATCGCGAAAAAAAATTTAAGCTGCTCCCTACCATGTTGACGAGTTATGTGAACATGAATGTATGGAACAGCTGATTTTTTATCGCGATTTCAGGGTTGGTGCCATAGTAAATGTTGTTTGTTATCATGAGCACAATCATGTGTTTAGGTATCGGTCACTAATTACCAGTCACCCTATATACACGTTAAATGATATTTCATGTCAAATACTCTTGTTTGTTGAACAGCAAGGAGTCATCAGCTGTTTTTATGAAGAGAGTTTGTGTAACGTTCCATTATGGAAAAAAACCATTTAATTTATACATTAAGATACCATTCTTGTCAATCCTTTAAGAACACTGGACAGTATGTTTAGAATATTGTATTGTTTCTGTTTTAGCTTTATGTAACATTAGTTTTGGCGAATGTTTTTACGCGCGTAACAATTAAATATAGCCTAAATAAAGCCTTCCTCAGTAAATGGGCTATCTTACACTGAAATAATTATTCAGATCGGACTAGTATTCCCTGAGACTAGGACTAGTAGTACTTACTTAGTATACGTATGTATCTTGTAAGTTGTTAACAATAAATATAAGTCGACAAGTCACTATTTCATACAGTGGATGCATCTAACTAACCAGAATCATATTGTGTTCATTTTATACTATATGCCTAACATAGAGATACTTACGTGACTTCGATAGTCGATAAATTGATACCAAGTCATATGCCGCAGTCCGCCCGGCTGCACCTTATACGAAAATTTATTAAGTCAGCGATAGAAGCCGAACTCCGAAAGTTATGCTTTGACGTCATAATTGCTGCTAAAATTGCTAGCTTCACTACCACACGTGTAATACTAACTTGTGTAGGAACCTCTGTGGCATAGTGGTATTAGTCTCACTTTATGAAGCGGAGGTCGGAGTTTCGATTTCCACGCCGGGCAAGAAAGTTTAGTGTCAATAATATAAAGTTTCTTTCCAGGTCCGTTTGGTTGAGGCTCTATCCTCTGTGCTTTGGAAAGGACGTTGAGCCGTTGGTTCCGATTTTTATAACATCTGTAATAATCATATGCCAGGATACGTGCACCAGTGTTTTCTTCTATGTTACAACATTGTACTGCGATCACCCACATGCCTTTTTTTTGTTTTTGTTGTCCGGGGGGGAATGCATTTACGCATTCCCACCGCCGCTGCACCGTATTCGCGCGCTGGTGGTGGGATATGTGGGACTCGGCCTCTCCATAGCGTGGTATGCTAAACTCATATTACGAGGAGAGGACCCTACACCACTAAAATCCCCCGGACACTCTTTCGATCCGCCGTTGGCAGGGGCCGGGTACGCATAAGCAATCCGGCCCATCACCCACCTGCCAGCCAAGCGTGGTGACTATGGCAAAACCCTCTCGGGAAGAGTCCCATGGTTTAGCAGTGAACGACTGAATTATACGGGCTATTTATAATGATATAGTTATTTAAAATAGACCACCCCATGTCTTTGGGAGTCGTTAGAGGCGACTAAGGAATATACAGCTGAGTTACCATCTGTGATCACCAATCCACCAGCCAAGCGTGGTGATTATGGCAATATTACTCAACGACCCTGGGTTATCAAGGCCTGTTAAGAGCAGGTCCATGCTGATTACATTACATTACATATTAATTCTCTTTTATAAATATTTGGCGCTGGTTTCGTTGGACGTCGCATTATAAGTGTATGAAATGTAAATTAGTTTGAAATTATTCTCAGTGGATAGAAGTTATCTGCGTCGAAACATGGTTGGTTGGGTCCGTACATTTTGCGCTCATAATTTTCGAAACTGCAGACGGATTTTGCCGCAACTGCGTTTATTGCTATTTTGTTATGCAGTAGTTTTGAAGCAAGTTAGAAGTAATGTTTAAATTAAAAATAAAACATTTGACTTAGTTTTCAAAAATATATTCTCAAACAAGACATTAAACAACAAATTTAAAATTGTCACAAATCATGTATTTCTGTTCAGGTCTCAGAATAAACCGTCATTGGTGTAGTTTAAAATCAATAATCTTGATGAACTTTAATCCATTTCGAAGCACTCTACACCAAGTTGCTCCTCATTGTTTTCACCTTCGGGGTGAAACGATCATCATCAGCATCGTCAGCACGTATAACGTCCACTGCTGAACATGGGCATCCTCCTGAAGGAGGGTTTTTGCCATAGTCACCACGCTTGGAAGGCGGATTGGAGATCCCAGTACAAGGTTATTATACACAAGGAAACGTTGCTGCCCTTTTACGATTATACAATTGTTAAAGGTGATTTTATAAAAAGCGGGACTAACGGCTTAACGTGCTTTCCGAGGCACGAAGAGCAGTCCCTCAGCCAACCAGACCCGGAAAAAAATCTTAGAATCTACACAAAGATTTTCTTGTCCGGCGTGGGGATCGAACTCATGACGAGATTTAAAGCAAGCCGAATATCGCTACGCGACGGTGGTTATCGAAAACGATAAAGCGAAAGAAAAAGTTGTAAAAAATACGGAATTAAACTTTAAGTATACCAACTGTACCTTTGATTCATTAATCAACTTCATCTGAGCTGGAGTTGCAGATTAGTATGGTATTAGGTGTAAGATAAAGCGACGCTAAATGAAATTGCACTTTCAGTCTCATATTTCCCGACTTTATAGAAATATTTTACTGATAATGTACCCTTGTAATGCACTAGTTTTAGTTACATTTGAAATAAAGGGTTTGAATAAGACTTTGAAGAAATATAGTATGTAATATTACTGCTGGAAAGAGCTATCTATGCTCGGTGTTTCCCTGTGTGATCGAATCAGAAATGAGGAAGCAGAAGAACGAAGGTAGCTGACATAGCTCCGTGGATTAGCAAGCTGAAGTGACAATGGGTAGGACACATAGCTCCAAGAACTGACGGCCGATGGAGACTACGAACTGGCAAGCGCAGCGTGGGACGACCGCTTGCACGATGGACCGACGACCTCAAAAAGGTCGCAGGGAGTCGGTAGATGCAGGACTCTATTAATCGTTCCCGTTGGAAATCGATGGGGGAGGCCTATGTTCAGCAGTGGACAATAACAGACTGATCATGATGATAAAGCAAAAAATATGTTTGTAAACATAACACAAGAAACAAAGCATGACAAATCAAAAAAAGTCTACTAGAGGAGATTTCTTTTGAAATAAGCAGTACCTTTGTACAATTTATTTTCTGATATATAAGCTTTTCATTTTGTTTGTGTGTTTGTACATAAATAAATAAATAAATATTTGTCACTTAGATTTGAAAATGTTTATTCCTTTTTTTTTTGGTCACTTTGATGATTTCTATTAAGTATATTGATCATATTTCTTTTTTTTTTTAGTTGTATAGCGTATTTCACCTGCGTATATCACGTTAACGAAAAACCTTGATTAGAAATATCTATCTATATTATAAAAGCGAAAGGTAATTCATTCACTCATCACGAAATCTCAGTAACTACAAATGCTAAGGGTCTCAAATTTTACATGAGGGTTCCCGTTTAACGTCCACTACAGAACTTAGGCCTCCTCCCGAGGGAAGGTATTTGCCATAGTCACCACGCTTGGCAGGTGGGTTGGTGACCTATGTTGTATTACACAACGAAACGCTGCTAACCGTTCCTTGATATACGATTATTATCAGCTGATATTATAACGATCGGGACAAACGGCTTAACGTGCTTTCCGAGGCACGTAGGGTAGTCCCTCAACCAACTAGACCCGAAAAGAAATCTTAAAATTTTCACAAAGATTTTTGTCCGTAGTGGGGATTGAACCCACGACTTCCGAGATTTAAAGCGAGCCAAATACCGCTACGCTACGGAAGTAATTATTTTTTTAAATATTTCCTTTAATTGCTATACAAACAAACACACAATAAAATCATTCCTTTTATAATATTAGTAACGATAGGTATACCTAAAAATATATATAAAGATTTATTTCCAAAATACGAGTTTTGTAAAGCACGAATATTAAAAAAATAACCGCTTCAACCTCTAACTTAAACTTATTCAAATTACATTGGGACAGTCACGTTCAGACGGCAGATTTTTCAAAAACCAATATTGTAGTTATTTGTCTTCGACAGTTGGGAAACTATTTTTATCTAGTCTATCACATAATAAATCTCTATATATATATCACAGTTGGATTGGATAATAAGATAATTATATTATATAACTACTCATCAATTTACAAAATAACATTTCTATAATTTAGTAGAAACCCGCAATAACTAAATCTTATGAGTGCGTTAACGAAACCTCATTTTTAGTTAGAAAAAATGATTTAACTACGGCAATCACGAAAAATAAAATTAGTTAGGTACTAATTTTAATTATAAATAATCATATTTTCATATAACTTATTAAAATTAAATGCTATTATGCATTTAATAACTTATTAAACCCAGATGAAATATGTTCAGTCCAGCCCGGCTAGCATAGGCAGTGCGACTCGAGTCTACTCTACGGAGGCCGACCAATCACATTGTAGAGAGTGTCACGTGACAGTGCGTTTCTGCAATGTGATTGGTCGGCCTCCATAATAATATATATTCCATAATAATAATAATGAATATATTCATTGTAATTTTTCAATGAATATAACAATATTTTTCCATTTTCTTTCTGTAATTTACTCGATTATAGGTAGGTAGGTAAATAATGTAAATGATTGAAAATCGTAGAACAGTTATTAAAAACGAATTTCAATTTAGTGATAAGAATAAATATAATGTTGTAGTTCATTAATTATTCACTCGTTAGAATGTTTTGGGCAAATCTTATACAAAGCTGAAGAGTTTGTTTGCTTGAACGGACTAATCTCAGGAACTACTGGTCCGATTTGAAAAATTGTATAGGTGTATCTAACACTTAAATAATTTTTCGCCAGTAGCACATTATCGAGAAGACTTATAAGCTATATTAATTATGAAATTTCTTTATAAGAAACGGAAACGGAATGGGTGAAATCGCGCGCGGTTAGCAAGTATTATAATATTCAGTCAGATATCTAATACTTGGGTGAAGTAGCAAAAGCTTTGTGGCTAAAAAGTACAGCACACATTTTTTTATTGATAATATTTAAACCACATTTAAGAACATATAAAGACCATAGAGGAAACCACGAAGCCCGGAAAAAGAAAATTAAAAAAAAAAATAAAGACATAACAAAAGAGCATATAATTTCCGTCCCGACCTCGGGCAACATTTTTTGTAAATTTTTGATTAATCATATTTACTACTAACAATATACCTACCCATTTTATACACTCCACTTTTTCTTTCCACCTGGAATACGATAGGATAAACTGAGTGCTACCAACTACAATGCGTCATTATTATTTTAAGCTTATAATATATTAATTCTAATTAATATATATTTTTCAATTCAGTACATTAAAAATAATTACAAGATATCTGATGGCATAAAGTTCGTTGACTTATTTATTTTTATACAGGTTGCGAAGAGCGTTAGCAAAAAAAATATAAACTACAGTCGATACGATCAAAGTTAAAATTATTATCTTACAATAGCCGCACTAGATACTTCATACTTTACTTCAGTAAACAATGTTGTGTTAACCCTAATTCTTGTGGAAAATTTGAAGTGTTTGTTTTGATTATTATTTTCATTTCCATTTTCACTGCACATGTGTAAAAAAGGCTATATTTAGCTTTGCTTCTTCTTTCATAATGCGGACGGCTATGGAGTGGAATTCTCTGCCGGGGTCAGTATTTCCGGAACGCTATAATCTGGACATCTTTAAAGCTAAAGTGAACAGACACTTTCTAGGCAAGCGTGTATCATCTTAGGCCTTATCTTCGCCTTCCATCAAGCGAGATTATGGTCAAACGTAAGCATATATTCAATAAAAATAAAAAAAATAATTAAATAATTTAGCCTTCATTCAGAATAGTTTTTACCTAAAATTGGTATAGTTGTTTGCATGTATTATTTATAACCTATGTTTCTTTTGTTCTACAGGACGCCTTGTAAGTTTAAGTCACGAAATGGGGAGAACTGCGTAAGAATTATACGATAGAGCGGGAACCATTGCAGGAAACCAGTAGATGCGGGCCACGATAAACCGTTCCGTTGGATATCCATGAGAGAGACCTATATTCAGTTGGCATCCATAGGCTAATATGATATTGGTTTTTTTTTTAAATTTGACAACACTTTACGGCAAAGCTCACTTCATACTGAAATTGTGCTAAACTTATTGTAATATCAAGACATACTTTTTTTAAAGGGGATTCCTCTGAGTTTTTTGCCAGATCTTCTCAGAATTGACACGTTCAGAACTGGTGGCAGGAAAATAATCAAAAAGGAAGGACCATAAGAGCATTATTAAAAAAAAATTCTAGGAGCGCGTGCCGGTTTCACACTAATAGTAACTTTTATTTATATAAACATTTATGGATTGGCTCAAACTCATAGTGTTGAAAATCTTGTATTCCCATTCCAACCCGAAAACTACAGAAAAAAATGTCTTCTGTTGCAGTATCACGGTTTATAATATTTGAATGCAATGGATTGTAATAATTCCACAGGTACTGAAATAGTCTTAAATAAAAAATAATTAATTTGGATAAGGATACGAAGACATGAATATCGGATCTTTATGGCATGGTCTGGTTTTTGTTAACGAAAAGCAAAGATTTTTGTAGATATGTTCTTTAATATGGAAGATTTTTTTTTGTACTTTGATTCATAGTTTCTGTCGCGCATACGATTAAAGACATTTTATGGCATTTTTTTCATACCTTGAAGTTTATGTAGGGATCTTTAATTGTTTCTACTTAAAAAAATATAGCATTTGCTACGGAAGAATAATATAGAATTCTAATAGTAAAAGATTCATTCAAATTCATTCAATAATTTTTAAGTTTATTAGAAACAAACATACAAAAATACCTATATATGTGTCTATTACCACGACCGCTTGGCATGTACCATGGCCAAATAGTCTAGCCAAACATCTAAGATGTAGGTTCTAATCCGATGGTCTACATCCCAAGATTAAAAAGAAAAAAATATATAACTGTTATTAGATTTTACAGTTTATTTTCTGACGCTACCTAGTGACATCTATCGTAGCAATTAAAACTGACGGCACCGAGCGTACACTTGTGTTAATCCACAAGTATCTTGTTATTTCACTACTTTCTGTATACTTTCATATTTACTCGATACAAAATCTAGAATAAAAAATGTTTCTTTTAATGATGTACTAAAATAAATGTATTATTTATTTATTGGAAATAGTGAATACAGAAAATTATTTTGGACTTATTTTTAAGTACCTACAAATGAGTTAAGATCATTATGTTATCTGTTATCTTTGTAAAGAGCAGGTCTTTGATATTTTAGGAGCAGAAGATTGTTGAAATATTTCTTGCAGGAATTATATTCGGAATTTATTACAGTTTTTATACATATACTTTTGGTATTTACAACGTAAGGTTGTAAATTTTTATTTAGTCATCATTTGAGCATATCCAGCTCCAAATGTCTAAAAAATTAACAAAGAATTATTTTTCTTTTAAGTAATGTTGCATACATCCATAGCTATGGTTATGGAGGAGGTCGCAATACTAATATTTTTTCAAAACAAAAATACACACGCTTTTGACTGGCACGGTCGAACACTATTAACGGTCGCATACATTACCGCTACACAAACAAAGACTATCAATCCTAACTAACGAATGTCACTAAGTTTACGTATTATTTTTAATGTTAGTATCGAACAGCGAAGTTACACAGATTAATGAATGAAGATATAGCTAAATGGGGAACGAATGGCCCGATCTGTCCCATTCGCCCGAGATTTATACCTCGGCGGCCAGAATGCTCAATAAAACTACGGGAAAATTGCTTTACGTTGTATAAAAAGGTAGCTTTATTCTTCATATAAACCAGTAACTAATTAACAGGTATTCACTACAAAAAAACGGCCGTGTGGTTTATGGCTTAGAATAGACCACCCCATGTCTTCGGGGGTCATAAGAAGCGATTATACGATCTACAGCTAAAGGATGGATAGCATCTATCATCTCAAGGCTGATTATGATCTCACTGCGATCACCAGTCCGCCTGACAAGCTTAGTCATAGTGGCAATATTCCTCAACGAACCTAGCTTGCCAAGGTCCTTTAAAAGGTCCATTATGTTCATCAGTGGAAGTAAACGGGCTATTCGAGTCATCAAAAAAGATTTAAGAAAATATGTCTTGGTCTTAGGTTCGATTCCGCGCGATAAAAATTATGTATGTACAATCAGCACGTTTAGTCGTTGGTCCTGATTTATCAATCGTATACCAAGAAACGTGCAGCAGTGATTACTTCTGTATATAGGTACGACTGCCAAGCGTGGTGAGTATAGCAAAAACCCCTTCCAGGAAGAACATGTTCAGCTGTGGACGGCATACGGTCAGACAACGATTTCATGTTTCAAATTCAAATTCAAATTCAAAATTCATTTATTCCGTAAAAATGGTTACATTTGTTTGGAATCGTCATAATTTTTTTCCTACCGTGCAGTGCGTGACGTGGCGACTACTGAGAAACACTGCCAAAAAACTCAGTAGAACCCTCTTTTAAAATCTAATAATACATAACAATTTTTTATTAACCTAATAACAAAATACTTTATTTTACATTGAGATTGGAGCGATTTAATCCCTAGCATTTTTGTCACAAAGATAATCGGAAATTTTATAATAAGCCCTGCTGCACAATTTGGCTTTAATAGTCATTTTAAATTTATTTATAGACAATTCTCTTATACTATTGGGAAGTTTGTTATAGAACCGTATACATTGCCCCATAAAAGAATTACTTATTTTGCGGAGACGGCTAGCATGAACCACAAGATTATGCTTATATCTAGTATTTATACTATGTGTGTCGCTTTTTTTACAAAATGAGTCAATATTTTTATGGACATATAACAAATTCTCATAAATATATTGTGATGCTACGGTTAGAATATTTATCTCTTTAAATTTTTCTCTCAAGCTATCTCTGGGACCCAGTTTGTAAATAGCCCTCACGGCTCTCTTTTGTAATATAAAAATGCTGTTAATATCCGCGCAGCTACCCCAAAGAAGAATGCCGTATGACATTATGCTATGAAAGTAGCTGAAATAAACTATTCTAGCCGTATCAACATCAGTTAGCCGTCTAATAGGTTTGAGTAAAACATCAATGAAATAATGAATTTATTCAGCACTTAGGTATTTACATACACTTGTACTTGTCAGAATCACAATGTTACATAATGTTTCCCAGCGGGGTAGGCAGAGACAATGGACCTCCACTTGCTACGATCCCTACACACATCTTTCGCTAAATTATTCTTAATTATGCTTATTCTATGAATTAAACTATATACTTAACTAACAGGTAGCAAACTGTAGGATATTACAGACAAAGTAGTCCGTGCGTCAGCTTGTCATTAATTCCTTTACTCATAATAAGTTTAAGTTCACATTAATTATTATAGGTTTTAGTAGATCAATATAGAAGTTTGGTATAAACATACAATAAAGTAACACACACCTGAGGGCAGCCTTAAGGGGTTAGGACCACGAACCAGTGGACCACTGATATATTATATACTAATACTAGCGACCCCGCCCCGGCTCCGCACGGGTACAATGCTGATGTATTATACATATAAACCTTCCTCTTGAATCCCTCTATTTATTAAAAAAAACCGCATCAAAATCCGTTGCGTAGTTTTAAAGATTTAAGCATACATAGGGATATAGGGACAGAGAAAGCGACTTTGTTTTATACTATGTAGCGATATACAGCTCAAGAGTTTGTCTGCAAGAACAAATAGTCCGATTAAAAAAATTCTTACAGTGCTAGATCGCCCATTTATTGAGGAATGCTAAGGTCAATATTTGATTATAAAGTTATAACGGGAACTAGAGATAAGAGGGTGAAACCGCGCGCGAGGAGCTAGTTAAAATTATAATCTTCAATGACCTTTGACATACAATAATATCTCTTGACTTTGACGAAATGTAGGTATTAACAGATCGTATCATCAGCAACAAACTTTAAATAAAAAATATATAAAAACTTCTACTGTGTCTGTGTCTCTCTAAAACCGTGTGGTTTCCGGCTTAGAATAGACCACCCCATGTCTTCCCATGGGTGTCGTAAAAGGCGACTAAGGGACAAATGGCTGATGGATGGGCAGCAGCATCTATTAGCTCAAGGTTTACATATTACTGCGATCACCAATCCGTCTCCCAAGCGTGGTGATTATGGCAATATCCCTCTGCGATCTTGGATTGCCAAGGTCTGTTAAGAGGAGGCCCATGTTCAGCAGTGGACGTAAACGGGCTGTTGATGATGATGATGATAATAACTTCTACTGCATAAGTAAATAACCGTTTAACTGTTAGATTTTTCAGAATTGGTTTTTACTCTCTCGAATGAATGATGGATCCAGATGACAGATTGATTGATGCACTATCCGTGGTTAGGGTGACCATGTAACTTGCTTTTTCTAGCAACTTATTTGTTGGGACTTCCTCTATAGTATGTAAATTGACCAAAAAGATTAGTATTTATTTAGTCATTAATATAGTAAGAAAGAAAAAAGAAAAAACACTTATTTCAGGAGATAATAACATGCCGAATGTCAAATGCAATGCTGATATGTAAAAACTTAATTTTGAAACTCATTCATCAACAGCCCGTTTACGTCCACTGCTGAACATGGGCCTCCTCTTAACAGACCTTGGCAAGCCAGGATCGTAGAAGGGTAGAAGGATACCCTTACCTGCATTTATATTTTCGAAATAAGCAAATTTGTCAGAAAACACCCAGAATTTTATAACACTCGTGGAGAAACACAAACAAAATATACACTAAAAATAGACTCAAACTACCAATTTCTAAATTACAGATTCATTCGTCCAGCCCTCTAGTTATGACTGTAAAAATCTATAATAAATTACCAAAAGATATTAAAGACGAAAGTGATAACAACAAATTTATTAACAAATTAAAACACTTTTTAATAGCTAAATGCTACTACACAATAAATGAATATTTCGATGACAAATTAATTACAAATTAAAATATTATAATCTTTTTTTTTGATTTTTTCATACCTAATAAAAATAAATCTAATAATTTTCCATCATTAATTCATTACCTATTCAATCACATAAAAAATAATAAAATTGTCATAAATACTCTATAATATAAAATATGTAATCTAAAATAATAAATAATCTAAAATAATACACAATAATTACTTAAACATAATACAGTACAATCTAATATTCTATATTTATATAACCAAAAATCGATAATCTAATGTAATAACTAAATGAGAATAAACCGTCTTCCTCTCTCCTACTGAACTATGTTGCTGTGCCCTGACAGGGTCCATAATTGTTTCAATAATTTTAAACAAACCACCTGTACTTTACATTATGGAATGCAATAAACAATTGAGTATTGAGTATTGAGTATTGAGGATATTGCCATCACCACGCTTGGCAGACGGATTGGTGATCGCAGTAAGATATAAACCTTGAGCTAATAGATGCTGCTGCCCATCCATCAGCCATATGTCCCTTAGTCGCCTTTTACGACACCCATGGGAGGACATGGGGTGGTCTATTCTAAGCCGGAAACCACACGTCTGATGAAACTCACGAGTTCTTTTAAAACACATACCTACATTCTCATTCTAAAAGCATTGACTCTTATTTTGCTTTCTTAATAAATATATGTTTTGCCCAGATAATTGGTAAAGCTACCATTTATGAGTATTTGCTATTCTTTGGCAAACAGCGCTATCTGCAAACTAAGAATACTGCTTGCCTTAACTGTTTAACTACATATTTCCGACCGAAAAAAAACCTCCACAGATACTTTTTTTATGCTGGAAATGTTTGAGAACTACGCGTGTTATTAATAAAACGCGTAGTCACGCGAGTCTCATGGATCGTATAATTATCTAATAATAATTATGCGCGTTTACGATATGAATTACATTGATTATTTAGTAACATGGAGCAGTTTTATAGATAACACAACATTAAGAGATAAATATGAAAGAAAACGATAATAAAAAGATAAAAAAAAATAATAATCTGTAAATAATATAACACATTTCACTTTTTTGGGTTCCGTATTAATGTATCAAGTGTCCACGCGGCTATTTTGTGTCTAATATCCAGCATTACGCGGCTCTTGATCCGTATATTATCTCGCAGCTTGTTACAAACAAGTCATAATCCCTCAATCCATCGCCAGCGGCCGTCCAGAGTCGAGGTCCAAGCCCCACAGAGTGCCCTCTTGCGCAGGTTGCTTAAATTGTAGTTTTTAAACCATTTAATAAGGCTGGAGCTCTGCTCGCCTTTATGCCCGGTGAAGTTGCAAAAGCCTCGTAGCTAACTACCTACGAGGTTTTTGCTACTTTACCGGGCATAAAGGCGATATGTCGGGATATAATGGTCCGAAAAGAAAATAATAAAAACCTACATAACTGCTTAAACGTTAAAGCAAGAAAATAAAATAATACAGATAAAACTTTATTATTTTTGTATATCTGTGATGCTCAAATCTGTATTTCTTTTCAGTTTACCCACTGATTTTACCATTTGATTTGAAAATTCCTTTCACTCTGTTTCAAATACAAGGCAAATTATTGCATTTAATAATTTATACCTATACCTACGTCTTCTATACTTAATAATAAAACTGAAGAGTTTGTTTGCTTGAACTATTGGTCCGATTTGAAAAATTCTTTCAGAGTTAGATAGCCCATTTATCGAGAAGGTTATTTTTAGTTATGAAGTTCGAACAGGAACGGGAGCTGATTTCCACCGGCGTGGCGAGACGAGACGAGGCGAGGAGATTATTGAAATTTGTATGGCAAATTTTCAATCCTCTCCCAGTGCATCTTTGGTGGAAACAGTGTGGCGAGACAAGACGAGGCGACGCTTGAATTGAAATATTTGTTTGTGTAAAAATGAACCTTATTGTTTCCGCTATAGAGTATAAATTAACTTTGCAACAGAAACACGCTTCCCGCGAGAGGCTTATTTTTGTTCATTGCTACTTATACCTGAGAACACCGTCATGTCTACTACCGTCTCGCGATGGCAATTTTTAGTGGAAAAGTGTGATTTCAATTCTCTTCTCGCCTCGTCTCGTCTCGTCTCGCCACACCGGTGGAAAATAATCAGCATTACGCGGGTTTATATGATGTAAAATATGTTAAATGTCTAGCTCTTGTCATTAGGATTTTTAACAAAAAATAATGATAATAGGTATTGCAACTTAGTTTTGCCGTGTATGTGAAAGCTTATTGCGTGCGTACGAACCTTATTTATAACTTTTTTCGAAGCTTCCATGGATACTAAAAAAGTCCACAACAAAAACTGAATTGAATATAGATATTTTTTCCTTCGGTGAAAAAAATTATATGAATTTAAAACTAAAATAAAAAAATAAATACTACGGCGCCTGAGTATATGAAGATATCAGGACTCAAATTACCAAAGTAAGGCTTTTCGTCACTAAGTCTATTGTGTCTTTTGAGTCCTAAAAAACTTTAACGTGACACAAGCATTTCGGCTTAGCACGAGGGGTTAACAAGAATACTAGTAGACGGCAAAACTTTGCTAGTAATCTTTTAAAAGAACAAAAATATATAATTATGTAAGAAACTTTAACTCGCTAGAACAATTACTATGGTCACTCTAATAACCGCCAAAACTGCTTTACCTAAGAGTTAAACTTAGTTCATTAAAGTTATTTACTGATTTTATTTTTTACTTACATTCCCTGCGGAGCTGCCGTTTCCGTGGGAACTTCATAATTAAATATAGCCTATGTCATCCGGGGATAGTGTAGCTTCCTAACGGTGAAAGAATTTTTCAAATCGGTCTAGAAGTTTCGGAGCCTATTCAATGCAAACAAACAATAACATTTTTCCTCTTTATAATATTAGTATAGATATATAGATGTTACAAACCTTCGGGCACATAGGAACCACTTGCTCTTGTCCGATTAAAAATAACAATAATATGATTATCATGTTATTTTGAACTTGATTAAAATATATTGTTTAATGTAATGAGTGATTGCTATCGCACGATACACGTATTTGTGCATCATTAAAATTAAAATATTAACTTAAATATTTTTAAGTATCGGTAAGTTTTTATCCTTTTATTAAGGTTGTTGTGGTTAAGTCAAATTTTAAGTTTTTTTTTTTTTGAGTAACAAAAGAAGTGGCAAACAAGATACATAATTATTTTATATAATTATAAATTTCTTACACACATCAAAAATCTAAAATCCAATACGATATTGCAGAATTTAGAAAATAAGTAATTTTCTAAATTACAAACTAATTACTTGCAAGCTATATAATAATAACAAAGTTTATTAATGTCCTCCTTATAAATTAACTCTGAGTACAATAAAATATATCCACCTCATCAACAATGCGGTGGATACGATGCATACACTTTTACCTTCTTAGCTACTTCTTTTGCTGGTTCACCGGACAGAAAGGCTTAATAAAGACTTAATAAATGGTTTAAAAACTACAAATTAAGCAAACTATAAAAGATTACGAGCCCCGTGGAACTTGCATTTCCACTCAGAGAACCTAGACAAAATGCCACTACAGCGAAGTGATCGCTAACAGAAAATCGCTAAAGCAAACGTTGAAATGATTTTTTTCCTTGAAATTTGTCACGTGATTTACTATTCTCAAATTTAAAATTATCATCAGCCAGTATAACGTCCTCAGCTGAACATAGGTTTCCTTCAGAGGGAAGCCCAACAATTTAAAGTGTTCTTCGAGACACGAAGGTTAATCACTCAACCAACCAAACCGGTAAAGAAATTTTAAAATTTACACAAAGATTACTTGCCCGGCGTAGGGATAGAAACCAGACTAATTTTTAAATATTATAAATTAAGCCTGCTTTTTTAATTTCATGATTCCTTTAATATTACAGCCCGAACTAGCAGTGAATATAGCAACACAATCATGGAAACAGATATCAAAAACAAAACTGTGGTCATCACTGGAGGAGCTAACGGCATTGGCTATGCCATCGCTGACATATATTTATCAAATGGTGCTAAGTTAGTCATTATCCTTGATATTTCCGAAAATGATGGAATCGAAGCTATCAAAAAGTTTAACAGCACATATGGTGGTGCAAAAGCTATATTCTTAAAATGTGATGTCACTAAAGACTTAGATACTGTAACGAGTAAAATATTCGAAAAATACCAAGTCGATGTGCTCGTTAATAACGCTGGAACATTAGACGAGTGTTCTCTTAGAAAAACTATGGAAGTAAACACCATTGGCGCAATTGAATGTGCAATGGAGTTCTGGAACCACATGAGAAAAGACACAGGTGGCTTAGGAGGCACAATTCTGAATGTCATTTCAATATATGGTTTTGAAAATGACCCCTGGCTGGCATTTTACAAAAGCTCAAAACATGCCATGATGGGATTCACAAAGACACTTGGACATAAATACAATTATGATAAATTCGGGGTCAGAGTCATTGGGCTATGCCCGGGATATACAAAAACAAGTTTAATCGAATCTGACCTGAATTTATGGGATTGTCATAGAGAAGATTATGGTAAATTTTTGAAGGAGATAACTTTTCAAGATACGGTGACTGTTGGGAAAGCTGCGCTAGAAGTTTTTAATGTTGCATGCAGTGGTTCGTCGTGGGTGACGAGAGAAAATAAGCCACTGGAACCAGCGCCAATTTATTGACTTCATTGCAAATACAATGAACTCAATAAATTGGTGCAATAATGCAGGGTTGGCCAACCAGTAGATCTCGATTGACTATTACAGTCAATCAACTTAAATTAGTATAACTTAAAGTAATATTTTAATCCATTGAAGTCTACAAATACGTGCCACAGACGCACAAAGTTATTTTTTGCCGAATGATAATCCAAAAAGAAACTATTCGGTCACGACACCATAGCCTAGTTGGTAGTGCTCCTGCCTACGAAGCTGGTGGTCCTGGGTTCGAATCCCGGTACGTGCAAATATTTGTGTGATGAGCACGAATATTTGTTTCTGAGTCATGGATGTTTTCTATGTATTTAAGTATTTATCTATCTATATAAGTATGTATATCGTCGCCTGGTACCCATAGTACAAGCTTTGCTTAGTTTGGGGCTAGTATAATCTGTGTGACATTGTCCCTAGATATTATTATTATTATTATTCGATTGCACACAGTAAACAGTCAATCTTAGGTCTTATTTACTTGGCCATACCCGATATATAGTATTCTTCTAAATAATAATTTACATGTTGTTGTTACGAACATAAATTGTTTTAATTACAAAGATGTATTTGCTGTTTGTTTTTTTTTATCATAACAAGCACATGCACGGCTTAAACCATATCTTAAATCTTAACAGACTTAATAACTTAGAACTCAATGTTGGGTCTCTCTCATTGAACTCTCATTGAACATAGGTAGGTACTAAGTTTATGATATACCGCTGTCGATGAATCCATTCAGGGGTAATGAAGTGACTTTCTTAATTTAGCATTTTGGTGTACCAGAATTTAAAAATAAATTTTAAATAAGACGTGGACATGTCATTTGTGTAATTTTTTGAAATCAAACCAAGTAAAAAGTTACAGTTTGAGTGAAAAGTAGCATTAATTTATAAACACTTAGGTAGGTAGTTTACTTACTTTTTCAGCCCTTTAACGTCCACTGCAGAACAAGGGCCTCCTCTTTAACAGACATTAACCAACCAGGGTCGGTGAGGGATATTACCATAATCACCACACTTGGCAGGTGCAGCATCTTTGAGCTGATAGAGGCTGCTACCCATCCAACAGGGGGCCGAGTCTGCTATTTTTTAAGTATTGTGCCACCGTAGTGCTGTCATGATATCATTAAGCCAAAAACGGTAATCAACTAATCTCACTATGGTGTCGGCGCTGGAATGACAGTCGGTGTTGCTACCGCAGAAAAAGGCCGTCAACAGAAGTAGCAGGGGAAATGGTTAGGGAGATTGTAATGTTTATTTAGGCGATTTCAAAACTTATAAATGTATCATTTGTTATTATATTCAACACCATTTTGACGTCATTTGGATTAGTACCAAATGGGAAAAAATTACCATTGAACTGTCATTGACAGATCATGGATACGCCATTTCGCTAGTAGACTAGGGTCCCAGGTATATTTCCCTCAGTCGCCTTATACGACACACATAGGAAGATATAGAGAGGTCTGTTCTGAGCCGGAAACCACAAGCGGATAAACATTGAAAAATATAAAATTTCTGTAACATTGGATCCGACCACTAAATCTATGTCAAGAAGTAAAGTACATTTTTCTCAAACTCTAAACATGTTTAATGTTGTAATGAAGGGCATTGTGTAAGGACAGGTGGTGAGGGGGTGGGAGGTAAGGTGGCTAAAAGCTTTGGTACATTAGTTCCCATCAACCCGGCTGCAGACTTAGCCAAAACAGGACATACTGAACAAAAGATAAGCGAACTTGTTGGTGAAATCTTAAAGTATTAGTATATTAAAGTCAACATGAAGACCACTCTTGTGCTTTATGTTAAATCTTACATTTCTTTCTTAGCCTGGTTGGTTGAAAAACCTTTAGTGCTGGGCAATGCACGTTGAGCCGTAGATCCCAATAGTTCTCATTATATATTTTACACAACAACTTAATATGTGTCACGTATAACGCCGTAATATATGGCTAGGAATATTATAATGTACCGCAAAATATTTCAAGAATCAAGTGATTTGTTTATCTGACTAAACTCATCAGGTTAAATAGATAATATACATATAATCAAATAAAACAATATATTGGTGTTTGTTTAACTAATCTTAATCAACTTTTATAACCTTAATAAGTATATTAAGTTACCAACAATACGTATTAACATTATTAATAATCATTATAACAATACAATTGCGATATCAACAATACAATTGAGAATGGCTTTGAATTATGAACAAAAATTATGAGAGTATTTTAAAGTAACAAATAACAACAAAAGTTTATACATGTACATATGACTTGAGGAATTAGACATATGATGAATAAAAAGTGTTACGACTCGAACCTCTTTTTTATGAACGATTTTACTTTTCTATTTGTCATTTTTTTATATGATTTGTGATGTCAGTTTTTTTACTATCAAATATATACACATCAGCACAATCCTACCGAAAACCAGCGCCTTTTTATCTTCATTTAAATAAATTTATATCGAAAATGTTACTTTGAAATACTCTACCAAATGTTGTCTTTTGCAAAAGTTGTTTAAGCATTTTATAAATTATACATTTACTTCACAATTATATCAAAATTTTATAATTTAATTCAAATTATATAATATAGTTAGATAGCCGTGAATCTCTTTCATATAACTATATGTTACGTAAAATTAAATCAAATTGAATATACTTGTCATTCTTCAGAGCCGTACGTGGCTTACGTCGTAAACCGTCAGGTTCCACAAAGTTGTTCTTACTTTTATTATTCCATGTTAGCTGCGGGATTTCACCATTATTCCCAAAGATTAATGTGTACATGAGCAGAAAAGACATTGCACAGGCCACGTCCACAGATAATTAATAATAAATAATATTGCGGTCACAAACCCGCCCGCCAAGCGTGGTGACTATGGCAAATACCCTCCCTCGGGAGGAGGCCCATATTCAGCAGTGGACGTTATACGGTCTGATGATGATGATGATGAAGCATACAAAGGGAAAGATAGTGGGATGCGACTTTATTTTATAATATGTAGTGATGGCTTAAGAAAGAACGATACAAAAATAGGGCCGCCTTTTTTTCCGGGTTTAGCCCGCATCCGAGCCTGCCGTTTCTTGTCTTTTGAGCCTTTGAAGTTGCATGAACAACCTGTATTTTCTACACATTTAATTATTCTATGACCCTGTGTAATTTCACCGTGTGTTAAATTTGAGGTTTTAAACCATCCCGTCCGCATTAAGATTGGCCATAACGTTTACATTGCTACTAAAGATCATGTGGAATTTCTATAAACGTGAAGTAAACACACAATGTATGGAGTACACGGAGTTTATTTTTAATCTGCCGTCAGCAATTCTTTGAAAGCAGTTGAATTAAATTTATGTTTGTCCATAAATGTACAAGTTGTGATACTGGTTTTGCCTGGGTATGCCAAATTTTTTTTAAGTGCTACGCTTAATATTTTTATTTTGTTTTTACTACATGTATCGAACCGATATAAGTCTTGCTATCAATCTCGGAGGTCGTGGGTTCCATCCCCACACTGGACAAGAAATCTTTGTGTGTAATCTTAGATTCTCTCCGGATCTGGTTGGTGGAGGGACCACCCTCCGTGCTACGAAAAGCACGTTAAGCCGTTGATCACAATTTTCATAATATAATCTATAACAATAGTATACCAGGGGACGGTCAGCAGCAGGTTTCCTTGTTTCTGCGGTCACCAATCCTCCTACCAAGCGTGGTGATTATTGTAAACTCTCAAGGTTTATGTTCAGCAGTGGAAGTTATACGGGCTGCTGATGATGACAAATCGTCATTGTTATGTTCCAAGTCTTGAGTCGTTCGCGTCTTTCACACGATCAGGATCCAAGCACGCCCAATGTGGGTTCAGCCTAAATAAAAATGACAAGGTTATTTTTATATTCTTGCCTTCCTATGGAGCAACGTAATATTATTTGATACCATCGAAATAATTTATTCAACCCAAATTACAACGAAATTATCCTTCATTACATTCGTACATAAGTAATTCACGGCACGAATTATATTATCTTTATCTAAAAACAATTACAGTGTAAGAAACACACGTTAATGGCAAATATATAACGTTTCCAATTAAATTAGTGCTAATTTACCGACTCACTAGATGGAGGTTCAAGTAATTGAAGGCAAACCTGTTGGAGAAATAGAAAAAAATATCAGGTGTGACCACTCTTTTTGAATGTTCCTTGTAAGTTTACACATTCCCACCGCCGCTGCAGCGTATTCGCGCGCTGGCGATGGGATATGTGGGACTCGCCCTCTCTATAGCGTAGTATGCTAAACTCATACCACGAGGAGAGGACTCTACACCACCAAAACCCCTTGGACACTCCTTCGATCCGCCGTTGGCGGGGGCCGGGTACGCATGAGCAATCCGGCCTAGATAAGCATGGTTTACCATCACGGCCTGCCGTGATGGTAAACCATTGTCCGTTGCAGAATATATTGCTAGCAGCAATACGATTTCTCCACGGACAAACAACATCATCATCATCAGCCCGTATAACACCTACTACTGAACATAAGCTTCCTCCCGAGGGTTTTGCTATAGTCATCTTGCTAGGCACGCGGTTTAGTAACAGTTAAAACTTATAATCGGTCAAAACCACTTTTGACTGCAAAAATTAGGCAAAAGTAGTCTTGACGGTCCATATTGGCTCACATAAAATTCCAGAAACGAGATGCTCTTAGGTCGATCGGTAAAAAAAACACCAGGATTCCAACTTCTGTAGGTTAGGTTAGAACTGTGACCACAACGCACGAGCCGAGCGCGCGAAGCGAGCGTGCCACGGTTGCGGCCGGCGAAGTACCAGATCCGAATTCCATACAAATTATTATTGCAGTCTAAAGTGGTTTTGACCGATTATATGTTTTGACTGTAACATATACACAGATAACGCTGCTGCCCGTTATCTGGTATACTTTAGGTGATAAGTGGTTTTATAACTATCGGCACTAAGAACATTGCGTTCTTTCCAAGGCAGGGATGGTAGGTAGAACTTCAGAACTTACTGGACCCGGAAAGAAATAATTGATTTTTAACTTTAAAGAGAAAAAGATAAGTATTTAAGAACTGCTGATTACCTAAATAAGCAAATTGTTTTGATCTGAGTCCCGCTTTCAATGAAAAAATCCCGCTTTTTCTTCTGTCCGATCGCGATTTCTCCATATTTTGGACAAATCGCGATGTGCCAAAAAAAAATAACAATTTTGCAACGTTGCTACACTACAGTAGTTCGTTCCAAGTTACCTAAACACAATATCTCACGCAGTTCGCAGCCGTGTCCTAATGGGTGTCGTGATGAATGCTCATTGTTGTTGGCAAGGACCGATTAAAGACCCCAACGCCCTTTGAGGTCCGTGTGGGCTAATTTACCTACTGCTTTGTTTGTAGTGCTATTTGCAGGTACTCGATAGGTATTTTTTACCTATAATATAGAACTGTATTACTTTTGCCTCGGAAAGCACGTTAAGCCAATGGTCCCCATTGTTATAACATCGTCTATAATAATCGTAGGTATATCAGGAAAACGGGCAGCAGCGTTTCCTTGTGTGTTACAACATAATACTGTGGTCACCAACCCGCCTGACAAGCGTACCCGGAAATAAATCATAGACTTTCCACAAAGGTTTCCTGTCTGGTGTGGGTACCGAACCCACGACCTCCGAGATTTAAGGCGAGCCAATTACCGCTATGCTACTTCGGTTGTCTCTGTATCTTTTAACTTAAAAGATAAAAATTTTGACTTAAGACTTTTTTCAGGTATTTCCAACGATGTTATTACTGGATTTTTTCCAAGATGTACAATGAAATAACTATCCTTCAATAAAATAGCTAACCGCGCGTGGGTTCACACGAAAAACAAATTCTGTAATTAAAATTATTTAAAATATTGACCGGGGGCTTAAGGTTACCACCATGGAAAATTTCATTTCAATCGGTTCAACAGTTTCGGAGATTAGCCCGTACAAACAGACATCAAAACAAAAAAATAAAATTTTCTATGTACAGACATTTAACCTCTACAGTTTTATTATATGTTTAGATATAATGAAATAATGAATTTATTCAGCACTTAGGTATTTACATACACTTGTACATACTTGTCAGAATCACAATGTTACACTATTATTCTTATTCTATGAATTAAACTAGATACTTAATTAACCGGCAGCAAATTGTAGGATATTATAGACAAAGTAGTCCGTCCGTCAGCTGGTCATTAATTCCACTACTCATAATAAGTTTAAGTTCATATTAATTATTATAGATTTTAATGGATCAATATAGAAAAATTTGGTAAAAACATACAATTATGTGACACACACCTGGGGGCACCCTTAAGGCGTCATGACCACGACCCAGTGGTACCACTGACAGTATTATAGAGCTATAGATTAGTATAGCTCTATAATACTAGCTAAAGCTAGTAAAAAACCAACTACAAATCTTCATTCTTTGTAATACTGTGTGTGTGTGTCAATATTCTCGACCCCGATGTAACAAAAATAAACATTTTTCGTTTTACAATCACTCAACATAAGTGTACTACAAGTTGACACAGGACTGCGTCTGTTGAACACGATCGGTGGTATTCAAATAGCGGGGACTTTAAGGTTTGAGCGGCGACTCGAGGGTTGGGAAAGGTAGAAGATAACATTTGTTAGTTTATAGAGCTTACAGAATAGATATCTACACTGGTACTGGTGGAGGAATGGGAAGGTATTCCTCAGCACCGGCTCCGTAATTTGGTGTACAGCATGCCTAATCGCCTGGAAGCTGTCAGAAGAGCTCGTGGAGGCAATACAAAGTATTAAATGAAGAAAGTGATGAAAAACAGCAAAAAACAATCATAAAAAAAATGTTATCTTAAGAAAAATATGACTACTTTAGTTTTTTTTTAATTTAGAGATTAATATTGTGGGTGCAACTAAGTTTTATTTTATTTTTTATCTGTATAATTAAATTCTCAATTGGACAGTCTTCGTTTCATTGGGATGGCATACGTAGTTCGGGAGATATTCGGGTTTATGTGACTGACCCGTTATTTTTGGAACCGAGTGTAGACCTGAGAAGCATTTATTTATACATTCAATGAAATATTGTAAACAAAACTTATGACGAGTGATAAAAATGATGACGAAAAAAAAAACCCGGAGTTTTTTCTCCCTTTCTTCTCCGGGTCGTCCACCTAGGTAGCTAGTGAAAGGTTGCAGGTTAGCTAGGGTAGGATTCTCGCCGGCGAGGACCGCGTTGTGCCTCTACCCCTGCCCTGTGATTGAGCGCCTGTAGGCCGTGCCACTTCCTCTTATATCCATAAATTGTACTTTGATATCAGTGGCTCCTCTGGGCTGTGGTCCCCCCCCATAAGGGTGCCCCCAGGTGTGTGTCACTTAATTGTATGCTTTCTAATTTTTTATGTAATTAAGAACTTATTATGAGTAGAGGAATTAATGACACACGGACAGACGGAGTACATTGTCTGTAATGTCCTACAATTAGCAGCACTCACAGGTTGCACTTGCTAGTTATAGTTACCTAAGTAGTTTTATTCATAGAATAAGAATTATAACCTATTAATGAAATTTCTTTTTAATTGTGATTCCGGCAAGTACAACTGTATGTAAATACCTAAGTGCTGAATAAATTCATTATTTCATAAGGACGGATGTACTATATACTTCAGGAGTCCTCTATCCGATCCGCCGGAGGAGAGTGCGCCCGCGAACGCGACGCGTCCCCCTTCGCCCTCCCGACCCTTAGTTTGCTAAGAACCTTCCGATGCCCTCGTAGACCCGAAGTCCGAGAGGCCCGCGAACTGTAAAGTAGAGCGACAGTTGCACAAAACTCCCCTAAAGAAATAAAAACCATAATCCCTCAATCTCCCCGTCAGTGACCGCCCTGAGCCGAGGTCCAAGTCCCACAGGGGACGCCCTCTTGCGCAGGTTGCTTAGTTTGTAGTGTTTAAGCCATTTATCTAGGCTGGAGCTCTGCTCGCCTTTATGCCCGGTGAAGTAGCAATAGCGTCCAGGGTAACTACACAATATGTGCGTCTGAAAAAAAAAAAAATCTTCAGAAGTATTTGGTCCTAAGTGCCAGTTTACGATAAGGCCGAGTTCAAACCAAACTGACTGTCAGCCGCCGAAAGTGAGCGAACGTTACGCAGTTTATTGTATTTCCATACATATTCACTTTTTCGTTCACATCTAACCGACGATATGTTAGTACGCTATGCGAAGACGCTGACATTCGGCGGCCGATTCATATAGCGTGTCACTACGCTCCGCGGACGCTGATTGGACGGACGGACGTAAACTATGTCGTATTGTCAGCATACTGTGAACGAAAAATATAGTTTATTTTCACGTTTACACTGGGGCTCACAGTGAGCCTGCTCACATTCGGCGGCTGACGGTCAGTTTGGTTTGAACACGGCCTATCTGTGAACACAACTTACCGCATAACCCGCGTACTAAGAGTGACTTTGGCGTGACGACATGATATAGAAAAAGACCTATATTAAAAAAGGCAATATGCCAATATAGAACCTATACATATATGCCACCGGAAAATAATACGAATCGTCAGTGTATCAACTTTCGTGCCGCTCATATTGTTAAATTTTGTTGCTAGTTTCAGTGAACACGCATAATTATTAAATTATTTACTGAATTATTAATGAAATAATAATGAATTTATTCAGCACTTAGTTTTTTACTTATTAACATACACTTGTACTTGTCAAAATCACAATGAAAAAGAAATATAATGAATAGGTTTTTATTCTTATTCTATGAATAAAACCACTTAGGTAAATATAACTAGCAAATGCAACCTGTGAGTGCTGCTAATTGCAGACAATGTACTCCGTCTGTCCGTGTGTCATTAATTCCTCTACTCATAATAAGATGATATCAAAATAAAAAAATTTGAAACCATACAATTAAGTGACACACACTGAATAGTTTGCGCGAGAGACACTTCCAAAGTGGTAAAATGTGTGTCCCCCCCCCCCTGTAACTTCTAAAATAAGAGAATGATAAATCTAAAAAAAATATATGATGTACATTACCATGCAAACTTCCACCGAAAATTGGTTTGAACGAGATCTTGTAAGTAGTTTTTTTTTAATACGTCATAAATCGAAAACCGCAATTTAGCTTTCATTCAATCAACTCGAATATAAAATAACATTTCATTTCATAAACATACGCTTTTTTATTTTATTCTTGATATCAAAAATAGGTACGCACTTGTAACTGAAACGGAACCCTTCGTGCGCGAGTCCGACTCGCACTTGGCCGGTTTTTATTGTTATCACAGTATGTCCTTTTTTTATTTATATGTTTTCTTTACAATATTTCATTTAAAGTATAATGTGAAGCATGTGCGCTAATGCACGCTCTAGACGTTTTCATGAAACTTGACCTAACATAACCAAATGAGTCTATGCTAATGTTGCAACAAAATAAAAAAAACATCAACTTCAATAAGTCCTGTAGCCCTCCATTGGTTTAGGTTTAGCAACCGACACCTCGTTAGTTTATCAACTAACTAGGAAGTTGGTCAACTTAGGATTTTTATTATTTTCCGGATATATTCGGAAATGAATACCGCTTCAGTTAATAACATGCGTCGCATCGTTTTTCATGCAGTCCCAAACGTCACTCGTCAGTCTACGAGCAACGCATGTCAGCCGCATGATTAATAATCTGTCACGCTTTGTTTACAACACAGCTTACTAAAATTTCCAATAAAACTTTCTACGAACCACCGGTTCGACAAAAAATAATCCGAGACTATTTTAAGCTGTGTGCCAAAGTCCTTAATGTATGCAAAAAGTCTTTAAGGTACGTGTTGGGACTTTTTGCATTAACGTACTGGGACTCATAAAATATGTCGCAGATCTACACTTATTCTTTATTTATTTCTACTATCTCAATTTTATTATGATACACTGTACCTACACCTGAAATGTAAAAAGAAAAGATACGTAATGCGTGTTATGGATAAACACAAATACTTATTCTATATACAGCAATTAAAAAACAAACATATAAGATATATTAGAACCTTAAACATATAGATATATTATCATCAAGTACCAAAGGCGTATATGAGTAGGTACCTATTATATATTCCCAGTCCATCGGGAATATATAATAGGTAACTACTCATAATAAGGTGGAAAAACTATTCTATGATTTCATGACTTATTTCATCACGCTAGTTAAAACGCCTTAAATGTTTTGTCGTGAAATTTAGGTCTTATCTCTTGCAATCGTAATAATAGTAGAGGCTTGCGTCATCTTAGAACTAAATCGAACGGACTATATATTTATTGAAGCTAATTAAATACGGGTTGAGATTTCTTGCAATACAGATACTTATCAGACAAAAGGTTAGCATTGTATGCCAATGTTATGAGAAGGAGAAAAAGAAGAGATTAGAAGAAAAAGGACGTATAACCTACAAGAAATGTGATGAACATGAATGTGGAAATATGCAGAGATAGTGGGAGACCCAAGGAAGTGTGAATGGATTGCGTGGAAAAGGATATGTGTGTGGAAGGAGAAGGAAAGAGATAACGGCTGATAGGGATGAGAGAAAGAAGAAGACATTCTGTGCTGACCTCTCCTTTATTAAATTATATAGAATACTTACATATAAAATATGAATAATTATTTATTTATTGTAACGTGCATATACAGTACATAATACATACATGCTACAACACAATTATTGTATTTATATCTCAGGTTATTTTGTAATTTATAATTGAGAAAACATAATGCAATATTTTGATATAGATGAGTCTACCTTAGTTAGTTGAGAAACTTCCAATGCCCTTATAGACCCGAGGTCCAAGAGAACCGCGACCTCTAGAAATACAGTTTCATATAACCATCCTCAAAATCTAAAAGTCATAATTCCCACAGTCTACGTGTCTGTATAGATTAAACAATGGGTACCGGAACATAGTCACCGATTAATTGAGACAGATAAACATGGAAGTTTGAAAATATGTTCTTTGGATATTAAAATAAGCACCAAAAATATTTGTGACCAAAATGTACGGAACCAAAACTGTGAAGCGAAGGATCAAATTTTACACTACGAAGTCAAAAGCTATAAAACATAAGAAGCTGAGTAGCAGCACACGCAGATAAAACTGCAAGCAATTTGGACCCATATAAAGACTTATACAAACACATACAAGGGTTGTCCCAACCACTATTTTCATAACTACATCAAAAAGTCGTTAGAAGAATGAAAATAAATGCATAATAAATGCAACTGAAAAAACAGTGATGAGCAAAGCTACAGTATTATCATAATAAATGCGAATACACAGCCAACCACAGAACATCAAAATACAGTAGGTATAAGTGGTAAATGGGCGTGGAGCGTGTATCATTATTATGGTGACGCTAAGTTTTGCCGTGTGGTTTCCGGCTTAGAATAGACCACCCCATGTCCTCCCATGGGTGGCGTAAAAGGCGACTAAGGGACATATGGCTGATGGATGGGCAGCAGCATCTATTAGCTCAACATTTGCATCTTACTGCGATCGCCAATCCGTCTGCCAAGCGTGGTGATTATGGCAATATCCCTCTACGATCCTGGCTTGCCAAGGTCTGTTAAGAGGAGGCCCATGTTCAGCAGTGGACGTCAACGGGCTGTTGATGATGATGATGATGAAATTTTGCGCAACTGAATCAAACTTTGCCATACTATACAGTGAGTTGTGCATGACAGTTGTACTAACTACTTTGTAAGATAAAAAACTAGGATAAAGAGTAAATATGCCTTATTGCTCCACTCAGGAGTGCTAAATTGATAGCCACACCGGATTGTCGATAATTTGATCGACGTAATTGGTTTTCAGTAGTATTTTAGTTTCATCTAAAAGTTTACAGTCTAAAATTAAACCAATCATTTGACAAAGATTGTTTAAAAATGATTTGTAGATACTGACAAAAAAAAGCTTGTACCAAAAACATGATATATGACAGAAACATTTTAATTCCACGAACATTAGGGTTCCTTCTCAGAAGAATGCATATAACACAGATACTATAATTATATGATCTGGTTAATTATATTCGTTACGTAATAATTAGTCTAAATCTCTTATTTAAACTATGAATAGTATAAATTAAGTTTAGGATAAGGTATTCATGCCAGATATAGTAAGTTCTCACGCACATGACTACATGATATGACCAATACTTATCAGCATAGAAATGCGATACTTTCTATGTTACATATAGCCGAGTCGTCGATTTACTTCATTTTTGTTGATGTGTCTAAGTTAAACTAATCTTGAAATAACTTTCTTCGCAAATTTTTGATTTTGTGTCCGTATATTAAACCAAACATTGTTATTTAAATTTAGACACTGTCACTCAGATATAGAGTTTATAATTCATCAACTAACAATGATATCAAATCATTATTAAAATGCCTGTAGTAATATTTAATGGTGTGAGTTTAAGCAACTTAGGCTCTGATATTAATAGAGACATATTATTATGCCACTTCCACCATATTTTCTTTTCCGAACAGTCAACCATTTCCCGGGAACGTTGGAATTTAATCACCACAGGCAGCCCTGAACAAAATAAAAATGTTAATAAAGTTAAGATGAGTCAGGCTGAGTTGACGCGATAACCTTATATATAGTCAAGAAGATATGGATTAATGTCTAAAATAAAAGAGCAAGTGAGTCTAACAATCTGAGATATCTAGTAGTTATTTATGTATATTTTGCTGCAGTCAAATCAGTTATTCAATGGGACGGCCAGCCCGCAATCAAACGCCGACATTTCATTAATTGCCTAGGCAAATCACTGAATGTTTAACTAGCTGGCTTATAGTAAGGGCCCTTTGAGTTTGGCTGACGTAAAATTAGGCAGATTATTTAATTTTTAGTTTATTTTAGTTTAGGTTATTTTTTTAACACCCAATATCCACGATTTGGCTAGTTGTACTTTAGTTATTTTATTTAATGTAATTAACGTGCTAGCCATCCCATTGAAGAGCTGATCCACTTAGATGGCTGCAACATAAAATTAAACGCCATAATGTACGTATATACCTGTTTAAGTATGAAACAAATTTGCAGAATTTTAGTAGTAGTTGGCATAGACCAGCATTTTCTTTACTAATATATAATAAACTAGCGACCCGCCCCGGCTCCGCACGGGTACAATGCTGATGTATTATACATAATATAAACCTTCCTCTTGAATCCCTCTATCAAAAAAAAACCGCATGAAAATCCGTTGCGTAGTTTTTAAAGATTTAAGCATACATAGGGACATAGGGACAGAGAAAGCGACTTTGTTTTATACTATGTAGTGATAATAGTAATAATAAATATTGTATATTTCTCTCTAAAGATACAATGGCATTCTTATAATTATAGATATAGCATGATACAGAACCTTGTTGAGAGCTGGAGTATGAGCTAGGTTCGAAACCTGTGTGACAGATCTCCAGTCCTCGCCTCTGAAAACAAAAGATAAATTAATTAGTAGCTGCAGCTATCATACAATGTCACAAAACTACAATAAGATTATAAAAATATGCTGTGAGTGTTTATATGTGAGTGTGTGTGGGCATGTGTGAGTATATGTGGGTTGTATGTATGTGTGTGCGCATGTTTACAAGTGTAACATAAGCCATAATAATATGCATTTATCGCCTATTTTAATACGCAAATTATATTTTCAGTGCCGTCATAGTCTAATTCAGATAGCCAATCAATAACCGTCTTTTTACAATAAAATTATTCTTAGTCATTGGGTACAAGTTTAGGATTTTATTTACCTTATTGTACACGTAATTTCCCAGGAGGTGGTAACACCTTTGGGCTAGACTAGTTCTAACCGAGATCGAAGGACAAACGTTGTGTTTCCGACGAACGCGGTCTATTTTTGATGAATCTTATTTGGTGATAGCATGGGTCGTAAGAATAAGGTTCAAAATAAACAATTTACGCACCGAGAGCACGTTACAGGTCTTGTGAAGTTCGGTGGTGGGAAATTGGTACGAGAGCTTCCAACCTACTTTCAATACCGCTCTTTGGGCGCGCTCTAATTTTTAGAGATGTGTTTTATGTGTTCCTCCCCATGCAATACTGCGTTACTGATTGGCAAAGTGCTAAATAAGTGAGCTCTAGAACCTGAGTATCGACTACATTGTTGAGCGTTTTGAGCACATAAATGAGTTTACGCAATCTGGAGGTAAGTACTTCAATATGTGAGTGAAAGGAGAGAAGATCGACTATTTATACTCCAAGGTATTAAACACTGTTGATTCGAGATAAAGTAGGACAATTACACAACGGGCCGGATTGCTCATGCGTACCCGGCCCCCGCCAACGACGGATCGAAGGAGTGTCCGGGAGGTTTTAGTGGTTGTAGGGTCCTCTCCTCGTGGTATGAGTTTAGCATACCACGCTATGGAGAGGGCGAGTCCCACATATCCCACCGCCAGCGCGCGAATTCACTGCAGCGGCGGTGGGAATGCGTAAATGCATTTCCCCGGGCAAAAAAAAAGTACCATTACACAACGGATGCGCCAGAGCATTACAGGAATGAGTAATGAGAGGGTGGGAGAAAGAGAAAGGCTTACCTAGAGCAGTCTATGAAACGGTAAGGTAATTAGTGTTCCCAGTATTAAGGGTGAGCTGATTCCCAGCCAACCAATTGGTTACTGAGTTGAGACTAGACTGGGCACTCGCAAACGCTGATTCCCGGGTATCACCATAGGATATGAGGGCAGTATCGTCAGCGTACGTAAATATTGTTGTATTGTGTCGTTGTAATTGACAAAGGTCGTTAATATAGAATAGGTATAATAATAAAACTGAGGAGTTTGTTTGCTAGGACAAGCTAATCTCAGGCATTAGTGCAATATTGGACCGTTTTGAAAAATTTTACAGTGCTAGATAGCCCATTTATCGAGGAAGGCTTTAGGCTATATATAATGAGAGCTACGTATTTGAAACCGCGCGCAGGAGCTTGTAAACAAATAAAAATCTATAACTCATCATTCCAAATTCCCCCGCACTGAGCTAAGACACAACCTCCGTAGCTTTGCGGTATTTGGCTCGCTTTAAATCTCGGAGGTCGTGGGTTCGATCCCCACGCCAGACAGAAATCTTTGTGTAAATTCTATGATTTCTTTCCGGATTTGCTTGGTTGAGGGACTACCCTCCGTGCCTCGGAAAGCACGTTAAGTCATTGTTCCCGATTGTTATAACATCATCTGTAATAATCGTATATAAAGAAACGGGCAGCAGCGTTTCCTTATGTTGTACAACATAATACTGCGGTCACCAGCCTGCCTGCCAAGCGTAGTGACTATGGCAAATACCCTCGGGAGGAGGCCCATGTTCAACAGTGGACGTTATACGGGCTATGATGATGATGATAATGATAAGCTAAGGGCCCTACAAGAATCATGTACTTTTATTGTTGCTCGCTTTTAGGCCGGTGAAGTAAAAAATACCACGGTGCTGCATACATACATACCAGAAGAAAAAACCCGCCGGAGAAGAGTTCGCCCGCGAACGCGACGCATCCTCCCTCGTCCTCCTGACCCTTAGTTTGCAAAGAACCATCCGATCCCCTCGTAGACCCGAAGTCCGAGAGGCCCGCGAACTGTAAAGTAGAGCGACAGTTGCACAAAACTCTCCTAAAATACTAAAAGTCATAATCCCTCTAGCTCATCGCCAGCGACCGAGGTTCAAGCCCTACAGGGAGCGCCCTCTTTTTAAACCATTTATTAAGGCTGGAGCTCTGCTCGCCTTTATGCCCGGTGAAGTAGCAAAAGCCCCGTGGCTAACTAAGTACGTGCATCCGGAAAAAAATAAAACACTGTTTCTCTTTACCTGCATATAAACGGTACCGGTATGTCTAGACCCAGTCATCTATTTCGCGTTGCATTGTTTAAAGGTCATTTATGAGCAGCTGTGTCTGCTAAGTACAAGTTGTTTTAAAATTCTCTACTTACCTCAAAGAAAATGCGGAAGCGTTATAGGATCACTTAGTTGTTTATGTCCCGGTATTTTATACGGTTTTTACTTGACAATTCATAACTGTTGTCCTCGACTTTCTTCTTCATACAATTTTAGGACACCCGTTTTATCTTTAGGAGGTAATTTGAATAGTCTTGTTTTAACAGATGCTTACCGCATAATATCGAGCGAATCAAATTTTAGCGCAATCTCAACTGTAAGTGCGCAAGTCAAATATTAGGATTGGTAAGTATAGTTATTTACTCCGAAAAATCATTTATTATAGTATGTTGTATAACCAAAGAATAAAAAATCATCGCATTCAAAGAATCAGGCATAAAACACCATCAATGGACAAAGTTTGACCTCCAACAGTGTATCATGTATTATGTATCTACAAATAGATATCCGATATGTATGTAGGTATTGATAGCAATACATATGTGCGAAACTACACTAAACTACTGTAGGTACGTTGTTTGCAAGATAGCAAGATTATGATTTTTACGGTTCATTGATATCTGACTATCATCGTGATTTGTTTTAAGTTGCTAATAATTGGCAGCATGATCAACGGTATCACTATCGAAATATTACATTAAAATTTAAAAAAAAACATACTATGTACTTACAACAAAAGTTACCCTCAAGGAAACGGAAATGCTAATGTAGGCAACGGCATGGCAATATGAACTGTAGTGCCTTGCAATACAATATAATCTAGGCCACTCTCACAGGTTCGAAGACATTTTAAGCTGTATTTTTAATGTAATCAAAATAGGATATGGAATTTACTACATGTAGTCAATTCCATATCCTAATGAATTATTTTACTAAGTATTAAAAACCACATAAACTCACGATGCTTATTGATAGAAAGCCGAAATAAATAAGCACATCATGCAACTTATTGCCAGAGAAATCGTAGGCGTTGCCATAAATTTAAAATTGTACGGAGACTTGTAAATAATTTTGAAGCGGCCGTAGCTCAATGGCTAGGGCATCGGACTTGTGACCTTATTGTCGCCGGTTCGAACCCCACCCATTGCACTACCGACGTGAACCCACTCGAACACATTTTAGCTTAGCACAAGGGGTTAACAAGAATACTAGTAGACTTCGAAAACATCTGCTAGTAATCTTTAAAAAAAACAAAACATATTCTCACAACATGCCTATTGCTTAAATAAAACAAAATTATGACAAATACTTGTACTTTATAACATAACAATATATGTTTCTTGCCAAGGTGCTTGGTTTTTATTAACAAGTTATGTTAATTCAATGGCACATGTTTACAAGCATACCACAATAAATAGGTACTTAGTGATTTAAAAGTTAGTATATAATATCTAACATTAATTTCTTTCGTGATTTTATTATAAAAGTTTCATTCAATTTCGTTGTATAACATACAAGTAAAATATTTTGTTATTCACAAAAAAACATTTTACCTAAGTTATAAACACAAGGGTTATCACAATATTGATATTTTGTCCAACATTCGTAATTAAAAGACTTATCGATCTAATTTTAAAATTAAACAAAATTTAGCTGTAACACTGAAAGTACAAGTTATAAAAAAAATTACCGAAAACTTATTTACTTTCCAACTTCAACAATTGGCTTAGCACCTTCAGTCAACCATGCGGTTCCACTGTCAGCTTTTTGAAACACCTCTACTGCAGCGTTGCCGACGGACTCCACCTTTTGCCAAGCTTGATCTTTCAAAAACTTCGCGAATTCAGCAGCTTGACATTCATTCCAAGAAGGAGGTTCCTCTGTAAGCTTCGTTTCAGTGAATCCGGGACATATTGCTACCACTCTCACACCAGATTTCTGGAAGTTGCTCATATGGCCCAGCGATTTCGTAAAACCCATGACAGCGAATTTTGACGCTTGGTAGACTGGAAGAAACGGGTCAACTCTGTAGCCGTATATAGATGCCAAGTTGATAATTGTCCCACCGTTACCACCTTTGTGTTTCGTCATATGCTCCCAAAATTTCAGCCCCCATTCGATGACAGCAGTGACGTTGATGTCAATTGTTTTTCTTAATGCAAGATCATTGAGAATTCCAGCGTTATTTACGAGAATGTCAACTTTGTAGGAATCCATAATCTTCTTTGAAACTTCATGTAAATCTGTTGTCACGTCGCATTTTAGGAAATAAACTTCTTTCTTATTGCCATGTTTTGATAAAAGTTTTTTAACTGCTTCTGTTCCAAGTCGTTCATTTATATCGAGAAGAATGACTGTTTTTGCTCCATTTTGTAGATATTTATCAGCTATTTCATAGCCTATGCCTTCAGCACCTCCAGTTATTACAACAACTTTATTAGTTAAATCTTTAGCCATGTCTATTTAGCCCCAATGCACATTTATAACTAGCTTCTTGTTGCAGAGATCCGCTATTTATTATTTAAACGTATTTATATAAGATCAGGGGCTTGTAAACAAGTAATTACTAATTATAGTCATGATTTGCGTTGCGTAATGTTTATTCATTTGAGTTGTTGATAAATAACATGTCTTATTTTATCACGATCTATAAAAAATTGATAAAACAAAAAATAACACGGGGTAATTTTACTCAGCGCTTACAAGACTAAAGTTTAGATAAAACTACAATTGAAGCAACCGACGCGTATTAGTAGATAGAATACTGACGAGTCGGTTTCGGAATGCATTTTGACAAAACCAAATTAAGTTCAAGTGCATTGAACATAATTTAGGTTTTGTCACACCAACTTATGTCGAAGGGTCGATGCTTAAAGTTCCTTATTAATATCAACTGAGGAGGGATGCACGATACTACTGGGACCAGTTATCTAAGTTGGTAGAAAGTCACGATACCCTGAGCCTAGGTCCTAGCCCATTAAGGGTGCCCGCAGGCGTATGTCGCTTAGACGGAAAAATATTGTTTAAAGACGTGCTTCCTTTTTCTATACAAAGGAAGCTCTAAGAATTTAGCTCTATAGCTAAATTATATTAACATTTTAAGTATAGAATTAATTATTGTTATCACTATCTTATATATATAAAAGAAAGTCGTGTTTGTTACAACACTTATAGCTCGAGAACGGCTGGACCGATTGCCATGGTTTTTGATTTGTTGGATTTGTTTCCGTCCCGAATAGCAGAATACATTTTAAAAACAAAAGAAAGTCGTGTTAGTTACACTATTTATAACTCAAGAACGGCTGAACCGATTTGGCTGAAAATTGGTAGGGAGGTAGCTAAGAACTGGGAGAAGGACATAGGATACTTTTGGGTAGGGGTAGGGTAGGGTAGGGTATTTTTTTTTGTATATATAAATATATTGAGAAAGAGGGTAACGCTTATGATACGTCTTCCCTCTTTCCTATAAAGAAGATGGGAGAGGTGAAAGTTTTTGGATTGGGTAGGGAGAAGAGTAAAGAAGGTTTTATATAAATAATTATAAGTATAAATATAGATATAATATTTATTTTCTGAACTCTTGAATCACTCGCTTTTGGATGTGGTAGTCCTTCTTGAGTGGTTCAAGTGTCCAGTTTTTATATAATACAATAATATAAACGTACATAAACATATAAAGCATAAAATTTTGTCGCATATGACTTAGACGCTGGGGTTTTTTTTTTTTTTACATACTTGAAAGGTACATGAGTAACAATGAGTAACAATTAAAATATAACTTAAAATAAGGCTCTAAATTGTGTCAATAATTGTGAGTTTTTTTTTTTTTTTTTTGAGTTTTCTTCTTTTTGATTTTATTAGTTTTTTTTTTTTTTTTTTGAGTTTTTTTTTTTTTTTTGTGTATTTTTTTTTTTTGATTTTAGTTTTAGTTTTGATTTTTTTTTTTTTTTTTACACAACGCAAAATTAGTTCTATGTTTATACAAGGATAATGAAAGTTAATTAAGTAGAATAAAATGCAATCTTAAGTATTAAGATAAATTTGGTACATAGAGAGTAAATTTTACATCTTAAAACTAGTATGAAGATATAGCTATTTCCATTCTTACGAAAACATGCTTCCGCAAGAATGGAGGCAGAAAATTATTAACAAAGTAAATAAAGTAAGGTGAAGTATGTTTAGTCTTAAAACTAGGTAAATATTAGTAAAATGAAAAACGAAATGAAATCTTAAATCTAGTTAGTTTGTAGAATCTAATTAGTTTATAAATAAAATGAGTTGAATAAAATGAAATCTTAAAATTAACATGGTACAAAATAGAATAGTTTTACATCCTAGAACTAGTTTAAAAAGTACATCTGCTTCCGTTTTTACGAAAACAAATTTCCGTAAAAACAGAGACAGAATGAATTAGTGAATTGAAAAGTAAATTTAAATGTAAAAATGGAGTAGGTATATGAAATCTTAAAATTAGATGAAATGAATAAAGTAGTTAATCTTAAATCTAGTTAGTTTTATTTGTAGTATAAAATTAGATGTTAGTTTCTTAAGGGGCCGTTGAACGCTTTTAGTTGTTTAACGATAAAATAGATGTGATCATGAAACGTTTCAATGGCTTCTTTGTTTTTGAGGATGCCTGCGATGTTATAGGCATCATTTGAGCCAGTGACCGTTTCATGATCACTGCGAGTCGCTGCAAACCGTGGACACACCTCGATAAGGTGTGTCCAATTCTGCTCAGACTGTCCGTCACAAGGGCAGAGGTTATTGTCGGATATCTTGAATCTGTGTAGGTAGGATTTGTGGAATGCATGATTAGTCAGGTACTGTGTGATAGCGAAAGTGGGTGTGATGGCGGAGAGGTACTGCTGAATATCGCCGAAGGTGGGGAGGAGGGTTTTAATATAAGTGGATTTATCGTAAAGCTTTGCAGCATGTTCTAGGGACAGCTTTTTATTTCTTAATCTAATGTAGCTAATGGGGATGTTGAAATAATCCGGGGTGCGGTGGAGGAGGGCAGCAGATTTTGCTGCCGAGTCAGCTATTTCGTTTCCAGCGATGCCACAATGAGCTTTCACCCATGCGAAACGTATATGCAACCCAGCCGTCTGCGCGGTGTGGAGGAGAGTGTGTATTCTGGAGGCAAAGGCATTAGGGGAGAAAGGGTTGGATAGTTCGATAAGCGAGGATTTGGAGTCAGAGAGGATCAGAGAGTGGGTGATGCCGCGATCAAGAATCCACTTGCACGACCGCTCAATTGCCAGCATTTCCGATTGGAATACCGAGCAGCAGTCGTGAAGCTTCAATTTCCTGATCACGGGATCAGCCACCCCAGGTTGAAAAGCGACGAAAGCAGCACCGACTTTGTCATCGTGCTTGCTTCCGTCCGTAAAGAGAAGGAGGGTGTTTTCAGAGGAGTGAGCGTAGATATCCTCCTGAGAAAGAATCTCGGAGAATTCTATGCCCACTCGAAGGGAAGGATGGAGAAGGTCAGTGGGGGATGAGGGAGTTTCAAGGGGGGAGTCGGAAGGGAGGAATCTGGAAAATCCATTCAGTTTAGATATTTCAATATCCGCCACTTCGGCGATTTTCGCCGTAATGGGGGTTAGTCGGGCTAGAGTGATAGCGGTGGGGGTGTTCACAGTGCGGAAAGCCTGAATTATTTTTAGGGCGAATAGTCTCTGGAGAGAAAGAAACCTCTTCTGCACATAGGCGTATCCCAGGGCTTTCGACCATATACCAGCACCGTAGCAGATGATAGGCTCGATGACGTGTTGGTATATGGTGCGCACATTTTCGGGGTGAACCCCCCAGGTCGGCCTAATGAAGAGGGACAATTTCTTGAGGAGGGACTTGGCTTTATCGAGGATGTAAGTGGTGTGTTTGACAAAGCGGAGTTTTCTGTCGATAATTATCCCCAAGTATTTGATATCATTGACAAACGGTATGCTGACGCCGTCAAACGCGATGCGGCATTTCAAGGCCCTGTTTGTGAAACCCATGGCCTGGGTTTTGTCGGGTCCAAAAGTCAGTTTGGCTGTTTTGCCCCAGGCTGCAATCTGGCCAAGTGCCTTGTTTGTTATAGATTCTAACTCAGCCGTAGTACGTGCTTGGGTTACCAGGAGAACATCATCAGCGTAGGCCTGGATGTAGCAGCCTTGGGGGAGAGTGAGGAGGAGGAGTTCATCCAAGGTGATGTTCCAAAGCATGGGTCCACAAACCGAGCCCTGGATGCAGCCGCGCGACATGTGTTTCGCGAATTCCGAGTCCGCGAAGCCTATGCGAACCTCGCGTCTGTTGATGTAGCTCAGAAGGATTTTGTACAGGTTTTGAGGACATTTAACTTTGCGCAATCGGTGAAAGATGCCAGGCCACCAGGTGTGATCAAAAGCGGCCTTGATGTCGAGAGAGACAATCATGGTTTGTTTCCCAACGGCTAGGGCCCGTCTGACAGTGCCAATGGCAGCGTCGATAGCTTGGACGGTGGTGGTTCGGAGCTTAAAGCCAAACTGCCGGTCGGATGAGGCGTTATTAGTGTGGAGAAAGTGTGTAAGGCGATCCGTGATAAGTTTTTCTAGTAGTTTGCCGAAAACCGGGATGAGTCCGATGGGTCTGAAAGATGATGATGTGGTGTAATCAGTGCGGCCAGCCTTAGGAATAATTTTGGTGATCGCAATTTTCCAGGCATCAGGGAAGTAATTGAGAGCAAGGCATCTGTTGAGGAGGTTAGTAATAATTTGTGGGAAGGATTTAGAGAATTGAAGGCAAATGTCAGAGGTGAAGTGGTCTATACCGGGGGATTTGTTGTGATTCATATTTTTGAGAGCGTGTATGATTTCGTTATAGGTGAAGGGGGGTTCGGAGGGGGTGTGAATGGGTAGGTACATGTCGGATCGTATCAGTCTGTGGTCAAGAGTCTCGTCGGGTGTGTCGTCAGGGTAAAACCTATTGAGTAGGGCTTGTGCTGTCTCGTTGGAGGTCTTGGTGTAAGTCCCGTCGTCCAGTCGTAAGGTGGAGGGTGGTTGCTGTAGTGGTTTGGTTTTAATGATTCTGTTGGTTACTGAGTATACGTCCTCCTTCCTCTGTCGGGTGCAAAAGTCACGGAAGTGGTTAGAGGAAGCAGAGCGTATAGCTTCAGCGTAGTCGGTCCGGAGTCGTTCGTTTTCGGTCAGTAGGTCTGTAATGGGTCTGTTTCTTCTCTTACGGTTCAGTAGTCGGTGGTGGATTGAGAGGACCTTCGCCTTGGCCTCATCAAGTTCCTCATTCCACCATGGAGGTCGATTAGGTAGGCCAGTGCTCCTGGGTAAAATTTTGTCGCAGGTGTTCCTTATGGCGAAAGTGATGTCGGCAATAAATTTGTCGATGCCAGGTTGAGTCAGATTGGGGATGTCTGTTGTCAAGTCAAGTTGTTTTTCTGTCTCGTGTTTAAAGCGATCCGACAGGAGGTCCCATTTAATGGAGGAGGTGTTATAACGAAATGTGGAGAGTTTAATGTTTTTGGATGTGGGAGTGGATCCGAAAGAGAGGAGGAAAGAGATGGTGTTGTGTTCAGTGGAAGGACAGATGCCAGGGTCAACGTTCCAGTTGGTGATGTTTGATGAGGAGGGGTTGCTGACCAGCGTGAGGTCAATTATGGATGTTCTAAGTTGGCCGTGAGTAACTGTGCAAAATGTGGGGTGATCCCCCACATTACATATGTGGAGGTTATGGCGGAGGATGAAGTCCGCCACCATGTCGCCGCGTCTGTTGTTGGAGGGGGAGCCCCAGAGCCTATTCCATCCATTAAAGTCGCCACAGATGACGTGAGTGGAGCCTTTAGTGTTTTCCAGAAATAACTCGAGCCTGTGCAAAGTGTCGCCCCCGTCGACCCGCGGTGGAATGTATACCGAAACGAGATACATTCCCCGCGTGCCCCGACAGTTAAGCTTAACAATGCACAGACTAGGGTCAGAGAATTCTGATAGGCCGATGGTGCTAGCTGAGCCGCTCCTGACGAGTATTACGGCTTTGGTGTGTGAGTGAGTTGAGGGGTACTGGTGTGCTACATAGCCAGGGAAGGTTTTCATGTGTGTGTGTGTTCCAGTGTAGGGTTCGGTGATGAATGCAAAGTCAGTGTTGTGTTTGTTGAGGTGTACAGCAAGTTCGTGTGAAGCATTTTTGCCTCGCCCAAGATTCACTTGGACGAAGCTGAAAGGTTTAGTGATTGTGTGGTTAGTGTGTGGATGGTTGTTAGTGTTGTGATGTGTGTTATTGGCCATAATCAATTCTAGCAACAAGCTTCTGTATCGCTTGTGCCCGTCTTGGGCAATTATTAGAAGTGGCGCTGTGTGTTGTGTGTGTGTTATTTAATCTAAACCTTTTGGCATGTGAGACGCAATTGTAGCAGTCCGTTTTATCGGACTCCCCTTTGACTGGGCACTCGCGGTAGGTGTGCGTGAGCGCGGAGCAGTGAGAACAGGCAGTGATGCCGGTGGAGCAATTTTTTCTAGTGTGGCCAAATTGTAGGCATGTGTAGCACTGAAGGAGCGGCACAAACTCCTCAGCCTGTATCTTTTGGTGGTCGATATTGATTCTCCCAATTCCCATAATCGTTCTCCACATGAGCGGCGTGGTGATGAGCACCGCATTGTACCGGTGTTCGTTTCTGATATTGTCCCTTTTGAATTTGAATGAGATGTCCGATGTAGAGAATTTCTCGCACAGAGGGTTTTGTTGTAAGATGATGTCGGGCAAATCATTTGGGGGGATATTGGAGGGAATGCCTTTTAAGATGAACATGGGCTTGAGCTTTTTGGAAATTTCGGCCGTGATCTGGGGTGCCTTCTGTATCTTGTCAAGAGCCACCTTGCGCTGGTTTTCATTATCAAACTCCACTCTGATTTTGTTATTAGAGAGATATTTGATATCAGAGGGGGCAAAGTTGGTGTCCCTAAAAGTGACTCCTGATTGGAACAGTCTAAAAGTATCCTGTGCGCATATGGTTTCCTTAACAGCTGATATAATAATAGCGGGTTTGGTAGTTGGGAATTGAGGTGGTGAGGGAGGGGGGGGGGTGGAGGCGACAGTTGAGTAGAGAGGGCGGGTTGGTAGGGGATGGGGTAGGTGGGGTGGGTGAGGTGGGGGAGGAGGTATTGATTTTTTGAGTTCTGCTATGCTTTCCTTAATGACGGAGGTCATCTCGGAGACAATCGCAGACCCAAATTGGGTAAGGTCAGGGGGGGTATTTTTGCCAGTGCATGTGTTAGAGTTAGTGTTAGAGGTGGGTTTAGTGGTGGTTGCATCTTTGATATTGGCTGTAATGATTTCGTTAAAAATGTCAAGTATTCTTTGTTTGTTTTCCTTTTTGAGGCTTTTGCCATCCAGTAGGGCTCGGGCAGATTCTATTTTGGAGTGGATGAAGGTGTTGAAGTTTTCGGAGTCCTTTGGATAATTTCTGGAGGTCGTTGGGAGGGGGTTGGTCTCGGGGGGACTTTCATCAGCCGATTTGTAGACCTCATGTAGACCCTCCTCATCGGACAAAATTAGGGAGTCCATGCCTGAGCTTATTGACATTTTGTACGAGCAAAAATGTCTTAGTTAAGATTGTGGGTATAGGGGGGGGGAGTATGTATGTTATTAGGATGAGTGTGTGACGTGGTGTGTTAGTGAGAGTAAAAATTTATGTGTAATAGGATGAAAATGTGGTATGTATAACGAATGTATGGATAGTATGGTTAATGTAAATGTACTAAACTCGTTAATCTGACAGGGTAAAAAGTAGTTGAAAGCTGGTAACTGTAGCCAATGATGTCTGCTACAATATGGTGTAAATCAACTCCGCGCGAATCAAGGGTAAGGGTAGCAAGCACCCTCTGAAGTTGACTGACTTTTGTTCTGTTCAAGGTCGCACTTGTGAAGATTATTTAAATGTTTATAAATACACTAATTTCAGTAACTAAGGGGGGTAAAAAGTTGATAAAAAAGGAAAAATGTAGCCAAGGATATACCCGAAAATATGGTGTAGCCCAAATCCGCGCGCAATCAAGGGTAGGGGTAATAAGCACCCTTTGCAGTTGGGTGACTATTGTTAGTACTTGTGAAGATTATTTCTAAGTGTTTTGTAAATACACTGATTTCAGTATCCAGGGGGGTTAGAAAGTTAATTTAAAGGGGGAGATGTAGCTTAAGGTATAAGTAACAAGGTGGTGTGACCCGATCCCGCGCGAAATCGGGGATAGGGGTAGCAAACGCCCCCTGCAGTTGAGCAAGTTTTGTTCCGTTAAAGGTGATGCTAAAGAGGGTTATTTACTAGGATTTACTTATCTTATTGATGCTGTGGGAGAAAAAATCCGTTGTTGCTGTGGAAGGTAGCTAAGGGTGCGTACTATAAGATGGGGTGAACAAACCCCGCGCGAAATGATGTTAAGGGTGGAGGCGAGCAGATTTCCGGACCGCCAACGCAAGGTATGAAAGTGATTGTCGGGTAGAGTGTTGATCACGAAAAACTCAGAAGGAGTTACTCCCGGGGGTACAACCCCTGTGCTAGCGGAGTGCAGAAAGGCAATACCCGCACGAAACTAAAGCGTGGCCCTTAATATTACATTACAAAATAATAGGTTATAACAATAAATTGTTGTCTGAAAATACAGTGTAGGTATTACAAAATGTATAAAAACACAGTAACCCTGGGGGGTAGAAATTCCCTTAAAGTCGGAGGGTGTAGCCGATGATATGCGCTATAATATGGGGTGAGTTAAACCCGCGCGCCTAAAAGGTAAAGGGTTGTAATCATGCCCCCAAAGTTATGCTACTCTGACAAAATATCTAATAGTTTAGGTTTCAATAAAAACCTTATATATCTAAAAATAGAACTAATAAAAATTATTGGATAGATGTTATTTAGTGGTTGAGATAGTGTACATACGCTGATGAAAGCAGATTTCGTCCAACGCCTTCCGCTGCGAAGATAGCCTCCCGGTCGAATTTACAATGATGTCCAGATCTTCGCGGTTTTCCAGTCAAATGGCGGGAAACTTGGTGGGCAGTTGGGGGGCACGGAGGCGCAACTTTTGATGTAATGAGAGTTGAAGGTCTTTGCTTCGGTTTCGGAGGAAATTTCAGAAAACTGAAACTTCCGCTCGCCGGCGCTCACGAAACCTGGAGTTGTACTTCCAGGGGTGGTCCGATCACAACGCACGATACACCAAAAGAACCGGGTCACTTTCACGCAACTTTTGGTTACTTTTTGGACACGATAGCACTAGTAGTTCCGAAGAAAACTTAGGGAAACTAAAAACTTTTCTCACTGGCGGTCACTAAACCAGGAGTTGTACTTCGAGGGGTGGTCCGATCACAATGTTCAATACACCACTAGATCGGGGGCGCTGTCGGGCAACTTTTGGTAATGTTTTGAATACGATAGCACTAGTAATTACGGAGAAAACTAAGGGAAACTAAAAACTTTTTCTCACTGGCGGTCACTAAACCAGGAGTTGTACTTCGAGGGGTGGTCCGATCACTATACACCATATATCACTAGGTCGGGGGCGCTATTGCGCAACTTTTGGTAATATTTTGAATACGATAGCACTAGTAATTACGGAGAAAACTTAGGGAAACTAAAAACTTTTTCTCACTGACGGTCACTAAACCAGGAGTTGTGCTTCGAGGGGTGGTCCGATCACTATGCACCATATATCACTAGGTCGGGGGCGCTATTGCGCAACTTTTGGTAATATTTTGAATACGATGGCACTAGTAATTACGGAGAAAACTTAGGGAGACTAAACATTTTTCTCTCACTGGCGGTCACAAAACCAGGAGTTGTACTCAAAGGGATGCACGGATCAACACACACTATATACTAAAATGACCGGGGAGGTTTTACGAATCTTTTGGTATATTTTTGAAGAAGCTAGCTCTTATATAGCCGCATGGGGGAATTTTCAAAGAAGAGCGAATCGAAAACTCAACCGTCCCGACGAAGTTTGACACGCGGTAGGTGGGTAGGGTAGGGTAGGGTAGGGTAGGGTAGGGTAGGGTAGGGGTAGGGTAGGGGTAGGGTCGGGGTAGGGTAGGGTATGGTAGGGGTAGGGTAGGGGTAGGGTAGGGGTAGGGTAGGGGTAGGGTAGGGTAGGTGTAGGGTAGGGGTAGGGTAGGGGTAGGTGTAGGGTAGGGGTAGGGGTAGGGTTAGGGTAGGGGTAGGGTAGGGCAGGGGTAGGGTAGGGCAGGGGTAGGGTATAAAAGTCCACCCGTGCGAAGCCGGGGCGGGCCGCTAGTATCTATATATATAAAACAAAGACGGGTTTGTTACAACACTTATAACTCGAGATCGGCTGGATCAATTTTCATGGTTTTTGTTTCGTTGGATTTGTCTACGCCCTGAATAGCAGAATACATTTTAAAAACAAAAGAAAGTCGTGTTAGTTACACTATTTATAACTCAAGAACGGCTGAACCGATTTGGCTGAAAATTGGTAGGGAGGTAGCTAAGAACTGGGAGAAGGACATAGGATACTTTTGGGTAGGGGTAGGGTAGGGTAGGGTAGGGTAGGGTAGGGTAGGGTAGGGTAGGGTAGGGTAGGGTAGGGTAGGGTAGGGGTAGGGTAGGGGTAGGGTCGGGGTAGGGTAGGGTATGGTAGGGGTAGGGTAGGGGTTATGGTAGTGGTAGGGTAGGGGTAGGGTAGGGTAGAGGTAGGGTAGGGGTAGGGTAGGGTAGGGGTAGGGGTAGGGTAGGGTATAAAAGTCCACCCGTGCGAAGCCGGGGCGGGCCGCTAGTATAGTGATAAAAATAATTAAGTCTTTCAGTCTAATTTCACGTCATAGGTGACGTGATATTAGACTCAGAGATAAATCATAAGCCAATCGGCAATAAATTTTAATTGCCATATTTGGTATTCAATTAATTATATTAATCTTAGTTCATTGTGTAGAATTGGCAAGTACAAGTGTATGTAAATACCTAAATTCTGAATAAATAGCGTTTAATTCGTTTTCACTTTTCTTTTTTTTTCTTTTTTTTTTCTTTCTTGACTTTTTCTCGTCTTTTTCTCATCTGTTAGAGAGTATCCGTTAAAAGTTTAGACACCCTGTTACTGCGATTTTTGTGATACCTAATATAGATAAGGTGACTACCTTATCTATATTAGGTACTATTTGAGATAAATAAAACACAGACAAATGATAATAATGATACAAAGCAGTTTGTTTAGTAAACATCGTAGATATCATTAAGTTATATAAATTGAAGGTTCGGTACTCAAATGAAGATAATATTTATAAGAAAACATACACAATTTAAGTGAGTAGTTTAAAAGCTAAAAAGCCATGTCGTGTCTCATCAATAAAGTAGTAGTGATTACGGGCGGAGCTGAAGGTATTGGTTATGCAATAGCGGACAAGTTTCTTCAACATGGAGCAAAAATAGTGATACTACTCGATTTCAATGACGCGCTAGGACTAACAGCGGCTAAGACACTGAGATCAAAATATGGTGATAATAAAGAAGTGATTTTTATCAAATGTGATGTAGTTACAGACTTCGAAGAAGTATCAAAGAAAATATTAGATAACTTTAAAGTCGATGTTCTAGTCAACAATGCTGGGATTTCTAATGATAGCGTAGCTAGTAAAATTATTGATACCAACTTAACAGCTGTTACTCAATGGGGCCTCAAGTTTTGGGAACACATGTCAAAACATAAAAGTGGTGAAGGAGGAACTATCATCAACATCGCATCTATATATGGTTTCCGAGTTACTGCATTGATGCCACTATATAACGCTTCAAAATTTGGTGTTATGGGATTCTCAAGATCTCTTGGTCATGTGACTAACTATGAAAAGTCTGGAGTAAGAGTATTAGCTTTATGTCCAGGATTTACGAAGACAAATTTAAAGGCAGCCAGCTTTTGGCATGAGGGTCACCTGGGTAAAGCTTTTGAAGAATTATTGAAAGACGTTGAGTTTCAAGAACCAGATGATGTTGGCAACGCCGCTGTAGAAATATACAAAAATGCTAAAACTGGAACAGCTTGGTTGATTGAAAATTCTTCACCTGTAGTCGAGGTCCCTGTTTAATAAATATTAAATGGCACAAAAATAGCAATTCAGTGGGTGTAAGCCTCTTAGTGTCGTCAATGATTAAAGTAAGCCTTACATTTCCCGGTATTACATCTCAAAGTTTAATTTTTACTAAATTTTATGTTATTTATGTATGTACAATTCTACTAAGTAAAAAAAACAAAATGATTCATTTTTTAATAGCATTTTTGTAATATAAATTTATACTCTCTGGCATTTAACATCTTTAACCTAAGAATTATGCTTATAAACCATCATAAACAAGCATATATATATTTTCCTTATTTTCCTGACTATCGATAAACTATTTGCTCTATAATCTCTGACATTTTACTTCTCAAAATACTGATAGTCATTATTTATGTAGTTTATAACGTTGTGGGCAGTTTATATTATTTCTTAGAACTAGATACTATTTGTTAAAACATAGATAACATCACGACTATGATTGTTGGTTATATAAAATTGAGTAGTAATTTATATATAAACATATTAAAATGCGCTATATATAAACATAATTAAACCTACCATAATTTTTAAATTATTTGTTAAAAAAATCTAAAATAGAATAACATAAATAAAAAAACAGGTTAAATGAAATTGTTTATTTACGTAAAGATAAACGCACAACATTATCTTTATTTCTTTAGTGTATTAAGATGTAATGAATAACAATATTATGGTATAAATTTAACCAATCTGATATTTTTAATGTAAATTACACCCGATCTTGAAACCTGATCCAGAAACCACCCTTGAGTTGAATTCCAAACTTTTGAGTATCAAACTGAGGCGGGATGCAAGTTTTCTCGCACGGAGAAAGTATGAAGTTCTGAAGGATCTGGTAGGTTATTGCTTTCACCTCGCAGAGCGCAAATCTTGACCCTAGGGAAAACAATCACAATATTTATTATAAAATCAATTTTTGTTTTCTTAAATAGAGTAACAATAATTTCGAAGTTATTCATAAACACTATTGCTGACATTATAACTGTAGCCGGTAAAAATGAAAGCTTCTTTAGTTTTGACATATCCCAATAGGCTTGTCTTTATCTATCACTAGCGACCCGCCCCGGCTCCGCACGGGTACAATGCTGATGTATTATACATATAAACGTCCCTCTTAAATCCCTCTATCTATTAAAAAAAAACATCATAAACCGCATCATAATCCGTTGCGTAGTTTTAAAGATTTAAGCATACATAGAGACATAGGGAAAGTGAAAGCGACATTGTTTTATACTATGTAGGTCACTATCTTCTTCTAATATATAAAATTCTCGTGTCACAGTTTTCGTTGCCATACTCCTCCGAAACGGCTTAACCGATTTTGATGAAATTTTTTGTGCTTATCCGGTATCTATGAGAATCGGCCAACATCTATTTTTCATCCCCCTAAATGTTAGGGGTAGTCCACCCCTAAATTTTTATTTTTATTTTTCAGACAAAGTTAGGGGTAGATTAGAGGTAGGTGTAGGGTAGGGGTAGGGTAGAGGTAGGGTAGGGGTAGTGTAGGGTAGGGGTAGTGTAGGGTAGGGGTAGTGTAGGGTAGGGGTAGTGTAGGGTAGGGGTAGTGTAGGGTAGGGGTAGTGTAGGATAGGGGTAGTGTAGGGTAGGGGTAGTGTAGGGTAGGGGTAGTGTAGCGTAGGGGTAGTGTAGGGTAGGGGTAGTGTAGGGTGGGGGTAGTGTAGGGTAGGGGTAGTGTAGGGTATGTATCGATTGAGGCAGTACGAAGTCTGCCGGGTCAGCTAGTATAATATAAAACAAAGTCGCTATACACTAGTCATAGTGTACATAAAGATATATTTTGATCATTAGGGACTACAAATAGATCCTGGGGGGGTTTGAAAAAGTTGGCCACCCACCTTCACTGAAGGTATAGTGACATATACCCCGTCATTAACGGTAAGGATATTTTTTATGTTACTTATTTGAATAAAATCATACCTATACAATTTCTGGGTCCAAGACCAAAGGGCATGTATGCTGCGGTATTCAGATTGTGTTTATTTTCTTCTGAGAAACGCTCCGGGTCAAACTTGTCAGGGTTGGGAAAGAAATTTGGATCACGATGGATGCCATGTGCAATCACAGATATTGCTGTGCCTTTTGGTATCTAAAAATGAAAAAACACAAATATGTAGATAACATCCGTAGACGGTATGGGACTTTTTTAGATTAAGCAGATCGTTTTCTAATTTTCAATAGTCGACATGTAAAAGGGGTTAAGAACCAAATGTGCACAACTTACAATGAAATCCTTATCAGTTTTGTCATTAGCTCTGCCTAAGTTGTATTCCTTGATACACATTCTATCGAGAGCGACAGCAGGAGTCCATAACCGTAGAATTTCTAAAATTTAAATACAATAATTACATTCCAGTAGACAACCCCCGTAGCGTAGCGATATTTGGCTCGCTTAAAATCTCGGGGGGCGTGGGTTCGATCCCCACGTCGGACAGGAAATCTTTGTCTAAATCCTAAGATTTCTTTCCGGATCTGGTTGGTTGAGGCTACCCTCCGTGCCTCGGAAAGCACGTTAAACCGTTGGTCCCGATTGTTATAACATCATCTATAATAATCGTATATCAAGCAACGGGCAGCAGAGTTTCCTTGTGTAGTACAATATTATAATGCGGTCACCAACCCGGTTTTTTTTTTTTTTTTTGTTATCCGGGGGGAAATGCATTGACGCATTCCCAACACCGCTGCAGCGTATTCGCGCGCTGGCGGTGGGATATGTGGGACTCGCCCTCTCCATAGCGTGGTATGCTAAACTCATACCACGAGGAGAGGACCCTACACCACTAAAACCTCCCGGACACTCCTTCGATCCGCCGTTGGCGGGGGTCGGGTACGCATGAGCAATCCGGCCCCCCGACGGCACCCGCGGCCAATATGGTACCGCGAGATCTTCAGGTCACCAACCCGCCTGCCAAGGTGCCGTGGTGACTATGGCAAATACCTTCCCTCGGGGAGGCCCATGTTCAGCAGTGGACGTTGTACGGGATGATGATGATGGTGATAACTATAAAACTTATATTAAGATATTATAATAGTAGTATGTTTATATACAAAAATAATCGCGTATCCCGCCATTAGGTTAACTAACAGTTTGGCGGGAAGATGATATTATGTATAATACAATTATATTTTTAACTTGTGGATTAAAATTAAAAAAATTAAAGCAAACCTTAAAGTATCTTTTTTCAAAACTATCCCGTTATTTTAATGAAATTATACATTTTAATTTAAACATGAATTCTTTTGAGTACCTAATCGAAGTGAAAATAATTTAAAAACGTCTTACCCGAGACAACCATATCCATGTAGGTCATATTTTGAATCGCGTTAAAATCAAATTTGCCACCGTCTTTCTTATCCTGCTCTTTTATTTCTTGTGCCAATTTTTCCTGAACATCTGGATTTAAAGCTAATTCATACAGTAAGAAAGACATGGCACTAGAAACAGTTTCGAAGCCAGCAAAGAAGAATAATACAGCCTGAGCAATGAGGTCATCATCAGTCCACACTGAAAAATATGTTATTTTGTTAATATAGTAAATTTCATAATAATAATAAATGTTTAATTTCCAATTCAATATTACTACAAAGAACATTAAAGATGTACATCTTCAAGAATGGTAAAGTTCCAAGTAACAATGTCTTTTTACAACAATTTGATTATTCTTTGTTTTTGGTTATTTGGAAACTGATCTCTCTGTTCCCCGTACTAGTATTAACAGTATTACGATGGTATAATTGTTAATATAGTGGAAAACAAATCTATACATCTTTTGGCGACCGAAATTGAGAGTTGGAAGTACGCAATATCTGTGTGACTTATCTTATTAGATCTAGGCATCGATTTTTCTTCAAGTGCGATACAAAAAATCAATGCTTAGCACCGCCAATCCTTATGTATGATAAGACGATTTATGAAATGGCAACTAACGCCATCTATTGCCGCAAGCGGTGAACTTAAGTACGTACTAATAACATTTGTTTTAACTTAAGTTGGTCTATTAGTCGTGAAAACAATGCACCTACTATATAGACAACATAAAAATATTGTAAAATATATAGTAATGAAATACCTCTGTTTATTTCCTTAGTTCCAACTGACGATTCCTCAACGGTTGCAAATCCTGCAGCTTCATCATCAGATTTGATATCCTCATGCTTAAGATGTCCTGGAAATGGCGTTTAAAATATTAAATACTTATAATAATGCTATATATAGGAATTGATATATTGCTACAATACTTTTTTGGTGTCATTTTTTATTTTTACGATTATTATAGATGATGTAATAACAATCGGGACCAACGGCTTAACGTACTTTCCGAGGCACGGAGGGTAGTCCTTCAACCAACCAGACCCGGAAAGAAATCTAAAAATTTACACAAAGATTTCCTGTCCGGCGAGGGAGTCGAACCCACTACCTCCGAACTTACAAGCGAGCCAAATACCGCTACGCTACGGAGGTTGTCATAATTAAATAAAGCTTATAGCTTTACTCGATAAATAGGTTATATTTTATAACACCTGGTATTTCAGGTCCTAAGATAAGCGCGTTGCAGCAATACACTCTTCAGCTTTATATTTGTATAGATTGTCTTATATAAGTATTTACTGTAGGCCTCGGGGTCTCCAATTTAGTGGCTGAGTCGTCTCGGGGTCTCTTCGTGGTAAGTAGTGAAACGCAAGAACAACGGTGAGGTAATGGAATGAATTTTATTTACATGGGAGTCTACTTAAGTACTAAAATAGGTTGCGTTCCGACCAATCAGCGTCGACTTAACTAACTTACAACTATAGGTGGCGCGCGCGGCGCATTCGAGTGTTTAACGACTGATTTGTGCGATGTACTTTGTAGGTTGCTACAAGTATAAATATGATTGAAGTACAAGTTCACCTTTTCTAGCTTCCATAAGCAAGTGGATCATGTCAGGTCTTATAATATTGTGTTCTGCTCGATTCTTCATAGTGTCTAACACTAGGTTTCTGAAGAAATTCTTCGTTACATCCTTCATCAAATCCAATTTTAACCACTGGAAATTAAATATTATTAAAGTTATCCGCACATAATATCACGGTCATTATGACGTCATTTACCATATAACAATAAAAATGGAATATAGGCGTAGGGCCTGTTAAATAGTTGTGAGAGAAACCTTGAAAAATTTAATGTATAACAGTATTTAAAATAATAAAATGTCTGGTCGAGTTCTTCTCAGAGCAAAAGATAGCCAACAATATTTCTAAATCATAATCATTAATGTCACTTAAAATTGTTTTAAATATGGTTAGGTCATTTTAACGTTTGTTCTTTGAAAGACAACTCCTGCACTTGGGAAATTAATCACAGAGTCGCGCGCGGGGGAAGGCCCCCCCTTCCCCCCTTGTCTAGCAAGGTTGATTGAGTGTTTGTAAAGGTACAAACACTCAATCAACTTTGCTAGACAAGTGATTTTTTATAAAAGTGTACCGTTGCATCTTCTAAAAATACTTTTTTTTGCAGATTTTTTACAGTCTACTGGTACTCTTGTTTAAAATGCTTGTGTTACGAGTGAGTTCGAGTCGGTAGTGCAATGGGTGGGAGTCAAACCGACGCCGCGACGACCAGAAGATCACAAGTCCGATGACCTTGCTATTGTACTACGGCCGCTTCAATGATTGCATTCTCACCTTTGCCACTTTCGGTGCTGCAGTCATTAAAATAAACACAAATATCTGGCTAAATTTGAAATTTGTTGCCATTTTGCCCATAGCGTAAAATTCATTGTTTACATCAGTGTGTGAATCCACCTTCAGTCCAAACGCACAAGAGGCAATCACATCATTGGCGTAACGAGTAGTCAAATCCTTACATTCGATATCTACGTAGCCATCTGTAATTAAAAAAAATCTTACAGAACTCATCTTAGTAACCAACATATCCATAACGTATATTAAAAAAAACTACAGAATTCAAGGATCATCATCATCATCATCAGCCCGTATAACGTCCACTGCTGAACATGGGCCTCCTCCCGAGGGAGGGTATTTTTCATAGTCCCCACGCTCGGTAGGCGGGTTGGTGACCGCAGTAATATGTTGTACCACACAAGGAAACGCTGCTGCCCGTTCCGTGATACACGATTATTATAGATGATGTTATATCAACCAACGGCTTAACGTGATTTCCGAGGGTTTTCCTTCAACCAACCAGACCCGGAAAGAAATCTTAGAATTTACACAAAGATTTCCTGTCCGGTGTGGGGAGCGAAACTACGACCTCCGAGATTTAAAGCGAGGCAAATACCTAAAAAAAATATTAAATGATGGTGGTACATAAAAATGATACTCACTATCAGAATCTTTAATATTCTTCTTTATTGAACGAACCATCTGATCTCCCACTTCTATCATGAACGGCACCATGAGACGAATCTTGGAACTGGTGAACGCTGGGCTCAGAGTGGTACGCATGTCTCTCCATTCCTGGCCTAATTAATTAAAATTGAAATTGATAATACCTAAAGCATTTGAACCATCTCAATCTTACGTTACCACTATCGAAATAGGTTACCTTGACCACTTCAGGTTCCCTTCAGATTTATTTTTACCAATTTAAGATTAAAATAAAATTTACTGTAAAATGTCAACTAGCTAAAGAATACATTAGCCCTGATCCATTCACTTGAACCAATAATTATTCATATTTTTAAGTACATATCAAAACTAGTAAATTGTGGAATTAATCCCTGTGTCACGGGGGACTTTACAAACATTAAATTCATGGACACAAAGCACACCCCGACATATGTTATTATAATGTGGAATATTTACAATTATTTTCCCTGGTAGATTGAGATCAGGAGTTATTTAATCGTGGTGTAGTCATCACGTTATATAACTATCTAAACTAAAATAATTATTTAGTAAATATTTTATTATTTTTTAATTTAACATTAAACTTTAAATAATTTAACTGACCTAATACGAGGGAGCGTTTTTATATTCGCGGAATGGGGGACAAGGGGACAAATAAACCATTTATTTTCCTGTTCAATATATTTACCAACAAGACGAATACATTTCGGATCTTTCAATTAATTTATTTATACCCTCATAAAATATGTTTTCTTTTGCGTCAAAATACCCCGAAACTGCCTCTTTGATTTGGTCATCGGTAGTCGAATTTTTACCCCGCAGCTCATTTTTCAATTCGTCGTGTACAAGTTTTTGGATAAGTATTGGCGTGTTCACCTCGATGCTCCTGCCCGGCCTCGGGACGTCTTCAAGGGATTCCCTTCCTTGTTTAAATAAACTGTGCCACTTGTACACCATGGTTTTTCCTCTTAGACAAGAGTCATCGTAAACTAATGAGATCTCATTCGTTATAGTCGCAACAGGTTTTTCTTGCTTGGTAAGGAACTTTATAAAGGCACGAGTTTTTCCATATTTCACTTTTCACTCCCGATTATGTTGCTTGGTTGACGATAGCTCAAAAACGAATTGCCTAATAACAATGAAACCTCGTATTTATACAAATTATGAGTCACTGAACACGTTACAATCCTAATGAATCTAATCATGCAGTCCTCCAACCCTCTCATTCCGCGAACTTAAAAACGCACCCTCGTATATGGTATCATAAATAATATCTTTAAAAATTACCTTTTAAAGAAATCAAGGATCTAGCAAAAAAAGAGTCACTATCTGCAAAAATTGCGTGGTGATCGCTGAAGTAGTCAAAATCTTTAACTGTAATTTTTTTGATCAGAGCGACGTCTCTTATCATTATTTTAGCTTTATTAAATTCATAACTGCCAATAAATCTGTAAAAATAAACAAATTAAATCAAATTCGACGTTTGGACTAGATTTAAGTTCATAAATGGCAGACATACATGCTATAGACAGACAAAAATACTCAAGATCACAATATTATTTTGTAATACACAAATACATGCCCATTTTGTTAAAAAAATGCTATCGAATATATAATCGGTTATCCTAACCACTGTACCATCCGTGCAGTCATTAAATTTTATATCGGGTTGTGTTCTTACATTACAATTTGGTATTTTTTAATTATTATTATCGAACTGAGAACTTCCCATTCCAAGAAATACTCACCTTTCTTCTGGAAATAATGTATAAGTTTCCGTCATAAAATCAATGACATGCAATCTGCGTGTCAAGATCTTAGCTGTATATGCTAAACCTTGGCCGAATCCAATGTATTTGACGCCACTTTTATCGAATTTAACGTATTCTTTTCGAAAATACAACCAGATGACAGCGATGAGCACCAAAACCCACGCAGCTATGAGAAACATTATCTGGAAAATTATAATAGTAATATTAAAGGACAAATTGTGTCCGTTATACAATAGAAGTTTATAAAAAAATGTTAAGAGAAATAAAGTACGAGTTAAAGAACTTAGAACAAATGAATTTAGGCTGAAGTTTTTCGGCTCATACTTTACAAGAGGCAGCCTGTAGGTACTTCTGAAGTATGGGCCAAAAGCTTTGCTAACGCCACGAGCAACGTGCTTCGTCTCCGTAAATGAGGTTTAGGCCACATTTAGCTTCAAATTTAACAGAAATTGATACGTTAGGTTAGCGATGGGAATGCCAGATTGGAATTCTACAATTTTTCTTGGTTAGGTTAGATATTTAAAGTTTAGGTAAAATATTAAAATTAAAATATTTTATTTATCAGACGTTACACTATTGTGCGTATTGTAATTTAACATAAAGAGTATTAATGGTTATGCGCAATAATAAATCGCGCGCAATAGAAGACCGAAAATACAGCCAGAGAAAATTGAGGTATGTGAAAATAGCTCAAACAAAAAATTGGTCATAAGGAAATCGTACGAAATTGATCCAGGCCAAATTTGACGCACAATTTTCTATGTGTTATAGACAGGTTAGGAATAAAAAATAAGCATACTAATATGGTGTGATGTCTGATGCAGATTGCAAAAATACGTTAGTGACAGTTTATTATGAGAATAACCTATTGGCGACCTACAACATAAGATTTTTTGTTGTAGTGCCACCAAATTACATCACATAGACAATTAATTACATAATATAGGTAAGTAAAGATAACATAGCAGAACATTTATTGGCTAAGAAAAATAAAACTCGTGCAGTACAATATTAAAATAGTTAATTATGTTGCTATTATTTACTTAAACAAGAGTAACCATTTAATTGAACAAATACACAGCTAAGCAACGTCCATCTTATTCACACTTATTTACAAAACTAAGACAGATGTGCGCTTACGACTTATAGCAGGTATTTTGGCCAAATTTCGGACCTTAATCTACTTCATTAATGCCAATATCAATGTCAATCATGTACTGATTAAAAATATAAATGTGTTAAAATAAATATAAACACAAGAATGAAACAATAAACAATGATATCTCTAATAATATTTTCAAGAATAATGATCTACTCACTGTTATCTTTCACGATATAAACACAAATAAAGTATTTATAAGTACTGATATCACTTCAACCTTTTTAATGATACAAATTCACAATATAAGGAAAGAGCACAATAATAATGTTTGTAAATTCGTCCTTTCAGAGCGGCGGGTGTGCAACATGTGCTTGAAACATGAGGCTCTTGATTTTGAGACAGATTATCTGCTGATTCATTATATACTTGTTTACAATGTTATCTATAATGGATTCGTATGCAATAAATTTTTATATCTCTATGATTTTAAATGCAATCTTATGACACAATTTATAGTAATAATTTAGTTGACTATTTATTCAACGAAATTATTACATTTATATTTAATAAAATATCGTTACAAAATATGTTTTTTATAAAATAAAATTATTACATTTTATTTATGTAGAGAAATAACATTTTTTATGTCTACATAGAAAATTTTAATGAGTATAATAAAAATATTTAACAATAATAGATAATACTAGCTGACCCGGCAAATAGATGTTGGCCGATTCTCAGACCTACTCAATATGCTCACAAAATTGCATGAGAATCGGTCAAGCCGGAGGAGTACGGGAACGATCATTGTGACACGAGAATTTTATATATAAGATTAATAAATATTGTATACAATTTAACAAATCCGATGCATGACGTAGAAAATACATTCAATTTGTCCAATAATTATCGTATACTCCTTGGTATTACAGTTTTTATTTTATAATCAGAACTCATAGAGAAGAATTTGTAGATTTCATGGCCGGATACATGTCATATTACACAAATTTTAAATTACACCGGCAACATTATTACGCTGTACCAATAATATTCTCGGCCAAGGTCTCTTTGATAAAGACAATTACGGGTCAAATGCAAATAGGGTTAGCACTCCTAAAATTTTAAACTCATGACAAAATGGTTCTCGTGACAAAAAACCTTGATAAAATATATCCATGTTACTCGCTTATCAATTAAATTTCTATAAGTGAAATAATTTTCAAAACCGTATAAATTTATTTATTCTTTTAAAATATTCTCTCATTATTTCCTGAGACTGAATCTAAGCCAGTGACCGCCCTTAAGTTTAATATTTAAACTCCTGGGACACAGCTGGGCAGGAATGCAGGTCTTCTCGCATGGAGACAGCACAAAGTGCTGGAGAATCTGGTAGGTTATCACTTTGATCTCGCATAGGGCGAACCTTGAACCTAAAATATTTAATAAATCCTTAATCATCCATTCTAACCATATTCACCGTCAAATAGGATAAAGATACCGAATTACAATTATGGAACTATTATGATGCCTGCTGTCGCATTGTTGTTACTAAATACATTTAATGACTCAGTCATCATTCTTAAAAAAAAATCTTACAAACATATTTGCCGCCGTCTTGTTTATCAAATACCTTTCAGACACTAAACTATTCTATCATCGATCGATGCCATCGACGGACATCGGTCGACGTTGATCAATTGGTGTGGTAGTTTTAATTGATCGACGGATACCTCGATACGATACGATGACAACGGTCGACGTTGATCGATTAACCCCGATATTCCATCAGTTTCTTTCAAAATGTATTCAAAAGAGGACGCGGCAAGCAGCTCGACCATTCTACCATCGATCAAGATCGATCGACAATCGATCGATTGGTCTGGTAGAAACTGTCGATCGACATCGACTAATCCATTCTAGCAACGATCGAGGATCGATCGATTTGTGTGGTAGTGACGAGACTTACATCAAAATTAAAAACAGTTAAATTATTTAGCTTACCAATACAGTTTCTGGGACCAATACCGAAAGGTATGTATGTATTAGGTTTAATCTTTCTCTTGTTTGCTTCTGAAAAACGTTCTGGGTCAAACTTATCGGGATTAGGAAAGAAATTTCGGTCTCGGTGGATAGCAAATGTTGGGACTCCAACAGGTGTGCCTCTTCGGACCTGGAAATTATATATTAAGAGACAAAATAAGACTTGTACTTATAATCTGTGATAAAATATTACTCTAGACAAAAACTTAGGTGAAATATTTCCATTGAAAGGTGGCATGCCAAGTAAAATTGACGCCAATGAAACACTTTATATGTTTCATTGAAAATTACTAAAGGTTTATCGAGGATTTTTAAGTTATACATAAACCCGAAACTTGGAACTTGTTTAATGTTTCCATGAATAAAAAGGGTTGACCGATTGTTACAATCTGTTAACTAATCACGTTAAAACAGAATAAATATAGTATTCGACTTCCTTCGACTTTGAAATTATTCGTTTTGTGGACAGAAACAAAACTATCGATTTATCCTGCTGGGACAATATTATCACATTAGTTGTCACTACATCAATATTAGCTATCAACTTATCGATATCACTCTATTATACTTTATTGACGTTAGAAATAATTGTGATAATGTTATTATAACCAATCAGTTCAAGTAATATTTTGTTATAAGTACATATTGTTTTTTTTTTGTAAATTTTGTTTTATTGAAAATGGTAAGAAGTTTATTACAGAATGACTAGTTTAAATATTTTTTTTTATTTCGAATGCTTTGTGTTGTCTTGTCAAGTCTATTATATAATTACTGACTCGTCCTCAACAAGTGGCAGTGAATAGAAAAATCTAATTACAGATTCTACTACTAAAACCTTTAACAAATCATGATTTTGATAATTTCCTTTACCTTTTAATACTGAACATTATTAATGAAATCATCAAATACGGTCAGTATTTAATGATTTCATTAATAATGATCAATTAATTATTTATCATGTTACGTGCTAGTAATTTTTAAAGTTCTATTGTTCAATTAATAAGGTTACGAACTTACTATAAAGTCTCGATCAGCCTTATCATTAGGTTTACCCAAATTGTAATCTTTGACACACACTCTGTCCATTATAGCGCCAGGAGACCATAATCTTAGAATTTCTGCAATTCAATAAAAAATAACATTAGGTTTCTAAATCGTTTATCTGCTCATACTCATCATCAACAGCCCGTTTACGTCCACTGCTGAACATGGGCCTCCTCTTAAGACCTCGGCAAGCCAGGATCGTTGAGGGATATTGCCATAATCACCACGCTTGGCAGACGGATTGGTGATCGCAGTAAGATGTAAACCTTCAGCTTATAGATGCTGCTGCCCATCCATCAGCTATATGTCCCTTAGTCGCCTTTTACGACACCCATGGGAGGACATGGGGTGGTCTATTCTAAGCCGGAAACCACACGGCAACTGCTCATACTCAATTAACTTTAATTTCAATTACATATTTCTTTTAATTTATCTCAAATAGTTAACCTGATACCACCATATCCATATAAACCATTTTCTGTATGGAATTAAAGTCAAATTTTCCATTATTTTTCTTATCATGTTCCTTGATCTCTTCAGCTAATCTTTCTTGGACATCAGTATTTAAAGCTAGCTCATACAGCAGAAACGACATTGCAGAAGATACGGTTTCAAATCCAGCAACGAAAAATAGTACTGCTTGGGCAACGAGGTCATCGTCAGACCACACTGGAAAATAAATAACGACTTAAAAAATAGGTCTTGCTAAGAAGTAAGAAGGAAAAATAAAGCATATACAATTGGAAAAAGCAGGTTTCTACTAAATGTGTATGAATGTACATAGGGTACTAATATGAAAAATATATTTCTGTCTGAATGTCTGTTTGCAAATTTGAGTAACCGATTTAGTAAGTGCTTCCATTTTAATATAGCTTATAAAATCCTTAGTATACTAATTATGTTATATTATATTTATGAACGGTGTTGACGACAAAATGTAGTACATGCGCATTGTATTATCCATTTTCAATTCAAAATGCTGTATGGTTTTCGAACATGAACAAATTCCATCCCAATAAAGTCCTCCTCAATATATATTTTATAGTCACAATTGACAAATTAGTGTGTTACATCTCCGAAATGCTTCAAATGAATAATTTATAAAACAATTGACTATCACAATCTATGAAATTCATATTTCAATAGAATAAATTACCTACAAATTTAGAATAACACCTCTTTACGGCTTTGGACAGAACCTACACGTTCTGTACAACGTACAACGTGTACGTTCTGCCGTAAAGACGTTTCGTTTTAAGAAAATCTAATCAATGCTATTAATTCAATAACATCTTCTTTATACTTATTTTAATTGAATATGTGAGTGATGTCCCCTACCTTTATTTATGTGTTTAGTTCCCACTGAAGATTCTTCAACCGTTGCAAAACCAGCAACTTCGTCATTAGCAGTAATAATTTCATGTTTTAGGTTCCCTTAAAAAAGTTTAAATTTAGTTAAAAAAAATAAACTCATTGAAGTAAGCTGTATGCTTACTTCACTGTCACAAATTCCCCCTCGTCCTCCTGACCCTGAGTTTGCAAAGAACCATCCGATGCCCTCGTAGACCCGAAGTCCGAGACGCCCGCGAACTGTAAAGTAGAGCGACAGTTGCACAATACTCCCTAAAATACTAAAAGTTATAATCCCTCAATCTCATCGCCAGCGACCGCCCTGACCGCCCCGGGGTCCAAGCCCCACAGGGGCGCCCTCTTGCGCAGGTTGCTTAGTTTGTAGTTTTTAAACCATTTATTAAGGCTGAGCTCTGCTCGCCTTTATGCCCGATGAAGTAGCAAAAGCCTCGTGGCTACCTATGTAAGCCCAATCGAAAAAAAAAATTGTCACAAAGGTCTTATATATTCTATAATTTATAAAAATGTTTCCTTTATTATTTTACCTTTCCTTGCTTCTATAAGTAAATGAATCATATCAGGTCTGAAAATATTTTGGTGTTCACGATTTTTCATGGTACCCAGCACAAGATTTCTGAAGAAATGTTTTGATTCATCAGTTAAGAAATCCAATTTGAAAAACTGAAAATTATTAAAGTTAACACTTTTTTTAGAACAACATTCAGTGAAGTCAAATTGTTTTTCAGCAGTCGAAGTAAAATATTAATTGAAATTGCATTTAATTATGTATCAAATCAATATTTTCATTAGCGGCAAAAAATGGTTCAATCATCAGTCCTAAACATACATGTAATAATAGAATTGATTTTGATTCGTCATAAAGTCATAAAACTTTAAATAAAATAACCTTCAATTAAAGAATCGTTTATTGCAGATAATATCAGACGATGACACATACGTGTTAGGGTATGTATTTTCATATCTCAAAAAAAATAAAAACAATATTTATTCAAGTCACCTGAATTTGACAATATTACATCATATTGATCAAACAATGTTGCAGTAATGATGTATTATATACTATTGCAAGTTATAAGTTACAAGCAGCATAACCTTCAAAGATAACATTTGACTGTAGTTAAAAACTTGGTCTTACTGAATTTTCTTACCTTTACAATTTTTGGGGCAACTTCGATAAGTATCATGACTATAATCTGATAGAAAGAGAATGTAGCAGTGGATTTACCCATAGTATAGAACTTATTATTCTCATCAGTGTGCGAATCAGTCTTCAATCCAAACGCGCAGGAAGCAATCACGTCACAAGCATAGCGAGTCGTCAAGTCTTTGCATTCAATATCTATGTAATCTTCTGAAACAATTCTAAAATTAAAGTTTTGATAAATCGTAGCAGGATTCACTTTGAATGGGAGTATCATGTATTCATCAGTATTATTGAATCTAAAAAATAAACTCTGAAAAATGTTTTTTTGACCTAGATATATTTGCCACGGCGGCCAATCTCTAAGAAAATCTTTAGAGGTCTGCCACTATCTGCGCAGGACATAATAATATTATCATTCACAGGTGTGTGGGCAAATACAGATGTATTTTATATTCTTATTATTCTTATACTCTTGAAATCCGGTGGCAAAGTTAAACCGACATGACCGAGACACGTCCAGATCAGGCACAGGACTGATAGCTTTACCTGCGCTCCAAGTCATGGGTGAAATACCACTAATTACCTGACTTGGGGCTAGAAGGCACTCAGGATCCAGTAACACTTACTTTTGCAAGACCCGGGAATCAGACCATGAAGCTCGGCAGTTACGACCAAACATATTAACTTTTAGATCAACGATCATTGAAATATACAGATTTGTTGAATAGGGAGTCTCAGAGGGTCTAGTGAGTTCAAAGCGAAGCCCAAGTGATAGTGTTTCGTTAGTACCCTTTCCAGTACCAAGCCAAAGTAAAGTAATAAAGTTTCGTTAGTATATGTTATATTACAGCATTTAAGTTAGGGTCTTTGTAAGGTTATATAAAAAAAATCAGATGAAAGGTATATTTTATCAAAGTGTAGATTTAAGAAGGTGGTTTACCGTTGCCGACTTGAACTTTGTTTTTCAGTGCCCGAATCATCTGGTCACCAACCTCCACCATAAATGGTACCATATTACGAATTTTGGAGCTGGTGAACGCTGGACTGAGTGTGCAACGCATGTCTCGCCATTCTTGACCTGCGATAATAAATGTATCGTGCAACATTTATTATTATTTATATTAAAAAAATATTTTTAAATAATTAAGTATCAGTTTTTGCTTTGTTTTCATATTATTACGACTAATTGATCAATTACTTTATTGGTATCGTAGAATAGCTGTCCCGATCCCGATACCAATATATTATTATGTATATGAAACTCACAAATGGCTTACTATTGTTAAAAGAATTTTCGCAATCGGTTCTGTAGATCCTCCAGACATTATAACCTCACAATAAGTTTGTAAGTAATACCAAAGTTTACCTCTTTAATTAAATATTAGTATAGAAAATTATTACGATAAGTAATGAAATATAAATAAAAAAATCTTAATGTTCAGAACACTTAACACAATTTTTTTTTTGTTTGTTGTCTTATTCCTACTTATATCATAAACGTAAAGGTGTGTATGGATATATCGATGTTTGTTAATCTTTCAGGCAACAACTACTAGACCGATTTGGTTGATATTGCACAGGATTGTATTAAAGCTAGATTAACATATAGGCTATAAAATTTCACGCGCGATATAAAATTTATTGAAGTACAGTAGCAGTCCAACGAGTGCAAACGAGGCAATAGGTTCAAAATATGTTTATCTGTGTGACTGTATCTTTCAGGCTTACCTCTCAAAGAAAATAAGTTCCTGGAGAAATATGAATCGCTGCTGGAAAACCTGACGTGATGATCCACAAAATAATCAAAGTCTTTGACAGCCATCTTTTTGACCAGTTCCACATCACGAATCATTATCTTCTCCATTGTGAATTCATAGTTGACTATAAACCTGACCAGTTTTAAATATTATAAATGCTTAAACAAATATTATGTACTCATACATTACTAAATTATTCTGGATCATTTTTATCTGTACTGAGTCAATGTTTATAAAATCTAGTTTTTTTTCTTATTTTTAAAAAGATTACTAGCAGAGTTTTTACATTCTACTAGTATTCTTGTTCGTGTTAACCCCCCTTGTTCTTGTTAACCCCTCGTGCTAAGCTAAATGCTTGTGTTACGAGTGGGTTCACGTCGGTAGTGCAATGGGTGGGGTTCGAACCGGCGACCACAAGATCACAAGTCCGACACCCAAGCCATTGGGCTATTTATTTATTTATTTATTTATTACGGGCCTCCAACAAGGGATATGCACATTACATAGTACTTAATAACTAGCGTTTTACAATATGTGAGGTAGTGTATTCCCTCAATTACAGGAGACCACATCATGCACAATATTTATAGCTTAGTACTATCTTAAAGTTGATAAAAATTTAAACATAATTATTTTAAGCTGAAATAATTTAAACATCGTTTATTTCGTTTGACTATTTAAAATAATTATTAATGAAGTAATAAAATATATAGGGTAAAAAGTTTGTATAATGTAAAGCTCTAAACTAATTTGATTGATTTTTGAAGCGGCTACGGCCGGATAAGATGAAGATACATGTAGATTTTTATATAAACAGAATAATATGTTTGCAATGCAATTCAGAATATTGTAACCATTGCTTTATTTAATTTTGGAGTTATGGCATATAACCGAGTATAGATAAATGTTAATATTTACCATCAAGTAATCACATCAATTTATTTATTTTGACCACTGAAAAATCTAGTCGAAATAATTTGTCCAATAATGTTGTTCGAAAAATATATTTCGTTTTCTTACCTCTCTTCCGGAAATTCTTCATACAAATCACTTATACTATCAACCAAATGTTTTCGTCCAAGTATAATCTTGATAATTCGGAAGAGATTTGGGATAGTCTTCACACATTTCACCCCATTTTTGTCAAAACTGGAGTATGTTTGGCGAAAATAAAGCCATACCGCCGCAACGACCACTAACACCCACACGACCAGAATAATCATGGTCTGGAATATTAATTAAAAAACAAAAAAGTTTATCTAGCGCCGCTTCCTGCATCATCATCAGCCCGTATAACGTCTAGCTGAACATGAGCCTCGCCTCGAGGGAGAGTTTTGCTATAGTCACCTCGCTTGACAGGCGAGTTGTTGACCGCAGATTATGTAATGCTGCGAATACGCAGCCGACCGTTTCGGAAACATAGCAATTGCTATATATGATGTTACGTACGGATGATAACCGTTCGGGCAAATAATGTGTATGCCTAATAAATAGTTAAAGTAACTAGACCAAAACCTACGTTCTCCCCATTTGAGTATTTTTTGCCGGACCGTCTCATGTGGATCGTGTTAAAGCCGGCAGTATAATAACCTACTGAATTTGTTTCGCCGGGTCTTCTCAGTTGGGGCGTATCGGATCCGGTGGTAGCATTAAACCGCGTCCGTCGTTATATACTCATGGTCCACCTAAATAATGACAATTGTTCTAACCTTATACAGACAGAACAAGCTATTGGACACAATATAGTTAAATAATAAACTAAGACGTTAAGACTAAAATATAATTAAAAATAATAACTTAAATACCTGCTTAATTTATAAAATGTAATCATTATAGATTATTTCAATAATAATGAATACTAAATTATTGTTTTGACTATTTGCAAGTGCCTGTAATAGGTTTACGTAAATAAAAACATACTATTTTTATTTTTATTATTTTATTTATAACACGCTTTTATTAAATTAAATATATTATATATTAAATATTAAATATAATGAATTACGTAATTATCGGATAAAATAAAGGTCAATGTTCTTTATGATAAATAAAAGTGATAACATAATTGTGTTTATTTTTAACTATACTTATCTTTTTTTTACCTAAGGTAGGTATCTAAAATATTTATAATTTTAAATATACCTACATAGGTACTTAATATTGAATTATTTAAGTAAATATTTATTTGGTTTTCAAGAAACGCAAACAGATCGTAGCGATAAGATATTATAGTAGGGGAGCCCATGCGGGGATTTCGGGATTTACTAAAGCGCGGCAGATTAATATACAGGGGGATACCTTGTACCCGGTTAAGTACCTCCACAAAACATGAGGCCCATATATAAGGCCGCCCGTGAAGGATACAGGATCAGATTAGTAAAAAAAAATTGACCATCAGAAATTCTCGAGCGCGTCAGATTAAGGTAGGGTGAGTTAATTACATCCTAAAAAGTGTATATTCCACTAATCTGACAATTTGAGAGTGACGTAAAAAAAGGGGAGGGCAACAAAGTTGTAAAAAAAAAACGTCATCTCGACATTCTCGAGCGTAGCCATTTTTTTTTTTATTTTGAAGGAAATAATTCAAGAATAATGAAAAATATATAATCTGACGATTTCCGCAAGCCGAAATAACAAAAATTCGTCGATAAAGTTAAATGCGTGCAGCTGCGTTATGCCTACATTTCCTTCTCCGCGTTTCTATTCGTCTCTCACTCTTTCTCTATCTATTGCTCTCTCACTCCGTCCCCACTCTGGTTTCTGTTGCCATGACTCCATCACAGCTGATCATAAAGACTCGTTCGTGGCATACTGTTTACAACGTGTTTCCAACGTTTTGGCTTTTAAAATAATGTAAAATAATGAATTTATTCAGCACTTAGGTATTTATATACACTTGTACTTGTCAGAATCACAATGTTACACAATTATTCTTATTATATTAATTAAACTAGATACTTAATTAACCGGTAGCAAATTGTAGGATATTACAGACAAAGTAGTCCGTCCGTCAGCTGGTCATTAATTTCTCTACTCATAATAAGTTTAAGTTCATATTAATTATTTTAGACTTTAATGGATCAATATAGAAAAAATTGGAAAAAAAACATACAATTAAGTGGCACACACCTGGGGGCACCCTTAAGGGGTTAGGACCACGACCCAGTGGTACCACTGATACTGATGATTTTTTTGCTATTTTAATATTATTTGTGTGAATTAAAGTTTATAAATATTTAATATGAGTGACATTAATTTGAAATGTGTATTTTGTGGTGAAAGTACCTTACAAAAAACAATTAAATTTACGGTAGAAACATTAAAAAAATGTGTAAATATTTTGGAATATCGTCGGAGCAAGCCGGTTATCCGAAAGTCTCGAGGATCATATGATAACCTCGAATTGTCGATGGAATCATCATTAAATGATTTATATCACGCACAGTGCTATAAATTATAATTATGCTATATTTAATATTACTCGCTTATTACTTTTGAACGACTAAACCGATCGGAATCTACTAAACGGCGTTCTAAATATTTCCCTCAAAATTAGATTTCCTGTGAATTTGAACCGATTCGGACCGATAGATTTTGAGAAATGGTGAAAAATCTCAAAAAAAATAAGAAAAACATATTTTTTGAAAGTGTTTTTTTTTGAATAACTTTTAACCGGCTTTATCGATCAATTTCAAAAACGAATCCGCCTTTGAGCTTGAAAAACCACGTCGATCGCCACTAAGCTGGTCAAAAGCGGTTGATTCGTTCGAAAGATATCGTGAACGAAAGAAACCCGAAAAAGTGTTTTTTCGGGATTACTCCGAAATTTGTGGTTTGATCAATTAAATTGCAAAATTACTTATGAGGATGATAAAACTGCGTCGAATGCCGCCAACCGCGCGAAAATTGCTTGATCCATTCAAAAGTTATTGCGGTTTGAAAATTCCAAAAATAGTGTTCTATGAAACTTCTATCAGACTTTCGAGCTGGGAGAGCTCAAATGCATAGAAATATTATTTCTTTGAACTCAGCGAGCTCAAAATATCACATAAATTATATTTTGAGCTCAAAGTACAATTTTAAGCGCCCAGGAATGGAATTAGCGGGAAGTTGCAGGGATGGCCTTTAAGGTGAACCGTTTTTCTAATTTTTTTTTTTGTCAGATCAGGCGAATCCCTCTAGTTAATCGTCAGATTATGAGACAGTACGTTTAGAACATAAAGATGAACCATATATATCTTAATCTGACACGCTTGAGTATTTCAAAATGGCGAATTTTTTTTGCACATTATGAAAATGGCCGCGAGTTTGCGTCCCATCGAAATCGTCAGATTAGTGAATGAGAGCTTTTTTTTGGTGTACTTAACACTCCCTTAGAAAATCTGACGCGCTCGATTAAATTTTTTTTTTTCATTTTCAACCCTTAAATACAACCACCCGCATCATGCAAACGATCAGATTAACATACGTACATTATTAAAAATACGTAGGTCATTGATGCTATCAATATCTGACGCGCTCGAGGATGTCCATGCAACAGTTTTTTTTTACATATTTAAAAATCTATAGCCGCTTCCCCCACCGATGTAAAGGTATATATCATATAACATTTTTTTCTTCTTATCATCTAAGCTTTGCATCCCAATAGGTCTCTACGACGCTCGAGTAAATCCCCATTTAGCCTCGTCGGCTCCCTTACTATTATGTTTTTACTAATTTAAATTAATCTCATGGTGAGAAACCTACCCAGTGGCGCCATTTTAAAATAGTTTTAAGTTATACGTTAGCTTTTAGTTTTGGCAGTTTTTTTCTTAGTTAGTATAAAATTTAGGTTATTTTTATTTGGTAGGTCTAGTTTTACAATTTATTTAATAACTTAGAACACCTTATCATCTTATACATATCTTAGTAATGAATTTTGTATTTACTTTATTGTCTTAAATATAATGCAAAGTTTAACCGTGCCTTAAAAACACATTTTAAAAATGAACTGATCTAATAATTTTGTTTTAACCTTATCTATATCTTCATTTCTACTTTGAATTTCATATGTAGTAGTATTGAGGATGTGTATTCTTACTCTCGTAATTATTAACCATTCCTAATTTAAATCAACATCATCATCAGCCCGTATAACATCCACTGCTAAACATAGGCATCTTTCTAGGTTGGTGACCGCCGAATTATTTATAGCTTTTAGGTACACAGGTTGACGGTGCTACCCTTTACATGGTGTACGACTGTTATAGATGAAGTTATGACTGTCGGGGCCAGCGGGATAACGAGATTTTTTATTCTTACTTTTAAGTTTTTACTTTTATTTTATTTTAAGTATATATTTTTCGAAATCTATTTAACATTTTTTATACTGAACTACTACTTAAAATTAAAACAAATCTAAAACCTCCTTATCCAGAAAATATGGCTATATTTTATTAAAACGTTTCCACGTGTAGCTGAAGCTGCGCGGAAACTACATGCCTGCCCTCATTCATAGTCATGACACTAACAACTGAGTTATCATTGACAGAGCAATCATGTAATTGACTTGTAAATTAAATGATCTACCTACAGTTATATCTGTCACCAAAGCTCAAATGTTGACGAATGACGACGCAAATAAAATGTTTACGTGTTTAACTAAATGATATTTCTCCAATCTTGTGATTGTAGCAATATCATTTAGTATACTAATAATCTTTTATATATTATTGTAGCAAAAACGTTGTACCCCTTTTTGCAAAAATTGCGCGCACGGAGGAGTATGACATTTCGCACACTTATAGTTTTTAAAAAGACGAAAAGCATAATGCTATTTTTTTTTTTAATTATGGTCCAAATTCGACCACGGGACGGCCACTGGTAATGTTAGATATCTATTACAACTAAAATGTCATTAAATTAAAAATTTAAAACACCCTCGACCCAAACGCTTAGCATACAAAAAAGCATCTTTAAAAATATTTTTCGAGTTTTTAAATTTCATTTTCAATAATAATAATATTAATAATAATAATGGAATTCATTGTTAATACACCTCATTCCCTTTCAGTATGGTGTACATTATTTTACAATTTAAGACCTTTCATTTGATATCCATATTGAGGGAGTTGTTAAAAATATTACCCGTTGAAGTAGCAAAAGCCTCAGGGCTTATTACATAACACCGTCTGAAAAATAAAATGTTAAAAAATATATATTCCGCCATTTTGTGGCGGGCGGAGGCCACCTGTGACCAATTTTCATCAAAAATAGCTAAGACACGTCAAACTTACAACACCCCAACGTGTTTGCATCGGGGGTAAAGAAGAGAACGTTTATCAAGAAAATATAGGTAAGTTTAGTAGATTTTGTACTAAGATTTTGCGGGAAGAAAAATAATTTTCGATTCATGCTCGCATTTGTGCTTATTGGATTTTTGTATAACTCTATCAGTTTTAGTTCTATATTCATATTAGTTTTACATACATATATTCGCAGTAGAAGTAAGTAAGTGTACACTAACAATTTTGAGCGAAACTAACATAAGTAGGCATTTTGTGTTTTTAATTTAGATCTCCGCAAAGCAATAACGTAATCACTGCACTTAATACTATCTGTTGTTAATGAAATGTCATATATAGCCCAATAAAGTTATTATTATTATAAATAACTTTTTTTTTTTAATATTAACTCACCTTTTATCTTGTCCTTCCAAAAAAATCTTATTCATACAATAGTATACACCAATATCACAAACATAGAGTCACTTTACAGAAGTTATATACTACACTATATTCCAAAGATAACCACACATGTGCGCACGCGCATCTGGTTGATTATTCAATGTTCATCTGAGCCTTGTTATTACTGCAACAATATACATGGATCCAATACAAAACAAATTTGTATATCTTCTATACAAAGTATTTTGTAAAAATGTTAACAACTAAGTATCTAAGTAGTTTTTAATGTATACTAATACATAAGCTGACGAGTGTGTTTGTTTGCTTGAATGCACTAATCTCAGGAACGAGGTCCAAATTGAAAAATTCTTATAGCGTTAGATAGACTTTTTATTGAAGAAGGCAATAGGCTATATTTAAAAATGTTTGTTGACGCGTAAGAAGGCTAGGTTGTCATAGGTAGTCTTGTTTGTGTATTATGTTTATAATACTTTTTTTGTTGTCCGGTGCGAAGTGCTTTGACGCATTCCAACCGCCGCTGCAACGTATTCGCGCGCTGGCGGTGGGATATGTGGGACTCGCCCTCTCCATAGCGTAGTATGCTAAACTCATACCACGAGGAGAGGACCCTACACCACTAAAATCGTAAAATCGTACGCATAAGCAATCCGGCCCCCCGACGGCAACGGCGACCAGTATGGCACCGCGGGATCTCCTGGGCCATAAGGGTTACATTGATATTTAAGGTAACTTTGATAGTGATGGTATTTGATAAGAGAGGATCTATTTATTATGGTCACGAGTTTCCGATTATTGAGCACATTTCATCACGCTATTGTGGCGTTTTTTAACCCTTCTTTCGGCTCATCACCACTGTCTAAGTTACACTAGATGTCATAGTTGACTGTATGTTTGTTAAGTAACACTGGAGTCGTTCTACGAGTACAACTGACGTAATGTGTTAATAGTGTGCGCGAGAATGCTGGTCCCCAAATACATCATCATCAACCTGTTTAACATCCATCTCTGAACATGGGCCTCCTGTTGAGGGAGTTTATTTCAAAGTCACAGAGCACAGTATTGTGTACACAAAAGGAAGCGCTGTTGTCTGTTTCTTGGAATCCACTTGTTATAGATTATGTTATAACAATTGGGACCAACAGCTTAACGTGCTTTTCAAGGCACGGAGGGTAGTCCAATAAGAAACCAGACCTAAAAGAAATAAATTTAAGATTTTACACAAAGGCTTCTTGTCCAGTGTGGGGATCGAACCCATTACGAAACTTTTGACGCCTGCAGCATCAAAATAGGTAAGCGGTGCTGTTCGTCGACTGGCATCCCAAGTCGAGTAAAAAAAATAAATAAATGAAATAACCAACATATTATTGTGAATAATTTTAATATGCACAGTAAAACAGTACCCATAGTTAATATCTAATAGTTATATTATTAGATAATAATAATATTATTTTAACAAGATCTAATTTATGTCTATAAATAAAATGCAATACCTGCACAATTATATAGTATATCTGTTTATGTATTTCAAGGTTCTGGTTATATTTCTACGTTATCACAGTTTAACTGGTATTATGGTCCCTCTTGTTTGTTGCTGAAGTCTTGCCTCTGAGACTATTACTTATATCTTGGCTTCCATAACTGGAGCATCGCAACTTTCAAACTTGATCTCCGTTTTAAGAACTTATCCTCAGAGAGATATGCACATCCTTCTAACTAGTAGCCATTCAAAAAGTATAATAAAAATCTCTCATAATTTTCATTCTTGTTTTGTTTTAGTTCCTATTTTGTAAGAAAATTACTGGCAGGTTTTCTAATAAACCGTTACTTGGTTAGAAATGCAACTCGTATGGTTGGTAGTTTTTTAACTTAAAGGCAGCGTCGCAAAAATGTGGCATTTACATTGCCAAGGTCGTCATAGAAATAAAAGTTTATGAATATTTGACCTACTTCAGCAGTATCCTTCATAATATTGTTAAACGTATACAATACATCAAACGTATTTATATACCTGCGGAATTATTAAAATTATTAGACTAGGGTCTACCTTTTAGGGTCAAAATTCGTTTTAGTGTGGTCGAAGCCCATTGACGTAATGGTTTAAAAGGACATAGGTATCATTTGATTAATGTCCATCACGGGTCCATGTGTTTTATTAACAAATCTACTATTAATACAAAAATATTAAATTCCAGTAATAATACTCGATCAATGTCATAAATCACATTGTTATCATTAAATATTATAACAATTAAAAAAAAATAGTTTAGATGCAATATACCTAACGTAAAACTTAATCGATACCAAAACGTTGTAATACTGCCTGAACCATAGAAGCAAAATCTTATTTTTTCTAGTATGTCTTTAAGTCTACTCTCTGTTCTTAACCATAGCATCCATTCATTTTCTCTCGAATATTCAAAACAGAATCAATATCAGTTTCTTTCCCAAGAAGTAAGATAGATATTCCTTTAACCATAGACTTAGAATTTTTCATATTTAACTCTTTATGATCTGACTCTGAACCTCAACCAGTGTCCTCCTTCTAGTTTGATGTTGAAAGTATCACGTGACAGCTTAGCAGGAATGCAGGTCCTTTCACAAGGGGACAACTTGAAGTGCTGGAGGATCTGGTATGCCAGCACTTTGATCTCGCAAAGAGCAAACCTTGAACCTGGAGAAAATAACATAAGTATAAAGCAACGCAATTGAAATAATTTTTTTTTTTTTTTTTTTTTTTTTTTTTTTTTTTTTTTTTTTATTTATTATAATTAACAAACATGAATAAAATACAAACTAAAAGTAACTAATTAAAAATAAAACTAACTTATATACAACTATTCTAAATCTATACTACTTGGCAAGGTTCCCAGAATGCTGGCAGCATTACCACGTTGAATGGCAATGCTTACCTGCTGTGCAAAGTAGAAACCAGCACTCGGAGAACGTGCCGCACTTAAGAGGGCCGCTGCGAGGTATTTATAAATTAATTTGGCTCCCGGTCCCCACGGCCCCAATGTTTCGACACCAAAAGGCACAAATACATAACCACTATCAAGGGTACTATATTTGCGCCTCTTGAGATTCTCCGCGGATTCAGCCGCCATGCCAGCCCTACCCTGAGTCCCGGAAAGATGAGACGGCGCGAGGGTGTCGACGCACGTAGCGTCCCACACCAAAGGCCGTCCCATCCTCCAAGGCACCAGAGTCATTCCGTCGGGCCTTTTACCATCGTCGCGCATAAGGCCATTAGGCTCTAAAACGGCTGGCATATTTGCCGAGCTGAAGGCCCGGCGGATTATATCATTAATAGTGGCATGACGGGACAGACGTCCAGCACTTTTGCTACAACACAGGCCGTGGTGACCGAGTTGGGTCACATTGGCGCCACACTCGCAGCGGTGGGGAGCACAGCACGGCGCACCCAGGCGCAACGAAACTGCCACACGAAACGTATTTGCATCCATTAAGGTGCCTGTATTTGGTGACGGAAGCGCATGCAGCCACAAGCCTGACTTCCATTCCGCAACGGCTAAGAGACGGGCACGATCTGCAGAGCTGGAACACGTTTGTAACAAATTATTCCGCGTCAGCTCACAGAGCGGCCCATCCCATTGCCGCTGAACAGATGTATTACATGGCAAGGCAGAGTTGGGGCAAGCCAAAAGCCATTCAGACTCAGCTTCCTTCATATAAGAAATATTATAACTATTTAGACTAGCCGAGAGAATTTTATGTGATAAATTTTGGGTACTATGGACAGAAGACAAAAAAGCGGGGAGAGCAACGTCTGAAATGGCTCTAACGCCCAGACCCCCTAATCGAACTGGAAGTGAAGCCTGTGACCAAGTCCTTTCTTCAAAACGTATGTTCAAAATTGATTCTAAACTGGTTTTGACGATGTTGTCTATATTTTTTAGAATATTAATATGTTTCCACAACTGACAACATCGCAAAGTGTAGGTGAATTTAGGGACAAAAAGGCAAAATTTTAGAATAGTAAAAGCAATGTGAGGGCTAATTTTAGATAGTCGATCAGAGTTATTTAAGAAATTTTGAATTTGGTTGTCAACAAAAGCAGGTATTGATTCGTCAAAGACAGGAGAGCCCAGCAGACACAGTGAAGATTTATCAATAATTTTGATATTTGGGGCCAAACTATTAATTTTGTCTTTAGCCAAATCTTTGGAAGGACAATTGTCTGCAATGTATAGTTCGCATTTGGAAAAATTGAGTTCCAACCCAATTTGGTGGAACTCCTTTATAATTAAGCGAAGGTCATCGCAAACAGTATCTACATTGCCAGCAATTGTCCCATCATCCAAGTACCAAATATTAAGTTTTGATTGAAGGCGATGGATAATAGGATGAATAGCAAGGCTAAAAATAGCTGGCCCGAGAGGGTCTCCTTGCTGACATCCAACCGCGGAGGAAATTTCTTTGCCGAGATAAGTTAATTTTGAATTTGAACTATAACATTGCCAAATAAAATGATAAAAGTCAGGTATTTTATCTCTTACTTGAGTCAAAAGGGCTCCCCTGTCCACCGAATTGAAAGCGTTTTTTACATCCACCTTCAACAGCACCTCTCCAGAATTTTGGCTGAGATATGTCCGTACGGAATGGACGGTAGCCTCACAGCCACCCCGAGATCCAAAACCTAGTTGAAGGGGCTGAAAAAGATTGGCAAGTTGTGGTGAAATTTTTTTGCAACAAATTTTGGCCGCAAGACGGCGGTATGTCATACCAATGGCAATTGGTCTTATGCCACCGTCTTTTTTTTTTAAAGCGCAAAGATTAGCTCCATACAGAAGCCCCGTGATATCGGTATTGACTTGCCCTGACAACATGAGAGCTACCAAAGCCGTCAAGTCTCTCAAAAGCGCCTCACCAGTTTCCCCATTTCTAGCAGATAATAAATCTTTAAGATGTTGGGGAGTGAGAGCATCTAGGCCACCGGCGGATCCGCTTTGGAAAGACTCAACGGCCACGGTGACTTCTCGGGTAGACAATTCGACCTCCACGGAGCTTCCAGGTGCTTGGGGAAGTTTTAGATCTGCAGCTGGAGGTGGATGCTTACTTTCCAGTGACAAAAACGTCTCGTGATTTGCAGGTGCTATTGTGTCACTGGAGAACAAAATTCGTGCAGCACCCTTTATGTCTCCATCAGCTACTTTGCTTTCCACACGGTTATATGTAGAAAACTCGGTAGCAGATTTTGGAATTTTAGTATGATTACAATTTGGTAAAGGATCCGAATTAATAGACGAAAAAGAATTTAGTGCGTCAATAGTGCTAAATTTTATGCAATTTTCTTTAATTCTAGTGGTCAAGGATTTTTTATTACCTTTCTCAACATTGACATGGAGAACAGTGTATGGGAATAAGAGTAAATGCTCCCAGGCGCGCTTTGAGTTACTTTCAATTACACCTTTAATAGACAGTGATAAGGCAGAGGCAACCGAAAGGCGGGCACCCCGCGGAACCCGTTTTAAAACTGGTTTGGATTTTTTGAATTCCAATTTAATTTAATACCCAATTTAATTATTGAAATAATTAAATTGGGTATATTGGGGTCTTCGGCATCCTGCATATTGGGCATAATTTTTGCGATTACAGCAATAAGACACATTTTTTAGCGGAATTAATACTAGATGTTTTTCATTTTAATTTAGACTGTTGACTGGTGACTTTTGTATCTTCTTAAAAATTTCACACATCAAAAACCCGATATTTTTTATAACATGTAAGAATATAAAATAATAGTACATAAGCACGAAGGTACGGCTTACTTTAATAGAAATTTCTTCCAGCTGACCCGCGATAAGAAACAGTAAATGAAAGAAGATTAAATCGTGTGTATTTTCATATCATCAAACCCTTTTTAATTGTTGGAGCATTTTTGCCAATCATCAGACGTTGCTTAGAAAACTGTAGAACGCAATGAACTCAAAATGTATTCGAATGCGATCATGAAAAATTTCCATTACCATTTAGGTGGTATAATTATAACGTAGGTTAAAAATCCGATAGCAAAAGATTTATAAGACTTCCTCTCCCAAGAAAATGAAAAGGGTTTGCATGGTAAAATCGAAATCTGAAGTGGCGGATTACAACTAGTCGTCTAATTGTTCTAGTAAATCCTATGAACATGTTTTATGTTATAAAGTTAAACAATCTACGTTATTACTTGTTGAAATACCTATTAATACAGAACCGGCCAAGTTAATTGAACACGCCTGGAGTCTGGATCTGTGTTTGGGTAGATTCGGGGCAAATTGGCTGTGACAGTCGGACAGACGAACGCTCGAGTGATTCTATAAGGGGTTTATTTTTTAATTTTTGTGGGGAAAAATAAAAAACTTACCAATACAATTGCGAGGTCCAAGTCCGAAGGGCATGTACGCAAAAGCATTAATATTATGTTTGTTTTCATCAGAAAAACGTTCAGGATCGAACTTTTCAGGGTTAGGGAAGTATTTAGGGTCCCGATGAAAAGCAAATGCTCGGATTGAAATACCTGTGCCTTTACGAATCTGGAAAAATAAAAATGCATGCATTAACATGTTATTTTAGTAGTTTATTAAAAAGTTTACATCATCAGCCCGTTTACGTCTACTGCTGAACATGGGCCTCCTCTTAACAGACCTTGGCATGCCAGGATCGTTGAAGGATATTGCCATAATCACCACGCTTGGCAGGCGGGTTGGTTATCGCAGTAAGATGGTTAGTAACCTTGAGCTGATAGCTGCCCATCCTTCGGCTATATGTTCCTTAGTCGCCTCTTACGTCACTCATGGGGTGGTCTATGGGGTGGTAGACCACCCCACAGGTGAAGTTCTAAGCCGGTAACCACACAGCATAAGAAACTTAGTTTAGTTTATTTTATAAGTCAAGTAAAGTGTACCTATTTTTAATTCACATAATTTAATAATTGTAGCTGATTTTGAATATAATAGTAAATAAATAAAACGACCCAACAAAGTATTAAAAAAAATTACAATAACTGTATAGTCATGAATACTTTTGAACTTTCTGATTGTCTAATTCAGTCCTTGTTAGTATTTCACCTTGATGCCAAATTTCAGATCATTAAAGACAATTGATACCAGGAAGAAACATATTAACAAATTAGTCAACATTGTAACAGTATTAAAAAAAGAAAAAAACAGTAGACTATTTTCTTGTGACATATATACAATGGGTAGAAACGCAACATTACTTACGATAACATCTTTTTCCGCTTTGTCATTAGGTTTTCCTAAATTGTAATCTTTGACACATAATCTATCAAGTGCAACACCTGGAGGCCATAGCCGCAGAACCTCTGCAAATAAAATGTCGACTGTATCAAAACTAGATTTAATTACATTAACAGCTGTTAATAATGAAATTTATTCAGCACTTTGGGATTTACATACACTTGTACTTGACAGAATCAAATGTGTTATGCTAAATTTAACATAAGGATAAAGGAAAGGAAAGGACCGGTTCATACTAAAACATATGGTTGTAGCATTTATCAGAAGCTGGTATCCAATTCATGGTGCAAAAACTAATTTAGTTGATATTTTTTTAATACATAACCACGGGAACATGCAATTTGCTATGCTGTTAATAATACGAGTACAATAATAAATTTGTCAATCCCAATAGACACTTTTACACTTCGTCCAGATAATAACAAAGTTACTTATGTTTAGCAGATTTACCAGGACAGAAGCAATGTTGATGGCTGTACTTGTATAAAATAATATGATTGCCATCAGCGCCTTCTTTCCGCAAAAGCAATTAAATGCTGAATTAAACATTTAATTTCATCAAAAGAATTTGAAGTCCCACCTGAAACCACCATATCTAGGTATTTCATACGCTGTATAGAATTAAAATCAAATTTCCCTCCATTCTTTTCATCTTGCTCTTTGATTTCTTCCGCTAACTTTTCCTGAACATCTGGGTTCATTGCAAGTTCATGAAGCATAAATGACATGCCAGAAGATACTGTTTCAAATCCAGCAATGAAGAATAATACCGCTTGAGCAATTAGGTCATTGTCAGACCACGCTGAAAAATAATAATATGATGGTCAACATTGATCAAACTTAGAATTTAAATGAAGACATTTCTGATTGCCAGATCCAATTAGCAATGTTGTATTTTATCTTCTTATCTAGGCAAGTTAAGATTATTTTCAGATTGTTCCAACAAGATTGACTGAATGGTCGAATAACCGAGACCTTACTTAGTTACAAATCCTATTAAATTAGTTTTCTATACTTCAATGATCAACTCAAAATAGACTGTTAAACTGTAGCTTATGTAAATAAATATTTGATGATAAATATTATGCACGCAGAATAAACATAATACTACCTGCGTCACGAAACATAGTTTTGTAAACATGTATTTAGGTTCTGTGGTCAGTAATTTAACACTAATACATGGTACCTTTTTTATCTGGTATCTTTTTCAATCTACGTCCGGTTTACGGTAAGGTCAAACTACTTATTCAAGTTAATAATCTAATGAGATTTTAATTTTGTTTCATATTTAACGTAGCTAACCTACCTATTATATTAAATTTAACCAGCATTTTTGAAACGGGTCCAACGATGATTTCAATGAAATTACCTACAATATATCTTAACTAGCCCAACTCTGATTTCGCACGGCTCAGTATCTGTATCTGCCTGTTAACGTCCATTGCGGAACAAGAGCCTCCTCCTAACAGACCATGGGAAACCAGAGTCGTTAAGAGATATTGCCATAATCCCACGCTTGGCAGGTAGATTCATGATCGCAGAAAGATAGTGAGTTGAGCCTTGAGCTGATAGATACTACTGCCCATCCATCGGCTGTAGGTCTCTTATCTTTTTTTTTCTATATATAGGCTTACGTTTGACCATAATCTCGCTTGATAAGGCCAAGATAAGGCCTAAGATGATACACGCTTGCTTAAGGCTCTCATGTGAAGACTTTGGGTGGTCTAATCTAAGGCGGTCATCACACAGTTAGTTAAGTATACCTTTAATGCTATATCTCAACGCTATATCTCAACACTTCGCATTTTTCCTCACTTTATCTTTTAGTAAAAACCGCATGAATAACATTTTTAAGCTTATTTCACAATACGAAGTGATCCTCGTATTATCAATAGATGCATTAATGAACTGATTTCTTGCTAATTTTACTATATATAATAGTATACTACTAGGTTGTGTAAAGTAAAGTATTCTTACTTCTATTAACTTCCTTAGTTCCAACGGAAGACTCATCAACTGTAGCAAAACCCGCTGCAAGATCATCAGTTTTGACCTCTTCATGTGTCAAGTGTCCTGTAAATGGATAAAAAAGTTAAGTTATCAAAACAATTAGGGAAATAATTGACAGTGTTTAATGTTTACCCCTTAAAATATATGAGGGGTAAAAGCAAGGAGTGGTTAAAAGTAACTGAGCTTTAACAAATGAGTACCTACGAAGTGTGGGACTCATAAAATTTCGTGGTAAGTCCACATTTTTAATTAAATTTAGATGACACTTCTAACTATATAACGTACACTGTGGCGTCCTCCCATAAAGGTATTTGCCATATTCACCACTCTTGGCATGTTGGTGACCGCAGTAAGTATTATGTTGTTACACACAAGGAAACGCTGCTGCCCGTGCCCTAGCATATAGCTGATGATGTTATAGAAATCGGTATCAATATACGTAATGTTGACCGTCAGTAGTTAGTCAAGTTGTGAAAGGTCTATTAAAAAAAATAAGCACTTCCCCTAGCGCTGTTATTTTTACTACATGAAGAAGCCATTCTGTAACGGTAGGACGAGGTAAGTATGACATTAGTAACAAAATGTTTACTTGTAATTACATTTCTTTTGTACCTTTTCTAGCTTCCATGAGCAAATGAATCATATCTGGTCTGATGATATTATGTTCTTCCCGATCCTTCATGGTACCAAGCACCAAACTCCTGAAGAAACTTTTGGAATGTGTTGTCATAAAATCCCATTTCATAATCTACAACAGTAATATTAATTAGTAAATTATTAACACTAGTAAATGAACATTTATTGCCTCTTACTAATATTTTAATATAAATAAAATGTGGCCAATAATAAAAAAAAAATAATGTCAATCTTTTGCATCCGGAAAGTAATTTTGTAAGTTACCAAAATTTTACCTTTACAAGTGAGGGGAAGTTCATTGACATGAAGAACATGAGCATCTGTCGGAAGTTGAAGGTAGATGTGGTTTTGCCGACGGTGTAGAACTCATTATTGACATTAGTATGGGAGTTAACTTTCAGGCCGAAGGCACAGGAGGCAATCACGTCATTGGCGTAGCGAGTGGTTAAATCCTTACAATCCACATCAAGGTAATCCCCTGTTGAAAAATATAAACAGGCTATACGAACAAACGAAACAAATCGTCGCTGATACTGCAATATCGCGAAAGTAACAGTTGCTAATAAGGTGCAACTTCATCTAGCAAGAAATATTTTCTTTTTATATGTTGTCAACGAGAAACAATAAATTTTCTGTATCTGTTTTTTACTTTTAACATTATGAGCCCAATGGCTCATAAATTTAAAATTAGCGCGTAAGTGACAATTCACTTACGCGCTATTCCAGTATATCCGGTGAAATGTCAGTTTATGATTTAACGATTAAATATATTTGTTTGCTTTTTTAATTAGTTTGATATCGTTAACCACTGACTTCAGAAACGATAGCTTTCAAAATTGTTATAAAATTTCAGGAATATATATTTTAATTAAACTAAGATTTCTTACCATTGCTATCTTTAATTTTCTGTTTCAAAGACGAAACCATCTGGTTACCGACTTCTACCATGAACGGCACCATGAGACGAATCTTGGAGCTGGTAAATGCTGGGCTCAGAGTAGAGCGCATGTCTTTCCATTCTTGACCTGTACAACAATATCGAATTAAAATTATTACAAAGACAGATTCGAATACAAATAAAAATTAACGATAAAAATGTCTAAATATTACCTTTCATGGAAAATAAGTTTCTAGAGAAGAAAGATTCTTCACTGGTAAATAAAGTTCGGTGGTCAATAAAATAATCGAAATCTTTGACCGCGATCTTCTTTAATAACTCAAGGTCCCGAATCAATATCATATTATTTAAAAATTCATATCGGCCAACGAACCTGAAAAATACAGCAACATTTTAAAAAAATCTCAACAATAACTGTGTCAGAACAGAACAGAACTCCATCCATTTATTTTTTCCTAGCCCATATTGTCCCACAGCTGGACAAATCCTTCCATTTATCCTGTTCGCTGCGCCACCTCGAACCAGTCCCTTAGATGCGCGTCAAGGTTAACTCGCCTCCTCTTTCTGTGCCGTCCTCGATGACCCCGTCCATTGTTTGGCACCCATTGCGTGAAGATCTTGCCCAAAGGTCACTTTACATGCGACCCGCCCAATCCCATTTCGATCCTAGCAGCCTTTTTGCCTACGACCACTATGCCCGTTTTCGAAAGCAGTGTGGTAGTAAAATGTAGTTATTTCGACTTACCTCTCTTCGGGGAAAGCATTGTACAACTCATTAATGTGATCAGTGAAGTGGCCGTTACGCAGCAGGATCTTGCCCATGTTGCCAACGAACGGAATAGGCTTCAAGTGTTTGATCCCTTGCTTGGCAAAGCCGGAGTAAACCTGGCGCAGGTACAGCCATACTGCGGCGATCAGTATCGCCACCCATATAATTAAGATAATCATGATCTGTAAGGATATAAGATTTTAGTTTAATATAACAGCCCAAATAATTTTGAACAAACAACTTACATGCAAACAATTTTAGCCCCAAGTAAAAGTTAAATAAATACTTTTTGTATTTTTCATAAAAACACTTGGCCTATACTAGATGTAATTAGCTTAAGAGACTTCGCTCAACATTTTAACTTATAATTTTATTGATAAAATAATTCGATTGCGGCGTTCTATAATATTGTACATCTATTGACCTCATAATAGCTTCCTGTCTTCTCTTTTTAATCTACTTTTATATGAAAGTTATGCACAATTTTACTGCACGAGTCTTTATAGTAGCTTCCTTTGTTTGCTTATTAAACTCCAGTGTTATCAATAGATACCTTTATAGTAGATCTTTATCTGAATGTGATTTGTGTAAATAACTATTAAACGTTAAATTCTCAATTTAGAATTTGTTTATAGTTTTATATGAAATACTTGTATATCTACTTAATTTATCAGCATCATCAAGTGTTATTACTAAAATCTTGAATAAATGTTATCTATAGATATTATCATATCTAACGATTGTGTTACAAGTAGCTAAGTATAGTGTAGGTTTTATAATATATGTATATTCCATGTACACAATCTCACGCGCAGTGTAACGTGCAGATACATTACAAGTCAATGGGTACCTGAGTGTAGTGCTTCAATTACTTCCTAGTCCAGCTCTGCGTCTACATTTATTATATTAGAATACATCCTACGTTTCGCTTCGTGATTTATATGATAATCTTTGTGTTCTGGGTATAGAACATCATATAACCAGATCACTTTTAGAATCGTTCATGCTGTCTTTCATATCAGATTCGATTGTTTATTATATTAGATAAGTTAGAATTTAGATATTTGGTACACGTTTGTATCAATATAAGATTCCATTAATTATTTTTGTTTTGTTAAAAAAATACCATACGGGACCATACAATCTCATAATTCACGGACACAAAACACACTTAGACTCAGAACAATTGTCCATAGTTCGCCTAACTAATTGTCCCGGATGGGAATCGAAGCCAAAACATCAGATCTCAGAAGCAACTAACCACTGAGTCAATAAATTAATCTAATGGATAAACAAGTTATGGTAGATTAAATACATACCTACTATCTATATACGCAGTAAGCTTATTCTGCTCTAACCATTAGTGAATAATGTTAATTTTGCATGTTTGAAGCTTGAGTGATATTTTCATCCGAGGTTTAAAACGTGGATGAAAATACGATTCAAATCAAATCAAATTCAAATTATAAATCTAACTTGTTTGCTTATTAATAACAAAATGTATCCATTCAACAACATACCAATGTTCTTTATTAATTCCACAAACCGCCAATTTACAATAATCAACAGAGTTTAGGTAATTAACTTCAATTGGGCAGATTTATAAGATACGTATTTGCGACTGGTCATCGTAGATTGGTGGCATCATTAGCCTGTATAACGTCCAATGCTGGATGTAGTTCTGCTCGTGAGGGAGGGTTTTGCTATAGTTACCACGCTTGACAAGCAAGTTGGTGACCGCAGTATTATGTTGTAACAAACATTGCTGCAATTTCCCTGGTATACGCTTGTTATTGAAGATGTTATAACAATCGGGACCAACGGCACGTGCTTTTCGACGCACGAAGGGTAGTCTCTCGACCAGACCGAAATGAAATCTTACGATTTACACAAAGATTTCATGTCTAAAGTGGGACTTGGACATCAGGAGCACTGAAGTAACATTTTCTTTATCTTTTTAATTGGGTTGATTTAAATATCTATTACATTTACAGAAAATTTGAAAAAATTTACTTAGATTTAGTCAGTCACTTTCATTGAATAAATTAGGTAATAACAAGCAGGTTTATGTGACTCTAATATATTTATCTCATCGAAGGACGTTAGTTCAAAGACTTTAAATAACATATAATCTGTTTCAAAATACTGATGAGTCATTACCACTACATAGTATAAAACAAAGTCGCTTTCTCTGTCCCTATATCCCTATGTATCCTTAAATCTTTAAAACTACGCAACGGCTTTGGATGCCGTATTTAGGGTTCCGTAGCCAAATGGCAAAAAACGGAACCCTTATAGATTCGTCATGTCTGTCTGTCTGTCTGTCTGTCTGTCCGTCCGTATGTCACAGCCACTTTTTTCCGAAACTATAAGAACTATAATGTTGAAACTTGGCAAGTAGATGTATGTTGTGACCCGCATTAAGATTTTCACACAAAAATAGAAACAAAATGGGGTTCCCCATACGTAGAACTGAAACTCAAAAATTTTTTTTTCATCAAACCCATACCTGTGGGGTATCTATGGATAGGTCTTCAAAATGATATTAAGGTTTCTAAAGTAATTTTTTCTTAACTGAATAGTTTGCGCGAGAGACACTTCCAAAGTGGTAAAATGTGTGTCCCCCCCTGTAACTTCAAAAATAAGAGAATAAAACTAAAAAACATATATGATGTACATAACCATGCAAACTTCCACCGAAAATTAGTTTGAACGAGATCAAGTAAGTAGTTTTTTTTGAATACGTCATAAACCGTAAACCACAATTTACCTTTCATTCAATCAACTATTATTAACAACGATCAAAGTTGCAACTAGTACGGAACCCTTCGTGCGAGAGTCCGACTCGCACTTGGCTGCTTTTTTTTATAGATAGAGGGATTCAAGAGGAAGGTTTATATATATAATACATCAGCATTGTACCCGTGCGGAGCCGGGGCGGGTCGCTAGTTTCTTCAGTTATTGCCCGCACCTTAAAATTATATAGTACCTACAACCTTCCCGCGTTCGGTTTCACTCGCGGAACTACCGTTACCGTGGGAACTTTATAATTGAATATAGCCTGGATAACGTAGTTTTCTAATGGTGAGAGAATTGATTTAGAAGAGCGAATTCAATGTGAACATATAAGCCGCGCCAATAAAGAAACGAATCTAAAATGGCGTCCATGAATGTCACTGACAGATGGTAGGATCAGCAAATAAAAGGAAAGATAGAAAGAAAGTTTTTTATTGTATAGTTAGGTAAAATACAATTGTTAGTTTTATGTGTTGAAATGTGTACGTATACAAAAAACGGCATAATCTTTCATAAAAATTCGAACTGTTTATTTGCTTACTTTTCTTTTACATTTTTAACCTTAACCACTCGCAATAAGTCGTGATTTTCCGTTGGTTTTCTTTACGGATATTTTTTTTGCATGCAGTACGCGCCGTGTGTGAATAAGACATCAACAGTTTAGAGTGAGAGTGCATGATCGCCGCTGCCATTTTAGATTCGTTTCTTTATTGGCGCAGGTTATAGAATCAAATCTTTCGTATTTTTAATATTAGTATAGATTTAATATAGAAAAAGGTATTGCGAACTTATCACCTCTAATATTTACACATATCTTGTTATGCCTTACGATATGTATTAGATAATTTATTTTTATTATTATTGTGATTTGAATATTTCCTCGTATCTTATCTATAAGTATTAGTGAACATTATATGAAAAATATATTATCGGTAATTATGCTTTGTATTAGAATAACAAAGTTACTACTAACTATAGCCCATCACTTCATCCGCGTAAATTTTGCTTTCTCCATAAAAAAATTTGGCTTACCATCTACTACTAACTTACCATCAGATATAGTAAAAATGATCACCAAAGTTAAACCCGCATTTTAATGTAAAATTGTAACCAAAGTTTTAACATTTCGCTATCGTATTAAAGCAAAATGACTCCAAATAAATCATTGTTAACCCAAAAGTAGTAAATGATCACCAAAAGTACCTAAATGTTTTACTAATTTACTTTTCGGTTCTGGCGTTGTATGGCCGCAGCTCTAACCTAACCTAACCGATTGTCATTTTTCATTGATTTTATTAAGGTAGAAATAGCGCAATAATTTGCTCGCTAAGATTTGGTGATCATTAACTACATTTGGTGTTCGAATACAATTTGAAGTGCAGTCGTGACTAAAATAGCTAGTACTATTATAATTTTAGACTTTATTTTTCTGGTGTCAAGTAAGTATATATTTTTGGTGGTCATTATATTTTATCCCAAAAAATTTGACCTCCGTCTCATCAATTTAGAATGTGATTTTTGAAAAGTCCTGTATTATCCGCCTACGTTACAATGACTATATACGTGCCAAATTTCAGCGCAATCATGTCAATATAAATAACATTGGGATTTAAAACTACACATTTTACTTATTTATCCTTAGACTATTACTTTTTTTTAATAAATAGTAAATGAAATCGGACTACGCGTTAAGGAGCTATGTAAACATTTTCACTGCCATCCTCTCTCCCAACGGAACTATGCACTAATCCGAGATAAAATGTTTGTAAGATCATACTTAGTTAATCATAGTATTGATTATAATCATGGCAATTTTCAAGAATCAGCCCGTCAGAAAAACAAAAAAAATTAATTGCATTTGTCTCTGTCCAAGATTGCCGTCCTTTAAAAATATTGTTGCGTTTCGATAGTCATCATTTCAGCCGTAAGACGTCCACTGCTAGACATAGGCCTTCCTCATTTCCAGTTACTACGGTTGGAAGATTATACCAGGTCATCCGTCATATCATCATAGTAATACTAATGGAAAATGATCCCGCTAATTATTAAAAAAGACAAAAAAACACCACGATGTATACCCATGTCATACAAACATAATAATATGTTAATCATGTATAATTATTATATATGATTAACATATTATTATGTTTGTTTGCATTGTGATTAATCACAGCGGGCGCCTACTCGTTATCCTTGAACTTGATAACGTCAACTCAAAGCAGGTTTTAGTTGTTATTCATCACTATCAATTTAGTGTAAAGACGTAGTACGAATTGTCTGGGAGTTTTGCGTCTGTATGACCTCATGGGGTCTAAAAGTGCCAATTTTTTTCGGACCGACTATTTCGACCATAGCGTAAGATAACATTATTAACAAAATTAACAATAAACAACAACTAGTTGATATCTATATAAAATAACTAGCTTCCCGTGCGCGGTTTTACCCTCGTAACTCCCGTTCCCGTGGGAAATTCATAATAAAATATAGCCTATGTTCTTTCTCAGGCTCTAGACTATATCTGTACCAAATTTCATTTAAATCGCTTCAGTAGTTAAGGCGTGATTGCGTAACAGACAGACAGACAGACAGAGTTACCTTCACATTTATAATAAGGATTAGTAAGGATGGCTGGTCACAAAGCAAAAAATATCGTGGCTGAACATACACACTATACACAATACATATATTCAAAAAAAACTTCGGATAAAAACCTAAGTTTCTTATACAACAACTGTTTTTTATTTGATTTTGGTATTCGAACGTAAATACAAAAGCTCAAATCAACTTTTTATTATCCTTACAATTACGGAGATACAATTTGGAGATGATATACAGGGTGTCCAAGAACCTGGCGTCCAACTGGATTCCCACGATGCCCCAAGTTCTAACAGTACTCAGAAAAATATTTTAAAAAATCCACCCCATGTACTTACAGAATTATACTGATTTAAAAAAAAAAGGGGAAATGAGCACCCTGTGACATACTTTTGAATGCTGTGACTGCTAATGCTGATAATTTCGATATTTCTTGGAGGTTTTGTAATCTAGGGTATTGCTGTGTCTAAATAGAATGTAAAAATAAAGTACTTATTGTACCATTTTAAAATAAAATATTATTTTAACTAAAGGTGATATGGAAAACTATTGAATTTCGCAACTTTGACCGACTGTAGTGTAAAAAAAATGTACCAAAATAGTATGGCAAGTGACGTCAAATTTTGACGCGTTTATTCCTCTTTTTAAAAAGGTATAATACTTACACATTAATTTGAAAAAAAAAATTTTGATAATATTTTTACTCAACAACCCAATTTTTACGAAGTGCCTACCTACTAACGGTAACTGTCGGACCCTTTCTTATCTTAGAAACTGTTATGTTACTACTATTATTTACTTCGGTTCCAAGAGTGAGCAAGAAGGAAATACACACAGGTAGATGGGTTCCCAGTAGAATAAAAGCAAAGAATGTTAGTTTAAAGATATTTTATTACAATAAATGTTCAAAATGTTGACCACCCGCGGCAATACAAGCTCTCACTCTCCTTAAAAAGGACCGCTTTATGTTTCGCGAGTAACTTTTTTGACGTATCACCTGCACTGCTTGTGTTATCTTCTCACGAAGGTCAGCGATGTCATTAATGGGCTTCGCATAAACGAGCTCCTTCATAGTTCCCCAGAAAAAAAAATCCAGCGGATTTAAGTCAGGTGAGCGGGCTGGCCACGGGATTGTTCCTGATCGCCCAATCCACCTGTTCGGGTATTGCTCGTCCAAAAACTCTCTAACGGATACGCGAAAATGTGCTGGACAGCCGTCGTGTTGGAACCACATATCTGGTGGGGTCTCTTCTAGTAAGTTTGGCAAATCATTTTGAAGAAAATTTAAATATGATTCGCCAGTCAAATTCTCGGGCATCTCAAATGGACCAATAATATTCCCACAGAGAATACCGGTCCACATGTTCACTTTGAACCGGTACTGGGATCTATCTTCTCGCATCAAGTGCGGATTTTCCACATGCCACTCGTGCAAGTTGTGTAGGTTCATGTAGCCATCCTTCTTAAATGTTGATTCATCTGACCACAAAATTTTGTCGATAAAGTTTTCGTCTTCTCGATGTTTTTGCAGGATTGTTTCACAAAACGCGACTCGGCTCGGATAGTCTCGAGGTAAAAGACTTTGCACTCGCTGTACGTGGTACGGATGATATTCTTCTTTTTGGAGAATACTGTGTGCTGTGCTCTTCGGTATCCCCGTATCAGCTTCTATTCCTCGCACAGAGATGCTTGGATTTGCCGACACCGCCTCTAAAACTTCATCGCGTATGAAGTCATTTACGGGTCGTCCTTCACCAGCTACTTGATTGGGGAACCGCCCGTCACATAGTGATCTGTGCACATTAATGAAAACTCGATGGTCGGGATATCGCGTAGCCCTCGGATACCTTTCTCTGTAAAGTCTCGCTGCAGCTCGTCCATTACCTCTACATTCTCCATAAATGTAGTGCATATTTGCGTATTCTTGCGGAGTGTAGGTCGCCATGGTAGCACACACAAAACACAAACTGTCCAAACACAGGCAAAGGTCGTCGTAAAGAGTTCGTTTCAAAGTCCAGAGCACAAAGAGTAATCGAGTCCAATAAACAAAGCTTTAAATCGTAGTACGTGATCAATGGTAACAATAAGAGAGAGGTGCGTAGTAACGGCAGGAGGCAGTGACGCGTACTGACCGTACTGTTATTCTAAATAGCACGATCCCAGATAGCGTCACTATCTATCTCACTCGCACCTCTAACCTTTTTCTCCCTCACTCTTACCTGAATAATGGGGTACCATAAAGAAGAACCAGCAAATCGCAAAGATAGTTTCTGTCTTGCTCCCTCCTGTTGTAATAACGAATCACTATGGTGAGATGCATGCACATACCGTCCCTTACGGTCTAACCTGTTTTTTGAGAGGCCTGTTGTTATTTTTATGAGCATACAATAGTAATTCTTTAGAGGTTAGATTCAATTCGTCGTAAATTTTTCTTTCTAAGAATTCTGTAAGACATCGTAAAAATTGGGTTGTTGAGTAAAAATATTATCAAATTTTTTTTTTTTCAAATTAATGTGTAAGTATTATACCTTTTTAAAAAGAGGAATAAACGCGTCAAAATTTGACGTCACTTGCCATACTATTTTGGTACATTTTTTTTACACTACAGTCGGTCAAAGTTGCGAAATTCAATAGTTTTCCATATCACCTTTAGTTAAAATAATATTTTATTTTAAAATGGTACAATAAGTACTTTATTTTTACATTCTATTTAGACACAGCAATACCCTAGATTACAAAACCTCCAAGAAATATCGAAATTATCAGCATTAGCAGTCACAGCATTCAAAAGTATGTCACAGGGTGCTCATTTCCCCTTTTTTTTTTAAATCAGTATAATTCTGTAAGTACATGGGGTGGATTTTTTAAAATATTTTTCTGTGTACTGTTAGAACTTGGGGCATCGTGGGAATCCAGTTGGACGCCAGGTTCTTGGACACCCTGTATAATTGCTTTACGCCTTGTTATTATTGCTAAAAAATGCATTATCAGTCAGTCACCGTTGACTTGGTGCATTTGCTTTAGCGGCCGAATTAAAACTTGTTTCATTCTTAACATACGTAAAAGAAATACAAATAAGTATGGAGTCATTAATAAATCAAGTTTTTTTGAGGAAAATACGACAGAGCAATAAACTGGGATTCACCTGCGTCGAATATTTCTTTTAGTCGTTGTAGTAAATATCGTGTAGGTATATACCTACGTTTAAACGGTTTAAAAATGACTTAAATGTAAAATAAATTATTTGTAGTAGTTTCAAAGTATATTTTAATGCTTTTATCATTGAAAAAAATTAAACATCTAATGATGTTTGTATACGGTGCTCGTAATGGATAAGCACAACTGAAAATGCGTTTAATAAAACTACCTTAGAAAAGAAACGTATTCCAGGTGGTTGTCAAAAATTTTAAACTTTTTTTACCTAAATTAAATCAAGCACACCACATAAAAATACAAATAAGTTTCCTATCTTTTCAGCTTTTTAGATTGCCAATTAATTAAAAAGATTTTTAGTCGTTGCTGATAATTGCCACCAATAATACTATCGCAACTAAGTATACATAAAACGTAACTTTATTAAAATACTAGCTGCCCCGTTCCCGTGGAAACCTTGACTTAAAATATAGCCTAATATTTTGCAAAATCGGCTCAGTAGATCGTGATATTACCCTCTACAACCTCACAAACTCTTTTACTCTTTATAATATTAGTATAGATACATAAAAAAATATTTAACTCACCAAAAACTAGTATGTAACACCTCACGCGCACAAATACACAACATATATCAAACACGACAAACTTGTTTACAACAAATGTAAATAATATGTATGTATTATATAAAAAGGCGCGCCTCGCTCGATGGCGCGTGCTGCCTCACGTTAAGAATGACTGCTATTGACACTTATGTGGTCACAAATGGTAAGGCAGCTTTATCTGCGCGGTAGACACATTATACGCACTAGGCCCCAATTTTAATTAAAAAACGCGTCTAATGAATCGCAATATAAAATTAAATTGGTAAATACTCCTTACAGTGATAGGTACACTTACGTTAATAACTGTTTCGAATTTGTTGGTTTGGACCTATATCTAAATAAATATTTGTCACATTTTTTTATATATCCTGGATTAATTATAGTTTGTAGCTCGGAAATCTTTAGTTTAGTTTAGTATCTTGTAAAAAAAATAAAAAACTTTAGGGCTGGTAATTAGGTTAAAAATCAATTTAATTTGATCATTATAATAATAATAATTCAGTCCTTACCTTATAAAAAATAAAAAGTATAAGATTATTACATAGTAATTTATTTTTAAAGTACCTAATGGGGATTAATATGAACTTTTTATTACACAAATCCCCATTATATAAAAAAAATCCGTCAACGGGGGAAAGTGAACAAAAAGTTCACTAATCCCCATCGATGGGGATTGTCAATGGGGAAAAGTGAAATAAGCCGTTTTATGAAAGTAACTATAATGTTTTTACCAATGTTACCAATGTTGCCGCAAATTTTGTAGTAGCAGGTGAAGTATAAAATTAATATAAAATAAAAGAATGTATATTTTTTTTTTAAGATTTGCTATTAGGGTAGTTAATTAGCTTAAGTGTCCTCATACACCACCCCCCTTGCCCTCCTGACCCTTTATTTTGCAACAGAACCTTCCGATGTTAAATGAACTCAGGATTTCGGAATACCCAACGTCCGAGATGTCTTCGAACAGTAAAGTGCCCTACTTTACTGTTCGATGACCTCTCGAAAAGTTGCGCAAAACGCCCCTACAACACTAAACGTCATATTTCATTCCCTTCCGCGGATTATCCGACACTTAACTTAAAATTAGCAGAATTGAGCTCGCGGTTTATCGGTTTTGAGTATTGAGCCGATTGAAAATGTTGTGAAATTGCAATAATATTGTGCAATATTTTAGATAATTTTTCTTATTGTTTTTTTGAATTAGATATTTATTTCTAACTCAATATATACTTCCATTTATTACGCATATTAAGTTGTACATAAATAATAGAAAGGTATTTTATTTTTAATGTAATAGTAACTAATAAGAAGTTTCGCAAACCTTGCGCAAGTATTTCATCTTATCGACAACACATTGCAATTTGCGATTGTAGTTAGCCACGAGGCTTTTGCTTATTCCCCGGGCGAGCAGTGCTCTAGCCTTAATAAATTGTTTAATCACTACAAACTAAGCATCCTGCGCAAGAAGGCACCACTACGAGACTTGGACGTCGACGAGCTCGATTATGACTTTTTATGAGATTTTTGTGCAACTGTTGCTCTACTATGCCCCTCGGACTTCAGGTGAACGGAGGCATTGGAAGGTTCGTTGGGAGGGCGAGTTCACGGGCGACTCTAGATCAATGTATATCAATGTGTGGGTAGCGACATGGGGGAGTAGCGAAGCCAGACTCGGAAGGCGTATTTAGCTCGCGGGTTCGATTCCTACGCCGGGTCGGAAATCTTTGTGTAAATTCTATTCTATTTCTTTCCGGGTCTGGTTGGTTGAGGAACTACCCTCCATGCTTCGGAAAGCACGTTAATCCTTTCGTCCCAATTGTTATAACATCATCTGAAATAATCGTAAATCAAGGAACGGGCAGCAGCGTTTCCTTGTGAGGTACAACATAACACTGCGGTCACCAACCCGCCTGCCAAAAGTGGTGGCTATGCCAAAAACCCATGTTCAGCAGTGGATCATTGTACGGGCTAATACTCATCGAAATTGTTTATTTTTGGTATTACAATCGATCTACGTAGATTGTAGGTATACAGTTTTTTAATAGTATAACATTTTACAGATCAAAATAACTTCGAACTTATATTAGAGGAGCCCGTACGGCCTCATGTTTTTTTCTTGCAAGGCACTAGTGATAATTTTGCTATACGTTTATTATTGTCGTCTATTTTAAAATGTTAATATTACGTTTCGATAGAAATACTGATGGCAGATCGTCCTGCAACAATTAGTATTGTTGCAATCATTCCATTAATTCATAAAACAAAGCCTTTAAATGCAGGTGCCTGCAGTGTTTAATAAAGCTAACTCGATCAAAATCAGTTACACCTTGGCACAATGCCAATGTAAGTATAACAGATTTCATTATCTTGTAAAGTGATTTAGATCAATTCGTATGTTAATTAGCTGTTGACGTTCTAATGCAAATACTCATACTTTATACATCATCATCAGCTCATATAACGTCCACTACTTAACATGGACCTTCTCTCAAGGGTTTTTGCCATAGTCACCATGCTTGACAGGCGGTTTAGTGACCGCAGTATTGTGTTATAACACACAGGGAGACACTGCTGCTCTTTCCCTGGTATACAAGGTTTTTCACCATAGTCACCACACTTGACAGGCGGTTTAGTGGCGGTTTAATGTTGTAACACAAAAGGAAACGCTGCTGCCCTTTGGCTGATATACGATTATTATAGATGATATTTTAACAATCGGTACCAACGGCTTAACGTGCTTTCCGAGGCACGGAGGGTAGTCCCTCAAACAACCAGAAGCAGCATTTACTCAAAGATTTTCTGTCCAGGGTGGGGATCGATTCTCGGAGGTCGTGATTTAAAGTGAGCTAAGTACCGCTAGACTTGGAGGCTGTCGCCACATCACACCCAGTTATCTCCCGATGTATCAGAAACTAGACATAAATCATAACCCATGTTACTCTTGAATAATTTAACCTTTTAAAGATTTGATGAAACCGATCTTTTTAGTTTATTTATTTATTACAAACAAACAACACAAAAATTCAACTTTCATTTTATCTGTATATAATAATTGAAGCCCAATCGTAAGCCAGGGATCGTAAGCCCAAGGCTTGAGCGTTGGGCTTACGAGCATGTGGTCACCGGTTCGATCCCCACCGGTGTCAATACCGATGTGACCCACTTGTAAAAAAATTTATGACTCCGTTTCATGGTTGTCACTTTTTTATTTGTAGGTTGCGACAAACAAACATAAGACACGCGTTAAGGCTACAGCAGCGACAAACGTTAGTGCGACTGATTACTTTCTTGACAAACGACACGACGACGGAAACTTCGCTAGCTCGACAAACTCGGTAAACTTGGATAAACCATCTTAGTTTTTTTTTCTGAGAAAAAGCTTAAGGTGAAATAAAAGGCACAAACAAGTTTAACATAAATGTTTTATGAAACTTATTAACGATAACAGCTTAAAGTATTTATAGATAGTTTAATTTACAAATATATTATGTATAATTTGACAACCTGCTAAACAATATAAAAATACTGAAAGTTGTTAAACAAAATAACAATGCAACTGAATAGAATTGTGGTGTAACGTACTTTCTTATAATTAAAACAATATTTATTTCACCAATTATAGACTTAAACTTTTATGATCTGACTTGAAACTTCAACCAGTGGTCACCCTTCAGCTTAAGGTTCAAAGTATCCGGAGAAAGCTTGGCCGGGATGCAAGTCCGTTTGCATGGAGAAACCATAAAGTGCAGTAGAATCTGGTAGATCATTACTTTTACTTCGCAAAGAGCAAATCTAGATCCTGAAAAAAAGCTTGATATGATTTCAGAACATCTAATATAAACATCTAATATCAATCTAAGTGGATATATTCGTTACATTGAAACTTTACAAACAGCATTTACTAAACGACTAAAAAATCACAATGTATCACATCAGAAACAGTTCGGCACAGGGCGAACGCTGGCGGGGATTGAGGAATTATGAGATTGACATTTTAAGGGGTGTTTCTGGAACTGTTGTCGTCTATTAGTACTTTCCACTGTCCTCCAAACTTACCGATACAATTTCTTGGTCCAAGACCGAAGGGCATGTAAGTGAAGGTCTGAATGTTGTGCTTGTTTTCTTCAGAGAAACGTTCAGGGTCAAATTTTTCAGGATTCGGGAAGAACGCCGGGTCCCGGTGAATTGCAAAAGCTGGAAAAGCAACGCTTTTGCCTTTACGAAGCTGAAACATACAGACGATAGATAAATTCTTTATTTTACGCTTATAAGAACAGAACGCATAAAATTGCTATACAGAGTAGGTACATCTAACGCTATACAGAGTACGTACAACTAACCCTTATCACAAAATGTGATCTCTTCCAGGCAACCGAGGACGGAGTCAAACAAAGGAGTTTGAGACATGGGTAGTGTAATTAAAGTAGAAAAGTTTATTGAAAGTTATATTTCATTAGAAAACACGTTGAAGTTAAGTCTATCTAAATGAAATAATCTTAGACATCCATAAGTCAATGAGCCGGATGGCATCCCCGCAGTGCTCAAGACGTGCGACCCCGAGTTGACCGGTTTAAAGCGCTCATACCGTCTTTCTTACAAGTGCCATAGGCATCCATCATCCTGGAAGCGAGCTAATGTTCACTGTATACCTAAAAAGTGCAATCGGTCGGACTAGGGGCCGATAGGAGATGTCTTTGCTCTGAGTAATAGTAATAAAGCCTTGAGTATCATCAGCTGTTCAATGATTGTCTCCAACATTGTGCGTCCTGCATATCACATTGACTTTCTATAAATTGAAGAGGTGCAACCAGAAAGTCTCCAGGAATGCGAACCTTAAGACGGTTAAAACTTGTGTCTGAGGTCGAGGACTTACTCGAGCGGGTTTCGGAATGGGGAGAAAGTAACCTTATTTGTTATTTTCGACCAATTTTTCAAATATTCATACAAAATTAAATGTGTTTTTGGAACTGTCTTTGTATCGGCTTAGACATAGCTCCTAGAAGTAAAATATTTCAACTTCCTACAGCAGTTGTAGCACATAAATAACTTACAATGACATCTTTCTCGGCATTGTCATTTGGTTTACCCATGTTATAGTCTTTGACGCATATTCTGTCCAGCGCCATCACTGGAGGCCACTTTCTTAAAGATTCTGCAATAAAAATATGGTTTATATGACTGCCAAATCAATGTATATAAATAATAAAATTAAAAACTCATCCAATAAAATAAAAGAAATATGGAATATTATTAATAACGAAACAGGTAGAGCTATAGATTGTAATAGAGATTTTAATCTAAAAATAAAAAATGGTAATATTTCAGCAGATATGGAAGTTGCAACTGAGTTTGAGAATTTCTTCACTAACGTACCTTTAATAACAACTAAAACTCTAAATTCATCTTCAATATCTGCTGAGGCGCTATTAAAAGAAAGTGTTTCTGCTTGTGTTACCGATTTTACTTTTACTTTAATAGACTATAAAGATGTAATTAATGCTTTCAATACCATAGAGAAGAAAAAAACTAAAGACCTATGGGGTCATTCTGTTAAATTTATATCTAATATTATTGAAATAATAGCGCCTTACCTAGCAAACATATTTAATAGTTGTGTTTATTCTGGTGTATTTCCTGACTTGATGAAACATAGTAAGGTTATACCATTATTTAAATCCGGTGATAGTACTGATCCCTCGAATTTCCGACCTGTTTCTATATTGCCCACTCTGAGCAAAATTTTTGAAAAATTAATTCTTAGCCAATTGCTCAGACACTTTAATAAATTTAATCTATTACATAAAAAGCAGTTTGGGTTTACGAGGGGTTGCTCAACCATAGATGCGGGAACTGAATTATTAAAAACTATATTCGCGGCCTGGGAAGATTCGAAGGAATCCTTAGGTATTTTCTGTGATCTGTCTAAGGCATTTGATTGCGTTCACCATGACACTCTGGTCAGGAAATGACACCGGTATGGCATTAGGAACCAGGCTCTCAATCTTCTGATTTCTTACATGGGCAGTAGAATTCAGAAGGTTGATATAAACGGTAAAATATCATCAGGCTCTGTTGTATCCATGGGCGTCCCGCAAGGCTCAATCCTGGGGCCATTTTTGTTTTTGGTGTATATAAATGACTTACCTTACTATGTAGGAAATAATCATGAGATAGTATTGTTTGCTGACGATACCTCCCTAACTTTTAAAATAAATAGACAGTTACGCAACTATGACGAAGTAAACAATGCAATCTCGAAGGTAGTCCATTGGTTTAATGTTAATAATTTACTTTTAAATGAAAACAAAACCAAAGTCATTAAATTTTCTACACCTAATGTAAAACAAATTGACACGAATGTAAAAATAAATGGTATTCGGTTGGAGCCAGTGGAGTCAACTGTTTTTTTGGGAATAACTATTGACTCCAAATTACAATGGGGCCCACATATTGCGAAACTGTCAGGGAAACTTAGCTCTGCGGCCTATGCTGTTAAAACAATGAGACGACTCACTGATGTGGATACTGCTAGAATGGTTTACTTTAGTTATTTTCATAGTGTAATGTCTTATGGGATTCTTCTATGGGGAAACTGTGCGGACATTGACACCATTTTTGTACTACAGAAAAGAGCTGTACGGTCCATATATAAACTTGGTCCGCGAGTTTCCCTACGGGAGAAATTCAAAGAGACTAATATTCTTACAGTCGCATCACAATATGTATATGAAAACCTTTTATATGTTCATAAGAATATTGATAGTTTTAAGAAAAAAAGCGACACTCATAATGTTAATACTAGAACTAAGCATAATCTTGTTTTACATGCTACACGTCTCCACAAAATAAGCAATTCTTTTATGGGGCAATGTATACGCTTCTACAACAAACTTCCTAGTAATGTTAGAGATCTGTCTGTAAACAAGTTTAAACGATATGTGAAAGATAAATTATGTAAAAAAGCTTATTACAAAATTTCAGATTATGTCAATGACAAAACAGCTTGGGAATAGTTGGGAGTGAGTTGCTCTAAAACAATACTGCTTTATTAATAATTGTAAAATCAAATTTATTTAAAAAAGGATTCCTCTGAGTTTCTTGCCAGTTCTTCTCAGAGTTGCCACGTCCAGAACTGGTGGTAGTAAAAGAATGGGACGCATCATAAGAACATGATTTAAAATATTTTAAACGTGTCTATATGAATAAAGAATTTTTGACTTTGACTTTGACTATATCTTCTTAGATATAACATAAAATTAAATGCTTTATTGCTCAATAAAATTATAGATGTGTGAAAAATGTAGGATTGGAATCTTATTAAAATGACAAAACTGCTTGGGAGTGAGTAAAACAATGCTGTTTTATTAGTAATTGTATCAAAAGCAGAAAAATATTTAAAATAAAAGATTGCTCTGAGTTTCGCGGCAGTTCTTCTCAGAGTTGCCACAACCAGAACTGGTGGTATAAAAAGATAGTTTAGATCAAAAAAACATAATTTTAAGATAAAATAAAAATTGAGTTTGAGTTCAAATTCTTCCAGACACACATACAATTACAATGAAGGATAAGAAGTATATACATGTGTAAAATCTTACCTGATACAACCATATCCATATAGACCATTTTCTGGATTGTGTTCAGATCAAATTTTCCATTACATTTTTCGTTCTGTTCTTTAATTTCCTGTGCTAGTTTTTCTTGGACATCGGGATTTAAGGCCAGTTCATAAAGCAGAAACGTCATGGCAGATGACACTGTTTCAAATCCTGCTAGCAAGAATAACACTGCTTGTGCTACTAGGTCATCGTCAGACCAAACTGGAAATTATGAACCTAAGTTAATTTCAAATTACAAATAAAACCAGGGTCTTATGGTGCAGTTTTAGTTTATTAGCAAATGCAATAACAGTCTTAGATTCCTGTTATTCCATTTAATACAGTAGACTGTACCGGTAGCTCAGTGGTTACGGTAGTTCTGGGTTCGATTCTCACCCGGGATAATTATTTGAGAAAACCACGGATTGTTGATCTGAGTCTGGATGGGTTTTGTAGCCGTGAATTATGTGAATTATGTGCACAAGGAAACGCTGCTGCCCGTTCCTTGATATACGACTATTATAGATGATATTATAACAATCGGGACCAACGGCTTAACGTGCTTTCCGAGGCACGGAGGGTAGTCCCTCAAACATCCCGGAAAGAACCCGAAAATAAATCTTAGAATTTACACAAAGATTTCTTGCCCGGTGTGGGTATCGAACCCACGACCTCAGACATTTAAAGCGAGGCAAATACCGCTACGCTACGGAGGTGTAGGTTGTTTGTAATAATTAAACTATTATATTTTTTTAAAGCTACAAAATGGTTACTTCTGTTAACATCTTTAGTTCCGACCGAAGATTCATCAACAGTAGCAAATCCGGCTGCGGTATCATTGTTTTTCACCTCGTCGTGAGTAAGTTGTCCTGAAAATGCATAAGACGAAGAAACAATATTAAATATAAGACATTTATGTCGATAATAAGTTAATAATAATAGTAACAGCGTGGCGTAATCGTGGGCGTGGACATGGACTTGGCGTTAAAGTGGGCGTGGTCGTGGGAATAAGCTTGGGCATCTGGGAATCAAAACAATCTGTAAATCATAATAATACTTATATTAACAATTTTAACCTTAATTCGCTCTTTACTTTTTAGTGCATATCAATTTATTGTGGTGTTTTTTTTTTGTTGTTTGAAGTCGTTTGTTTTATTATTTGGTGCGAGGTTCCATCTTAGTCCACATCTGTAAATACATTTACAATTATTATAGTTAGTATAGTTTCCACTGCTGCACATGGGCCTCCAAGGAAGGGCTTTGCCATAGTCCCCACGCTTGTCAGAGGGGTTGGTGACCGCAGTATTATGTCGTACTACGCAGAGAAACGCTGTTGCCTGTTCCCATTCCACATCTTATACTAAAGATACAAATATATAAAGTTGTTAGTTTGTTTGCTTAAACGTCAGAAACTAGTGGACTGATTTAAAAAATATTGTTAGATAGCATATTATGACGTTCTCACGGGAACGGGAGTTACGAGAGTGAAACCGCGCGCGGAAGCTAGTATTTAATAAGTATAAATAACTTCGCAACAACTAATAGGTACACACGTTCATTATTTAACTCATCATCGATGTTGAGGTGATTATTATTTATTATTCATCACTTAATTTAATATAATAATATGTTTTCTGCAGGTGTGCATACGCTTAGAGAATTCTAATGTTTTACTCTTATCTAAATACCTATGAGTAATATTGATCTAGTATAATTGTGCGGGACAATACAAACGTTTAGTGTACAGAACAGTATACTTTATGAACGATTTTTACATAGTTGTTGTTAATCTATAAGTGTATTATGATTTTAAAAACCCTTCATTTGTATCTGATGTATCGAGTAAATATTGCAAAAGTTTTGTATATAATGGTAAATAATAAGTTATAGCCAAAAATAGTAATACATAGTTTCGTTATAGTTAGTACATAAGAATTTATATTTGTATAGTAACTTTGGGTTTTTTATCGATTGAATTTGTGTTTTTTTTTATATTTTATAGATAGTTTATAGTTTGTTAATGTAAAAATAACTTTCCTTTGTAAGGAAAAACGATGGGAAATAAGGTGAAAATAGCTTAAACCATGCCGCGGTCTTCTTTACGGTAAAGTTACGACTTATGTTATGATTCACCTTGTTTCCCATTGGTAGATATTCCGGCCTTCTGATAGGTTGACCGATCGACACAGACGGCGGGCAGGAATGGAAGAAACTAGAGAAATAAATAAATAAAAGAAGAAAAAAGGTGGTTTTATTCCCTCAAGAAACCTCCAACAGTCGATGGGCTACTGCATACTACATAATAATATTGTTAATAACAAGATCAAATATAACTAACTTCCGCACGCGGTTTTAACCGCAAAACTCCTGTTCCCGTAGGAAACTTATCATTAAATATAGCTTTTATTTAATTAAATATATTTTTTTATCGGACTAGTATAGTTCTTCAGATTAGCGCGTTCAAGCAAACTAACAAACAAAAAACCTCTTTCTCTTTATTAGTATAGATTATAAAATCAGTTAAAACTGATTTAAAATAATTAACTATTGGCCTCATGCATCTTTCGTTAAACCAAGATATCTTTGATCAATGGTTTCTATGAATAAAGTTACGACAATAAGTGCTATCTATGAACAGAGATTTCTGTCCACAGTTCTTCCTACGGGCCGAGATGTCTGCGAACAAAGTTTTCGGCGAAACGACATGGGTAGGAATAGAAATTTCTGTTAACTTCGCTTTCTGTATTGTGTTATAGTACAAGCGTGTTTCTGTCTTAAGATGACGCTCCATTTACTTACCTTTTTTGGCTTCCATTAGCAGTTGGATCATGTCAGGCCTGACGATGGAGCGCTGGGCACGTTCCTTCATGGTGTTTATAACCAGATGTCTGTAAAAATCCTTTGAAACTTTCGACATGAATTCCCAATCGAGCAGCTGCAAAAAAAATGATTTAATTGTATCATCATGTTAATATTATCTAGACACGCGGCAGCGTGTCAAAGCCAAGTTCAAGCAAAGAACTGGCTAGCCAGCGCCAAGTGTAATATTACACGAACCACTTGGTGCCACTTTTGACCCTTCTATAACTCAAAACTTCTTTAACGTAAACAAATAAAACTACGTGTGTTTAATTATATCCATAAGGACATGTAGAAGCCCAAATTTCATGAAGCTAGCTCAAACAGTTATAAAGATATGAAGGTCAAAAAGTCGTAAATTTTAGCACTGACTGACTGACTGACATATAGTACCTAATTCTAACCTACTTCCAGATGACCTAGAAGGATGAAATTTGGAATCCCGCTCAGTAATTGTGTGTAAGCCCAGGAAAAAATCAAAAAATCAAAAAAAGTAAAAAAAAAAAAATGTTGTCCCCATAGAAAAAACTTTTAATTCGCTCTGTAAAACCGACCAACTGTGTGTCGTCGGCGGCGCGCGGCACCACATAATTAAACATAGAACAGAAGTAAATCTACATAAAAGAGCTCCCGAGCAACACATAAGCATAGGCATCGCTTACGAATACCGATTTAGTTATTTATTGTTTTATTACATTTATGTTCATCCTGCTTCTTTCTCAACGGTGAATGAAATGATTGTCATACTATAACCACAAACGTTCTTCGTGCCTAAACCAATAACAGTATAAAAGAGTACATAGATGAGATTCAATGAATAAATAAATACTTTATTTATACCTACAACCCGTTCGCTATAAGTTTGCCGCTGTCAACTGTCACGCGTTTAGCGTTGTCTCACTCACTCAGTTCTAGTTCCAGTGAGAAAACGCTATACTGACGTCATATAATATTTAATATATAATATTTTTTAATATTTAATAAATAATATTTTAAGGTATAAATTTGTTAGTTCGAACTCTTTGTAACTTAAAAGAAAGTCCAATGTGTATGTATACCAAGGTCAAGGCAATAGCGATGTCTTATTGTTACCGATATAGGTATGTATGAATAGACTAATTTAAGAATGCTGGTTGAACTCGCTCGCGCCTTGCACTTGTACGCGCGCCCGATGCCCGCGAGGCTCACAAGCGCTATACGACTTAAAATGCGAACAAACCAAAGTATGCTGTTAGCGGCGGCGGCGCTCATTCGCGCCAGCGTCATCGTTATGCCCCGTTGTTTAGCGGAAACCCACCTATTAGATTGCGTTTTATGCTGAGTCTTGCGACTAAATTTATTTGACTAACACATTAAATCTCAATACCTGCCTTGTTTTCTTTACAAAAAGTAATGATATCCCACCAAAAACATAAATGTAAAAAAGGAAAGCCAAGTTCACTACAAAAATTAAGCTTGGCTGTGGGCTTCGCCGCAAAAAGAATGAAGATCTGAATGAGTGCCAAGTTCTATGCAAAATCGAAATATGTATTTATAGGAACATAATAACATTATGAACAAGTATTAAACTCTAATACTTTGCTTTAATGGATACCTATAACAATTGCTGTTATTTAAAAATGTGAGATCTTAAAGTAGGTTAGATCTGACTTGGCCTGTTTTTATCAGTATTCAAATGATGAATAACTTTATAAAATGACTGATGTAATGAAAACTGGCCAATTCAAATCTTACCTACTTTAAGATCTCACATTTTTAAATAACAGCAATTGTTATAGGTATCCATTAAAGCAAAGAATTAGAGTTTAATACTTGTTCATAATGTTATTATGTTCCTATAAATACATATTTCGATTTTGCATAGAACTTGGCACTCATTCAGATCTTCATTCTTTTTGCGGCGAAGCCCACAGCCAAGCTTAATTTTTGTAGTGAACTTGGCTTTCCTTTTTTACATTTATGTTTTTGGTGGGTATATCTTTTCTAAAACAAGCATTGGTAACAAGGTATTTCCAAATTATGTTTGTTATTATTTCTTGATATTTATTGTCATTCGACAACCTCCGTAGAGTAGCGGTATTTGGCTCGCTTTAAATCTCGGAGGTCATGGGTTCGATACCCACGCCAGTCAGAAAATCTTTGTGTAAATTCTAAGATATCTTTCGGGGTCTGGTTGGTTGAGGGACTGCCCTTCGTGCCTCGGAAAGCACGTTAAGCCGTTGGTCCCAATTATTATATCATCGTCTATAATAATCGCATATCAAGGAACGGGCAGCAGCATTTACTTGTGTGGTAAAACATAATACTGTGGTTACCAACCCGCCTGCCAAGCGTGGTGACTATATCAACCCTCCCTCGGGAGGAAGCCCATGTTCAGCTGTGGACATTATACGGGCTTATGATGATTAAAATTCATACAGTTGAGGGACTTCTATCTGTACTTTGGAAACACGTTAATTTGTTGATTTCAAAGGAAACGGGCTGTAGAACTTTATTGTTATACTTTTGTGGTCACATAATTTTACCGACGACGGCATGAAAATATTTAGGTTTTTTATCAATTTGTTTTTAGCGTTATCTCTATTATTCTAGTACAGTAGTTTAATCATGCTTTTACTTCTTTCTGTTAAAAAAATACATTCATATTAATTATTTATGTTTTTATAAGATTTTTGATTCACCAAAAAGGGTTAGAATATTTTTTTGCAGAATATAAAGGGATTAATCACGTTTTAATAGCAGATACAGTTAACTGTCATAGCTTATCAAACTTTGTACTAAAAGCTACGCAGAAAGCTAGTTCTATTATAAAACTTACCTTTCCAAGTATAGGAATATTTGTTGTCAGGAGGAACATAAGCATTTGCTTGAACTTGAAGTTAGTAATGAGTTTGCCCATGGTGTAGAACTGGTTGTCTACGTCGGTGTGGGAGTCAGTCTTTATCCCGAAGGCGCAAGAAGCAATGACATCATTGGCATACCGAGTCGTCAAGTCCTTACATTCCAATTCAATGGAACCAACTGTAATCAATATTTGCTAAATATTACTTTTGTTTATAATAATTTACACAAAAAAATAAAATAAATAGGTAATAAAAAATAATAAAAGTTTTTATTCACGTAAACCTATTACAGGTATTTGTAAATAGTCAAAACATATTTGGCTCATTTTGATTTAAATAAATAATTTTATATAGGGTGACTGGTAATTAGTGACCAATACCTAAACACATGATTGTGCTCATGATAACAAACAACTTTTACTACAGCAACAACCCTGAAATCGCGAAAAAAAATCAGCTGTTCCATACATTCATGTTCACATAACTCGTCAACATGGTAGGGAGCAGCTGTTATTTTTTCGCGTTTTCAGGTTTGATGCCATAGTAAAAGTTGTTTGTTATTATGAGCACAATGATGTGTTTAGGTATCGGTCACTAATTACCAGTCACCCTATATATATTTCCCTTTCTCACGGCATTACGCGTGAACGGCTGGATTTTTTGTTGTGTTTATTATTGTTCGGAGAAGGTTGTTATGGCAGAAAAAACTAAAAATATTGCGCGGAAAATTTGAAAATTAAAGAATACTTAACCACCATATAAAATTTTCTAATTATTCGCCCTTTTGACAATATAATTTTTATTAATGTAATCTTATGGCGTTTGACATAACGCGTTGAAACCATGGTTAGTTCAGAGTTATCACGCCTACTAATAAAAGTTCAATTTAATATAGTTTAAGTTAAGACCGAACAATGTCTTAGGTCAGCTAGTTATAATTTACTTTACTTAGCACAGCAGAAGAGCATTGCCATTTAACGGGGTAATGCTGCTAGCATTCTGGACGCTATGTACCGATTGATATTGATGCGGGGCGGTTCTTTGATGCCATGTTGTCTTAGTATTTAGTTACTCTTTAGATGGTTGCTTCGTTTTCTATGACCACAAATTGTTAATCCTAATGAGTTAAAAACAAGCCCGCCTTCAGGTAACGGGTAGCATCGTCCAAACTTGTGTACATCTTTAAAAAGTTTATGTACGCTGTGGACATTGGAACTATCCGATGCCCTGGTAGACCCAAAGTCCGAGAGGCCCGCGAACTGTAAAGTAGGGCGACAGTTGCACAAAGCTCCCCTAAAATACTAAAAATAATAATGCCTCAATCTCATCGCCAGCGACCGCCCAGAGCCGTGGTCCAAGCCCCACAAAAGGCGCCCCCTTGCGCAGGTAGCTTAGTTTGTAGTTTTTAAACCATTCATTAAGGCTGGAGCTCTGCTCTCCTTTATGCCTGAAGTAGCAAAAGCCTCGGGCATAAATAAGTATGTCCGTCCGCAAAAAAAAAATATAATCATCCCACTTGAGTATGTGTATAAACTTACTTGTCAAGTGTATGTAAATTATGCCATAATACATATTTACCATTGCTGTCCTTAATCTTCTGTTTCAAAGAAGAAACCATCTGATCTCCGACTTCCACCATAAAGGGCACCATGAGACGAATCTTGGAGCTGGTAAATGCTGGGCTCAGAGTAGAACGCATGTCTTTCCATTCGAGACCTGCATGGTAACACATATGAAGGTTTATTAGGTTTATTGACTTAGGTTTACTTATAAACGAGCCAATCAGACTATCTTATATTTTATCACTTGATAAGTAATATCCCAAATACACAGGCATAGTTCATGAACTCCATCGGTCAGTGAAAAAAAAGACACCACAAAATACATATAAAATGCCTTTTATTTATTTACCTTTTAAGGAGAACAGGGTTCGAGAGAACAGAGAATCAGAAGCAGTGCTGAAGCTTCGATGATCTATGAAGTACTCAAAGTCTTTGATCGCGATCTTCTTCATCAGCTCGATGTCCCTGAGCACTACGCTCTCATTCAAAATTTCATATCGACCCAAAAACCTGTGAAACAAACAAGTCTATAACAATATCTATTTTTTTGTCTGTCTGTGTATCTGTTTGTTTCGGCTAATCTCAGTAACGGCTGGACCGATGTTTTGAACGGACTTTCACTGGTAGATAACTAAATTTATACGGTATAATATATTTTATTTATGAGGTTAGTTTTTATTTTGTCTATTTGTTTGTTTTATTTGGCATCAAAATCGGTCCTGTCGTTATCGATATTAATTGAAACTAAATGACTGTTTTCATGTGCAAGAGGTTGTTTGTCTTTTGCTTGAGGATATATAATAAATACTTCGCCTATACTGTCTCTATCTTGTTTCAGAGCGTACATCAGCGCTAGCGATCGAAAAAGCTCGAGCCTTTTAGCCCTTTTTTAAGACTCGCCGGTTTATAGCGATGGCTAGAAGGCTAAAAGGCTAAATAACTCTTAAGCCCTCGAGGCTAATTGTATTTATGGCTTTTGCTAGCGGTTGAAAAGGCTCGAGCCTTGTAGCCCTAAATTTAAAGCTTGCGAGTATTTTTTAAAGGCGGACTCACAAAACAGTCGTTCTAAAAATGCTCACTAAAAAGGGCTTGAGGTTTTTTTAGGCCTGGGCTTTTTTAAAGCCTTTTTAGTAGACTGGCGTCGTCAAAAATAAAATGTACATTGCAATTATACCATATAATTGCAATTATTATTTATTTATTTATTTATTATCAGATAACAAGATCCATAATGGTTAGTAACACAAGTAACTTATAAAATATATTAGTAAGTAGGTACACAAAGACAACACAATTATTTAGCCCTACCAGCCACAATGCTAACCCGGAACGAGTGCATCGGACACTGATATTTGGCTGCGATAACCCTCAGAATGTCGTTGGTGCTGCCGCGCACTCTGCTTAGCAGCGACGCCACACGCTTGCGTCTTACCTACACTAATATTATAAAGAGGAAAGATTTGTACCTATTTTTGTATGTTTGTATGTTTGTAATGAATAGGCTCAAAAAGTACTGGGCCGATTTAAAAAATTCTTTCACCAATAGAATGCTACATTTTTCCAATTTGACATAGGCTACATTTCATTTTGAAAAAAAATAGGGATCCTTGGTAAAATTTGAACAATGTAACCGAAGGTGTAGAAAAATGAGTCTTAAAATGATGTCTTTCGTCGAATGCGCTGCCGAAACTATTAGCGATAGAACAAAATAATGTACAACAATATTGAAGAACATCATAATGTCTACAAAAAACTCCGCGGTAGCATATGTCCAACTATTGTAGTTATGTCACTACAACAACTTTTTTCATTTTAAACATTAATGAAAATGCTAACCAAATTCAAACCATGCTATTTATGTGTTTATATTAATCCTTATCCAAATAAATTATTTTATGGTCAAGACCATTCAACTACCTATAAAATAGTTTTTAAATTATTTAAATTGGACTTTCCATTCAAAAGATATTACGAATTAAAAAATTCATATATCTATACTAATATTATAAAGAGGAAAACTTTGTTTGTTTGGTTGTAATGAATAGGCTCAAAAAGTACTGCACCGATTTCAAAAATTCTTTCACTATTCGAAAGCTACATTATCCACGAGTAACATAGGCTAAATTTTATTTTGGAAAAAAATAGGGTTCCATAAGATATTTGGGTTTTTCTGACACAAGGTATAAAAAATCAACCAGAAAAGTTACTTATTTTGCGTACACTGCCTAAACTATAAAAGATAGAACCATAAAATGTTCTAATTAATTGTAGATCTTATAAATATCTACAAAAAAGTCCGCAACACACTATACCTATCTATGTCGAGTGAGGCACAACGACCATTTTTTTATTTTGAAATCTTGAATTTTTTTTGGACTACATTTAAACGCGTTTATTTTACTCATGCTATTAATCCTTATCAAAATAAATTATTTCATCACTAAGTACAGTTTATGTAGATAATATTTGGTCTTTGAATGATTAAAATTGGACGTTTGGTTTTGAAGTTATGGCGAAATTAAAATATTACGATTTCTGCTGCACGGCCCGTTGCGAAGTCTAATAATTTTCGTGCGATTTTTTTTAGGTTTCGTTCTTAAAACTACACCTACGCAAAAATTCTTCTCAGAGCTAATCAACTAGTTCTTCTCTGAGCTAAACAACAGTTCTTTTCAGAGCTAGAATATTACACGCTATTCATATTTTCTTGAACATTTGAAAATGCCTAAAATGCATAATCCCTAAAATGCCTAGATATTAATTACATCATTAATTATATTTTCATCATTAACAACTTTAACATCCACAGAAAGACAATCTGTGCAGCCTGCGGATAATGACTGCGTCGTCGATGTTTGTGTCGGTGTCTGTGAATTGACCTGGGAATCATTTTGCTGACCGTGTCTTTCCTGGGTAGGCTTTTTGCAGCGGTAACCGACATACGCACGGAGCCGCGGGCGACCGCTATCACTACATCACTACATATTATAAACAAAGTCCCCGGCCGCGTCTGTCTGTCTGTTCGCGATAAACTCAAAAACTACTGCATCGATTTTCATGCGGATGTTACCAATCGATAGAACGATTCTTCCGGAAGGTTTACGTATATGATTTGTTTAGTTTATGTGTACATTTGACTAATATATATTGATATTTGTCAGAGGTGTCGGAAAAAATTAAGCCATTTGGGAGCTTTCAACGAAAACGCTGCCTAAACCCTATGAGATATAACAAAACAATGTATGGTGGAAATATTCTTCTCTTTTAGATCTACAAAAAAGTCTGTGATAGCATATGTCTATCTTTCAAGGTTCAAGGCTATATCCATTATATCTTAGAAAAATGATAATTTCTAATGCGGTAATTGTAAAGCTAATCAGACGGATTCAGTATTTATCCTTATCATTTTAAATGAGTTGATATTCTTAAGCATTTCATGCAGATTAATTTACCCCTACACTATATACTTTAAATGAATAACTTAGAAGTTATCGCAAAATAACAGCGCGTGTTTTAGGTAGGCCGAATGCGATTATGCGCGCTCGATCCTTAAGAATTATAGGGCAAATTTTTTGTTTTGTGTTCGTTGTAACTATGATGGATAGATACTTGAATACCTATTTATTTAGTGTCTGTTGTATTGTTAGTCCTGAAGAGTATAGGTATACGATAAAAGTATACCCACCTAAGTAGGTGGGTATACTTTTATCGTATACTGAGTTTTAGTAGGTCATCATCATCATCAGCCCATATATCGTCCACTGCTGAACATGGGCCTCCTCCCGAGGGAGGGTATTGCTATAGTCACCACGTTTGGCAGGCGGGTTGGTGACCGCAGAATTATGTTGTAACACACAAGGAAACGCTGCTGCCCCTTCCTTGATATACGATTATTATAGATGATGTTATAACAATCGGGACCAACGGCTTAACGTGCTTTCCGAGGCACGGAGGGTAGTCCCTCAACCAACCAGACCCGGAAAGAAATCTTAGAATTTACACAAAGATTTCATGTCTGGTGTGGGCATCGAACCCACGACCTCCGAGATTTAAAGCGAGCCAATTACCGCTACGCTACTGAGGTAGGCCGAATGCGACTATGCGCGCTCGATCCTTAAGAATTATAGGGCAAATTTTTTGTTTTGTGTTCGTTGTAACTATGATGGATAGATACTTGAATACCTATTTATTTAGTGTTAGTTGTATTGTTAGTCCTGAAGAGTATAGGTATTTCATACGATAAAAGTATACCCACCTACTTATTTCACTGAGTTTTAGTAGGTACCTATATTAATTTGTTTCTGTTTGTTTTGACTAAATTTCGCCCGTTTGTTAAAGGTTTCAAGAAATTATGTAGTATAATTATCAGTATTGTACCCGTGCGAAGCCGGGGCGGGTCGCTAGTAGCATATATATATATGTACTCAATGACATTTTATAACAAGTTTGTTAAATAAAAAAAGAGACTAAAACACAACAAAAGATGACGAAAAAGAAGAACCCCGGAGTTTCTTTCTTCCTTTCTTTTCCGGGTCGTCCACCTAGGTAGCTAGTGAAAGGTCGTAGGTTAGCTAGGGTAGGATTCTCGCCAGCGAGGACCGCGTTGCGCCCCTACCCCTGCCCTATGATTGAGCGCCTGCAGTCAGTGCCAGTGATCACATCCTCTTTATATATCTGCCTTTTTACTTCAGTGGCTCCCTGGGTCGTGGTCCTAAACCCCATAAGGGTGCCTTCAGGTGTGTGTCACTTAGATATACTTAGTGTGACCACTTGCAATTTGAATGTGGTTTTAATTTATTCTTATAATAATAAGAATATTAATTGGTTAATTGAAATACCACATGACTGACAGGACAGACGGACGGACTATGTAGTCTATAGATTTGTATGATTTGCTATTGCCGACCTACTACTGTTAGTTACCTAGTCGGATATTTTATAGAGTAAGAATTATCTGTTAGTTATATAGTTTTTTTTATAAATTTATCTTCTTACATTTTAATTCTGACAAGTACAAGTGTATGTAAATACCTAAGTGCTGCATAAAATTCATTATTTCATGACACACGGACAGACAATCTATACTTATATTATAAAGAGGAACGATTTGATTGTTTGTTTGTTTGTATTGAATGGGATCCGAAACTAAGGGACCGATTTTAAAAATTCGTCCCATAAAAAAAAATGAAAAATAAATTGAATATATCAAACTCATACCTCTCTTCAGGAAAAGCGTGGTACAAATCGTTGATACTGTCAGATACATGTTCGATCTGTAACAAAACTTTTCCCATGTTGCCAATAAATGGAATCGGGTTTCTGTGCTTGATGCCTTGCTTTTTAAACGTTGAGTATATCTGACGGGAGTACAGCCACAGGGTCGCTAGTAGGACCACCACCCATAAGATTAACAGCATCATGATCTGGGAAAACAAAGAGTGATTACGGGGACTTTTTAATATACAGATAAACAGTCAGGTTATATTGATTCAATGAATACCGCTATTCTAACAATTTCATTCAGTAGATACACTTAACTGCTCTTTAATTCCTCATTTAAAACTATTTTTTTTTTTGTTCGGAGGGAAATGACTTTCCGCATTCCCACCGCCGCCGCCGCTGCAGCGTATTCGCGCGCTGGCGGTGGGATATGTGGGACTGGCCCTCTCATCATCTCTCATAGCGTGGTATGCTAAACTACCACGCGGAGAGGACCCTACACCACTAAAACCCCCCGGACACTCCTTAGATCTAGCCGGGTACACATGAGTCATCCGGCCCAAGCCAAAAAGAGTTTAACCTAGCAGTAGAATAATATAAAAAATCATTTTGACCTTCTACCTAAACGAAGTCACGGGTTAAAGTCAGCGTTAGCCGAAAGTTATTATTCCTAGAAGCACGCTAAATATTACATATACTACCAAATAAAATAACCTATCATTCAAACTTATTAACAATTTATTACAAAACTGCGTAGTCTAACAGTTAGGTATACTTTACAATATGTAGGTATAATAATTATCTTAGCCATTAGCGCTATCAAAGTTATTGACTCTAGTTTGTAAACACTTCATACTAACAATAAGTGCTACAATGTCATCAATAAATACTTGCTGACTCATGATGAACAGGACACTGTTCATCATTGCCAAGGTCTAACTAACTAAGCATGTCAAGATCATCATCATTATCATCAACAGCCCGTTTTCCACTGCTGCCTTCTCTTAACAGACCTTGGCAAAACGAATTAAACGATATTTATTCAGCACTTAGGTATTTGAATACACTTGCACTTGTCAATTATACACAATGAAATATGATTAATTTAATATAATTAAATACAAAATATCGCAACTAAAATCTGTTGCGGATTAGCTAATGACCTGTCTGTCAGTCTAGTATCACGTCATATGTATAGTAATAGCAACAATTAATTCTATAATTAAAATCTTAATATAATTTAGCTCTATAGAAAGAGGCACGTCTTTAAACAATATTTTTACATATAAGCGACACACGCCTGAGGGCTCCCTTAATGGGCTAGGACCACGGCTCAGGGCATCGCTAATGCTATTAGAAATTATTACTGTGACAATAATTATATTTAAAAAAAGAGGGAGTGATCACTGGCACGGACTACAGGCACTGGATCAACGGATTGGGACACGGGGCCAACGCGGTCCTTGGTCTATCCATCGTGGACCCTAGCCTAGCTAACCTGCGGGTTTCTTTAGCTACCTAAGTAGACGGCCCGGAGAAGAAACTCAGAAAGAAACTCCGATTTTCTTTTTTCCGTCTTCTTTTGCTTGTTTTATCTTTTTTTCTATTCATTATTTATTCCATTTAATTATTTATTTATTTCAAAGGATGTGGGCTAGTACATGATCAATCTTTTTTATTTATTTATTTTAATCTAATTTTTCCATCTTATCAGCCCGAAGTTTAAGGACTTAAAGTCCATTGTTGATTATGAACCTCTTCGTAACAGACATTGGTAAGCGAAGTTACAGTAAGTTTGTGATTAGGGCAATATCACTTAGGCAAGTCATATGCTTGGCACTCTAGGTTACAGTTCGCGGGCCTCTCGGACTTCGTGTCTACGATGGCATCTGAAATTTCTTTGCAAACTAAGGGTCGAGAATTAAGCAGGAACTTAAATCGAAATGTACGTTGAGGAGTTCCTATCTTCTTTATCAACTATTCAGTTTTGTTTTTGATCAGGCAATATTTACCATTCCTAATCAGTATAAGACGATCTATTCTAATATTGTAAAAAGGAAAGATTTGATTTTTTGTTTGTTTGTATTGAATAGGCTCCGAAACTACTGGACCGATTTGAAAAATTCTTTCCCCGTTAGAAAGCTACACAATCCTCAGATGACATAGGTTATATTTAATTATGAAGTTCCCACGGGAACGGGAATTACGAGGTTGAAACTGCGCGCGGGACGCTAGTCGAAGATAAAAGCATTAACACGATACAGTTGCATCCAAAAATCTTTAACCATTCTTTGAGGATGTGGTACCACTGGTGCTTACATTCGGAAAAGCTAAACGACAGAGAGGTAATATGACATCGATAAAAATATCTTCGCTACTCCGTGCTCACTATGCATGGCGATAATATGTAAAATATGCCCATATATGTAGCTAACAATAGCATAGGAATTGAATAAGAATAACAAACAGTACATTTTTATTGAAGTCTTTGTCATATTATTACCCTAGGTACAGTCAGCATCAAAAGTTGATGACCACATTTAGATTTCCAAAACCGCTGAACACCGTATTATACCTAAATCGCTCAACATGACAAGCGCCAGAAATGAATGATTATCATAAAAGGCCATAAGTAGGTGACCATCACTTTTCAAAAGTCGCTAAACAAAATTATAGTAAAAATAGCATAACATTCTTCGTCTCTAAAGTCTCTGAACAACTTTTTGACAAAAATAGCATACCATCGTTTATCTCATAAGTCCCTGAACAAACTGAAAAAAAAATGGGTTTAATATGTGTGTGTAATTTACAAGCTTTTATTTAACTTGCAATGTATGTATGTAATTTGTTCGGGTGGAATCTTGCAAGCATATGTATATTGCGTGACAATGCAATAATATGGTACCTTGAGCTTATCTGATGATGGAGTCGGTAGATGGTCATAGGAACTCACTTCTGTACTGAATAAAATAGTCCAGTATGGGCTCGTTTGTATTGTGTTTATGAGTACCTACTTTCCATTGCATATGATGACCGGATGGCATCGACCGTGTGTGACCCGCTGTAAATAGGGTTACAAGCTTAAGTCAAAAAAGTCAAAAATTAAATAATTTTTTTTTTTTTTTGAGCTGGCTTTTATTAAAATATATTGTATACTCATAGCACAATTTCAAATATATAAATTGTAATAGCTTGAGGCACTGAAATATAGTAATGAACGCCTCAAGCTTTTATAAATTATATATATCTATACATATAATAAAACAGTAAAAAACTGTGTCTATACATTGAATATATTAAAAAAAAAATTGAGGGGGGTTTAGAAAAAGAAATTGAGCACGAATCCAAAAAAAAAACTGTCTGTTTGTTTGTACACGCTAATCTTCGGAACTACTCGACGAATTAGAATGATTTTTTTTGTTGTATAGGTATTAATTCTGGGTAACATATAGGCTATAATTTATCTTGGAAACTTGAACACCTGATGCAGAACCGCAACTGACCAGCCAAACTATAAGACATACAAAAATGGTACATAGCAAAAATTGTTCCACGTAATGAGCATTTTCTGCTGAGACAATAAATTTGAAGATCTGGAACACCTGATGTGGAACTCCAAGAGTCCAGCTACACTATAACATATATAGGAATGACGTCTTTGCAAGAGTTGTTCAGACTGATGAGCACTCTCTGTTGACGTATTAAAATTGAAGATCTGGCACACTTGCTGTGGAACTCCAAGAGCCCAAGTGGAAGTGCTTTTACGCATATACATATACACATACACTATAAAACATATAGGAATGACGTCTTAGCAAAAGTTTTTCGGTCTGATGGGCATTTCCTGTTGACTTATAAAAATCGAAGATCAAAAACATCTGATTTGGAAATCAAAGCTATCACTAATTTCACTATATAATTATAAAATAACATAAGCTGGGTGAACGTCCACGCGGTGACAGTTTAGGACAAATTTTCGGTGAAAATGAATCAATGAAAACTATACTGGCCAAAACTCTCATTTTTTTTTATCGAATAAATATGCCTTCGGACTTATGTGTTTAATTTCCTTTTCCATTTATCTTAGTGACACGCACATCTTAGTAAAGCACTTAAGCTCAGTCAACTAGATTGTCTTCTAAATTCACGCAGCAAACTTTCACATGATAACAAGGTTAAGATTTACACCACGTGTGTACGACCGATTACGACGTACGCAAGCACCAGTGGTAAAGTGCCTGCTCCTCATTAGACCCCCCTCATCATGTGCAATGGACAATACTCACTAACACAAAACAAACGATCCTGAACTCGACTATCTTAGCGCTTGAATTAAGGGTGTACCAGTGGTAATGTTCCTGCTCCTCATCAGACCCTCGTCATCATGTGCAATGGAAATTACTCCTGAACACAAAACAAACGAGCCCAAACTCGACTATCTTAGCGCTTGCATTAAGGGCGTACCAGTGGTGATGTTCCTGCTCCTCATCAAACCCCCGTCATCATGTGCAATGGAAAATACTCACTAACTCAAAACAAACGAGCCAAAACTCGAACATCTTAGCGCTTGCATAAAGGGCGTACCAGTGGTAATGTTCCTGCTCCTCATCATACCCTCGTCATCATGTGCACTGGAAAGTGCTCATAAACCCAAAACAAACGATCCCAAACTCGACTATCTTATTCAGTAGGTACAGGAGTTCCTATGGCCACCTTCCGACTCCATCATCAGATCAGCTCCATGGTACTATTGCATTGTCACGCGATATACATATGCTTGCAAAATTTCAGCTCAATCGGTTGAGGGTATGTGCTTCAAAATTTAGTTGCAAGATTCCACCCGAACAAATTACATACAAAGCAAGTTAAATAAAAAAGTTCAGTAACTTTTGTTATTTTATTATGTTAAGTTATTTTTGGACATTGCCGTGATTATACTAGATAACTGAAACAAGCATTTTATATTGTTCAGTGACTTTTGTAAAACTGAATGTTATGATATTTTCGGGTATTATAACGATCAGCGATTTTTGACAAAATGTTGTTCAGTGACCTTTGACGAGTAGTGTTCAGTTAATTTTGAACTTTAATGATGTTCATTCTATACTGGCGCCTATTTCGTTCAGCGATTTATGGGTGTAAAGTGTTCAGCGGTTTTGGAAATCTAAATGTGGTCATCAACTTTTGATGCTGACTGTACTACCCTCCAAAATGTGCTGGACAATAAACTAGGTGTCACTAAAGGGATTTTTTGCCACAGCCATTTTAAAATACACGGCCTAAGAGTCCGTTGCGTTTATTGTAAAGCGCTCTCTATAGGTATAGGTAAGCTATAGACTAGACAGATGTAGGTACTCTTAGGGCTAAACCAACGACACTTATAACTATTACACTACGGAGACAAAAAGAATGTCTAATCGGTCCAAAATCGTAATAGACGACTGAATATTGTACTATTTACTAGATAATATTAGATTTTATTAATAACTATAATTTATATATTTAATTTTGCAAGACAAGATAAATTACTAATTATAATAATTAATAATATATATTTTTAATTTAATAACTTACTTCGAAATATTTGTACCTTCTCCCAAGCTGAGCACCTGCGCATACGCAACTATCACCACTCGAAATGTAATTGTATTTATATTATATTGATTAGAATTGTATAAACGTGACCGTCGCGGAATCACAACGGCGCACTTGTCGCGAATGATCTTTGCTATATTGATCGTTTACTATATAACATACCACATACAATACTATAGTTTCCCGCGCGCCGTAATTAAATTTAATTAACTGCTATATTTATCCCCCCTCGTCCTCCTGGCCCATAGTTTGCAAAGAACCATCCGATGCCCTCGTAGACCCGAAGTCCGAGAGGCACGCGAACTGTAGAGCGACAGTTGCAAAAAACTCCCCTAAAATACTAAAAGTCATAATCCCTCAATCTCATCGCCAGCGACCGCCCTGAGCCCTGGGGTCCAAGCCCCACAGGAGGCGCCCTCTTGCGCAGGTTACTTAGTTTGTAGTTTTTAAACCTTTTATTAAGGTTCTAAATAACCTGATACCCCCTTCACCCTTCCATCACCGGACGACTAGGCGCGGCGAGCGGTTTCACCCTTTTGTTGTAGACATTCCTTCAATACGCACGAAGCGATTTGCTTCCTTTTTTTATAATACACAGGGCCGTATTAGAAGTCCGGAGGCCCCGGGGCAACAAAGTTGAAAAGGCCCCCTGGCGACAAACTAGTTTCCCTCTAAATGTGTAGAAAATTTGAAGTATGTTCCTACTTTTCAGGACGATTTGAATTCTCTTATTTTACTGATTGTCTTATTTAATTACAAGTATAGATGAATAACCTTTATTACAATATTTATGAACTATTACATTAATTATGATTCTAAAAAGTACTGTAGGTATGTAAGGTACAGCACCAAAAAAATAAGTAAAAGAAAAGTTGTAGAGTTTACTCGTCAGAATTTGAAAGATTTTAAATCTCTATTGCGGGGGCCCCTCTTTTGTGGAGGCCCCGGGACAGTTGCCCTGGATGCCCTCCCTTAAATCCGGCCTTGATAATACAGACGGCTAAGGAGTGGAATTCTCTGCCGGGATCAGTTTTTCCGGAACGCTATAATCTGGACATCTTTAAGGCTAAAGTGAACAGACACTTTCTAGGCAAGCGTGTATCATCTTAGGCCTAATCTTCGCCTTCCATCAAGCGAGATTATGGTCAAACGTAAGCCTATATTTAATATTAAAAAAAAGGCTGGAGCTCTGCTCGCCTTTATGTCCGGTGAAGTAGCAAAAGCCTCGTGGCTACGTATATCCATCCGAAAAAAAAGAAAAATAATGCTATTATATTTATATAGCTTTCCTAAATGGGCTATCTAACACTGAAAGCTTTTTCAAATCGGACCAGAAGTTCCTGAGATTAGCGCGTTCAAGCAAACAAACAAACTCTTCAGCTTTATATATTAGTATAGATAATATAGAGTTAAACAGAAGTCAAGTGCGTGATAAGATGGACGGAATACATTACTTACGACGTAGTGGCAGTCTTGAACATAGCTAGTGTAGCAGACTAAGTAGTTTTATTACAGATGGACATATTATTACACCTATAATGATTAATGTGAATATAAGCTTATTATCATCGGCCCGTATAACGTCCACTGCTGAACATGAGCCTCCTCCCGAGGGAGGGTTTTAGTCTCCATAGTCACCACACTTGTCGTAATAGACAGGGATACTGCTGCCCGTTTCTTGGTATAATATTTGTTATAAATGGTGTTATAACGATCGGAACCAAAGGCTTAGGTAACGTGCTTTCCGAAGCATGGAAGGTAGTCGCTCAACTGACCAGCCCCAAAAAGAATCTTAAATTATACACAACGATTTGTTGTCCGGCGAGCGGATCGAACCCACGACCTCCGAGACTTAAAGTGACGCCACGATAGCTATCTATAATTGTTTTAAGTATGTAAACTAATTATGTGTACAGGAATTAATGACAAACGGACGTATATATATAATATTGTCTTTAATATCCTACAATGTGCTATCTACCTATTAGTTACCTACCTAGTTTAATTGATAGAATAAGATTATAGGTAATGATCTATTAATTACCGTTTTTTTAACATTGTCATTCTGACTAGTACAAGTGTATGTAAATACTTGAGTGCAGAATAAATTTATAATTTTATAATGCTGGCTATCCAATAAAAAAGGGTAAAATAAGGGAGTCCGCTCGGAATCCGCTCGACTCTTCGAACACTTTTGTGACTCTTTGAACTCGTTTTGTCCGCTCCGCTCATTTTTAATCAGTGGAAGCACTTATATGCCATTCGCCATTGTGAGTTAAACGGACTCTAAACGGAGTCCGTTCCGCTCGCAGTGGAAGGCGGGCATTATGTACTAAGTCAGCTATACTCAACCCGCGGCCCGCAGGCCGCAATGGCCTTTTGAGTTGGCCAAAAAAAAGATTATATGTTCAATATATCACATAATATATATGGAACATAATATTATATTATAATATTTTATTTATTGAAGTGTTTTAATTCTTTTATTATGCTCTACTTTACGTCTAGTTATTTCAAATCTGGGACAGTCTTGGATAAGATGTTGTTATGATTGAGTTGTGGTTTGGTCACTTTGGTCGCTGAGACATGTGTCACTTATTTTGAATCTCTAGATATATTCTTTATGGTAACCATAATATGGTGATTTGAAAGAAACTGAGTTAGCAAAGATGTTTTTCGCTACTTTAATGTATGACTGTATGTAGATTATCAAACGTTGGAGGTATCGTTTTTATGTAAGTAGCATTATAATACAATTTAGGCAAAGATTCTAATGCTTCTGTTCTATTGCATGCCTTAATTTAGCTAGGCGGTAGAGTCTGGAACGCGGCGAAGAAGGGCAGCTGATTTGGCCGCAACGTCAGCCATTTCGTTTCCAGTAATTCCAACGTGAGATTTCACCCACATGAAGTCGATGCTGACACCCGCTATTCGAGAATCATGGAGATGTCGGTGGATGAGGCTAGCAAAGTAATTGCTGCTATTTGTGTTGGAAAGCTCAGTCAAATCGGATTTGCAGTCAGAAAGAATAAGAGAGTGTGGAACGTTCTCGTTTAGAGCCCACACCGACTACAATATTCAATCCATCAGGTGCATGTCCATTAGTCGCCTCCTACGACACCTATCCGATCCGAACACATGGGGTGGTCTTTTCTAAGTACCACACGGCATCAAATTAGTAAATACACGAACTTTAGTAAATCAACCTTATTCACTCTATCATGAATAATATTTTTCATGTATCCTATTAACTACTAGTACCTAACTGCAACCCAAATCCCATTGGATTCTCTATGAGTTTTAATTTTATATAAATTACTTTTATTTTGAACAACGTAGTCAGCGCCACCTATCTTAAACAAGCGTATTTAAATAAGAAATAACTTCTCAATAGTTACAGATATACTTGATAGATGGCGCTGTTTTAGAAGTAACTTATAGACTGGTTAGACGTGCCGACACGACACGCAGAAATATGAATAAATATGGAAATTGCATTAAACTTTAAGTAATTTACTACCATCATTAACCATCTTTAATTTTAATGTGTTTTTAAGTAACAGTTTCTTTTTTTAATGTACCTATATAACATACATGCGAAATGAAGAAAAAATTATTAACTGTTTTTTCTGGTGGGTAATCTCTGAAATGGCTTGACAGAATAAGTATATCAGTTTAACAGATTTTGACATTGATTTCACAAAAGTTTTATATTTTAGAAAAATAATTTGTGATTAATAGTCGGGTCGGTTAATATAACAAAGACTGTTGGTAACAGCTGTTACGTCACGAACGTTCATACAATTCAATGTTGCCTATTTTAGGGCATAGGTAGTTGAAAAAATTGGGTAAATATATTTAGATATTTTATGCTGTATAAATAAATAGTTCATTGTTCCGGATTCTCTAATAAGGTTTATTATGAAATTAAATTGAAAAGGGCAAAAAACAGTTACCTGAACATATTTTGTTCATAACAATAGGTAATTTTATCGTTAAAATAAATACAATGTGGGAATATAATGTTCTACCATGAGAACACAGTGTTTGTTGACAAACATAAAATACGTAAATGTTTCATAGAATATTTATCCTCCCTCGGGAGGTGGCCCATGTTCAGCAGTAGATGTTGTACGCTGATGACGATGATGATGATATAAAATAGCCCTTTTAACTCCCAACCGTTAGTTTGCAGTAAAGGCTCGCAAACTGCTAAGTTAAGCAATACTAGGGTATAACTGTTGCTATTGTAAACTTCACTTAAATATTATATTAGCTTTTATTACCACTTAACAACATTTTCAAGCAAATAAAAGTATTCATGTTTAAGTAATTTGTCTTGTTATGTGGCTCCTCTACGGGTAAAAGCCTCCTCCATTTCTTCCTGTCTTTGGCTTCTTGCATCCATCTATCTTCTGTAATATTTATAATATCACCAGCCCATCTTTTCTTCGGTCTTCCCACACTTCTTTTGTCTACTAGGCAGGCCACCTGTCAAGATACCAAGATACAAGATGGACATACCAAACAACTAAATGGCACAGCCCAATAGGCAAAAGTAGTGTTAAATGTTACCAACTCACAATCCTTAGGTATGGATACAGCCATCGCCTCCCTCGCCACATTAGAGGGTAGGAGGCGACCCGACTCACATCGCCACCGCAAGCAATGACAAACAAAGGGAGCATGACGAACTCACTGACAGTAGCATTTGTGGAGTCAATACTAAATCTTATCTTTCCTCTGTATGTGTTAACATTGGTCTCCTTTTCAGGTAGTTATGCATCCATCAAGTTATCTTCAACCACCCGTTTATGACCACAGATAAACATGGGCCACTTCTTAACATACCTTAGCATTCGGATTTATGATCGCAGTTAGTTGCTTAGTAACCCAAAGCTGATGCTGCGGCCATATGTCAGGAGTATGTTCCTAAATCGACATGGCCATGGTCTATTCTAAGTTGGCTTTCAAATTTATGGACCTACCTAGTAAGTATTATCAAGTGTTTTAAGATAGTGACATTTTTATACACCATCCTTTTTTTTTTTTGTTGCAAACAACATAGCCTAATGCTGATTTTCCACCAGAGGGGCGAGACGAGACGAGACGAGACGAGACGAGACGAGGCAAGGCGTGAATTGAAATATTTGTTTGTGTAAACATGAACCATATTGCTTCCGATATAGAGTATAAATTACTTTGCAACAGAAACACGCTTCTCGCGAGATGCTTATTGTTGTTCATTGCTACTTATTACCGTGTTATTACCTGAAATCGCGATAACTATTTTTAGTGGAAAAGGGTAAGTGCGATTTCAATTCCCTCCTCGTCTCGTCTTGTCTCGCCCCTCTGGTGGAAAATCAGCATTAGAGTTAATACAATCATGGTATAGTGTGTCTTACAGAATATGAATTAATATAATTAATACAGTGATGTCTTGACCAAAACATATCTACTAGTTATATTTAAGCAACCTCTGTGGCGCAGCAGAATAAGCCTCACTTTGAGTCTAGGAGGTTGTGGGTTAAATCCCCATACCGTTCAAGAAATCATTGTATAAATTCATGCACCATACATGGTTCTACAGTCGCCACACCGCCTGCTATGGATGGTGGTGACTATGGCAAAATGAGGGAGTTGTGGCCGATATCTTCGGCTAAAGCCTACAGAGTGGAAATACGGTACCCACGTGACGACTCAAATCTAATTTCTCGTGGTTACTTACACTTGGGGAAACTTAGGTAAACTCATAAATTAAATAAAAGGACAGAAAATAAAAACATTTGCTTTATTTGTTTGAAACAAAATGAGCACTTATTAAAAACTAACTATAACTACCACTGACACAACAAACAAGCAATGTATCAAGCTTGTCTATTATAATTAATTTCTCAGAACATTCTAAAGTATCAGGATCGTACAAATGAATTTTATTGTCATAACCAGCTTTTTTGAAGCAATTATCAATAATATCCAACCTAACAGCATCCCAAGCAGTAGCGAGATAAACTAAAGCATCATAAACACTAACGGACTGTCGATTTTCACCCTTTTCTGTATTTGCATAACGGTGAATAAGCTTCAACCTGTACCGCTGCTTTAAAGATTGTATAATCACTTGCTGTAATGGTTGCAAACTTTCCATGGCTAGCGGAATAAAGGCTAGTTTTATGCTCTTCAGCTCGACGTCTGTGGGATGCGCAGAACAATTGTCAAGAAAAAGAATTCCGTTTCTTCCTTTTTTCATTAAATACTCATCCAAAAAAAAAAACCATTCCGTAAAAATCTCTTTGGTTACCCAGGAGTGCGGATTCGTATCATATTTTATCGGAAGAGTTGCAATATTTTCGAGACTTTTTGGTTTATCACACTTCCCGACTGCTAAAAGCGGATTTTTTTCTGATCCGTCAGCATTAGTGCATATCACCACAGTTAAACGATCTTTGCTAACCTCTCCGTTCAAGCATGTATAATCATCATACAAATCATAATTGTCAGGCATGGCTTTGTAAAACAAACTGAACTCATCAACAACAAATATGTCTTGTGGCAAATAATTTTTGATCAATTCCACGAGCACATGGTTTTTCCAGTCTTCTAAGTCAGAGTATTCTTTTGTTATCATCTTGGGTTTAAATATCGGTAAAGGCAGATCAAATCGTTGATTTACGTTAAACTGTAATTTAAATTGATAGAGCCAAGACTTTGTGGGCTGGAAGTTAACTAACTCCACTTCTTTAGCTAATCTAAGCGCCTTATTTTAACTAATTTATCTGTAATATTTGCCCCTAAAGCACACCCTACCCTACATCCCCTACCTACATCCATGAGAATAAGTGATGATTCACTAGTTTTGTCGATAACTATGGCATATATTAAGTTCGTGGCATATATACACGTCTTTTTTCTTGTTTTTATGGCTTCGTCGTAATAATTTAACATTTTAAATTTTTCTTCATTAATACGGACGGCAAATTTACCTGATTTGGGCATCTCGATTATAAATTCACAACACTTTTAAAAAATGAATGTATTCAAAATATTTGGTACACACTACCACGGGTTGCGCTTGCAAACTAACATAACTCACTGTACAAGAGGAAGCGAGAAAGAATTACTTTTCGGAATATTGTTGCAGCATCAATTGGATTTTTCGACAGATGGCAGTGTTTGCAAAAGCGTAAAATTATACATGCTTATGACGTTTTACAAATAAAAGTAGAGCCTTGAATTTATGATGCCTAAATAATAAATAATACACTTTCTTTATTATTTAGTCAATTTAATACGTAACAAGCTATTAATCAAACAGTTGTAATTGTTTTAGAACGAAGCGTGTACTACTGCCATCTACAACACAATAAGATAATAACTTACTCTGGCACGTTCAAATATTCTTAAGTTGTTACAAAGCAGTAATAGATGGCGTGGACATAAAACTGAATGTAATTCACTTTTTAAGTGATCTAACAAAATAAATGTTATTGATTGATTGAGAGTCCAAATATTAAATGTATCCATACCTCAAGAAACATTTCTTAACATAATTCTGATCTGCAATAAAGTGTATTTTACAACACAGCACGGTTGCCATTGTAAAATTATGATTCGATTTGCAGCGACGTTAGGTATATAGGTATTTTCAAATATAATGCGACATTTTTTAATAATAAAATTTATAATTTATTTTTATCCTAGCTGTTTCCTTTCCTGTGTTGTACGCGTTGAATGATAACAGATGGCGCTACTAGTATACCTGCGTAATATCTGCTCAGTTCAGCCGCGGTATATAGTAGATACATTAAAAAAGTAACTAACGCTTATTTTTAAGGCTCCGACCCATAGTGTAAAAACGGACCCTATTGCTAATACTCCGCTGATCATCTGTCTGTACGTCCGTCCGTCTATCTGTCACTAGTCAGAAATCATCACATCACGCTTCAGCTTTCGAATAGCTAGACAATTGAATTTTTTACAAATTATGTATTTATATTGCCTCTATAACAACAAATACTTAAAACAGAATAAAATAAATATTTAATATTAATAAATCTATTTTATTTTATATTTCTATATTATCTATTTAATATTTCAAAATCTTACGTTTTATAGATAATGCTACGGAACCCTCCGTGCGCGAGTCCGATAAACACAATGCCGGTTTTTTCTTAAATTGTTCTAAAGTAATGCATTTTTTGTCAAGGTGTTTTTATAAATAAACATGACATTAATCCTTATTAAAATAAATATATTATGTTATGCATTAACTTCAAGTATTTAATAAAAACAAAATGGCCGCTTCCATAATTTGTGTTTTATTGTTATTTTTATAGTTAGTCTTGAGGCTTTTGCTACTTCACTGGGCATAAAGGTGAGCAGTGCTCCAGCCTAGATAAATGGTTAAAACACTACAAACTAAGCAATCTACGCAAGAGGGCGTCCCCTGTGAGACTTGGACCTCGGCTCAGGGCGGTCGCTTACGGGGACTTCCATAATTTGTTTTCAATTTAATATGTAGAGAGACATCACAGTTTAAAAATAACATCAAGTTTCAAAAGTTAAAACAGCTCCTTAACTCATTTAATCTTTAAAAATATTTTCACATTTAACGTAAACAAAGTCGCAGTTTAATGTTAGCATGTAACTTTTCCACGCAGACCGAGTCACGGGTACAAGCTATTTCTCTATATGATGTATACCTTTGTTAAGGATTTTAAAAAAACCATATCTAAAAGAATGGAAACGTTATATGGAGAAATTGAAATCTACACAGTCGACGTCGCGGGCAACATCTAGTGTTTTATACTCAGATTACTTCACTAATTATTAATTAATATATTTTGTATCTACCTATTTTTTCTACTAAAATGCAATGTTGAGTACATTCATAGAATATTTGAACTAGATTTTTACTTACTTTACAGCCTTCATAATAATTGGTACTGTAGTGAGATTAAGGTTTTAATCCCTCACTACATGACATACTGGCCGTATTCCAATAAAGAACCATTTTCATATTTGAATAAATAAGAAATGAATCGAGACTTCAATCTTGATGTTGTTGAAAGTCAGACGAATAAAAGATTATTGATATTATAAAAAACGAAATAATATTTATATTACACAGAGAGATTTGTGCTGTCGAGAAGTTGGGACGTGAGCCCGTTATTAATTTATTGTGATAGTAAAATGTGTTGTGTGTTTATGTGTTAATTCTAACATAATGTTATAAAGTTTTCCTTCTTTCATTTATAAAAGAGTGATAGTGTATAGTGTTCGTACCCCTCACACACCCTCTTCGAGGACCAACAGCAGCGAGCCCTGCTGAGCTACGCACCCATAGGCGTTACAGTACTATAGTAGACTGATTGATATGTATTAATTAATATACACTTACGGTACCCATAATATCAGTCTAATTAAAATGTTTATTTCTGTGACAATGGTAATCCCTACTCGGTTAAATATAACTATATAAGAATATTTTTTAAATATTTTCCTTGAAATATTTAATCGGCTGTAGGTAAACGTACCTTATGAAGCATTTGTATAAGTACCTTTGTTTTATTTTCCTAAATGAAATTAAGGTTTTATTGGCCTAGATTATAAATTTCCCTTACATTCAACTTTTTCATTTCTTACAACTTAAGTGGCAAAGAACTCTAATTGCAAGTAGAAGTGATGAAGACATCTAAGAACACACTTAAATGAAAAAAAACCGGCCAAGTGCGAGTCGAACTCTCGCACGAAGGGTTCCGTACCTACTAGTTGCAAGTGCCTACTTATTTTTGATATCAAGAATACAACAAGTAACATAGTATAAACGTTCTTGTAGGTAGTTCGTTATAACTCTGATCGATGTTTATAATAGTTGATTGAATGAAAGGTAAATTGCGGTTTACGGTTTATGACGTATTAAAAAAAAACTACTAACTTGATCTTGTTCAAACCAATTTTCGGTGGAAGTTTGCATGGTTATGTACATCATATATTTTTTTTAGTTTTATCATTCTCTTATTTTAGAAGATACAGGGGGGGAGACACACATTTTACCACTTTGGAAGTGTCTCTCGCGCAAACTATTCAGTTTAGAAAAAAATGACATTAGAAACCTCATCATCATTTTTGAAGACCTATTCATAGATACCACACACGTATGGGTTCGATGAAAAATTTTTTTTTTGAGTTTTATTTCTATGTATGGGGAACCCCAAAATTTATTGTTTTTTTTCTATTTTTGTGTGAAAATCTTAATGCGGTTCACAAAATACATCTACTAACCAAGTTTCACCATTATAGTTCATATAGTTTCGGAAAAAAGTGGCTGTGACATACGGACGGACAGACAGACAGACAGACAGACAGACAGACAGACAGACAGACAGACAGTTAGACAGACATGACGAATCTATAAAGGTTCCGTTTTTTGCCATTTGGCTACGGAACCCTAAAAAAAGTAAATCAGCGAACTCTAAACTTTGTTTGAAATGGAAAAAATATAGATTTTCGCAATAATTAATTTCTGTATTCAATTATCATAGAAACTTATTGATGCAAATTATAAAATCATATCCATTTGTAATAAAAAATATAAAGGTAGATAAAATCGTTCAAAATATTAACGCCTAAAATTAAATTGTTGGCAACCCGCAAAACGTAGTCATGTTGCTGTTACGCTATTCAATGTAACTAAATTATTTTTTATTAAAAATGACATCAGTCGATAACCATCCATTAATTTAAAATTAAAATGCTGGAAGTTGGAACCTATATTTATTTATCAATGGTTATTCATTGAAGAAACTTCTGAAAACATATTGCAACTTACTAGATAAAATGTTTTAATTCTCGTTTGTGAGGAATGAAAAACCATACCATGACCATGACGACTTAAAAAAAAAACAAGCCTCCGCTATTTTTTATTTCACCTAACAAACAAGAACAGTGCACTGATAACGAAACTTATCGAAATCTATTCATCAAGTGACCTGGAGGTATAATAGTGTGTTTCAAATATCGCTTTACAATGTACGAGGACACTAGTTTAATGATATGCCCGGTGAAGTAGCAAAAGCTTCCTGGCTAAATAGATATGTCCGTCCGAAAAAAAAAACTAGTTTAATGAATGAAGCGCGTGGACCTAGGCGACAGAACGGCTGTGAAGGGTTCAATATAATGCAGGTATATATATTTCATTGAGTACCCTAAGTAAAATAACAGGCACGCTGTCGCCTTGCCGTGTTCAATGATAGTACCTACAAGAATTTGTGATTTCCATCAAGTTGTGATACGAGGCTCGCCTAGGGTTCGCTACGCTTTCTTTAAAGAAAATCCTTTTATATGCCTCTATCAGCATGCATTGCCAATTGCGATTCGAACATGTATCGTAGATAGGTATAGCCTCCAATACCTAGACCATTCGCTATAATACTAAGCTACTAGTAAAGCCCCGCGGTTGCAAACCCATAAGAAGGTTCCGTTTCATATCCAAATTAAAGTTAAGTGTGCCTGTAAGTCATATTTCAAATTCTGTAGCTTTTGTATCATTAAGTAAAAAATATAAAATCTTATATTTTTGAAATTTCATCATCATCATCACCATCAGCCCGAATATAACTTCCACTGCTGAACATGGGCCTCCTCCCGAGGGAGGGTATTTGCCATAGTCACCACGCTTGGCAGGCGGGTTGGTGACCGCAGTATTATGTTGTACCACACAAGGAAACGTTGCTGCCCGTACCTTGAGAAACGATTATTATAGATTATGTTATAATAATCGGGACCAACGGCTTAACGTGCTCTCCGAGGCACGGAGGTAGTCCCTCAACCAGCCAGACCCGGAAAGAAATCTTAGAATTTACACAAAGATTTCTTGTCCGGCGTGGGTATCGAACCCACGACCTCTGAGTTTTTAAGTAAGCCAAATACCGCTTCGCTACAAAGGTTGTTTGTTTTTGAAATTTAATAGTTTTATAATACTAATTAGGTAATAAGGTCAGTTGTATCTACAACTGTTATTGGGATAGCATTAAATAAAAAATAATATATAAATTCACATTCATAAATCGTATATTTCTCTTATTATTTCACATAAGTAATGAATATGAAATAATACAATAAAAATCTGTCTTTTTATCAATTGCACGATACTCATAATTATGACAACAGTTCTTATAAAACTAAAGTAAAAAATAAATCTTATTGTAGTAATAAACGAAACGCAATACGAAACAAAATAATGTAAATTGTCTAACAACTATAAATATTTACTTAAGAAACTGGTATAATGCACCTTCCATTAAAAAACATTATTGGTCTAGCTTTAGGAACTTAAGAATTTAATTAAATAATGAAGGTTTATCAGATAAGTTTAGTAAAATATTGTTTAGCCTTTTTGTCATTGTAAATTATATTCTATACCGAAGTAATAGATTTGCTTTCAGCATGGTATGCTTTTTTCTATTTTTTATATATTCATTATAGGTTACACAGTGTACAAAAATATTGTGAATAGGTAAATTTAATGATCATAATATACAAGTTTCCAAAGCTAAACCAATGATTTTTCAAAGAACTACATATATTGCAATAAAATATTATAAATTTTATTTAATTAGACTAGGTATAACTTATATGTCAATAAATTCCAAAATAAATTTAGTTACATACAATTCCAATTTATCGTTGTTGATAAGACACGGTTTTGTACTGTAGGAGTAAAAATACCCGAGGTAAAAACTTATTGTTAATGTACATTATTATTATTATTTATATTTGCATTTTTATTGAATAAATATATTATCGTTGAGTTAATTACGTTTAAGAATCATTCTTTCAATATTTAATAATGTAGATAATAAAAATATAATTATGGTGTTTATAATAATATTCGATTGGTAGGTTATTGATGAAGAAGTCGTGAAGGAACTATTTACAGAAAAATAATGTTTTATCTTACATCACAGCATGTGCCTGAGAGTCTCGCAAACTTAAATACTAAAAATAAAAATTGTCAAACATTTATTTTATTTTTTTAAATCTTAAATAAAAAGAAACGCTTTCTTCGAAACTAATCTTTGGCCTACAGATCTTTTTTTGTCATTTCAATTACACGAATGCTCATTTGCTCATCTTACTCTTTTACTTTAACCTAACACTGAGACGGGAATTTTAATAACAGTATAAAATTTACTTTATAACTATAATTAATTAAATTTACATTTAGAGATGGATTCTTAAAATATTAGAGTTCGAGATGACCATGATTTGAAAAAGTAAGTATAAAATTAAGTATATTTATCGTTTTACGTATAATACATAGTTATGGCAACTCGAAATATGCTTAAATTACTAAAAAGAACTGGACAATTTAACTAGTTTTATAAATAAATTGGAATGTTCACAATATCATAACATGCTAACTATTACACACAAGTATCATACGGTAACAACAATTAAAAAATACTTTATCAAAAATTCGTAATGTTTCCTAAGTAAACAACCATCAAAATTTTTGTTCGACAGTACAATAAATGTACGTTGCGAATAAAAATACTAATAAAATCACTTAAAAAATAATATGGACATACCACGTTCGGTACGATATAATTGACGGACAATCCAAACGACCAATATCCAACCAATTACATAATATATCCAACAATTAATTGATCCAACATCCACGAATACAACCATTTAAACTATTTCGATTCGAACATTGAGCCTATATTATTTACCTAATTACACTCATAACTTTCAAAAAACACCTAACTTTGAGATCACCTCTATTTGGTTATAGTCACCTGTTTAGTTCATTGTAAAAAATATATTAACAGGAGTCATATGTTATCGCGGATGGAAAACAGTAGGTAGGTAAGTACACAAAGTGCCGTTCTATTAAATTTGGAGAGTAACTTATTATAACATACATAATTTATGGCGTGACCGCCGATTAATATTGTATTTCTCAAAATTCCGTCTGATGTAATGTAAATGGTGACACAAATAATCTGCCAATAACAAAATATATTTGTAGGTGATCCCTAATCATTAACCTTCTCGTTAAGCTAAGATTTACGTTTTCTGTTCAATCAATAATGCGCTTGGACTCAACAATGATTTTTTGAAAAAATCAATTGACATTTTATAAGACATTCAACATCCGACAATCGCATCACAATCTTCAACATAATTGTCAGATCTATCTCCTTGCAATTCTGAAACCTCAGCGCAACTCTTAGCTCTAGCTTAGCAACTATTACTGTATCTTTGATTTCTCCTTAAACCGAAACATCCGAGGACAATCTAACCATAATCATTGACATATCACTCTTTATCTTACTCTGAGCATCGATTTTCAACAATTTAATCCTAAATTTCAACCAATTTAAACTAAGAGTACGACATTTCGCATGAATGGTCCAGTTCTGATTTCACTGTGACGAAGTTGGGGTTGTCGGTTTTGAAGTCGGGCCCTTTGTGTCCGAACTGGTACACCAGCCTGGCGGTGGGCACGGAGACCAGGACGTGCTGCCTGTAGTGATACCTCATGGCTCGGCTGAATTTCTCGAATGTCATGTTGTCATTCTGTTTCATCTTCCCCCAAAGTTTTGCAACCTCATCTGGCTTCACAAACCTGGAAAATAAAACATTTCGTTAGTCTCAATCAGAGTCAAAACAAATGTATTCTGCGAACTAGGTTATCAAGTTGATTTTTTATTAACTGAATGGTTTATTTTCTAAATATTATATTCTACAACTGAAGGCTTCTTGAATATGGTAAGAAGTAATAACATTTCATTTATAAGGCCATTTAGTAGTACTTGACAACAACAATAAATTATTATTCCTTGAGCGTTATGTTACAGGGTATCTTCAATGTCAGTGTGAGTCATAAAGTATTTTGTAAAGGACTAATTATTACACAGCGTACGCAATTCGTCACTATCCTTATAGTACACTCTTCGGAAGTGAGGACTTGGTTGTAAGACCAGGCTTCGTACGCGAACCTTGTACAAAGGAAATGTTCGTATCATAAATTGAAGGCTGAATTTCAATATTGTCATTGTCTCGTGGGGTTTTTAGGTCTTTTATGTGTATTAACACTTTTATAGAATTCTCAACCCGTTCTTATATAACATCAATGATCAAACAATTATAATCAAGTCAAGTTCAACTGGAGGCGATAATAACACAGCCCGTCATATAATTTAATGCTCATTAAATGAATTCTCAGTGTTTATTGGCTAGACTTATATAGCTGTTGTAGCATAAAAGTATGTGTATACTCTATAAGCAACCATGTCAAGTTCTGATGCAAAGTGTCCAGATAATTGTGTGCAGAGTCAAGGATATCTTGTTGCAGCCATTATCGGCATAGTTAGCAAACGTGACGAGACGCCGCGAACGGACAATACTGCGAGAGATCAAATAAGACTAAGCATAAATACTTGACGAATGATCTATTGAAGCATGTGCAATACGTTGTCGACTTGTCTCAATGTGTTGTGACAAATGATTAACTACTTTGTGGCTGGCTACTTATTAGCCGTTGGTAAAAGACCGTTTTCTTTCAATCTACATAGATTCTTAGAACTTTTTCATTCTTACACACAAATTTGAATAATCATAAAACAAAATTGCGCCAATTTACTGCTGATACTGTACTATAATTTTGTACTCATGTATAGGATAAATTCGGCAGACTTTCAACTTGGTAACAGTCTTCTATCGTAATAATGTGTAAATTTTCTGATTTTCACTATTAGTTCATCAAAACCCTGATGTGCAACATCAAGCGAAATAATGCTATTTATAACTTTTCTTTCGTTTACTAGCGTTCAGCATTGACTGTCTAGGTCGAATGCAAATCGAACGGTTTCAAAGAAAATGACGTGGTTTCTCTATTTTATAGATAAACTAGTAGTATGGCGTGTTGGTATCATTTTTTTCTTCGATTCGTCCGATATAATTGTCTTTTATATTGTTTTAGCTGTGTTGTCATTGGGTCACAATGGCACATCCTGATCAATTGCTTCACTGAACAGAGTATCTTTAGCTTCCGACAATAGAAATCAATTAGGTAATTTGCCTTGCATTTTTATCTTCTAGTTTTGAATAAGTATTGTACAATTATAAATAAGTAGTAGATAAATAAGTATAGCTTTTGTTTCGTTATGACTTATGATATCATTAATATCTGTAATTAATTACAGGAAAATAACTATCTTAACTGATATGTTTTTTTAAATAAATTCTTATAAATAAATCATACTAATGGTATCATATTGCTCTATAATTTTCTAATTCTTCTAATTCATCTTCTTTAATGCTGCAGGAAATGCTACTACGTTGTTATTATCTTATAATACTATATATTTGTTAGATTTGTTGTTGTTGTGAATTAAATAACATGCGTTGTTGCTAATTGAACTGCTGCTACTTATTTATGAGTCAGAAACAGAAACTTAACAATATTAAGATCAAATATTGTGTTTAAGTATTCTGTACTAATTTGACTATTGGCGATTCAATGTTATGATAATCCATTTCTAAGTCAAGGGCTATAACATTTTTATTTTGTTATTTCAAGTGATTTCTGCAGTAGCTAGGTCATGTTAAGTTCCATGAACAATAAAACATTGAGGACATTAATTTGTCCTGTCATTTTGAAAACGATCAACCAAGTCATACCATTAACCTTGTTTAAGCGTGGTATGAACTATAAAAATTGTGATTCATACGAATTTGGATGCTTGGTGCGTACGGGCGAGGTCGGGTGACGGCCTTGTGTTGTATCGCTGCATCAGTTGGGCCAAGGATCCGATGTGACCCTACGTGACATGCATGGATGAAGTACGGAGAAAATACTTGGCGTTTACATGGATTAGCAGCCTCAATCCGCAAATGTATGTGGCAGTATTTGGCAAACTAACTAAATAAGAATATATTCATTAAGAATTTTTTGATTTCGAGTTGCTTGCTAACTCAAATCTTTTGATTCAGTTTTGTTAATTTCAAAACTGGTCTCAAAACCAGACAATTTATAAGCCATTTGGCAATGACGCACAGCACACGTACTACATGTATGAAATATAAACAGCCTACCCCCACAAGTTGAGTTAACTTGCAAAACGTGACTCTGACTTTCGCAAACAAGTTATGCCGAGACCTCTTTTGGTTTTTTGTTTTTCTTTTTTTTGCCGAAAGATATCTGATGCTCGTCTTTTGTGTGAATGCAAATTAGGGGCTTTTGGTTGTAGCCGTGTGGACATAAGAATACTTGTGTGCCTGTATTTTGAAGAGCTGAGTGTTGAAAGAGCTAACTTTTGAATTGAGCAGGTAGATACGAAACAAATAATTAGTTATCGTTGATTGGGCTATTTGTCGAAGTATTCGACTGCATGTAATATTGTTGTTATTTAGGTTTAGTATGTATTTGTATATATAGAGATTTTGATATAACATTGAACCCGACTTTTCCGAGAATACGGAAGTGGTCTCTCCTTTCAAATTATGCCTTGACAATAAGCAAACCATTTTGCAATTAATATATAATTACAGTTAATAATTCAATAAAAAAATGATTTAAAAACCTAAATCAGGATCAGGAATACTTCAGTTTAATATAATCTAACTGACATAACTTGAAAATTTTCTTCCTACACTAGCAATAAATAAATACGTACAAAACCTTGACTTCTTATCGATATTATTAAACAGTTGTTTTACTATGTAAATATATTTAATAAATTTACATAGTGTGAATAACCTGTCATTTTTTTGTTGTCTGTACTATTAAAACCGGTACTAGGGACATTCCCCACGGAGACAGACCTTGTTGTATACTGTATCTGTTACTAGCTGTTGCTGTGAGGTTGCCTGTCAGAAAACTCAATTCTAGAAGGGCAGTAGCGGGGCAAACTGAGTTTTGTATAACACGTCAGGTAGTTTTTTAATTGGTAATCTCACGAGAATTTATAATTTTTAAGGATAAATAATATCGAGAGCTATCTACATAATTACATTTCATCCGCTCATCCGGTTTTGTGTGATTAAGTCTATTTTTCATATTTGAACTACAATTTGGAAGAAATAAATAAAGTCATTGAATCATCAAAATAAAATGTTCTTTAAGCCAATGGCTAAGGATTTATAACATTATGAAAGTTTTGTGGCACTTATTCCCTTCTTACGATTTGAAGTTCATTTATAATATTGTATCTTCTACTACTTAATAACAATCACGTACTTTGAATACACTTAATTGCCACACTATTTTAGCGCAATTTATGAATGATCATTATCTTATCTTGATCAGGTGTACTGTCGTATACTTCGATTCGATTTTGGACGTTTTGTGCCATACATGGTTCCGTTATCCTTCCTCCATGGTTGACAGCATCTGTCACGATCACCTACACGAGTACATGTATTTCTGTAGAAATACTTAGAAATACTTTATAGGTTATCCATAGTTTTATATTTAATATAAATAGCTGTAGAGTTTGTTTGCTTGAACGCGCCTATATCTCAGAAACTACTGATCCGATTATGTAAGCCTAATTTATCTAGGAAGGTGTTGCTATTTATCTAGGTAGGCTATATTTTATTATGAAGTTCTGGCGGGAACAGGAGACATTCGGGTGAAACCGCGCCCGGTAAGCTAGTTCTTATTTAAGAACGCGATATCATTAAATTAGTCGTAATAATTTAATTACTTTATGATCACTGTAATAAGTATCTAATTGATATCATTATTTATTGTTATGTCCAAATGGTGATTTCTGTTTTGCAAAAATCTTAAACAATGACTTACTTAATCTATGACTCATAATTTTACACAAAATACATTTGTATTTAGTCTTGTTTATAAGTCAAACTTACTAATAGCACTGATACCTACTAGTTGGTACTATTACGATCGTTTAACGCCCACGTAGTGCCTAACTCTATAGTCATTAGAAAATCCATTCTAGAAGTTGTGACCGAATACGTATCCTTAGGTCAAACGATCCAACGAGGTAGGATCAACTTAGAGAAAGAGGTCAATCGTCGAATCCGACTCGGCTGGGCAGCGTTTGGGAAGCTTCGAGAGATCTTCTCGTCCAAAATACCTCAGTGCCTGAAGACCAAAGTCTTCAATCAATGTGTGTTACCAGTGATGATACATGGATCTGAGACGATGGTTTATCACTGTGTCCCTTATAAAAAAGTTCAAAGTTTTATTTAATTCAATCTTATACCACCCCTATAAAAATATGTCATTGGCCCTGAGGCTTTTGCTACATCACCGGGCATAAAGGCAAGCAGAGCTCCAGCCTAGATAAATGGTCTAAAAACTACAAACTAAGCAACCTGCGCAAGAAGGCGTTCCCTGTGGGATTTGGACCTCGGCTCTGGACGGTCGCTAACGGGGAGATTGAGAGATTATGGCTTTTGGTATTTTTAGGTGCGTTTTGTGCAAATGTCGCTCTGCTAAGCAGTTCGCAGGCATTTCGGACTTCGGGTCTACGAGGGCATTGGAAGGTTCTTTGCAAACTAAGGGGACCTATAAAGAAGCGTGGGGTATAAAATACACAAGTAGTTACGTAACTGATTAACCATTATTTATGCTAAGTTAGTAAAGGTCATCTTGTGATTTTACATCCAGTTACACTATTGAGGCAAACTTGTTTCTTTATAACACAACCGGTTGTTTCATAGCGACTAAATTTATTATTTTTTTTCAAAATAATATAGTAGGTACATTCATAAGTATGATAATAGGCTACAGTAGGTAGTTATACCTATATTTTAATTTAGTTATTTAATTCAAGATCGTTAACAAGCTTTTTGGAATTAATTTTCAAAAGGAGTAGGATTTAAAAAATATATTTTGACGTTTTTTGGAAATTAATTTATTATACGATAGTTTGCTATATAGCCTTTATTATTATTTTGTATTTGTTTGTTACAAGTACCTTTTCTCAAAAACGACTGGTACTAGCAAGTAGTTATAAAACGAGGTCATATTTTAGTAAAAAGTTTGCACAAGATCGGACTTAAGCCGATAACATAAATTATTATATTATATTGATCTATATCTAATTTATTCTAATTTTATAAAGAGGAAAGATTTGTTTTTGTATGTATGTTTGTAACGAATAAACTCAAAAACTAGTGGATGGATTAAAATAATTCTTTTTACCATTAGAATACTGCATTATCCAGGAGTAACATAGGCTATATTTAAATTATGAAGTTCCCACGAAAACGATAGCTACGCTGGTAAAGCCACGCGGGAAACTAAGTAGTTATATATGAGATACATTAATAATATTACTATTTCTATAATCATTACTGCAACCAAGTAGGTACTCAGCTATACTGAATTCATAAGTATTTCAATAATTACAACTAGTTCGATGAATATAAGAGTTTAATAGAATTCCTCGAAGCATATAAATTTACTTCTATTACAAGAAACTCATCAATAAATAATGACTGTTATTTCATCTTTACATAGATGATAGCTGTGTCTGGCGTTTTCACTCGTATTCCATTACGAGGTGCATTTTTCTTTATTCACGAAATCTATCTTATATATAAAATTCTCGTGTCACAATGTTCGTTCCCGTACTCCTCCGAAACGACTTGACCGATTCTCATGAAATTTGGTGAGCATATTGAGTAGGTCTGAGAATCGGCCAACATCTTTTTGCCAAGCTAGTATTAATATATAAAGCTGAAGAGTTTGTTTACTTGAACGAGCTAATCTCAGTAACTACTGGTCCGATTTCAAAAATTCTTTCTGTGTTCGAAAGCACATATATTGAGGAAGGGTAGAGGCTTTATTTCATTATGAAGTTCTTACGGGAGTTAAGCAGGTAAAACCGCGCGCTGGAAGCTGGTTAGTCATAAAAGGTTTAAGATTATGTTTTAACAAACAAACTTCTACTATAACATATTTGTATATAACAGATGTGAATTGACACGTGAATATGAATAGTGTGATTCGCTACGGTTCATACAACCTTGGCTCAAACGTTTATAGGTTTTACATTGTATTTAATAAAGCCTTTAAATAAGAACAAATAATTGTAAAAACAACGGGTCTGTACCAAGAAAATATCAATGTAGAGATATTAAAATCGACGTCAAAGAATAAAAACTGCATTTAAATAAGGCATGATTCTAAATTGGTTTTCATTTAATCTAACTACATATACTAAAATATAAAGCTGACAAGTTTGCCTGAACGCGTTAATCTCAGGAACTGCAGGCCCGATTTGAAAAATTCTTTCAGTCTTAGATAGCCCATATATAGAGGATGTCTACAGATACTATATCATCACGCTAAAACCAAGAGGTATACTTTTAAATCGGGTTTCATTTAATCCAACTAATAATATTAGAAACGCGAAAGTTCGTAAGAATATATGGATGTATGTTTGTTACTCTTTCATGCAAAAACTACTGAACGGATTTGGCTGAAACTTTGCAGGCGGAAAGTATATAAGCTGGATTAACATATTGGCTACAAAACATCACGCTCCGACCTACTGGAGCAGAGTAACGCGGGTAAAATTGCGATGCACAGCTATTTCATTAATCATTTAAGAAGGACATTTTGTAAGTAAATTGTAAAAGGGAAAGTTTACTCTTAAGCATGTATGTATGTATGTTGTGGCTTTACACCAAAATAGACCAAAATTGGTTTCACTTTTTAAATGAATAATGACCTACTTTCCTTACATACAAGTATACTAAACTATTATCACACGTTGTTATCAGTTTAACTGCGTGAATCATTAGCGTTAGCAATGAAATAGGTGCCTATATACTAATTACTACATAATAGGTATTGTGTTGTTAACTCCTTTAGTCGAAATGTTTAATTATTTGGAAATATATTATGGCATTCAATTTAACGTTCGTACCATGTATGATAACTCGAAGGTTGCTTGATTTGCGGTCTTAATGATTTAGCTTAATTAGTTACATAAGTTCTCCCGTTCCCGTGGGAACTTCATGATAAAATATAGCATATAGCCTTGCTCGATAAATGGGCTATTTAACGCTCAAAAACAATTTTTTAAATCGGACCCGTAGGTCCCTACACTCCGGGCGTCCCTATAATTGGGCAAATGGGCCACTGTAAGTGTGGCCCCGGAGATCCCGCGATACCATATTGGCCGCGGGTGCCGTCGGGGGGCCGGATTGCTCATGCGTACCCGGCCCCCGCCAACGGCGGATCGAAGGAGTGTCCGGGAGGTTTTAGTGGTAGTAGGGTCCTCTCCTCGTGGTATGAGTTTAGCATATCACGCTATGGAGAGGGCGAGTCCCACATATCCCACCGCCAGTGCGCGAATACGCTGCATCGGCAGTGGGATTGAGTAAATGCATTACCAACCGGTAAAAAAAAAAAAAAAAACAATAAGGTCCTCGGATAAGCGCGTTCAAGCTAACAAACGAACATACTCTTCAGCATTATATATTAGTATAGATATAGATGATTGCATATTTTTTTATTAAGGCTTAGCCTTAAAAATTGTTTAGCAAACATTATGGTAATCTCTAACCCATCTATGGGTGTGTTATTTATTTTTAACTATAAATAGTAACTATGATGAAAATTCTGGCAGTTCACTCCATGTTGTTGTTAATTAATAAATTCGGACTAATTACGAATGTAGGTTAAAAGTTTCTTTGAAATATTAAGGTTATGAAATCAATTTGAGATATCATCAAGAATTGATACTTGGAGATTGATACTGTTCTTTTAACATCCAATACTGAACAGTGTTGGATGGTAAAAAAAACTGTGGAAAATTTTGGCAAACACATTTTACATGTCCACTAAATTTTATTTTGCATACACATTGCAATTTCATACTGTATACATTGAGATATAGAGTTTAATATGTTTTACACAAAATTTACCGTAATGATGTTTTAGAATTCATCACGTGTTTCATTTAATGCGTTCCACGTATTGCGTGGACTCGCGTGCGTAAACAAACGATGCGCGTTCTATTTCCATTTCTAACTTTTGTTGTTTTCTTCTGGACGCAACATCTTATTACATATTATGTTTTAGTTGGATAAGCACTCTAATGTCATGTGTATTTATTATCAGCTAAGAAATGTTGTTAACAAGCGTAGATACAATCGTAGACAGAAGTAAATTGTACATATATAGATTTAATACATTCAAAATGACTATCATCTAGACAAACAAACAAAAATATCGTAACACTAATCATAGGTTAGGTATAATAACGTATCCTAAACTATATTTTGCTAATTCTCAGAATTCATAAAATTCTAATACGATATTTCAAAATCACAATAGTCGTCCTATAAATTTTGAAATAAATTAACATAATTTTAATGCAATGCGGGTTAGTTCGATGCACAGATCAACGTTATTTAGAATTCAACTTTTTAACTAGCGATAACATGAGAATATTTATATAAAAAAAAAACAGATAAAACATTTATATATTATTATATTAGTTAGATTAAGTATGGAAATGTGTACCTACTGGAATTTTGTTGCAAAATAATTAAAAGTTATATTATTAAAGTTTCTTTTTAACAACATCAATACAATATCCAGTTTTATAATTCAAACTGTGCGTCGTTACTACGGTGGCGGCGGCGCCATTTTTTAACATGCCTACCTTGAATCCAATTTGCGTCACGAAAAAATAACCTGACAATACTTTGTTTTTATATATCTACTAAAAATACTGGTTTTAGTACAACACAGCCTAATTGCAGATAGATGTTCGGTAGGCCTTGAGATAACATCTTACACACATTAAAGTCAAGGGAGCTCTTACAAATGGGTCAGCAAAAATTGTCAAAAAGTTGGTAGTTGTTGTCAAAAGTGACGTAGAACATTATAATCGGCGATCGGCTGGTTCCAACGCATTTGATAGCGATGATACCGATATCGCTGTTTACTATTTTATTTCACGTTTTCCTCAAGCTGTCTCGCTCTAACACGCACCGGTAGACACTACCACTTTAATTGCTATAGTGAACGGTATAAATATCGTGATTCGTGACCCGTATTTTTGCAATAAAGCAGCGACATAAAGTTTTCACAGATTTTTGGTGATAAGGTTTAAAACAACATGATCCAACGTGACTTGATATACCTGATGAGTTGTAAACACTGACCTCACTTACTTGACGTCAAACCTACAATGAATAATGACATTATAATGCTATAAACACAGCAATAAAACAACTATTATATGACTAAAGGTTCTTAGCATCAAACTCTACTACAACGGTATTATGGCATTTATAGAAAATTATATAAAGATTGAATCTTCAAGAATACCATCAGTTTTCTTATAAATTCTCTTAATCTTATTTATTTTGATCAATCATACATTCCCCGTACTTACTGATAAGTAGATTACTCAGTTTATCAACACAAGAGGTATAGAATTAAGTAATCTTTATCATTGCTTTATAAAGGTCATATAGCAGACTCGTTATCAAATGTAGTGACGGCCCCGTGTGTATACGGCTTAATTCCCTCAGAGTTCGGCGCACGCGATTGTGCCTGCATCCAAGCGTGGCAGACAGACTATGAAAGATGCCATTCGCCAATATTCCCCCCTCCGCCTTGGATATCGTAAAAAGTTATGAGTCAAACCTCAGCACCGTTCCGCTTGAATCGTCTTCTATAAATACAGCTATCTACTCATCTATTGCATAAAAAATATCACACAAGAACAGCTGTTTGACTTGTAAAATTTTGATACAACAATATTTTGTTATGTAGTGTTTATTGATATCGGAAATGTTTTCCATTCACAATGTAAATAACTACGTAGAAAAATCGTTACACAATTTTTTAAATCGTTGCAATTTTTCTTAGTATTTTCTCATAACAAACGGGTATGGTAAATAAATTACATTCTTATAATTATAAGATATTAGTCATTTAATCGCTAGCTATGCGAGTTCTATAAATCATTCATCATACATAATAAAGTTGTACCTACTTCATGATAGTTATAGTTATCCCATATTAATTTATCATAATCCTAGTTTTACTAATTAGATAAATATATCATAATTAAGTTAATATTTAGGATTATGTCATTTTCATACCGTTATTGTTTTAAAACTAGACATTCCTAATTATGTTGATTTGCATAAGTGTCGGTGGCACGCGTCACTTGCTGGCACTTATTCACGTAACGTGTATATGTATGTTTGTATGTGTATGAGAAGTATGTGTGTGTGTGCCTGCCGCTGGGGAATCCCGTCGAGCAAATACTTTTGTCACATTTTCAAGAAAATGTTGCGTTCGAGAGTTATATTGAGTTTAATGTTTTCTTTTTGTTTAGTTTTGATAAATTACTGCAACATATTAAGCTTGTTAAGTTTCTTTTTATATTAGTATTTTTTTAGATTGAGCGCGTTTCTACTGTGACGTCAGTAATGCTGTATAGTTGAAGAATGATTTATGTTTCTCCGACTCTTCTCCATTCTTATTACATGACAAGGTAATCATTTTCTTTAATTGGAAGTTTTGCTGAAATCATGTATCAAAGACTATCACCTATAGTTAACGGCTATGTTAATTGATTTCGTTTTAAAAACATGGTAAAATGCCAGGGAAAGCTTGTCAAAACTGTGTGAAAAAGTAAAATCAACTGTAGATTTTCTTTGCGTGACAATATAGTGCTGGTTATAACAATCTTAGCTGTATAGTTGTACGTCGAAGTAACGACAAGCAATTTTATACCATTCGCCTTGAGATAACATGTCAGTATGTTAAGTAAATAGTATAGCACTCGTATACTAGTAGTAACTATTGTAAATATAAAATGTTAGTGATATGACAAATCGACAGTAGCTGATAAGGTGTAATTTCATCTGTCAAGAAATATTTTCGTTATATTTATTTTAAAGAGAAAAAAATCAATTTGCTACATTTGATTTTCAACCTTATTGCAGTATCACCGACTATATTGTATATGTTTCAGTAGGTACTAGTTAATTAGTGGCAATGTAGTTTTGTAGACTGATTTTTCTTTGAAATGTTATCTTTTGGCCATATTTGTTGACATAATATATATTTTTCTTTATATTTCGGGTATCGAAATTAATTGGTTTCCATGGAGGAAAATAAAACACATGACATTTTGATGATGTCACGGTAAAAAGCTCATAAATATATAGTTATGTAATACGGTTACAAAATTGTGTAAATAAAGGTTTTCTCAGAAATTATTAGCATTTATATAATGAAAGTGTAATAAAAGGTATACCTACGACGCATATTAGAAAGTTGGCCAGAAGTTTCTTAATATTTAAATATTTGTAAAAAATAATATTATAACGAGAATTCGTCTAAAACTTCAAGTGAATACAAAATAGGTAATTATCAAAATGTGCCTATTATATTAAAGTAACGATACCTACCGAAAAAAACTACGTTTTAAACAAAAAATACTTCATGAAATTCCAAGTTTAAATTCACAATCGCAGTTATTTTTCCAGCGTTTTTCAAACGTAACAAATTCTATTTAATCCTGCCACTAATTATACCTAAAAAAAAAACAACCCTTTGCGAAAACAAAGGCTCATTACAACCAAAACAGTGGCGTAAAAACAAAGATACAGCCAGAAAAAAACCTCGCAAAAGACACTGGGCCCACCCGGAAGAAGGGAGTCTTACTAATCAATATAATAGAGCCACTATGAGAAAAAATACATATATACGTATATATATATACCTATATAAAAATACGTACCAGAGCCTTTTGTACATGCGAAATGGCGCCTTATGTATATACATTTACGGTACATAATGCTGAGTAGCGGAAGCACAAGGCTGCCCTAGTTATAAATAGATTTTCACGAAAAAGAAATGTTACAGGGAATTTGGTGCAAACCGGAGCACAGAGTAGGCGCCGCACAGAGCAATATTTGCAGCGAATTATTAATTTTCAGTACAATTGTTTAGGAAAATAGTTTAGATTTTCTAATCTAAATATTTGTGAGTTATTTCGATAATCGCATGAGTAAAGCATTTCATTGGTGGATGATAGATTCATTATTTAATTTTTTTACATATTTGACTAGTTTCCTAACATATTTTCCATACTGAGATATGAAGCAAGACTACGTGAATTGAAGTTGATATCTGTCAAAGATTTTGTTTTGAATATCAACCGGTTTATTAAAAAGTAACATCAATATGACTCCACATTAACAGTATGCATGCACGTTTCAAATTATAATTATGTGTGGTTATTTTATACATATATTTATTTTCAAATTAATACGGAAACTCCACGATGAAGATTAATGACGTTAACTATTTATAACATTTTCCTTTTTATTTAAATAACAATATTATGTTAGTTAGGTAATAAAATATAAATGAAAAATAGCTGAACATGAAAAACCCAAAACTATTGACCATTATGGTACATATGTATTACAATGATTTAATTTTTTTTAGTAGATAAACCAATTAGTACAGATTAATTATTAAATTAATATTATTATAATATACAAACACATCAAGCTACATAATTAAAATGTCCTTCACATCATCATATATTTGCCTATAAACATTAACTATAATATATAAATATTTCATATAATTTTATTACATTACAAATTACCTATATAATTCTAAGTATTATTAATATGTTAGTAACATTAATAAATGGCTTTGTACGTTCGTCGGTTTAATTTATCTGCATGGTTTTAATTAATGGAATAAACAGAACAATATTGTACTAATTGGTTTAAGTTTAACTTGTTAATACGAGCTTTATGTTATAACATTATGGGTAGATTAAACAAGGTCAAAAGATTACCTTATCTCTGAACTTTACGGCCTGTAATTATAGCGCATTTTAATTGAATTTCTTTTGTTATAACGTTTGACCATTTTTATATAATTAAAGTCACATAATATGTTTATCAGTGAAACATTTTGACGATGTAATTATCGAATATATTACAAAATGTATGGTGTTTGATAAGACGGTTTTGTTAATTAGGATTTTTTGTTATTATTTAATACTACAAAACTTGGGATTGATAGTTTTAATATGTATTTGTGTTGAGAGGAAATATGAACGACTTATATAATACGTATGCGATTGATTCACAACTAAAGAATGTAAAATAAAAGGTATGTATTAACCTGAAAAATAATTATTTTTCCTGTAACAACAGGAATATTTTAATTAATATTCAGTACATGAATATCATCATCAACAGCCCGTTGACGTCCGGCTAGAACATGGGCCTCCTCTTAACAGACCTTGTCAAGCCAGGATCGTAGAGGGATTTTGCCATAATCACCACACTTGACAGACGGATTGGTGATCGCAGTGAGATGTAAACCTTGAGCTAATAGATGCTGCTGTCCATCCATCAGCCATATGTCCCTTAGTCGCCTTTTACGACACCCATGGGAGGACATGGGGTGGTCTATTCTAAGCCGGAAACCGCACGGCACATGAATATAATGTTATTAAATGCATATGAGAAATAATTCATAATCCAATCAAAATGTTTCATTTCTAGAAATTATATGATCTCTCAAAAAATACATAAATTTAGTTTTCCTCTTCCTCTGTTTTCTTTGCCTACTCGTGCTCTAATTTCTCTGGACCACACTCACAGACGCAATTAAGTCGCGTACACGAGCTGTCGAGGGTGGCTTGCACGAGTAACCTCCCCCGGGGGAAGGCGAAGGGGGTGGAGGGGAGGAGAAAAAATGCGCGTGGAACGAGAGAAAAAGAAAAACGCGAAAAGCGGAAACAAGTTCCTGCGACACGTGACTTGAAGCATCCCGGACCGTTGCCATGGTTACCGCAGGGCTGCTGCGTAAGTACTCGCGGTAGGGTGCACTAGTGTTTTTTTCTCTTAGTAATTATGTATTGTATATTATGTGGGTTGATATAATTATGTGGATCAGTTCTGTAGATATTACTGTCGTAACAATGATAAATAACTAAACTAAACTACAGTAATCACATTAACTGTGTAGTTTGCTAATTATGTTAATGACAACTTGGAAAGTACATAGGTACTTATATCTGTGGATATTCTGTTCAAATTTGTATGCCACTTGGTATTAGAAAGCCAAGGATTAGGTAAATGTAAATGTCAACAATTTATATACCCAAGCAAAGAATATATATGCTACATTAGAATAAGTCCTATGGATTAGTTTAGAGAATACATATAGTTGGAAAATGCCGCTATGTTTCTTAAGAATAATTTTGTTCTAAACTATTTTAGCTTTTAGTATAGGCCAAGATATACATGCATACCACTCATTTACAAATTGCTTATTTTAGTTAACCTTCTCGTTTATAAAAAGTGTGTTTTACGGATTATCTCACCAACTCCCGCACTAGGGAAATAAATCCCTGTGGAAATAACACCCAGACTCAGAACAACTATTTGTGGTTCACACAAATAATTGTCCCGGGTGGGAATCGAACCCAGGCCACCTTAGCCACCACTTTTGTTAAGTAAGTTAAGTATTTATCTTTATTTTTTATCTCCATTAATGTGCTAATAAGTCCCAAATAATCCCCAGATAACTCCCGTTCCCGTGGGATCTTCTCCATAAATTGAGCTAACGTTACTGCTGGATAAGTATGGAAAAATATTTTTTTTTAATTCGACTTTTTTTTATTCGACACATATTTGTGAAATCATTTACAAACAAAAATAAGGTAATACATATATTAATATATTTAAACGTTTAGTTAAGGATACCTACTTCTAATTCTACACCGTGATTTTTAATGGTTACTTAGCATAATCATTTATTTGTCATAGTAAAATCTATCTACGTTTATGCTTTTATAATAGTATTAAAAATTACAGATTGAAATCACCCCAAATCCGTTCGTAAAAACTAGATTATCATGTATTGTAAGGTAATAGAGATCATTTTTATATGTCATGGAAACTTACATTTTACGATGTAGTCTCCTTGAAGGAGAGAAGTTTTATTTTTAGAATACGAATACTGATGGAAAATCGTCCTCCACAGTATTAGGAACCATTAAAAGAACACAGTGTATTAAAATAAAAATCAAATTAAAAAATACTAATCACATTTACGGAGAATTAGCAAAGAAAATAATCTGACAAATCCGCCCCATATTTCCCAGTAGCCGACCTCAAAATTAATCACTCTACGAAAGGGGAGGTGGAGCATTTTTCTTTGTATATTTTATCGATAAAAATAGAGCGAAGACCCCACGTGTATCCCTGCAAAGTAACCGGAAACTCGGCCTTGGCTACGTAGCAACCCCGGAAGAAAAAAGAAAAAATCTATAATAGTCCTACGTTGCAGGGGGGACGCCCTAGTTCGCCCGGCCCCTGCGTATGTACCAACCGCCTACCGAGCTCTAATGTTAGCGGTAACAGCTATTTGGAAACAAAAATAGTTGGAACAATTGGGAATTATTTGGAGCTTTTAATGTAATTTTTAATAGACTTTATCAATGAGACGAAGTTTAACCAGGTAGGTACAGCAGCTCATTTTATTGCTTAGTGTAAAAAAAAATAACTTGAAAACAGCATAATGCATCATAAAATAACTTACAGTTTTTCTATATCAGAACAGAAAAGAAAATCATAGAAAAGAAAACTTTTACTGTACTTACATACTCGTAAGCAAATAGGACAAAAATCTGTTCAATATTAGTTATAAAGTTTTGTCTTACATAGTTAAGAGAACAAGTACGACTTCACTACTGTGTCTTCATTTATATGCGACGAAAATTGTGTTGTGATGTTATCTATATTATTTATTGCCTACGAAAAAACGTAGAACAAAAACAATGGTCAAAGCATGCAAGGAAAATATGAAGGTGCTATGCGAAAGTTTAACACGCTCCAAAACATTTAGTTATCTGGTTATCTAGCCACCTACAAGCTACGCAAGTATTCTACTCTTATACACGAATACCTATTACATTTCAGATAATATAACAAGTCATGTCTATTACAAAATAAAGCGAACATTAAACACACTAAAACAAGGTGTTACATTTTATCGTTGAAATTTCGTGGCACATTAAATGTGTGTTCGTTAATCTATTTTTTCTGTGGGTTAACGAATTTTAGGGTTTGGAAGCACGTTCCTAATAATTGAACTCAAATTCTGGGAAACGGATAGAAAAACGCGTAGGATATCGCCCTCTCTTGAATTGCTATCATTATATTTTTGGTATATTTTCACGATATTTACTTATAAAACCGCCACGTGTAATACGAAATTCGCTACGAAATTTTTACACGTTCTACAACCTTCTACAACGGAAGCAAAGCGTGTTTTATGGAATGTAAGACTTGTTAATTGTAGAATATCACTTTCAGACTGTCAGAAGTGTCTGTAAGTCGTACTATCTTTACTTAAGTATCAATAAATTTAGGCACATGATTAAATATTATTTGAATTAAAGTAGCAATTAATCTGACATAAATATTTGTAGAAAAACAAATTTAATACTAGAGACAGAATATTATTTTCAAAACACGGAAACTTGCAAGTTGAGAAACTTTATGTAAATAATTTGAATTAAACATTTTGCTGACATGCTTGTCAGATAGCTTGACAGTAGAATATTTAGTTCACGTTATTTTAATAAAGTTTTAGAACTTTCAAGTTTTCCTGTGTTTAACCTTATTTTAACTACTTTAACTGTAGCTTTATTTGATCTAACACTTCTTCTACTTAGGGCTAATTTTTTATCATTAGAGGATTCAACTTATTTGAGGAATAGATATAAGTTATATCAGAATTTGCATAATAAATTAATTCATCTTATAATTTTTAGATTACGATTTCTCTAACATATAATTCAAAACTAACTGTAACAAGTATTCTCAATCTATGAATCTATCCGATTTTGAGAATTATTTTACCAATACGCCACATAATAATTTGTGAGTGTCATAGACTTTATTTTAAAACGAGGTTTCCACGCGTCTGTGCGAGTGAAAACGCGTCGAGTACTTCTAAATATATTTCACGTGAAGTGAAGTGTAACATAAAATGTGAAACCACAACACAAACATAATCCGTTTACAATAACAAAACAGAAAAAAACATGAACTCTTGAAATTGATAAAGTTTGCAGACTTGTTCATGAGCCATACTAGAATATTATATTCATTTATGTGGAAGCAAAAATGGCTCGTATATCTACTATGTAAAGGTTGAAATGAAGTGAACGCATCACTACATCGTATAAACAAGTCGTTTCCTACTGTCTGTCCCTATGTATGCTTAGATCTTTAAAACTACGCGATTTTGATGCGGTTTTTAGGGTTCCGTAGCCAAATGGCAAAAAACGGAACCCTTATAGATTCGTCATGTCTGTCTGTCTGTCTGTCTGTCCGTCCGTATGTCACAGCCACTTTTTTCCGAAACTATAAGAACTATAATGTTGAAACTTGGCAAGTAGATGTATGTTGTGAACCGCATTAAGATTTTAACACAAAAATAGAAAAAAAACAATAAATTTTGGGGTTCCCCATACATAGAACTGAAACTCAACAAAATTTTTTTCATCGAACCTATACGTGTGGGGTATCTATGAATAGGTCTTCAAAAATGATGTTGAGGTTTCTAATGTATTTTTTTTCTAAACTGAATAGTTTGCGCGAGAGACACTTCCAAAGTGGTAAAATGTGTGTCCCCCCCCTGTAACTTCTAAAATAAGAGAATGATAAATCTAAAAAAAATATTTGATGTACATTACCAAGCAAACTTCCACCGAAAATTGGTTTGAACGAGATCTTGTAAGTAGTTTTTTTTTAATACGTCATAAATCGTAAACCGCAATTTAGCTTTCATTCAATCAACTCGAATATAAAAATATAAAATAACATTTCATTTCATAAACATACGCTTTTTTATTTATTCTTGATATCAAAAATAGGTACGCACTTGTAACTGGAACGGAACCCTTCGTGCGCGAATCCGACTCGCACTTAGCCGGTTTTTTTAATAGTGATTCAAGAGGAAGGTTTTTAGCATTGTACCCGTGCGAAGCTGGATCGGGTCATATAACTTAAGAAATATTCTAAATAGGTAAACTTTTAAGGTAAATTAATATAATTAGGTACGTATGGATTTTTATTATAGTTTAGGAGTTTAGAAACTATTAATTACAATTGTACTGTTAAATTTGATGCATCTCTTTGTGCCCACTTCCTATATATGTTTGTTATATTTAGGTGTACTTTTTTTTTATTAAATTGTACAAATAATATAATTAGTATTTAAGTACCTATAACGTTTAAGTACGTTCCTTTAAACTATGCTATTAAAACCCCCGTTGGTGTAATAGGGTTTTTATGTCCAAATTCAATTGTTCTGATTCATCTTTTCTATTAGCTCTACATAGAATGAAAATATACGTGTGAAATAAACTTTTCTATTCATTTATTATTTAATATCATCATAAAATCTCGACAAACTCGTCCGTTAATACGCCATGAATAGCTATTATAAAGTTGTAATAGGGATTTCCCTAGCGTTAATAACTTTTCTAACTTATGTGTTCAGCTTGATTTACATAATTTTAATGTTAGCAAATTGAAATTAAAATCCAAAATAATGTTGGTATCCTAACATTGCTTCGCTATAAGTTTTCAATTATTTGTCGAAATTCAAAAGTTCGATATATTAATTCAAGTTAATAAGCTAAAATTAGCTATTGCACTAATCATCAACATAATTCTACATTCAAAAGGATTTGTTACAGAAGGCAGACTTAGTAACTAATCGACTAATTTCTACATAGATATTCATCAAAACTGTTAGCCATTTTCTCATATATTTTTTTGAAGTTGTAGGGGATTTCGAAAATTATTTTATCAGTAGGAGGCCTATACTACTATTATAAGCCTATACTAATATTATAAAGAAAAAAGATTTGATTGATTGTTTGTTTGTGTTCAATAGGCTCCGAAACTTTAGGACCGATTTGAAAAATTCTTTCACCGTTGGAGAGCTACACTATCTCCGGATGACGTAGGCTATATTCCATTATGAAGATCCCGTGAGAACGGAAGTCACGCGGGTGGAACCGAAGAATTAAATCTAAATAACTACATTTGATTGCGCCCAGTTTATTTGCGCTGTTCGACTTCGCTGAGTATTACTCGTATACCCTTTATCAGTAAATTTAATTAAATGCAAAAAAATATTTCTAAAAGTAAAGATTAAACTATAAAAGGAATCTTAAACAGTGAATTTGTTATTGTTAACATCATATTACTAGAAGTATTTTATCGCTTTTTTTGTATTTATCAAGTGTTAATCATAATAATGTGATTGAAACGGTGGGTGTGTCATTGGATAAGCTACTTTAATGTGTTTATTAATAAAGCCGTCGCCTAAATGCCCGGTGAAATACACTAAATATATCATACAAATTGTTTCTAATAGCAACACATATCATACAAATTGTTGGTTTCACGATACACGCTTGCTTAGTGTGAAAATCACCTATTTAAAGGTTTCATTTTCATATTATCATTCAGCGATTATGTTTTTTGTGATAATTCAATTTGTTAAAAGCTGATTTTTTTAAAGCGAGCCAATTACCGCTACGCTACGGAGGTTGTTTTCTTGCATGTATGGTACAACATATGACTGCGGTCACCAACCCGCCTGCCAAGCGTGGTGACTATGGCAATACTCTCCCCCGGGAGGAGGCCCATGTTCAGCAGTGGACGTTGTACGGGCCGATGATGATGGTTTTTTTTTACATTTCGTCAGAGATACTTTGATATCGCGTAAGAGACAATAGCTAATAAGGTTGAAGATCGAATGTACCTAATTAATGTTTCGCGTTTTCCTACACAAATGAAGAAAATATTTCATCCGAAATTATACCTTACTAGCTTCGCCCTCTTGAATCAATCTATCTATTAAAAAAAAAACAAATTCCGTATCTTAGTTTTAAACATAGGGACAGATAAACAGTGGGAAGCGACTATATTTAATACCACGTAGTGTTTAGCCACTGTCACTTATGCGGTATCACACCTTCACCGTGGATACAATTCGCCTCTTTGCTTCAATAACGTGATAAGTCCGAAAATTCCAAGATATCACATTATTGAAGCAAAGAGGCAATAAGTCCGTCTGAAAAGAAAAATATCATCATAGCCGAACCACATACAATTTACGAGAAACATAGTAGATAAATTATCGTAACGTAAGCCATACTTATAGTTATTAAAACTAACACAAAACCGGTTGGTTCTGAAGCGCAATAAAAACTGCAAGCAGTGACTATTCATGATTATACCTGTATTATTGTGATGACCTTACAATCATACAATTCATTATACCTAGTTGAAAATTTTAGATTAATTACATCGATACATGGCATGAAAAGAAATCCATTTGTTTTAACTTAAGCAACGGTTTCATCAAATAACATTTTAATTGAATTTAGAGGGGAGGGGTCGGAAATTCAACGATCGCGTCGTTCGTCCCTATGTGGGGGTCAGCTGTAATGTGGTCAATCACAATACTTGATGCTTACATGAAAATAAGTGCACAGCTACCTACTATTGAATTAATTTGCGTTGCTCAATGCTTTAATGATAACATTTTAAATAAAAAGAAATACATTTAACACAAATCGGTTGTTTTTTCATGTAAGTATAAGATAAACAAACAAGCTTTAACTTTTTAAATGCTATCACAAAAAATGCAAACGTGTTTGGGAACAGGTTTTTATGCTGATCAATTATGCAATATGTAATTGCCTATTTGTCTGTCATTCATATATTAGCCGTATATGTTTATACATAAGAATCTTAAAACATCAATTGCAAAAAATATACTACCTATACTCTATAAGTAGTATAAATGTAACTTTTTTTTTGTTTTCTGATGGAAAACCATCTTAACTGTTCTAACAATAAGAATCACAATTAAGTAACCACAAGATTACTGCACAAATAAAATAAATGAAGTATGACAAGTTGTTGGTGTTAAATTTTAGACCGAAACATCTTGCGAATAAGAACGAATTTCAATTAATACCATAAATAATGACACCACCATGTGAACATTGAACGAGGCCAACGTCAAACCGGCAGAGCAAGGTTGAGGCAAGATAAAAACAACAAACAAAACTAAAGTATAAGTTATTGCGGGGACTGAATATTTGCCAAATCAATGATTTATATTGATTATCCTTGAAAAGTCGACGGGTCACTGAATGTTAGAGGCAACGAACTTGAACAACAAGAAGGGACAGGTTCCTAAAAAAACTCGATGACTTACTTATCACAAAGGAATACATGGTATTCGAAATCAACTTGATAATAAGACTGCGATCCTTTTACCTCGCATGTATGGAATGAAGAAAATCTGTTGGTACAAACATTGAATTCTACATCTAAATTCTAAGAGCACAAGAATTACAATTGTGTGACACATTTATTACGTTGCAATTGCGAGGCAGTAAAGGTGATTGTCCCTATAAAAAACTCGTTAAATGGCTATTAAAGCTACTGCTCTTGACATCAAGCCACCGCAAACTTTATGCATCGTATAAGATTTTCAAATTCTATGTCAACAGAAAATCACTTTGTCTTTTAGATCAATTCATCTGTTAAACTGCACTAATTGCTTATTTAATTGTCTTAATTGTCTGAGATCGCGTGTCTAATGAATCTTAATAATGACCTTTGTAGACAAGGCCAGTCTTGGTACTTATTTCTATGAAGTTGATACAAAAGGATCTCTTCATGGTCTTGGCAATCTAAGTATTTCTAGATTATGAAATACAGTTACAATTTCTGCACACACTATCAACGAGAATATTTATCTTCAAAATTCTTAAATGTACTTAAGAAAGATACAAATACTATTTTTAGAAGTTCCACAAGAGTTTTTACTTGTTTTAGCATCTGGATTGGATTTCAAAGAATCTGTTTTCATATTGTTTGTAATATCAAGTCACCAAGCACTTCAATAGAGTTAACAATTTAGTTTCTGATCAAAGTTATTGGAAAAACTATTTCGTTATTATATTTTATGAGTGCAAAAAATAATAACTTTACGCGTTATGCTGGTTGACCATCATTATCATAACCAGATGACCCTGCATGAAATTAACTTAAGCCTTAATCACCTGCAACAAACGAAGTGTAATCGTCTTTAACGACATATAAACCTGTTTGAGTATCTTTGCATTCAAGGAATACATATACAAAGTAAATCTGAAGAGCACTAATTTTAAATTTAATTTTAAACGTATTCGCTTTCGGAAAATACTATATTTTACAATCGAATGAAAACTTATAATCGTAGAATTCTTTTTTAAATGTTCATGGTTGCAAAACCGAATACATTTTGAACATTTATCACTGAAACACTAACTGCGACCATAAGGATTGACTAGACATTACAATTGGAATGGTTTAGTCGTAAAATAGTTTATTGTTGTCCAGTGTCTCACCACGTGCCTCGTATGTTATAAATAATGTATGAGCGAAACAGCAAATGCGACTACGGTAAACAAATAAACAGTTCACGAAGGTTCACATTTTGGTAATAATAATTAGAAATGAAAACTCACCTAAACTTTCCTTTTGCATGGTCTTCCCATTTTATGATAGATGGACAGTATTGTGGGTTCAATAATAGATTCCTTAAGAACTCCGGTACGGATACGCTCCTCGGCCGCTTGAAAGGTTTCCTTCCACTGCCTTTCGGTCTACCCGGCGGCCGTTTTACCATTTTCCTTTTATCTTCTTCGTCTCCAGATTTGCTCCCATCACTTCCATATGAGTATTCCGGGGATGCGGTTTCTGAATAACGTAATATATCTTCGGCATCGTCACTCGAGTCTGTGTGCTGAAGAAGGGTGCTGTTGTTCGGTGTGTAGTCAGACTGATACACTCTAGATTTGTGATTCAAAGCATCCAAGTCGAGCACAGAGGACTCTTGCTGATGCTGATACGGATCTCCTTCTGCGTATCGTATTATAGATGGTTGACGCATTGGATCCTCCCTGAGACGATTTAGTAATTTTTCATGCACAGCAAGGGCTATCCTTGTAGATAACGTGGTATCGATGCTAGGATGGATCATACGCGTTATCATGTCCTCTCTTTTCATGGTCCTCAATTCTATACCGGTAATTCTGAAATTGTAGAACGGTATTTCATTTTCATGTATTCCCAAGCTCTGCGTGGTATCGAACAGCCAAGACGTGGTATCATCCTCGTTCCAGTCCATGACCACCTTGTACTTCCAGTCGTCGCGATAGACATCCCGGGTTTCGCGGCAGCTCACGAGGTTGTGGTACACATTGGCGGCACTGTCGATCTCGGGTTCTGCGTACGCGTCATACACGGGGTTCGAGTAGTAGTTCCCGTAGATGTGGGAAGCGTTGCCCTTTTTGAAGACTCCATGAAAGTCCTCGAGCCGGGCGTTGGTCGGCGACAGTGGGTTTAGGTATATATCACACATTGTTTGATCGTAGGGGCGCGCGTAATCGATCATGTTCGCGGCGTGCGTGCGGTCGGCGCGGCGGCTCGCGTTAGAATGAGGCGGCGGGCGGCGAGCGCGCTTATGACTATCCACGCGCGCACTGTTTTGTTTACAAGATGCGCCCGCTGATACGAGTGCGTGGGCCGTCTCATCGAGATAGGACGCTACAGATAGTATGCAGTTTTTTTCACGAGTTATTAGGTCGCGGGCTTGTATACGTTGCGTGCGTAGTTTGTCAATGCAAATTATGTTGTAGTTGTTCTCGAGGCGAACTAGAGAAGACTAAATAGGTTAATGCGAGTTTTATCTTTAAATGGTTTTTACGAGTATTGTTGTACATAATATATTTCTTGTTAGCGGCTTGATTGCTCCTATAAAATATACGACGTACGGATCGCGAAAAAAATATGGTTTCATTTTTAGGTTTTTTTTCACAAGAAAGAATTTCGTAGCACGTAACGCTGTCGATTCTGTACCTTATTAGCGGCCTTATTCTGTTAGACTTGGGCGCTTTGAATAAAGTTCATACAAATGAGATATTTTTATACTAAGGACTAGGAGTGTAGGTACATTTGGAAAGAAAGAACTGAAAGAAGTATGTTTAACAAGTAAAAGTAAATGTAAAAAGTTTTTATTCACGTAAACCTAATACAGGTATTTGTAAATAGTCGAAACATATTTTGGTTTAAACATATGTTAAATTACTTAATTTTATTTGATTATAATAGTTTATATAGCTTTAGCTTAAAAGCTGTCGGATATGAAAATACAATATTATTTTATATCTATGATTAAATCTAAGTTCTGTAATTTGAGTATATTATTATTTAGACGGACCATAAGTATCTCGACGCGACTCGCTTTAGTGCTACCACCGGATCCAATACGCCCCAACTGAGCAGATCCGGCGAAACAAACTCAGTGGTGTTATTCTACTGCCGGTTTCAGCGCGGCCTCATCGAGACGATCCGGCGAAACATACTCAGATGGCCACGTCCAAGAAGTTGTGGTCCAGTTACTTTTATTATTTAGTTGGCATTCACAATTTACCAATCGGTTGTCTTTTGTATGGAATCTTTTGTGAGTATTTCTGATATGTATGAATATATTAACTTCAAACATAATAATATGTAGGTAATAGACAAAACAAAAATTACATCGCATTAATTAATTACGAATTTTAAATTATTGCAATCAATGTTTAGTTTAAAGGTTTCAGTGTGTATTTATTTAGGTATTGATTACACTTATTTATTAATGAATAACTTTTTATTATTTGGCTACTTCAGGAACATTATATTTTATATCATAGGTATATAAGAATTATGCCCCTGAAGTAGCCATATGGCATTATGAATACATAAAGTAAATAATATTAAGCATTCTGGGAGAACAGGATTCATGTTCTACTAAACTAAAAAAAGTTACTTTACTACAGGATTTTTTTCAATCCTCAGATAAAAATAATCATAGGAATAAATTTAAATACCTATTCACAAAATTCCCATATAAAATCTATCCTTTGTCGGTTCCATAGACTCATAAAGTGTTAGCCTTTAAAGCACACAAAATATGCATAAGAATTATATAGCAATATTTAATATTTCAAAATTGAGATTAATAAAATTCGACCACCAGCAGGATTCGAACCGGCTGGGGTTCCACCGTAGCCTAATTGGTTAAGGCATTGGCCTTAAGACTTTAACTTAGATGTAGGTTCGAATCCTGCCGGTGGTCGAATTTTATTAATCTCAATTTTGAAATATCGTATGGTATGGTAATCTTTTCCATAAAGAGTTCAAAATCATTTAAAATATGTGAAAAACGGGCGGTGTCATTGTTTAATATTTAATACCAAATGTAACTTTGGAGATATTTGTCGCAGTAATGCGGATCATTACCGATGGATGGCACTGCCGTCCCCCTTAGTGTTACAATGAGATTAATAAATTTCGATGACCGGCTGTGGTTCCACCGTAGCCTAATTGGTTAAGGCATTGGGGGCTTTACCTAAGATGCAGGTTCGAATCCTGCCGGTGGTCGAATTTTATTAATCTCAATTTTGAAATATAGTATAAGGTAATCTTTTCCATAAAGAGTTCAAAACATTTAAAATAAGCAATATTTAATATTGAGTATACTGAACCTGTCGGCCTCATTTTATGTCTCTTAAATTGCTAACACTTCCGTGCATGTATATCTATGAATGTGCCATCCTGCCAAAACTAATATTAATCTCTTCACATTCAGTAAAAGTGCTAGACTCAAAAATAAAATGACTTGAGTTCCACACAGAACAATGTTTTTTTCATAAAACAGTATTTTATCTCATTCCTTTATCACATCTATATATATAAAAGAAAGTCGTGTTTGTTACAACACTTATAACTCGAGAACGGCTGGACCGATTGCCATGGTTTTTGATTTGTTGGATTTGTTTCCATCCCGAATAGCAGAATACATTTTAAAAACAAAAAAAAGTCGTGTTAGTTACACTGTTTATAACTCAAGAACGGCTGAACCGATTTGGCTGAAAATTGGTAGGGAGGTAGCTAAGAACTGGGAGAAGGACATAGGATAGGATAGGATTTTGGGTAGGGGTAGGGTAGGGTAGGGTAGGGTAGGGTAGGGGTAGAGTAGGGGTATGGTAGGGGTAGGGTAGGGGTAGGGTAGGGGTAGGGTAGGGGTAGGGTAGGGTAGGTGTAGGGTAGGGGTAGGGTAGGGGTAGGGTAGGGTAGGGGTAGGGGTAGGGTAGGGGTAGGGGTAGGGGTAGGGTAGGAGTAGGGTAGGGTTAGGGTAGGGGTAGGGTAGGGCAGGAGTAGGTTGGTTTAATGTTAATAATCTACTTTTAAATGAAAACAAAACCAAAGTTATTAAATTTTCTACACCTAATGTGAAACAAATTGATACGAATGTGCAAATAAATGGTATTCGGTTGGAGCCAGTGGAGTCAACTGTCTTTTTGGGAATAACTATTGACTCCAAATTGCAATGGGGCCCACATATTGAGAAACTATCAGGAAAACTTAGCTCTGCGGCCTATGCTGTTAAAACTATGAGACGACTCACTGATTTGGATACTGCTAGAATGGTTTACTTTAGTTATTTTCATAGCGTAATGTCTTATGGAATTCTTCTGTGGGGAAACTGTGCGGACATTGACACCATTTTTGTACTACAGAAACGAGCTGTAAGGTCTATATATAAACTTGGTCCGCGGGTTTCCCTACGGGAGAAATTCAAAGAGACTAATATTCTTACAGTCGCATCACAATATGTCTATGAAAACCTTTTATATGTTCATAAGAATATAGATAGTTTTAAGAAAAAAAGCGACACTCATAATGTTAATACTAGATCTAAGCATAATCTCGTTTTACATGCTACACGTCTCCACAAAATTAGCATTTTATGGGGCAATGTATACGCTTCTACAACAAACTTCCTAATAATGTAAGAGATCTTTCAACAAACAAGTTTAAACGATATGTCAAAGATAAATTATGTAAAAAGGCTTATTATAAAATTTCTGATTATGTTAATGACAAAACTGCTTGGGAGTGAGTTGCTCTGAAACAATACTGCTTTATTAATCATTGTAAAATATAATTTATTTAAAAAAAAAGGATTCCTCTGAGTTTCTTGCCAGTTCTTCTCAGAGTTGCCACGTCCAGAACTGGTGGTAGTAAAAGAATGGGACGCATCATAAGAACATGATTTAAAATATTTTAAATGTGTCTATATGAATAAAGAATTTTTGACTTTGACTTTGACTTTGACTTTGACTTTGACTTTGACTTAGGGTATAAAAGTCCACCCGTGCGAAGCCGGGGCGGGCCGCTAGTTTATAATAAATTACCTAATTCAATTACTGCCTTAACTGTCTTCATTCGTTTTAAGAAATCTTTATACCTATAATGTTTTAACTGGTAAATGATATTATAGTTTAAATGAATATTTAAATGGTTGAATGCAAAATTGTTATGATGTCTTTGTATTTTTAATAATTAAGTTGTATATAGATAGGTACACATGATCTTTACTGTTGTGTGCCAAAAATGGTGGGTCATAGGCTGGATTTTTTTGTAAAATACCAACATGTTGATGTTACCTTATAAAACAATATAGGTAACGAATGAATAAATCTCACGAGTGAAATATTCGCTTTAAAACATTTACAGAACATGAGGTTTATTCAAGTTGTTAAATACACATTTCGTTCCTTCCCTTTTCATCCCTGCATTTCTTTTCACCCCATTTCGATTAACCGCATTCTATAGTACTTATGTATGTGTTTGTTTTCCTCTATGTCATCGTCATCATCTTAAGTAGGAAATGTACAAATTTCCCGTGTCGTCACACTATGCAAAAAAACATGCACGTCATTTGAAAATCGTCACTTCTATTTTCCTTTTTTGTAGATACCTACATACCGACGAAAGAATAATTCATGTCACAAATTAGCTTAAGAAAGTTTAAAAAACGAAGTGTTCAATATTATAAAATATGTACATTTAAAATATTTATTCTATGGTATCTATGTATCCCTTAAAAAAGGGTGCCCCCAGGTGTGTGCCACTTAATTGTATGTTTTTTTTTCCAAATTTTACTATATTGATCCATTTATGTCTAAAATAATTTATATGAACTTAAACTTATTATGAGTAGAGAAATTAATGACCAGCTGACGGACGGACTACTTTGTCTGTAATATCCTACAATTTGCTACCGGTTGATTAAGTATCTAGTTTAATTCATAGAATAAGAATAATTGTGTAACATTGTGATTCTGACAAGTAAAAGTGTATGTAAATACCTAAGTGCTGAATAAATTCATTATCTCATTATGGTCTTTAATTGTTACTTTAAAATGTACATTATGGAATGCAATGATTTCATATCTTTTATATTTGAATTAATTTCGGTTATTTATGTTATGCCTTTATTCTCGTAAAAAAAATGCTTGAATAACAGTAAAATAATGCGACTGCTGTAAAGATTTTAAATTGATAAAAAAACCATCTGAATAGTGATATGACAAATGAAGTTTTATTTCGTTATCCTCATATTTACAGTAACTGATGCTTTATACAAAGATATGAATAATATTATTTAAAAAAAAATCTAGCAGAAATCAAGATTTCATATCTTAAATGTCTTGGTAAGTGTCACCTGTGTAATCCTTTATTTCAATAAAAGTTTTATTTTCTGTAAAATTTTAGCAATCTTCTAGTAAAATTCTGAACAAAAATTATTGCTGCCTGCGTTTTTTTTTTGCAGCAAATTCTTTAGTTAAGTCCGACTACCCCTTTCCTTTAGCAATGGTCTACTGTACCTACCCGGGGTGATTCTTAAGCCCCACATTAAAACGAGCACTTAATGCCGTAGGAATTATCTGCCAGTTGCCCTTCAATCATGAGCTATTAATTTTGAAAGATGGCGGAGTTTCAAACTTAATTTAAACAAAAAACGTTGTCGGGCCATCCGTTTACACCCCCGTAGCTTCTATTCCCGAACCCAACCTGGAATCCCCGGGCATTCCCGGGAATTCCGAACCAATTCTGGATTCCCGAGAACCTCTTCATTAACGTTTACTATTAGTAACTATACTTAGTAACTATCGTAACCACTGCACCGGTGGCTCAGTGGTTATGATAGTTGCCTCTGAGACCTGGTGTTCTGGGTTCAATTCCCACCCGGGACCATTATTTGTGTGAACCACAAATAGTTGTTCTGAGTCTGGGTGTTCTTTGTGTCCGTGAAATGAATGTTTGTAAAGTCCCCCGCGACACAGGGATTTATTTCCCTAGTGCGGGAGTTGTCTTTTAAAATAAAAGAAAAAAGAAAAAAAAAAAATAGTGTAGTGTAATTTATTCTTCACCAACAAACATACAAATGTTCTCTCTTTTTACTATTGATAAGTATACGTAAATGTTTTTATTCTCAAAAACGTGAGGATTTTACTTTTAATGCCATGCCACCCTATTAATAAAATCAACCTATTGTAATATTAATCCGTAACTAAAAAAGGCACCACCGGTAAAATAGATGTGATACAATTCTGATCTATGATTTTTAGATATGACGTAAGTATTTCTTTAATTGACATATTATTTTCCTCAAGCTCGTCCGTCAATACCATTTCCAAGGTCCAAGTACCGTTACATCTAGTGTTGTGACTCAATTGCTACCTACACGACATCCTTCGAGGAAATTGGACATGAACTTTCTGCTTGGCAGGTGGTTTTAGAAAGAATAATAATTATTGACCCTCTTAACGGGATTAGACACTATTAGGATCATATTTGGTTTAGGTATATAATACAAATGCAAGTGCTTATCGTTTAAAAAGTGGATACAGCATGCAAGGAAAAAATATGAGCGTTTGACAGTGGCGTAGCTAGGTTGGCAAGGGCCCTGGTGCATATCTTCAAGAGCTGGCGAGTTGGCTGACCCGCTCTTTTCAAAGCTTAGGTTAGAGGGCCCCCTGAGGTCTGGGGCCCTGGTGCACTGCACCACCTGGCCCTACGATAGTACTTTTAGAGTAATTCACAGTATAACGCAACTGCGGCTGTTCTTTGTTGTGCAATTGGTATATACGATGTTATAACAATCGGGACCAACGGCTAAATGTGCTGTCCGAGACACGTGCTAGCGTAACTGACTTCCGTGACTCGTGTATAAAATCTAATTGCTTGGTTGAGGGACTCCTCAATTACGTACATACTTTCTCATACTCCACGGAGCACCAGGAAAACCTTAGGATTCCTATCACAGAATATAAGTAAACTGAGTCGGGGAGTCCATTGCGACACAGATCACACAGATGATGATTTCTTTTGAGCGGGATTTTTCCATTTGATCATCAAAGGTTACAGATTCAAATCGAAACTGTGTGAGTGGTACTTATTTGTACAACCTAGATTGGTTTGTATAGTAAGGCAATATAGCTCATTTAGTACATTTATCAGTATGTACTCCCCTCGGAGAAGTAGCATCGAGGGGAAATGTGTTTCTAAAAAAAAAACAAATCATAAGCATATATTATTCGTTTCGTCATGTATTAGCAACTATTAAAAAATCATGGTTTACATACACCGTGGTTTTTTAGTCGTTGCATATACTCAGCGTAATGCTTTATTTTTGTTAGTATTTACAATCGATCTATCTAGTTATATTAATATACTTTTCCAATACCTAGTATTAAAAGTACAAATAAAAAATAACATCGAACCGTTTCGTGGTTCTTTTCTTACATATTTTTATTTAAAACTAGTTGCGCCCCTCGGTTTTTTCTGGAGCGTTACTTTGCTCCAGTATGTTGAAGCTTGATGTTTTGAAGCCTATATGTAAATCCAGGTGCAAAATTTCAGCCAATTTTGTTCAGTAGTTTTGGCGAGAAAGAGAAACGTTCATCCATGCATACTTACAAACTTTCGCGTTTATAATATTAGGAGGATTTTTAAAGTTACGTTTCGGTAGCAATTATTAACAAAAACAAAATGTACATCTTATTATACTAATATATAAAGCTAAATATGTAGTTTGTTTGAAATGAAATCAAAATGAAAATGAAAATGAAATGAAAACGTTTATGATAATGTAGACGAATCGATCGTACTTATTATAAGTCAAATACAATGATACAAATATAAAAAGAAAAAAAAAACTTGAATAATTAATTAGTATACATTTCAACAGTCATGTTATTAAATAGAATTTAAATCTACCAATGTGGCATGTGATAGTCGCGTACTATATGTAGTCGCCAAGCTTTATTCAAGCAGCAACACTGTCGGTTGGAGCACTGGCAACACGAAAATGGCGCCAGTACGAGTTTCCGGTGACGTCACACCATCGCTAATAAATACTCTGGCGCTGTCAACTGGTTGGTTATTGTCAAGCAGTCGTCAAGGAGTTCGGAAGGCTTTCTAATATAGTATCAGACTAAGTACTTGTTGATTGGTCTAGTAGATTAACTTAGTTGGATTATCGTGCCTTTTAATTATAGTGCTAATAATTAGTGATATTCGAAGTAACAGTAATGTCTAAATAATATTTCAAGTGGCCTAATTTTCCTTACTGGTTTGATTGAATAAGAAAAGATCATTAGTGAAGGAATACATTGGTTTAAGTTAACGTTCTCCTCCTTGTATCGTGATTTAATAAAGAATGTTCATTGTGTAATATTGTGTTACTTTTATCAGAAGTGCTCGAAAATACGCTCACATCAACATGCCACGTGGCCGCAACCGCAAGAGACCGAGACGGCGAACAAGGGAGCCGTCTACAACCTCCAGTTCATCTTCAGATACCACGGCATCATCGTACTCGCCATCATCCACAAGCAGCAGTGACCATAGAAGGAAAAGGAGGAAGAAGAGTAAACGTAAACAACCGAAAACCGTGAGTCAAAGTGTCTTATTATCGTCAGTGATCCCTGAGTTCGACCCCCTTGTTGACAACATCGATATGTGGCTTAATGTGGTTGATGCAAATGCTCGTGCTTTTGGGTGGGCTGACAATATGATTAAATATCAGGCTTTGCAAAAACTGCGCAATACTGCCAAAACGTGGTTGGATTCCTTACAAAAAAACGATACTAGTTGGACCACGTGGGAGTGGAAGCAATGGCGTGATACCTTATCGGATACCTTTCAAATCAGTCGGAATATGTATGTGTTAATGAAACAGTTGATTGAGGCAAGGCCGGGTCCGAATCAATCGTTATACGAATTTTTCTTCGAACAAAAGGGTAGAATAGATAAACTCCAGCTAGGGTTTAGAAGTAAAGACGTCATCTCAATCATTGTTGGGACGATCGGTGACCCAAATATAAGTACCGCGGCAGATGCGGGAAGCTTTAGGTATTGTGACGAGTTAGCATCCTTTCTGCACAGTAAAGTTAATACGGTTAGTGAAAAACAGACTCCTCAAAGAAACTTTGTAGGCAACAAAACAAATATTCGACAATATCACGCGAGTCATTCGAATACTGATAGGGCGGAAAGTAGTGTGAGAACAGAGACACCGGCAAATACTAACAATTTATACAATCCCAATTTAACTTGTTTTCGGTGTGGCGAAGTAGGTCACAAAAGGAACCAATGTGCGCTCAAAGACAATGTCCGTTGCACTTCATGTAACAAGTTAGGTCACTTAGAGGCCGTTTGTAAATCAAAATCTAAACCGAAAGTTGAAAAGGAATCTGAAGTAAAAATAATAATGGAACGCGACTCAAAACAAAAGTTCGTAAAGCCGGTTGTTGTCAAAAACTTTAACAATGAAGCTTTTTTTGACATGGGTGCTGCCTGCTCCTTAATAACACGCGATCTTGTAGAGCAGATGCAATTATCGACGTTTCAATTGAACAGGCCCATTAATTTGATAGGATTTAAACCTGACACTTCACTCCAAGTAACTGAAGCTATAGCAACCACTCTAAAAGTTGACACCGTTGAATTGTTCATAACAATTTACGTGGTAGACGAGTTGTCTGGGTGTGATATAATTATAGGTCGGAATTTTACTGAGGATAGAAGTATAATGTATTATCGAGTAGGAAATACGTTAACTTTTAAACATGTCGAAACATTGCAAATCAACCAGATTGATACAGGCGTGATCAGTAGAATATCTCATGAACATCAGCTGGTATTAAAAAGTATTTTAGAGAAATACCCACAATGCTTTTCTCAGGATTTGACTACCCTCGGTAAAACCTCTCGCGTTGAATTAGGGATCGAACTGACCTCCAGTAAACCGGTTTGTTTACGACCTTATAGAATGTCTGAGTCCGAAAAAGTTATCATGCGTGAATTGACTGATGAACTATTGAATAATGGTATTATACGCCACAGTTCTTCAGCGTACGCGAGTCCCGCCCTTCTCGTTGATAAAGCTTCAGGATCTAAGCGTCTGTGTGTTGATTATCGACAGCTAAATAAAATCACTGTCAAAGAAAAGTATCCAATGCCTGTTATTGAGGACTTAATTGATCGTTTACAAGGTTGCAAAACCTATACATTACTTGACTTAAAAAGTGGATACCACCAAATCTGTGTGAAGGCTGAGGATATTCACAAAACGGCTTTCGTAACCGCTGACGGCCATTTTGAGTACGTACGTGTCCCATTTGGGGTTTGTAATGGCCCCTCCGTTTTTCAGAGGCTAATGAATACCGTTTTGGGGAATCTGCGTTTTGGGAAAGTCATTTGTTATATGGACGATTTGCTTATTGCAACTGTAACTTTAGAGGAGAATACAGCCTGTTTAGACACGGTGTTAGGCCTTTTGTCAAAAAATGGGTTAACGGTAAACTTGGACAAATGCTCATTTTTCAAAAACGAAATCACTTTTTTGGGCTACGAGATCTCTAAATACGGGATAAGTCCTAGTTCCAAGAAGCTCAAAGCGGTATCAGAATACCCAATTCCGAAAACTGTGCACCAAGTGCGACAATTTTTGGGATTGATTAACTACTTCCGGAAGTTTATCCATAATTGCGCATTGTTATGCAAACCGTTAACCAGTTTATTGAAAAAAGGTAGTACCTGGGAATGGAATGACGAACATGATCAATCTGTAGCAACGTTGAAACAAGCCTTAATGAATAACGCGGTACTTAATATTTTCAACCCCAAATTACCGATAAATCTTTACACAGACGCCAGTAGGGAAGGGATAGGCTGTATTTTGACACAGTTAACCGAGAAAGGCGAGAAACCTATTCATTTTTACAGTCGCCAGACTACGAACGAAGAAAAAAAATATCACTCGTTTGAGTTAGAACTCCTTGCGATAATTACAGGATTACAAAAGTTTAGGCATTATTTGATAGGAACGTCTTTCAAAATTACGACCGATTGTAACGCAGTCAAACATGCTTTAAACAAGCAGGAAATAGTCCCACGAATAAGCCGATGGGTATTGTATGCACAAGAGTTTACTTATGAGGTAGTACACAGAGCTGGTAGTCAAATGCAGCACGTAGACGCTCTTAGTAGAAATCCGATTTGTGACAGTAGCGCCAATATAGAATCTGTGATGTCCATAACGGAAGGTGATTGGTTGCTATCGGTTCAGCTGCAGGACCCTAGTATTTGCAGCATTCGTGAAATTTTGTTGTCAGGCGAGGCCGATGCGAACAAACGTATATTTCAGGATTATGAATTGCTAGGGAATAAGGTATACAGACGGACTGAGTACGGTAGACGTTGGCTTGTACCTAAACGTTGTATTTGGAATGTGATACATGCTAATCATGATGAGGTGGGCCATTTTGCCGTCGACAAAACAATAGAAAGGATCAGGTCAAAGTTTTGGTTCCCACGTTTAAAGAAAACCGTTTCGAAATATATCAAAAACTGTTTGAATTGCATATATTATAAAAATATTCACGGCAAAAAACCAGGAAAACTGTATCCCATTCCAAAATACGCCAGGCCATTCCATACATTACACGTGGATCATCTCGGACCCTTCATAAAAACGACACAAAATAATTGCTATTTGTTGGTTCTTGTAGACTCGTTTACTAAATTTGTGTTTATAGCAGCAGTGAAAAATACGAAAAGCCAAGTAGTGATCAACGAACTATTAAAATTATTCAAACAATTCGGAAACCCTAAACGTATAATTTGCGACGCTGGGAGTGCCTTCACTTCAAAGCTGTTTACACAATTTTGCAATGATAGGAATATTAGACGACATGTTATTGCGACAGCAGTACCTAGATCAAATGGACAGGTAGAAAGATATAATTTGACAATTTTAGAAGCGTTACGTAGTTTGGGAGCGGATACAGACAATAACAAATGGGATCAACATGTAACAAGGATTCAGCAGGGTATAAATAGCACAATAAATAAAACCACAGCCGCAGTACCGAGTGAAGTTTTTTTTGGGTATAGAATTCGCATGGATAATGACACAATCACTGACGATGATAACATGGATCACCCGGTTGACGTTACCTCCTTGAGGTGCATGGTCGATGCCAACATAAAGAAAGATGCTGCGCGACAGAAAGCTGCTTTTGATGCCAAAAGAAAAGAGGCTCCGCAATACAAGGTTGATGACTTAGTGGTTCTCAAAATTCCGAGTCATTCAAATGATGGCAATAGCACTAAGTTACTGCCACTATATAAGGGGCCATTTCAAATAACAGCTGTATTAGGTCATGACCGGTATAAAGTGACAGACCTACGGGGCGCCGAAAGGAGCTCCAAGCGCTACGAGGGGGTCGCCTGCGTCGAAAATATGAAGCCGTGGATACGTCTAGGAGACTAATGTGGTAATACCGAATGTAGTCGAATAAAACAAATATCAGGTAACTGTATACTTTTATTTATCTGTTCACAAATATCATGCTCTCACAAAGTAAAAAAAAATGTAAATGAAGAAACCCCTTTAAAAGTAATTGTTATACATGTCAAAGTTTGTGTTTACGCATTATTCTCATATTCACTAGTCAAAAACCTAATGATTAATGACTATTAATGGGCTAATGCTTATGCTTCGAACATGTACATTGTGTATAAGGGAATGAGGACATGTAACAGGAATCCATGGTGAACGCTGCTACATGGGCACGGCAATACACAACGAAGTGATCGATAACATCACCAAGTTACGCCAATACACGCCGGAATCCCTTGTACACAAAAAAACTGTTGTGGCATCTTAGCATGGTTAATGATAAGATGAATGAGTTTTGATATTTTTGTTGTTATGTTCGCAGCTCCACCACCAGCCCATAACGGGAGTCGAGACGATCCCGTGGGCAGGATAGCCGGATGTAGTCGCCAAGCTTTATTCAAGCAGCAACACTGTCGGTTGGAGCACTGGCAACACGAAAATGGCGCCAGTACGAGTTTCCGGTGACGTCACACCATCGCTAATAAATACTCTGGCGCTGTCAACTGGTTGGTTATTGTCAAGCAGTCGTCAAGGAGTTCGGAAGGCTTTCTAATATAGTATCAGACTAAGTACTTGTTGATTGGTCTAGTAGATTAACTTAGTTGGATTATCGTGCCTTTTAATTATAGTGCTAATAATTAGTGATATTCGAAGTAACAGTAATGTCTAAATAATATTTCAAGTGGCCTAATTTTCCTTACTGGTTTGATTGAATAAGAAAAGATCATTAGTGAAGGAATACATTGGTTTAAGTTAACGTTCTCCTCCTTGTATCGTGATTTAATAAAGAATGTTCATTGTGTAATATTGTGTTACTTTTATATAAATATAATAAAAATCAACCAGCGTGGGCTGGGATTCGGTCAGAAGCATAGAACGCGTCGCGAGCCTCGCCTTGCAAGGACGACCGGACCCTATCCTAGCTTCCTACGAGTCTTTCTCTATCTACCTACGTTGTGACACCCGGAGAAGAAAGACTATAATTAACTCCGAGACCATTCTTTTGTCATCTTTTAAAGTGTTTGATTAATCATTTGTACATCTTTTAAAAACATTTTTAGTATCTAGGTTAGTGATCCCCATACATCGATATGTAGGTACTCGCAGCAGGATATTGTGACGGAAACCATGAAACCTTTAAGTAAGTATCGAGTATAGGGAGCGCTCATCCAGATTTACATTTCTTTTTTTTTACAATTGGAACATACCTGTAGGTATGTCTGATCAGTTGTATTACATGTAGATTAACAATTATTGTTTGTTTGCTTGAACGCGCTAATCTCAGGAATTACTGGTCCGATTTGAAAAATTCTTTCGATGTTATGCTATGTGCAATATTTTAATATAAAGTTCCCATGGGAACGGGAATTACGAGGATGATAGTATTTTATATGCATGTAACAGATCATTCATCAAAAGAAAGACCGCATTTGCGTGACAAAATTTACCGGTATTTTCATGATCATAATATTTTTCAATCACGTATTCGCACTGCATGTTATGTATAATTACTAAGATAATTATTATGGACATCACGCTAAGACGGATGAGGCGTTTACTTCGATTTATGAGCATACATAATTTATTTATACTATTTTATAACATGTTGCTGTTAGCTCGTATTGGGTACCTACATAGTTGCTGATATATGTTATATACATGTAGATAGCTATTAGAAACTTAAGCTTACACTTATTGAAACGTTGTTTGCCGACGTACTTTACTATCCCATTGCTTTAAATAAGACTCGAGCAAATAGAATAACTACAATTTCAAAGATGTTTTGATAAAAATTATCAGAACATTAGAATACAACAAAGTCGCTTCCCGCGATCTTTAAACTACGTAATGCGTGCGTTTTTTGTTATAGATAGAGTGATTGAAGCGAGAGGTTTATATGTATGTAGCATTGCACCCGTGCGAAGTCAGGGCGGGTCGCTAGTTACATTACTAATGATTGGTAATACATATCGTACATTCGGTAAGACAAAAGCACAATAAAATTATTGTACCAGTCGATAAAAATTGTTTGCTAAATTCTTGCTAAGAACATGCCTCAAATAATGATTATAGGAAGTGTATAAAGTGGAATAAAGCAATATAATGTACAGTAAAACTATTTGAAATGCAAAAAAAAACTTAAAATGGTGCTTCTGTACAATTACAAAACAGCAGTAGGCTACTTATATAAAATTATGTTACAATGATGTTTTTTTTTCTGAAAGTAATCTGAATCTTAACCTGATCTGTCTTATAGAATGGAACCTAAATATAATAACTTCTGTTAAAAAAACTAGAAGACGGTTGTATAGACTTAATATGTTTTTTTTGGTCTAAGTCTTTAATTTCCGAAAAAGCGATCATCCATTTTGAGACGTCATACGTCTAATTAAAAAACAAGGACGCGATCCTTTACTATTACATTTTCTGATTTATAAAATGTATCATATTTTTTTCTTGGTCTAGTAAAACCATTCTTACCCAAACAAAAATAATTTCTAAAACGTATACTAGCCTATTGTGCCCTTGTCTTACCGAATGTGATATTTATATTTGTTTATTTTGCTAAACCTATAGTTTGTTTTTTTTTTTTTTTTTTCGGACGCTCATATTTAGTTAGCAAGGAGGCTTTTGCTACTTCACCGGGCATAAAGGCGAGCAGAGCTCCAGCCTAGATAAATGGTTTAAACACTACAAATTAAGCAACCTGCGCAAGAGGGCGTCCCCTGTGGGACTTGGACCTCGGCTCAGGGCGGTCGCTGACGGGGAGATTGAGGATTTATGGCTTTTAGTTTATTTAGGGGAGTTTTGTGCAACTGTCGCTCTACTTTACAGTTCGCGGGCCTCTCGGACTTCGAGTCTACGAGGGCATCGGAGCTAAACCTATAGTCATAAGACTCCAGGTCATAGAAAGGATCGTAGTCCTCGGTCTATCTAGTAAGGACACCTAGCTAATCTGCAGCATTGTCTAGCTACTTTAGCTGTTTCTTTTATCTTAATTATTGTCGTATTTTTCATTGTTTTTATAGAATGTTTACGTCACTGTTTTAACAATTGATTAAGTTCTAGTCGCATTGCTTATTGTAAGTCGTTTCATAAGACTAGGCAAAGTAAAAATTAATATTTCATATTCAGTAAATAAGACATTTATATTGATAGCAAGTTACAATAATGAAATAGATAACTACTAGGTATTTTTTTTAATGCAGTGTTTCATTACTTTATTTCATCATGGGGTTCTTACCCCATGATGAAAATAATTTAGCTGGTAGGTATTGGTACCAACATGTTATTATATCAATATATTTTTCAGTAGAGGTAAACAAGGTACAGTTATCAATATTGTTATAACCATACATAGGTGTAAATCAATCCTATATATTATCCTTTTTTTTTGAGAGAACTTCTCGCACTTGGGATATTAATCACTCAGTACATGTATACAAAGCACACCCACGGACACCTGAGGGTGGTTCAGATATTTGGTACACACAAATAAAAAAAAGACGTGAGTGGATGAAGGTGATATGTCAATACAATACGACTACAGATCTTAAACCGTCAATTTAAGGCTTTACGAGACAACTACATTCATCTTAGCCCCAGCGAGCAACCAAAAAAATATTAATTTGTTTGGTTGCTTTCATACCATTAATATTTCAGGTTATTTTCACAACTTGGCATCATAGTTTAATACAAACATTAGTTTTGTGGCGACTTATCTCAAAAAATAAAAGTGAAACTTTAACTTCGATTTACTCCTAATTTAAATTATGCGACTTATCACCTTCATCCACTCAAGTCATCTATTGTCTAGGGTTCAAATTTAACCTCGAACTTCATGTCCCAGGAGCAACTACCGTAAGCATTGAGCCGGTGCATGTATTCACTATTGCAGTATTATTATTGTTTACTACATAAGTGATTCAATCGAACATTTGGTTGGTTTGCCGCAAAATGCCTTTACAATGAGTTACGAGCTACGTGTCTTAACCTGCGTACTGACGGCCAGCCCATGATCAAATGAAAACATTAATGTATGACAACTAGAAAAATATATTTGGTCCGTCAGTTAGATTACAAAAAAAATTGGACACGTATTTTTTATTTTATCAAATCAATAAAAAATTACAAAGATACAGAGCAACATGAGGTATCAAAGTTAAAAGAGTGGGACTTGTGACGTCACTATTAAGTAAGATTGTACCAAGAAGTTACGTCACGTGACATTTCTAGGTACAGTGTCTTCAAGATTTTCATGCTTACGCACTTTTCCTACGGACGTGCCTACACCGAAAATGACATCTCTATGCCTACGCATCGCATAGCTGTCCACATACGCCTTGTACACTCTCGCCGTTCCTTCGCCCATGTCTGCGAACAAGCCTCCCATATCCTGTTATACACGCATCACTATAAAAACTAGAAATTTCATACAAATATTGACACCCTGTTTTAAGCCCTCAGTTATAAACCTGTCTTAGTAAGTGAGAGACTCCTAGCACTTGAAGTTTCTAAGATTTCGTAATGAATGACCTTTCGCTTTTATATACCTAAATACATAATTTAAAAAATCTTACATTATTTTTGCTACGAGGCATTGAAAAGCGTTACAATACCAATGCTACGAGATTCAAAATTCTTTTAGCTATTCGTGGCTACGTTTCAAATTAATCGTTGTTATAACAACATATACCATATACCAAAATATCATTTTTGTTAGAAAAAATATAGATCAATTTAGCAAGAAAAGTGATATTCATAATGTTAACACGAGAAATAAACATAAAATTGCCATACCCGGTTTTAGAGTTAGTAGAACCAATAAATTATTTATGGGAAATTGCATTAGGTTTTATAACAAACTCCTAGTCATGTAACTGATTTGTCTGATCCAACTTTTAAAGTATATATTAAACGGGTCCTCATATCTAAAGGCTATTATAGCATTAAGGACTATATTGAGGATAAAGACGTTTGGCTTCATAAACCTGCTTGCGTATCACTTCCTAGAGACCCTGTACCCAAATAAAATAGTAGTAAGCATAATAGTGTGATGTTCTGTGAACTATCTGTAATTGACCTACTTACATATATTATATTCATAGGCCGCTAGTTCTGTCTCAAATTCTTTTATTTTTCTGTAAGTATAAAAACACAATAAACAAATATTACAAAGACAACCGTTTGGGCAAAAAATGTGTATACCAATAAATAGTTAAAGTAACTGGACCAAAACCTACGTTCCGCCCATTTGAGTATGTTTCGCCGGACCGTCTCATGTGGGTCGTGTTAAAACCGGCAGTAGAATAACCCACTGAGTTTGTTTCGCCGGATCTTCTCAGTTGGGGCGTATTGGATCCGGTGGTAGCATTAAAGCGCGTCCGTCGTTATAATATAACGACGGACGTATATTATACTCATGGTCCACCTAAATAATGACAATTGTTCTAACCTAATATAGACAGAACAAGCTATTTGACACAATATAGTTAAATAATAAACTAAGACGTTAAGACTAAAATATAATTAAAATAATAACTTAAATACTTGTTTAATTTGAAAATTTATAAAATATGATAATTATAGATAATAATACAAAATTATTGTTTTGACTATTTGAAAGTGCCTGTTTACGTAACGTAAATAAAAATGTTTTTTTTTAAATAAGAATTACATTTTTGATGTTTTTATTATAACAGCTGGTATAATAAGTTGTAATAGTTCTTTAATCACTATATAGTATAAAACAAAGTCGCTTCCCATTGTCTGTCTGTTCCTATATATGCTTAGATCTTCAAAACTACGCAATGGAGTTTTATATGTATAATAACGTGAAGCTTGTTTGTATATAAATATATGCGGAAATATTTTATACTAGTTGCTGCGACTTCTTAGTTATTTATCAGTGAAAATCACAACAAAAACCGTGGCTGACATTAGCCGGAACATACAGACAGACAAGTTTTTGTTATTAGTAGGTTACGTGTATATAAATTCATATGCATTTAGTAAAATCCTGTTATTTTTGCATTATAAACAGACACTTAAATTTTATTTATTTGTACACATTAATTTACAGCACAAACATAACTAGATTATTTTATAACCTATACATAGTACTACATTGTGATGAAAACAAAGGCGTACTGACGTCATAGATATGTGAAATCATAACTACCTAACTACAACTGGGCCCTAGTAGGTACTGGTATTTAATAAAGACATTACAGGACTTAAAGTAAAATAGGTTGGCATTGTGTTGACCACAGTTACTGTTGCTCATTGTATATTCTGTGATTCAGCTTTCTCAGTAGTTAGCCATCCTACAGCTGCTAGACTTATTGGCACGGTGGCACAGTCTAAATGTTTACAGTACGATCATGTAATCTCAATAAAACGCACTTATTAAACTTTGTTTCACAAAGGTGATCGAGTGAATATCTTGCGTTGGACTTAAGTTACCCAAAATGAATGAAACAATGACTCAGGATCTTTGAAATAGATTAGGACCAATACTCATATCAAGAATAATTATGATGCATCTATATATATAAAAGAAAGTCGTGTTTGTTACAACACTTATAACTCGAGAACGGCTGGACCGATTGCCATGGTTTTTGATTTGTTGGATTTGTTTCCGTCCCGAATAGCAGAATACATTTTAAAAACAAAAGAAAGTCGTGTTAGTTACACTATTTATAACTCAATAACGGCTGAACCGATTTGGCTGAAAATTGGTAGGGAGGTAGCTAAGAACTGGGAGAAGGACATAGGATAGGACTTTTGGGTAGGGGTAGGGTAGGGTAGGGTAGGGAAGGGTAGGGTAGGGGTAGGGTAGGGTAGGGGTAGGGTAGGGGTATGGTAGGGGTATGGTAGGGGTAGGGTAGGGGTAGGGTAGGGTAGGGGTAGGGTAGGGTAGGTGTAGGGTAGGGGTAGGGTAGGGGTAGGGGTAGGGTAGGGGTAGGTGTAGGGTAGGGGTAGGGGTAGGTTAGGGTAGGAGTAGGGTAGGGTTAGGGTAGGGGTAGGGTAGGGCAGGGGTTGGGTAGGGCAGGGGTAGGGTATAAAAGTCCACCCGTGCGAAGCCGGGGCGGGCCGCTAGTTTAAATCCATATATGCAACTACAATTGCTCGGGGTCCCTGAAATAAATTAGGACCCAAACTCATATCGTATGCATTTATAGAAAGTTTTAATATTAAGGGATCCCTTTTTTGACCTAATTTTTTTTTGTGTCATAATTTAATTTGGCATAATGAGTTAGGCATATTTTTCTTTGGCATAATAATAATGTGCCATAATTGGTTTTTGGCATACTGTTTTATTTAGCATAAATATAGTTTATCCTATTTTTTTTATTCATAACTTTTATATGCATACAGTTGTAAGGCATATTGTTTATTCGTCTAATGGTTTTTTGGCATAATGATGAAGCGGCTGGCGAGTCTGTCACGAACTGAAGAACCGAATCGTGGTCAAATGACTATCGGTAAGTTTAGGTTAGAACTGCGGCCATACAACGCCAGAACCGAATTGCCGAACCGCCGCGCGCCGTAGCCACGCAGCCCTGAAGCCGTGACAGATACGCTGCATGCTTGCTTGCATGCTTTTTACGGGGAAATAAAAACCACAGAATACTTTAGTGGTAAATTTTCGGTGTATAGTTGTTATGCTTATACGTCATTATGCGTAAGTAAATTTATGCTTTGGGACAGTATGCTTAATAATTATTATGCTTATTGTAGTTATGACTTAAAAAATTGTGGTTAAGAAGTTATGGCAAATTAGTATTATGCGTAACTAATGTTAGGTCAAGTAGCAGTATGCCATGTTAAATTATGACATAAAATTTTATGCGTAAAAATAGGGAACCAATTCAAAAACCTTAAAAGCGTAAAATGCATGAAAAATTACTGTTTGCAGATTCATTCTTCATTTAATTTTATTATCAGTATCATCTAAAATTGGAGGTCTATTTGTAATATTAAAATAACCGCTTTTTACTACGTACATAGGAATCTTTATACGGTACATATATCAAAATAACACTTTAGACAATTATTTTTGTCTGGCTGTTTCTTCCGGCTAATCTCTGAAACGGCTTGACCGATTTTGATGGGACTTTCAGATATCTGATGTAAGAAGGAGTAACTTAAATAACTTTTTTGTTAAATTCCACGTGGACAAAGTCGTGGGCAAAGGGCAAAGTCAACAATAAAACAAAACAAACTACCTTTAAGGATACATTTATTCTATACTAGCTGCGCCCCGCGGTTTTACCGGCGTAACTCTGCTCCAGTCGGTCGGAGAGTGATATTTTGTAGCCTATATGTTTATCTAGCTTATAAACTATCCGCGTGCAAACTTTCAGCTAAATTTATTCAGTAGTTTTTGCCGGAAAGAGTAACAAGCATCCATCCATCCATACATACAAACTTTCGCCTTTATAATATTAGTAAGGATTGATTTATTGTTAAAGGTAGACTGTGAATAGTAATATAATAGTCATATAAACCCTTAGTGCGTATCAAAACCACATTGATATCACGAGTTAGACTTTGTCGTTACACTCTGTTATCAGTGAAACATATTATAGTACGCTCGCGTGACTACGTCCGCGAATGCTTCAATTATCTTAAATCCCTTTACCGTCGTTTTAATTTTAATATCACGTGCCTAAATCATTTTTGGCGGTTTGAATATTTTGGTGTCATCTGCTACAGAATGTAAACGTTTGTACGAATTAAACACACACATGTCTTATAAAAACTCTTAAAATGAACTAAAAACACCTTCCTGAAAAGTTACTGCTTCTGATATACGTGATGTTATCGCTTACGCGACGTTATACTTGTCAAACAGTTTTTAATATAGTTACCAGCAGGTTTTGGTTGTTAGGTACATTTCTTCATAAGGATGTCTATCCACTGGAGCGGAGTGGTTAAGCGTTGGTTTTTACCTCATTTACCACGCCGCCACCTTGCCCCGCACCTGTGAAAAGGCAATCATAAGCCGCGACTATGAACTCAGCGGCTTGTGTGGTAGTGGCGCGTCCTGCAGGGAGCTGCAGCGCGGCAGCGTTGTACACCCGGCCATGCAAGCTACGCGGGCAGATTACGATAGAGCGGCGTAATATTCTCTTGTGAGAGATTTGACGCGGGTGCCGCTAGCCTGGAGCCCTCGTGCTCCAGGCTAGCGGCTCATGTTCCACTATGTTACCGGTTTATTTAATTGTATTAGAGCGCGTTAATCTCGCGCCGCTGCCGCTGTAGCTTCGCAGAACGCAGATTCCGTGGTCATGTCCTTAGAGTAACACTCCTGTCAGAGTCGTAAACAAAAGGTGAACACACGGAACTGTCAATTTGTTAAAATTCGTACAAGAATTCATTCGTAAGTATATGTTGTGTGGACTGTGGAAGAATAGTAAATTCTTCATTATCACCATTAAAACTATCAACAACACATTCGTACATCATAAACTCTAGCATTTTTAATATTTTACAAGTACATGATTTATTGCCGACATTTAAATAAATATGCAGATTATTAAAATTATAATACTTCGCGGAAAATATAATTCTTATTTATAGAAAAATCGACGCAAGGACAAGGCAATGAACCGCTATTTATTCAATAAAAAACTATACTAATATATAAAGCTGAAGTTTGTTTGTTTGCTTGTGCGCACTAATCTCTGGAACTACTGCACCAATTTATCACCGATAAAATATTTTAGTGTGCCTTAGATATGTAGTAATACTAGCAGCAAACCGGTTTTACCCGCGTCCGTCTGCTCCAGTGGGTCTGAGCGTTTTATTATGTAGCCTACATGTTAATGCAGCTTATAAACTATCCGCGTGCAAACTTTCAGCCAAATCCATTCAGTAGTTTTTGCGTGAAAGAGTAACAAACATACATACAAACATTCGCATTTAAATATTAGTATGATTATAATTATCGTATGTGTGAAGTCAAAGTGATTTAGAATTTTGTGGTAGCATAAACTAAGCTTTCATATTTATCATTCACTAGCAGCCTGCCCCGGCTTCGCACGGGTGGACTTTTATACCCTATCCCTGCCCTACCCTACCCCTACCCTAACCCTACCCTACTCCTACCCTACCCCTACCCTACCCTACCCTACCCCTACCCTACCCCTACCCCTACCCTACCCCTACCCCTACCCTACACCTACCCTACCCTACCCCTACCCTACCCTACCCCTACCCTACCCCTACCATACCCCTACCCTACCCCTACCCTACCCCTACCCTACCCCTACCCTACCCTACCCCTACCCTATCCCTACCCTACCCCTACCCTACCCTACCCCTACCCTACCCTACCCTACCCTACCCTACCCTACCCTACCCTACCCTACCCTACCCCTACCCAAAAGTATCCTATGTCCTTCTCCCAGTTCTTAGCTACCTCCCTACCAATTTTCAGCCAAATCGGTTCAGCCGTTCTTGAGTTATAAATAGTGTAACTAACACGACTTTCTTTTGTTTTTAAAATGTATTCTGCTATTCGGGACGGAAACAAATCCAACAAATCAAAAACCATGGCAATCGGTCCAGCCGTTCTCGAGTTATAAGTGTTGTAACAAACACGACTTTCTTTTATATAATATAGATTTATTGTCCATAAACACAGGTGCCGTGCCGCGTGGTTTCCGGCTTAGAATAGACCACCCCATGTCCCATGGGTGTCGTAAAAGGCGACTAAGGGACATGTGGCTGATGGATGGGCAGCAGCATCTATTGGCTCAAGGTTTACTTCTTACTGCGATCACCAATCCGTCTGTCAAGCGTGGTGATTATGGCAATATCCCTCTACGATCCTGGCTTGCCAAGGTCTGTTAAGAGGAGACCTATGATCAACAGTGGACGTAATCAGGCTGTTGATGAAACACAGGTGGATACAGGTACAGTTGTTAGAATGATTTCGAGGTGCGTCATATCTTACCTCTAGGCGTATGAACATAAATTTAACAGATTAATTTTATTCATTACAATATTACAAAATCATCAACATCATCAACAGCCCGTTTGCGTTCACTGCTGAACATGGGCCTCCTCTTAACAGACCTTGGCAAGCCAGGATCGTAGAGGGATATTGCCATAATCACCACGCTTGGCAGACGGATTAGTGATCGCAGTAAGATGTAAAACTTGAGCTAATAGATGCTGCTGCCCATCCATCAGCCATAATTATGTTCCTTAGTCGCCTTTTACGACACCCATGGGAGGACATGGGGTGGTCTATTCTAAGCCGGAGACCACACGGCATATTACAAAATAAAACGTGTGAATATTACAAAAATAAAATGAAATGTCCATGACAGTCGTAAAATGTCAAAAAATAATAATTAAGTATGTATATTAATCAAAATTCGTAAGTTTAATTAATATCAGTACTAGCGGCCCGCCCCGGCTTCGCACGGGTGGACTTTTATACCCTACCCCTGCACTACCCTACCCCTACCCTACCCCTACACCTACCCTACCCTACCCCTACCCCTACCCTACCCCTACTCTACCCCTACCCTACCCTACCCCTACCCTACCCCTACCCTACCCTACCCTACCCTACCCTACACTACCCCTACCTAAAAGTATCCTATGTCCTTCTCCCAGTTCTTAGCTACCTCCCTGCCAATTTTCAGCCAAATCGGTTCAGCCGTTCTTGAGTTATAAATAGTGTAACCAACACGACTTTCTTTTGTTTTTAAAATGTATTCTGCTATTCAGGGCGGAGACAAATCCAACGAAACAAAAACCATGAAAATTGATCCAGCCGATCTCGAGTTATAAGTGTTGTAACAAACCCGTCTTTGTTTTATATATATAGATTAGCCATTACACTCTTATACAATACATTAGAAATATAAGTTAAAACTTATTATTAATAGGTATTTCCTTATAGTATCGGCACGAGCCGTTAATTACGCCGATGGGTTGTCCCGAAGCACTTATGTGAGAATCTAGCGGGTGAATGCTGAGTATTTCCCTATAATACTACTGTTTCACGTGTTATTATTGTTGCCTGTATTATGTATTTATTGTACATTACAATGATGTAAAGTTGCTACTTTAATGTAATGCTTAGTTGTGGCTGAGATGTTAATAACAAGTAATATATATGGAATACAGAAAAGATCAGTAGGCTTAGGGGATATAGTGGGTAACTTATTCACTTCTAGTCTTTAAAAAAAAATTGGGGGTGATGTGTAAATGAAAAAGATGCCTATGGCATAGTTATTTTATCTTTTTTTGCGTACCTTAGTAGGTACTTACGCTATTTCGCTAGCTCTTTTCATTCATGTGTGACTGTGGCCTAGGTATTATAGGCAACTATTTTATTATTAAGCACCCGCTATGTAGTGTGTATTTCTGTTAAGTAATTTATGAGATTTTTGAAATATTTATTATTGACATACAAGTACACAAACGCTGTGGTTTATAAATTCTATTTCACTTACAAACACACCATTTCATTATCAAGGCGGTAAAAAAGTCAACCACTACCAATACTTATGTTTTTTTAAATTATGAATCCAATGTTAACGATATTTCAAAAAATGAAGCCTCGCTAAATAGACTCCAGACATTTTTTCATTTGCCAATACAAAATGTAGTTACTAAAATGATAAAATTGACTGCACCGGTGACTCAGTGGTTACGATAGTGGCTTCTGAGACCTGGTGTTCTGGGTTCGATTCCCACCCGGGACAATTATTTGTGTGAACCACAAATAGTTGTTCTGAGTCTGGGTGTTCTTTGTGTCAGTGAAATTGTATTTTTTATAAAAAAAAAATATATATATCTTTATAAATAAAAATCAATCGCCAAAATGTACGTACGCGCATAATTTGAGAACGACTTGAGCAATGTGGTTATTTTTTTTTATTGTTTTTGTAGGTAGGGACAAGGTTTATAGGTAGATATAATAAACCTTTTTTTTTGCAAAATCCACAGTAAATTTCAGTTCGACGGACGGGTGATGTCGGGCAGGAACAACTAGTATGATATATTTAATTACTTTTTAATAATCGTCTTAACGACTTGATCGGTTACAAAATAAAACATATTTTATTTATTATTTTTTAGCTGATTTAATGTTAGCTTTGAAGTTCCTGTGATACGGGTAAATAGCTAAAACTATTACAAATTAAATTCCATAGATCATAACACAGACGTAAGGTCACCCCGGTTATAGTTTTTGAAACAGTCATTCAATCTAACCTTTACAAATATTAAAATTACAACCTTGAAATTTGCGACTGTCAGTTAGGTTATCAAACCTACAGATAGTTCAAGTCATAATCTTTGCTTGTGGTGGTGGTGCTATGTTTTCTATGTATGATTAAATCTTATCTATCCTACATCCTCCTGTTCTATCCGACCCGCCGGAGAAGAGTGCGCCCGCCTCCTGACCCTTAGTTTGAAAAGAACTATCCGATGCCCTCGTAGACCCGAAGTCCGAGCGGCCCGCGAACTGTAAAGTAGAGCGACAGTTGCACAAAAAGTCATAATCTCTCGATCTCATCGCCAGCGACCGCCCTGAGCCAAGGTCCAAGCTCCACAGGAAGCTAACATTTATTAAAGCTGGAGCTCTGCTCGCCTTTATGCCCCGGGGAAGAAGTAAAAGCTACGTATGTCCATCCGAAAAAAAAACATCCTTGTATATGCACATAAAGAAAACATCATTGTTGTAATGGCTGAATAACATATTGTTATGGTTGATTATGATGTGACAGCGGTAAAACAATCGATTTAAAACCATAAGAATTCCTTGGATTAAGGATAATGAGTCAAAACGTCCTCCGTACAATTCCGCCAACCGTTTGAATGTGTCTAAATTAGTAATTGAAAGATTTAAAAAAGATACACCATCCCGCTTGTATCGAGAAGTGTAATTCGCAAAAGTCATTGCACTGTTCATATTATATACCTACTTAATCTGGAAATACAATTGCAGGTTAGCTAGTGTAGGATCCTCGACGGCATGGCCGAGGACCGCGTTGCTTATTCCCCGATCTGGGATCTCGTGCCAGCGATCATCACCACTGTTCGTAAATCTACTCTTTACTCCAGTGGCACCCTGAGCGTTGGCCCTAACCCCTTAAGGGTGCCCTCAGGTGGATGTCGCTTAGACTTTGGCCGGATTCTTGGGAGTTCATTTTAATTTTAGACCTGTTACCTTTAAGGCATCTTACTATACCTAATGTGTAGATTTGTCGATTATCGCACGACAGACGGACAGACTGATTAAAAATTCTGTAAGATCAAATAATTATAACAATGCTTTTAGCTACTTAATACTTTTATTAGATTTAGTCTTATACAGTGTAATTTTGACAAGTACAAGTGTATGTAAATACCTAAGTGCTGAATAAATTTCATTATTTCATTACAATTAAATTTCGAATAACCTATATATATTTTTAATGATTTTATATTAATGTATGTATTAAACTAACACACTGTTATAGTAATAAATGTTACGGACAATAGAAAAAAAAAAAGTTTAATTTGTCACAATATTTATAGCAAGACCAAGTATAAAAATGAATCCCTATTTCGCTTGGTCATCGCCATCGCCACCGTGGATTGACCAATTTCGCCAGATCCCCATATGTGGTCAGTCGACCTTTTGTGAACTACAGTTTGTTCTGAATCTTTTTGTGCTTTGTGTCCACGAATGACATGTTTCTAAAGTCTGCGCAGTGACGCAACTCCGCCTTTAACTCCTTGTTAATTAAGAAAAAAAATTTGTTATTGTCAACAAGGCATAATTAAAGATGCTAAAACGCCGCGAAACATGTTCCTGCTAGATCGCCTCAATATAAAGTTTTACCACAATCCGGATTTTTAATAACAGGGTTAACTGCTGTTGAGGAATAATTAGTTATATCGCAGCTTTAACCATACTATAATTTTAATATCTTGACAAGACAAGAAGAGACATTTTAAAATTAGAAAGCTTATATAAGCCCGGCCAGATATACAAACTCCATAGATGGGTACTTTATTCCTAAATAGCTTCCCGCGCGCGGTTAGGCGTCGTCCTAATTGGCCACGATCGTACGATGGCGCGATGCGTTCTCGTCGTGCGATGAGTTCAAACATACAGATTTCATCAGAGTGTCCTATTTGAACCTCGCAAGTGATCGTGCGAGCACATGAAATGTTTAATAACGATCGTACGATGCGTTTGATCGTGCGATCATGTAATCAAAGCAATCAAAGCGATCTCTTTTGAGTGTCATAATTATAATATATTATAATACATCATTACTACCTATATGAAAGAAATATAAAAAAGTAATAAATAAATATAAAAACCTTGAAAGGTGTCAAGGGACATCCGGATGGAACGAAGTTCCTTTCGATTAATAAGTGAAGGAATTGTAATGAAATATTTATTTCAAAATTGAAACTTTAATTTTTTTTTTTTTTTTTTTTTTTTTTTAATTTATAAATTAACTAATTGTTATAAAATTTTATTTTAAAATTTAAAAATTGATTTTATTTTTAAAGTAACCAATTGTAACGATTTTTTTTTTTTTAATTAATTTCTTTTTTTTTAATTTACCACACTGTTCAATGCGAAATAGAAAGACGAAACGAAAATAACTGGCTTGCTTTCTATGAGCGAGTGAAAGAGAGAAGACAGACGGAGAAACACATTTTCGTTATTTCGTACAACAAAATAAAGGTTGAAAAATTCAACGCGCAGATTCCTGGATCTATAAAGTATGGATTTATGATGTCTACGTTTCCTTTTACGTAAAGAGCCATCATTAAAGTGGCGTGAGCGCGACGCCAGCCAACGAGCGACAGCATCACACGATGGACATCGCGCGATCTATTAGGACACCTGTTAAGTCATCGCACGACCACTTTGATCGTGCGATGAAAAACGCATCGCGCCATCGTACGATCGCTCCCAATTAGGACGCCACATTACACCCGTTCCCGTGGAACTTCATAATTTAATATAGCCCATATCACTCAGGGCGAATGTAGCTTTCCAATGGTGAAATTATTTTTGAAATCGTCACAGTAGTTTTTGAGTTTATTCATTACAATCATACACACAAAAATACAAATCTTTTCTCTTTATTATATTAGTATGGATATAGATAGATAGCCCTAATTATATCCATACCACATGTATTAGCTAATAGACAATACTGATAATGCACTTGGCACACTGCCGATATGATAACACAGGTCGTTGCCCGGCTGCATTAGGCTCTGTTTACAATAGCGTCAGTTAATCGTTCGTCGAGTGGTAAGCTAGCGAGAATAAAATTGTTATTAGTCTGTTATTTTGTTTCTGCATTGTTAAATAAGAGTTTAAAGTCCAATATAATATCTTTGCTACTAATATATAAAGCTGAAGAGTTTTTTTGTTTGTTTGCTTGAATGCGCTAATCTCAGGAACTACTGGGTTGAACCGATTTAATAAAAAATAAAATAAAATAAAAATAATTATGATTTATTTCTCTCTTCAAAGTTCGTACATGAAATTGCGACGTTAAGAACAAACACTTGTAGAAATAGAACTTTGGAGAGAGCTGGAGTCAGTACTAGGTTCTAAACCTGTATGACGGATCTCCAGGCATTCTTCAATCTTGCAAATCGCGCAAGAAGAAAGACAGATGACATTAAATCTAAAAACTAGAAATTGGTTCGAAACAAAACGGATGAGAGACTAAAGTAAAGTTAAAAGTTTAATCATACATAGAAAACATAGCACCACCACCACAAGCAAAGATTATGACTTGAACTATCTGTAGGTTTGATAACCTAACTGACAGGGCAAATTTCAAGGTTGTATTTTAATATTTGTAAAGGTTAGATTGAATGACTGTTTCAAAAACTATAACCGGGGTGACCTTACGTCTGTGTTATGATCTATGGAATTTAATTTGTAATAGTTTTAGCTATTTACCCGTATCATAGGAACTTCAAAGCTAACATTAAATCAGCTAAAAAATAATAAATAAAATATGATTTATTTTGTAACCGATCAAGTCGTTAAGACGATTATTAAGAAGTAATTAAATTTATAATACTAGTTGTTCCTGGCCCGACATCACCCGTCCGTCGTACTGAAATTTAAAGGTTTATATACCTATAAACCTTGTCCCTACCTACAAAAACAAAACAAAGTCGTTCTCAAATTATGCGCGTACGTACATTTTGGCGATTGATTTTTATTTATAAAGATAAATCTATATATATAAAAATCAATTGCTGTTCGTTAGTCTCGCTAAAACTCGAGAACGGCTGGGCCAATTTAGCTGATTTTGGTTTTGAAATGTTTGCCGTGGTCCAGGGAAGGTTTAAACGGTGAGAAAATGTGGAAAAATTGAGATGGAAATAGTAAAAATGATAATTTTATTTTCCCATACAAATTATTATAACTGTCAAACGTTACAGTTTTGTTCCGTCATAGATTGATTGAGCAACCAAAAAGTGACAGATAGTCGATAGTATTTTAAAATCAGAAGAAGTACATTTCTAGACGAAAGTTGATCACCATTGTCAAATATTAATAGGTGGGTTCAGAATTTTATTTTGAAAAGAGTAACGATATACTTAGTACACCGTTCATGTTGTGCTTCTGGCTTCTTTCGGTCATTTCCAATTGCTTAAACTCTTCCGCGGTTATATTGAAATCTGGAAAACTTACTCTATCCATAATCAATGGCGTTAATGAAATTACGAATTTCTCTCCTGGGTCCATTCAATGCACCTTTTGGGGGCGCACGGAGCACAACTACAACTCTACGCATCATGGGTCGGCCTCTAAAATAAATTAGGACTATGTTCCCTACTCCTCGAAACCGAGGCTCGGGGGACAGCCTGCTGTCTGTGCGCCTTCGGTGAAATGGGTAGGAGAGATCTTTCTCCTGAAAACACTCCGCGGACTTCTACTGAATGGGCAATGGTCGGTAGCAAGAGGACGGATCCCATCACTCTCGCTCCACCGCCCAAGCCGGAAACTCCTCGCACCAATGTACCGTGTGCTGTCGCTGTGATGACTGATGACATTAAGTTTCCGGATCACCCTCCCTCTTTTCTTTCAGAACATTCTAGCATTTTGGGCTAGATCGCTTGAACCAGTTTTTGAAGTTTTTTTTCATAACTAATAGTAGGTAGTGATACGAAGTGCATTGATGAACTTCGTATCACCCTACTTAACGTTAGTTATTAAAAATCATTGGAATATCATCGATCATGGATAGAGCAATTTTTTTTATTTTTTTTATTGTAATCTTATGGCGTTTGATATAACATTGACCGAATGCGTGCTACTCTTAGTGCACATTACGGTTAGTTCAGTGCTATCGCGCCTTATATTAAAAGTTCAATTTAATTTAGAGTTTTAGCTAAGATAGTACAAAGTCTGTCGGGTCAGCTACATTGATCCAATCTTCAAAAACTGAAAAGTCCCAAAATAATGGAATCGACTAAAAGAAAAAAAAGGAGGGTGATCCGAGAGGGGTCGGATTGTTCATGCGTACCCAGCCCCCGCCAACAGCGGATAGAAGGAGTGTCCGGGGGTTTTTAGTAGTGTAGGGTCCTCTTCTCGTGGTATGAGTTTAGCATACCACGCTATGGAGAGGCGAGTCCCACATATCCCATCGGCAGCGCGCGAATACGCTGCAGCGGCAGTAGGAATGCGTAAATAAATGCATTTGACCTCGGACAAAAAAAAACAAGTGATTCGAGAGCCGGAAACTCAACTCGCGGCAGCACACTGCACACTGGTCGAGGAGTGTCCGGTTTAGGCAATTGAGCGAGAGTCATGGTATCAGTCCTCTTGCTACCGACCATTGTCCAGTTTGTAGAAGACCCCAGAGCGTGCTTAGTAGAAAGATCTCTCCTACCCATTTCACCGAAGGCGCAGAAATCGTAGGCTGTCCCCGGAGCCTCGGCTTTGAGGAGTGGGGAGCATAGCCCCACTTTCTTTTAGAGCCTGACCCGTGATGTGTAGAGACGTAGTGGTGCTCCGTGCGCCCGCAAAAGATGCATTTAATGAACCCTAAAATAAAATCCTCGGGAGAGTCCATGACAGCTAGGTCATAGGTTTCCGGACGGTAACGGATGTACCGTGTATGGATTAGCTATTAGCGGTGCTCCATTTACTGGCATTTAGGGGAACACCCTGGGTTCAAGTGGGTAAACCATTTAATCGTGACATAATTGGCATATCATCGATCATGAATAGAGTAATTTTTAAATCTTATTTATTGTAATATTATGGCGTTTGACATAACATTGACAGAATGCGTGCTACTCTTAGTGCACATCACGGTTAGTTCGTTGCTATCACGCCTTATATTAAAAGTTCAATATAATTTATAGTTTTAGCTAAGACAGTACAACGTCTGTCGGGTCAGCTAGTAATTTATAAAAACAAATAAATTTTAAAGTAATTGAGTGTGTTTATGTTTACATGTGGAATGTATTACTATGAAGGCTATATTTTACTTTAAAGTTCCCACAGGATCGGGACTAACCTACGCGAGTAGCTAGAGATATAATGCACAGATATTTGAGTCGTAGATATTCAGTAGATAATGCGGTAACGTAGCGTACTATTGCGTATCGTAGTCTTCGGCAGTACGCTACGTAATCTTGCGTATCGCGATGCTTGTCGTAGCGTTACGTGGGAATAAGTACAAAAATGCTTATTCCTAAATACCCCAATATCCGAGGAACCCGTGGCCATGGACTCCGATTTATCTATACTAATATTATGAAAAGGTAAAGTTTCTAAGTTTGTGTCGTTATAGGGGGTAATCTCTGGTAGTCCAGGAGGTCCGCGGTACCATATTGGCCGCGGGTGCCGTCGGGCGGCCGGATTGCTCATGCGTACCCGGCCCCCGCCAACGGCGGATCGAAGGAGTGTCCGGGAGGTTTTAGTGGTGTAGGGTGCTCTCCTCGTGGTATGAGTTTAGCATACCACGCTATGTAGAGGGCGAGTTCCACATATCCCGCCGCCAGCGCGTGAGTACGCTGCAGCGGCGGTAGGAATGCGTAAATGCAAATCCCTCCGGACAAAAAAAAAAGAGTTATCACTGAATCTACTGAACCGGGTTTGAAAATTCTTTTACCAATAGAAAGCCACGTCATTTGTCAGTGTCATAGGCTTTATTTTAAGTTAAGTTTCCACGGGAACAGTCTACGTGGGTGAAGCAGCGCGGGACAGCTAGTTTGTATAAAGAACCAAGGCCAAGACGCAAGGAATAACCCCAATCAATATCGCTGTGAACAAGCCTTTATGTTGCACTGTTCCACAGCGGTGGGTGTGTGGGCAATACCCAGGGAAATCCTTGCGTCGAGGTATTACCGTGAGGACGGGGCGTCTAGTATGCTGCATAATACGTTTGTCTGATTGGTGTGTTTTAAAGGTGTGCCATTTGATGAATGTAATTTATGAGTGTCAATTTATGAGAATATATTTTTGGTTTTTTTTAAGGCAAATCAATGGAATGAGTTTATTAAGATGAAAAGTTTTTATTTTTGCATGTTTGTTTCGAATAAACTCAAAAAGTACTAATCGGATTTCGATAATTCTGTCACCATTAGAATGCTATATTATCGTAGGCTATATTTGATATAATAAAATATATTATTAACTTACTGTTTTTCGCATTTGATAATATTATCATAATCATCAGCCCGTATAACGTCAGATGTTAAATGTGTCTCCTCTGGTGGGCTCTTTTGCCATAGTTCACACGCTTGGCTCGCAGTGTTAGATACACACACAGGGAAACTTTTATCATCATCAGCCCGTACAACGTCCACTGCTGAACAAGGACCTCCTCCCGTAAGGAGGGTTTCTGCCATAGTCACCACGCTGGGCAGACGGGTTGGTGACCGCAGTATTATGTTGTACCATGAAACGCTTTCTGCTTGTTCCATGATATACCATTATTATAGATGATGTTATAACAATCGGGTCCAACGGCTTAGCGTGCTTTCCGAGGCACGGAGGGCAGTCCCTCGATCAACCAGACCCGGAAAGGAATTTATTTATTTTATTTATTTATTTAAGCGAGCGAAATACCGCTACGCTACGGAGGTTGCCATATGTAGATAATAATAAAATATAAAAACTATTTAAGAATAAATAAAATTCATTATTAACGGTCACCGTAGCCTAGTTGGTAGTGCTCGAAGCTGGTGGTCTGGGGTTCGAATCCCGGTACGTGCAAATATTTGTGTGATGAGCACGAATATTTGTTTCTGAGTCATGGATGTTTTCTATGTATTTAAGTATTTATCTATCTATATAAGTATGTATATCGTCGCCTGGTACCCATAGTACAAGCTTTGCTTAGTTTGGGGCTAGGATGATCTGTGTGACATTGTCCCTAGATATTATTATTATTATCGGGGGGTTTATTTAACTCAGCTCTAGGCTGGATTAAACCACATTTACGGGTCGGAGACCAAGTAAATGTGGCGTGTAGTGAGTAGTTCTATGTTTGTGGTGTTTGTTCTTCTGTTTGCATGAACTTTCTTACTATTCTGCATGTGTTAAGGATAGCGGCTTTTTGAAGCGTTGTATATATAAATGGTCTCAGGTCTAATAACTTAATGCTACGGTGTAGATGTTTAGGTATTACTCCGGTTGTAGATAGAACTATGGGTACAATATATACTTTATCTTGTTTCACAATTTTATTATTATTATTATAACTTATTTTAACTAGTAGGTACCTATTTATTGTGACCGGTTAGAAATAATGGTATGGTATGCCCAATGGCTAGGGCGTCGGACTTGTGATGTTAAGGTCGCCGCGGTTCGAACCCCAACCAATGCACTACCGACGTGAACCCACTCGTAACACAAGCATTTTAGCTTAGCACGAGGGGTTAACAAGAATACTAGTAGACTGCAAAACTCTGCTAGTAATCCTTTAAAAAAAATGGAAATTGTATGGACGTTAATATTTTGAAAGTGAATATTTGGAAGCGCCATTCTAACGGCTGAGTTTGCGCACCTCCGCACGCGACTATTTCATCTACATTTTAGGACAGATTTTACATAAGTATTCATAAGAACAGTAGTGTGTTTACTGTTTACAATATAATATTTATATTAATAGTTATAATGAGACGAAGATTTAAACCATACTTAGGTATGTACATAGAACATTCTATGAATACTTAAAAAATAAAAATAAAAAACCAAATAACCCAAAATATTGACGTTTTTTAACACTTTAGTTAAATTCCATAAAATATCTACCGTATTATTTTCTAAGCTAACTACTTAATCTCATAAGAAGTGTATGAGGACATCAATCAAATCAAGTCAATAATATCTTTATTCATATAGACACAATTCAAAAACTATTAAATCATGTTCTTATGATGCGTCCATTTCTTTTCCTACCACCAGTTCAAAGACGTGGCAACTCTGAGAAGAACTGGCAAGAAAATCAGAGGAATCCTTTTTTAAATAAGCAATTTATCATTTATTTTACAATATTGTTAAGCAGCAGTGTCATTCCAGAGCAAGTTACTCCCAAGCCATTCTGTCATTTACATAATCTGATATTTTATCATATGCCTTTTTACATAACTAAGCTTTGACAGTGGCTTTCAATTTATTAACAGATAATTCTCTAATATTATTTGGGAGTTTGTTATAGAAGCGAATACATTGCCACATAAACGAGTTGCTAATTCTATGGAGACGAGTTTCAAGTACTACTAAGTCATGCTTATGTTTAGTATTCATATTATGTATATCACTTTTTTTCTGAAACTTATCTATGTTCTTATGTACGTATAACAAATTCTCATAAACAAATTGCGAAGCTAGAGTAAGAATTTTAATGTCTTTGAACTTCTCACGTAGGGAAACCCGCGGTCCAAGTTTGTATATAGTTCTTACAGCGCGTTTCTGCAGCACAAATATAGCATCAATATCCGCACAGTTTCCCCATAGAAGAATTCCATAGGACATGACATAGACATACTATGAAAATAACTAAAATATACTAGTCTGGCAGTGTCTACATCAGTAAGCCGTCGTATTGTCTTAACTGCGTATGCAATGAACGTAGACAAGGCGAAAGTATTTCAAGGTATAGCAAGTGGCAGAAAGCCTACCCCTATTGAAAAGAGGCGTTAATAATGTGTGTACGTAGGTAGTGGGTTCGATTCCCACACCGCCGTAAATGCTTAGGATAGGCTAGGCTTTTTGAGTGGTTAGTTGACTTCCGAGGGTAGTGCCTCGATACCTTGGAAAACACCTTGAGCCGTTCGTAGGTTGTTATAACATCATCTATTAATGCCATTTAAGTAGCAATTTCATATGTGCTGCGCCATAATACTGCGGTCACCAACCCGCCTACCAACAGTGGTGATTAATAAAATATAGCCACTGAACATTGAAAGAGTAGGTAAATTGAAATTGAACTAGTAAGTTCTTGAGATAAGCGTGTTCAAACAAATTAACAAACTTTTCACTTTTATGCTGGGTGATTTTTTTTCCGTCTTGAAAATATTAGGGCGTGATATTTATATGAAATAAATGTATAAGGCATAATTATTTTATCAATTTTTTTTAACTGACATTGATTGAAAATCATAACGATAAAAATACGTATCTAATTAGGTAGTTTCGTTACTTTAGTTAAAATAGGTGCCTATAATACTAGGCCGCAATGAAATATGAATGAAAAGAGTGAGCGAAATAGCGTAACTAGGTAGTTACGCTATTTCGCTCACTCTTTAGAACGCATTTTACACACAACTTAGGAAAGCATTTTTACGCTAACGATTTTCAATCCATGCCAGAAAAAAAAAGAGGCCTTACACATCTAAATCATATACATATCATGCCCTTTTATTTTTAAGATGGTAATAAAAGTTATCCAGTATATTAGTAAAGATATTATATTATTCTCATTATTTAAGGAAGAGAATAGGTTATAAAGCGTTTCAGTAAGGTTTTACTTATTAGGTAAAATTCTCTCCGTAGGTCTTACTCATTTTTACATTCAAGAGCTTACCTACGTAACTGGAATCCTGACCACAAATGCGTAATTATGGAAAAACGTGACACATAATCCCGACTTAGAAACGGAATAAGAACCTAAAAGTTGCAAAATAAATTGAATCGTATTGCGAACGTTAATAGAACTCAATTTGGTTTCGACCAACTTAAATGTTAGACTCTTTCTGTCAGCGTGTAGAATGACGAAACGATTATGTGTAGGTGAAACGTAGTTTTCTTCTAAAGGATAAAGGCAATAATAAATAAAGAAATTGTACCTATTTACTTACCTCAACAGACATATTTTATAATTGCTTCTTAACAGCTGAGCATGGGCATCCCTTGAAGGGAGTGTTGGCACTATCACCACGATTGGCAGGCGCGTTGATGACCAAACTGCTTCCCTACTTTTAGTTTGCAAAGAACCATCCGATGCCCTCGCAGACCTAAAATCCTAGAGGCGCGCGAACTGTAAAGTAGGGCGACAGTTGCACAAAACCCCTTATAATACTAAAACTCATAATCCCTCAATCTCATCGCCAGCGACCGCCAAAGTCCAAGCACCACAGGGGGCGCCCTCTTGCGCAGTTTGCTTGTTTAGTTTGTAGTTTTTAAACCATTTATTAAGGCTGGAGCTCTGCTCGCCTTTATGCCCGGTGAAGTAGCAAAAGCCTCGTGGCTAACTACGTAAGTCCTTCCGAAAAAAGAAAAAAAAGATAATTGCACTATTATGTATAGTATATTTACATATTTACAAGTGAACGTTGCTGCTCGTTACCCGATATATGATAGATGACAAGTGCTTTCTGCGATACAAATGGGTATTAATCCCTCCACGGGCTTGGAAAGATATCACAGACCCACGATTTCCGAGATTTAAGGCGAGATTTATACCGCTTCGCCACGAACGGTGACAAAAATATGGTTTCAAAATTGATTACCTTTAGTATATTATATTTTTTATGATTTTAAATTCTTATTTGGGTTTTTTTAAATTAAATATAGGCTTACGTTTCACCATAATCTCGCTTGATGGAAGGCGAAGATAAGGCCTAAAATGATACACGCTTGCCTAGAAAGTGTTGGGTTATGTGTGTCTGTGACCACACAAAAAGCACTTTATGTATTCAGCTGATTTCCTTAATGTTGTGTTCATGATTGTAAGAACAAGTTTAAAGTAAGAAAATTATGAAAAAAGAAAGTTGTAAACGAAAAATAGACATAAATGTGTACTGCACACAGCAAGATTAAATATACGTCTAATATAATTTGTATATATTTGATAGATATGTCACGTAGCTTTGTATGGGAGAGAGGATTTATAAAAGACCATAGTTACTACTAGGGTTGCCTTTTTTTTGATGATAAAATAATATTTTTTCTAAACATTAGAAAAAATATACCTTACCTATTGGGAAATTCAAGAAAAGAAAATACCTAGTACAAATTTATTTTTTGTAGTCTGGTTAACGAATTATGAAATAATATTTATAGGCGAGTTAACGACGCCTATACAAATTCTACGGATTTCTACCTTTACGATTTTGGTAAAGGAAACTAAACTCAATACTGCCAAGAAGTAGAAGTTTACTTGTCGTCGCGCGAAAAATGAATTAACGATGAAAATATAGTATTATTCGTACTATTTTATTTTTCTATAACATATAATATATTCTGATGTTATCTTCACCCGTCACTCAGATATCACGCACTAACACCATGAGATACTTAAGTGACCACAAAGTAAAGACGCACTCTAGCATCAACTTATCATCATAATAATCTACATCTTTCCTTATATTTACCTGGTTTTCCGAGAAACGTATGCAATTATTACCTACCTCTATATTTCTTGCTTTGAGTGAGGCTCTGAGTCAGTGATAAACGTAATATAACGGTTCTCGAACCTTGAACAGTTTCACTGTCAAGGTTGAGGAAAAGGTGATAATTATGAACCATCCGAGTGGAGCGAAACTATGGGAAATCTTGTATGAGCGCAACAATGCATGACTTGAGCTATGACAGAATTTATATAACTAATAACATATATAACTTTAAGCTTTTAAAAGAGGAATAATGACCCTTGGGGATGATGTTCGGCTTCAACAGCCCGTTTATGTACACTGCTGCGGCTTTCTATACAAAAAATTGGCAAGATAATTTAAGATAATGTATAATTCGTGCTGTCGTTTTTACTCCTCTTTGTATAATTATTGTTCCGCGCGGGTTCACCCGCACAGATAGGTACTGTTCCTATGAATTTAAAATTACAAAACTAACGACTTAGTACATTTAATATACTTAACTATGTAGATACATACGCAAGGGAACTTTGCGAAAATCCGGTACAAAATGCATCAATGCAAAATCCTACTCCATTTAATGCACATCCTGTCAGTCGCACTCCGCATCCAGTGTGCTCCGCCTACTCTTTTCAGGACATTGGTCATTATAGTGAGTAGGTATAACACTGCTCCAATAACAATAATAAGTTTTAGTAACATGATATTTCAGATCAATTCACATTGAATCAAAACATTATTATGTGCCATAAATTTAAGCAGTGAAATAGATCGTTCCATAAGGAAAATGAAAGTTGTTTAGATTATCAAACAAATCCTTGAGAATGTTTTTAAGAGTTCTATAGTTACATAACATGTAAACACAACACAAAATAAATGTTTAATCTATATAAATGATGCGGAAACCCCCGCGCGAAGTATTGTATGATGGTATTGTAACAACTTAAGCAAATTTATAACAAACCGGTTTTACTTACAAATGGGTTTTTGCTTGAGAACACCGATACCTATTATGTATATAACTATGTACAATTAATATCATAACTAGTAATTATATATTATTTGTGGTCATAAATCTGTACACGAATTTATTATTACCTTAATACAACAAATATGATGGACCCAAAGAGCAACATTCTTACGTCAAAAAGTGAGCTGACGAGCCACGCCAGCTTTTTTTACATTTTTGAATAAAATAAATAAAAAAAAAAAAAAAACATTTTTATTTACGTAAACCTATTACAGACACTTGCAAATAGTCAAAACAATAATTTAGTATTAAGTATTATTTAGATAATATCATATTTTATAATATTATTATTATTAATTATCATATTTTATAAATTTTCAAATTAAACAAGTATTTAAGTTATTATTTTAATAATATTTTAGTCTTAACGTCTTAGTTTATTATTTAACTATATTGTGTCAAATAGCTTGTTCTGTCTATAGTAGGTTAGAACAATTGTCATTATTTAGGTGGACCATGAGTATATAACGACGGACGCGCTTTAATGCTACCACCGGATCCAATACGCCCCAACTGAGAAGATCCGGCGAAACAAACTCAGTGGGTTATTCTACTGCCGGTTTTAACACGACCCACATGAGACGGTCCGGCGAAACATACTCAAATGGGCAGAACGTAGGTTTTGGTCCAGTTACTTTAACTATTTATTGGCATACACATTTTTTGCCCAAACGGTTGTCTTTGAAATATTTGTTTATTGTGTTTTTATACTAGGTAATAGAAAAATAAAAGAATTTGAGACAGAACTAGCGGTCTATGAATATAATATATTATTATGTAAGTAGGTCAATTACAGATAGTTCACAGAACATCACACTATTATGCGTACTACTATTTTATTTGGGTACAGGGTCTCTAGGAAGTGTTACGCAAGTAGGTTTATGAAGCCAAACGTCTTTATCCTCAATATAGTCCTTAATGCTATAATAGCCTTTAGATATGAGGACCCGTTTAATATATACTTTAAAAGTTGGATCTGGCAAATCAGTTACATGACTAGGGAGTTTGTTATAAAACCTAATGCAATTTCCCATAAATGATTTATTGGTTCTACTAACTCTAAAACCGGGTATGGCAATTTTATGTTTATTTCTCGTGTTAACATTATGAATATCACTTTTTTTGCTATATTGATCAATATTTTTTTTAACAAAAATGATATTTTGGTATATGTATTCAGAGGGAACGGTAAGAATATTAATCTCTTTAAACCTGGTACGCAAGGAGTCGCGACTACCTAAACCGTAAATAGCCCTAACTGCTCTTTTTTGTAATATAAAAATACTATTGACATCAGCGGCTGACCCCCAAAGCAGTATTCCATAGGACATAATGCTATGAAAGTACGCGAAATACACTAGTCTAGCAGTTGCTTCGTCTGACAATTGCCTAATTTTCCAGACAGCATAAGATGCGGAGCTAAGTCTACCGGTTAATTTTTCAATATGAGGGCCCCATTGCAGTTTTGAATCTAATGTTATACCTAGAAAAACTGTTGATTGAACTAGGTCTAACGGTTCTCCATTTAATGAAGCAATTGGTTTAGCGTTAGTTACATTTGGGAGCACAAATCTGACGCATTTAGTTTTACCCGCGTTTAATAAAAGATCATTTGAAGAGAACCAATGTGAAAGTATACTAAGTGTTTTATTCTGTTCAATAAGGTTAGTATCTTTTCTACTGACTTTAAATATTAATGAGGTATCGTCAGCAAAAAGAACTATATCTGACAGTTTATTTAAAATGTATGGCAAATCATTTATGTAGACTAAGAACAGAAAAGGACCCAGAATAGATCCTTGGGGCACGCCCATTTTTATCAAATGCTCTTTCGAAGCAACGCCGTCTACGTATACTATTTGTTTCCTATCAGATAAATAGGATACAACAAGATCAAGCGATTTTTCAGTCATTCCATAATATTTTAACTTCAGAACGAGCGTCTCATGATTTACACAGTCGAAAGCCTTGGAAAGGTTACAGAAGACTCCAAGAGCATCCTGCGACCCCTCCCAAGCCTCCAGTATGGATTTGATCAGAGTGCATCCTGCGTCCTGAGTAGACCGGCCTTTAGTGAATCCGAATTGCTTGTCGTGCAATATCCCATTTAGATTAAAATGTGTCAACATTTGATTGAGCATAATCTTTTCGAATACTTTACTTAATGTTGGTAATATCGAGATAGGTCTATAGTTAGTCGCGTTATTTGAGCAACCTGATTTAAATATCGGCACTATTTTACTAACCTTCATTAAGTCAGGAAATACTCCATCGGTCAGAGATTTATTAAAGATGGCTGCTAGAGTAGGAGCGATATTTTGTATTACTGTGTACCTTTCATTTTAATTGTTCGGAATGCCTTTACTATATCAACATCATTTACAGACTGGAAGCCGAATTTAGACCCGTTTGATTTAATATTCGTTTTTAATAGTCTTTCAGCTTCCTGAGGGGAAGAAGGCAGGTGTTTAGTGGTATCAACTGGTATATTAGTAAAAAAGTTAGCAAAGAAATCTGCAATAATATTTTTATCCGAGACTAACTTATCACTGATATTTAAGTTTATAGTTTTATCCTGAATTTTGTTTTTACCAGTTTCAATATTTATTATTTTCCACGTAGACTTTATTTTGTTGTCCGACTTTTTTATTAATTCACTCATATATAGTGACTTTGCCTGAATACAAACTACTTTAAAAATTTTAGAATATTTCCTTACAGTATTTATAAAATTGTCATCAGTTGTGTAGGACCTTATATTATATAATTCATACAAAACATCTCGGCTCCGTCTTATACCTTTGGTAGCCCAAGTACTAAATTTTAGTTTATTAGGGTCGATTTCTAAACGTTTAGTTTTACACACTCTCTCAAACTCCTCATGAATTGATTGTGCTAATGTATTGTACATAGCATTAGAACTACTGTCTGAATCTAAAGTTAGTTGACACAATCTCGTTTTTAAATTATGACTGAACTTATCTAGATTTTTCTTTGTGAGGGGTCTGAAACTAATAATAGATTTTTCTATGATCAATGCGTTACTAACTTTAACAATTTGGCACTTGTGGTCAGAAGGAACACCAGTTACGAAACTTTTACTGGCCACCTCAAAGTTTGTGATAATATTATCAATGCAGGTGGACGTTGTTGGTGTGACTCTAGTGGGCTCAGAAAATAAACAGTTAAGATTAAAAGACATAAAAAGAGCCAAAAAACTATTTTTTTCTGGTGAATCTACTAATATATTTATATTAAAGTCGCCACAGATCAATATGTTTTTATTACTTTTGAATGTTTTAAGTATTTCTTCCATTGTACTAATAAAATGTTGGAAGTCTGACGAAGGTGGTCGGTATATACATATTATATAGTAATGCTGTATTTCAACGCAAGCAACCTCACAAATCCGTTCTACTGACATACTGCTAATATCCTTACGTTCTTTAAATTTCAAACCATCTCGCATTAATATAAGTACACCTCCACCCTCAGCAGAGACCCTGTTATTAAAACTAGCAACTGTATAGCCATTTATATTAAAACCCATTTTGTGTGCCTTCAGCCACGTTTCTGTAAAGCATAGAATGTCAATATTATACTTTTCATTAAAAAGTTCTACATCTAGTATTTTGCCAGAGAAGCGGTTTATATTCTGGTGCGATAAGACCAAAAACTTATTACACTTCTCCATTGTCATACTTTAATTTTCCTTTTTTTATAAATAAATTTGTCTTGAATTTTAATTTTTAAGTTAAATATGTGTATACATACATGGCCGTAAAGTACAGTAAAAGCTCCTTATTCGCGCTTCCTTCATTCGCGATTTCACTATTCGCGGATTAAAAAATTGCGACCGAATTCCTGTATTCGCGGCAAAAAAATCCCATATTCGCGGAACTAATCGGTACATCACTACATACATACATATATTAATAGAAAGGATTCGGGTTCCTTTATAAACGTGTCGGTAATTGGACTAAGAAATGAAGATTATAGTGATACGCCTTAAGTTTTTGTTTAAGGCTGCCACATATTAGATGTACTGTGCTTTATAATGTCGACTAAAAATAAGTGTTTCGACACGAAAAATATCTGTATTACAGCTTTAAGTGGAAATAGATATGCTTTGATCATTTACGCTTTGGAAAGTCACGTTTCCAGTGCATGTGGAACAAACACTGGAAACGTGACATTTTTTAATGAAAATTGATCCATCTACTGTCTCCTAGGAACGTATCCCCTATAATCCCATATAAATTACCATTCCATATTCACGGTTTCTGTATTCGCGGTATATTTACGGAACGTATACCCCGCGAATAGAGAGCTTTTACTGTATTTCAAAATGTAAAATGGAAATACACGGTGTTAAAGTTTCAATATTTATTCCAAAATAGGTCCCTTCTAGTTAGAACTACATAATTAAATATGGCCTATAGCCTTTCTCGATAAATGGACTATCTAACACTGAAATAATTTTATAAATCGGACCAACAGTTCCTGAGTTATGTAAAGCGGCCGTAGCCCAATGGGTAGGGGGTCGGACTTGTCATCATGAGGTCGCCGCTCCGGTTCAAACCCCACACTTCGCACTACCGACGTGAATCCACTCGTAAAACAAGCATTTTAGAATACTAGTAGACTGCAAAATTATGCTAGTCATCGTTAAAGAAAAAAACGTTCACCATTATCGATGGATGGAATCTAAGTCCCCTTTGGCCAGACCTGGTAAACTGGGATTGATAAATTTTGACGAAAGGTTGCGATCCACCGCGGCCAAACGGTCTAAGCAGGTGGTTTAATTTAATAATCTCACATTTAACCTTCCGATGCTCTCGTAGACCCAACGGCCGAGAGGCCCGCGAACTGTAAAGTAGAGCGGCAGTTGCACAAAACTCCCCTAAAAAAACTAAAAGTCATAATCCCTCAATCTCCCCGTCAGTCAGCGAACGCCCTGCGCCGAGGTCCAAGTTCCACAGGGGACGCCCTATTGCGCAGGTTGCTTAGTTTGTAGTGTTTAAACCATTTATCTAGGCTGAAGCTTTGCTCGCCTTTATGCCCGGTGAAGTAGCAAAAGCTCGGGGCTAACTACATATGTCCGTCAGAAAAACAAAAAATAGACCGTACAAGAGACAAGAGAAAGGTTTAGTGGCACATGTAGTATTTTTTTATTATTACTAGCAGAATTTTGCAGTCTACTAGTATTCTAGTTAACTCCTCGTGCTAACCTTAAATGCTAGTGTTACGAGTGGGCGTCAGTAGTGCAATGGGTAGGGATCGACCCGGTGACCACAAGATCACAAGTCCGACGCCCCTAGCCATTGGGCTATGACCGTTTTCGTTTTTCTTTGCACAAAATATATCATAACAGATCTATATGTTATAATATATTATTAAATGACTAAAAACGATAAGGGCGGTGTCTCATAGAATAGCGTTTATGTCTTTAGTACGGTGCGTCGTCGACACATCAGCGACGCGGACGCGAGGGAATTCCGTTGACTCGAATTAACTGTATTATGAGCTCACCAAATTATACTGGGAATTCAGATGCTATATATTTGTCTTATTGTTTAAAGTAATTAAATTGTATTGTATCACGAGTCATTAAGAAGGTCAGTTACTCGTAGCATTATTAAAACACTTTTTTTTCGGACAAAAAGTAAAAGCCGCGTTGTTAACTATATATTATGATACTTGATAGTGGCCACGAGGCTTTAGCCATGTCCATGGGCATAAAGGCGAGAGGGCATGAACACGGGCATCCCTCGTAGTGGGTCATAGTCACCACACCTAGCATGCGGCTTGCTGACCGCAGTATTAAGTAGGTACAGTATGTATACAGGTAAACGACGTTACCCGTGACATGGTAAACATTTGTCATAGATGATTATAACAATCGGGCTTTACATGCTTTTTGAAGGTACGGAGGGATGTTTTTTAAAAAAATTGTTTGTCCGGAGCGGAAATTGCACACACCTAATACTGCTTCGTTACGGAGTTTCATTTTAGGAAGACAAAAAGAAAAAAAATCCGTTCCAACCCCGCCCTCGTACTACACCAATTGACAACTACGTTTGGGAAATTGCATACCAGTTATTTTCTGTGTCTAATAGCATTGTTTAATAACCATTTGTTGATAAACAGGTCAAACGTCAGGAATGTAATTCCATAATATAAATTCTTGGTTCTTCCGCAACGTAGTCTTAGGTGTCATTATAGAAACCCACCGCGCCTGTCATCACTATTGAACCTAAAGTATTTATTGTGGCAGGTGGCATACTTCTAAATTATTACTACACTTAGGTATCTGTTTCTTTGGTCTAGTGGTTTTATGCTAGGCTATCTAAGCCTGATTTTTTTTCTTATCTGTCCAGTAGTTCCTGAGATTAGCGCATTCAAGCAAAACGACAAACAAAATCTTCTGCTTTATATATTAGTATATAAGTATAGATATATTACCCTAGCGATATAAGTATTGCCTTAAGTCTCGGAGGTCATGAGTAAAAAGAAAAGACAAAAAAAACTTAGTTGGTGGTCTGGTTGAAGGACTTCTCCCTGTGCCTTAAATTGAAGTCTAATGTGATAACAATATGACAACATTTTATCAAGTTACGGACAGCGGCTTTTACCTGTGTAATATAATAATATATACTGCGGTTACCAACTCGAGGTGACTTGGCCAAGCCCACTTTGATTCTTCAAAGGGTGTTTGGCGGGGTCAGATGTTCAACAGGGGACATTGAACAGGCCGGTGATCCTATTCCCCTACTTTTAAAAATGATCTGCATAATATCCTAATGTTTTTTTTTATTGATATAGCCAAGCTGATGCTATATGTATTATTGTTTACATCATCTTAATTATTTACAAGTAAAGCTAAGTAAGTACGCTTAGTTTGTATGTTGCACCCTCGCGTGTGCGCACGCGTGCTTCGCACGTGGCACTTGCAAGATTAGTATTGATACCAGTCGTAGATGCCAGCAATTACAGTTTCCTCGTAACTAATGTAAATGAGATGCAGTTTTCCTTGTTCTGTACTAAAATTTGATCCAGTTTTAGTAGGAAAATGGACTACAATAAGTATATCATGATCATGGCCTAGCGGTATAAACTTTTCCTTTTGGCTTCAAATGTATACGCTTCTACAACAAACTTCCTAATAATGTAAGAGATCTTTCTACAAACAAGTTTAAACGATATGTCAAAGATAAATTATGTAAAATAGCTTATAATAAAATTTCTGATTATGTCAATGACTTGACTTTGACTCAACATATTTTCTTACCTTGATTGGTACTATCGTACAGGCACTTCGACCCGGTTCTGGGATTTTTGTACCCGTCCCGGATTCCGTTATTCTTCCTCCATGGTTGACAGCACCCGTCGTTCATATTTCAGTACGTCGCGTATAGATATCTTTTTCAAGTGATCTGGTTCTAGATATGCCAGTCGCCTTAGTTCACCTTCGCTGCGCCAGTGCCTCACACATTGACTTATTTTCTTCTCCACTAGTTTTGTAAGTAGCTTACTTTGCCTTTTTAGTCTAGTAGTGGTTATGAGTTCGACTATCAAAGAATTTGACAATATTTTAGTATAAGAGTAAAAGCAATAATAAAACCACAAATAATATTTTTATCTTTAGTTTATGTGGTATCATGTAGCTTCAGCTTCATTTTGTTTGTATTTATATAATTATAGGCATAAATAAAGAATAATAATAATTAATCTATTTCAGTTGAGGATAACATTTTCAATTTTACCCTCTACATATCAAAACATGGACGAATATATAAATACCTATATATTTTTAAATTCGCACATTATAGTTAAGTATTTATAGAGCCAGAGTAATGATTTATGGTGGTGTGCTATAAGGAAAATGATAAATATAATTATAATGAATTATCAATAATGTAGCAGAAGAACAACGCAATATCTAGAAGTAATAAAATACTAACGAATTCTCATATGATCGTACTTTATGCATCAATTTCTAACATAACAGTAAGCAAAACGTATGAAAATGTGTAGGCATAGCTAATTGTAAACCCTGAGGTAATAAAAACTGCTGAAAACTGTACACATTGCATTGTTGTATGTAACGCTAAAACAACAGGCTTTACAACAGTATTTTGATATGTCACTATCCAACCGTTATAGAGCGTATGCCAAGATTTTTGATGAAATGCACCTAACAAGAGCTTATAAAGACTTTAAGTTCTATGTCAGTAGCTTACTATTTACTTCCTTTGTTACTTAGGTATGTAATTTTTTTTTACAACATTTCCCGCAGCAATCAATGTAACATTTGATAGAAATTAAAAAGGTTAAAATTAGTCCCGTTTATTTTATGACATACTAGCTGCGCCCCGCGGTTTTACCCGCATTATTCCGCTCCAGTGGGTCGGAGCGTTATTTTTTGTAGCTTTTGTGTTAATCGAGCTTATTAACTATCTCCGTGCAAAGTTTCAGCCGAATCCATTCAGTAGTTTTTGTATAAGAGTAACAAACATCCATCCATCCATCCATACTCACAAACTTTTGCGTTTATAATATTATTGTAAATAAATTTATTTTTAAAACATTTTTTTATAAAATTGACCGCTTTGGAATGGGGTGTTACACATGGAATCATTAAACCTTAAGCCAAGCAGTGGGTATGTATGAATTCATTGGTTTTCAACTGTATTACAAACCAATAGAGTTCAAAATATGGAGCATTATGATACCCGCGGCTGACTTGGTCAAGGTATTAGAAGCTTAGGGAGATTACAGGTGAGAATCGTGCCAATGGCCGATTTGTTTTATAGGCACATAACATAATTTCTGCCATGAGATAACTTACGTCAATAGAAAATGTGTTATACTATCGTGATACATCGCTTACCGTTATCTGCGTCACGATGTAATTGATGCCTTTACTGCCTGTCTGCCTGCCTGTTTGATACAATTGTCTAAGCCAGAAACTTAGAATAGACCACCCCATGTCATCCCATGTTGTCGTAAGAGACAATTGGAGGACATACACCTGATAGGTGGGTAGTAGCATCTATTGATCATCAAGATTACTAACATTTTTCTGCTGCCAATCACCAATGCTCCATGAAATCGTAGTAATTATTATAATGAAATAATGAATTTATTCAGCACTCAGGTATTAACATACACTTGTACTTGTCAAAATCACAATTAAAAAGACATATAAATAATAGGTTATTATTCTTATTCTATGAATAAAACTACTTAGGTAACTATAACTAGCAAGCGCAACCTGTGAGTGCTGCTAATTGTAGGACATTACAGACAATGTACTCCGTCTGTCCGTGTGTCATTAATTCCTCTACTCATAATAAATTCATATTTACATCAAAAATTAGAAAGCAAACAATTAAGTGACACACACCTGAGGGCACCCTCACAACCCAGAGGTGCACTTCCCTCTAAGGACTCTGGCTTGCAATGGTCTATTAAGAGGAAACCTATGCTCAGCATGAGGTCGCTGACAAAAGAAAAACAGCAGTGTTTTAATTCTTTTGAATACTTTACGGAAATATTTACCGATGATAAAATTTCATCATCATCTTAGGTATAGCCCCTAATGCCTTAACCACTCGAGTTGGGTTCCACCGTGTCCGAATGGTAGGGGCATAAGGGGCATGTGGTCTAAATTTATTAACCTCAATTTAGAAAGTCATCGGTAAACTTTTCCGTAAAGTATAAAAAAAAGAAAAAACGGTTGGTGTCATCATTTAAAAAAAAAAGTGATCTATGTCTAGAGCGCATTCATTACACCCAGAATTTAACTTAAGGAATGGAATTGTATCATGGATTACAATAGTGTAGAAGGAATCCTACTTGGATATTGCTCAACTCGTTGGTCTAACGATAATGTGTTCGATCTTAACTAGCGATTGCCCAGGTTCGATTCGCGGGTCGGGCAAAAAAATATTATTTGAAACACACCACACTGAAATTACACTTTCCATTAGAATAGTGTTTTCTAAATGACGTTATTATGATACTTAAGAAATCTAAAAAATTATAGAACATACTGTCCTACTAATACATAACATACGAACTTTCCTTGATCATAAACTACTTTCGATTAACATAGCCATGATGCGTCATTCTTGGACCGTACCTATCTGCTAACAAAAAAATATTATTTTTACCTTATAAGATAAATGGTGACCCGTAGCTATAAGTAGCATTTTGTAATTATAAATAGATGTATCACGTCATACTGCAATTTTTTGACGTCAAATCCTCGATTATCCTGTAATTTGTATTAGATTTAAAATGGGCACGGCATAGAATACATATCGTTTTATATATCTTTGACGTCAAAATCTTAATTTTCCTGTCCCTTAGTTCGGAATGTAAATCCTTGTTACGTAGATTATTTAATAGATTACCTTTGATGACGTCTATCTATATGCCTTGCTTATGTTAATGGTGGGTAGGTAAATAAACTTCATGTGAAATATAACAAAATCGAAAATCTCATTTAAGTCAGGCTTGTATCACTTTTTTTCAGACGGACATACGTAGTTAGCCGCGCATAAAGGCGAGCAGAGCTCGTAATTTAATAAATTGTTTAAAAACTACAAACCTAGCCCTGCAAACTGAGCTTGGACCTTGGCTCAGGGCGGTCGCTGGCGATTTGTGCAACTGTCGCTATTCTTTACAGTTCGGACTTCGGGTCTACGAGGGCATCGGAGAGTTCTTTGCTAAGGGTCGGGAGGGTGAGAGGGGAACTTTTATCTCATTAAGTAATCAACTGTGAGTCTCCAGGACTTCAGGCTCTTGTCCACCGCTTATATTTCAATAAATACTTTTTACCAAAAGAATATCTTTTCGTCCAGAATTAATATGTTTTTCACTATTCAAAGTGTAGCGAGTAATATGTTTATTATTAAAATATTGTATACCTACTACCTGCACGAATAATTACCCTCGTAGGTATATTTAATAAACGATTGTTAGCCTAGGTTATTACTTAAGAATGTAATAAGTCAATTTTGTGGTCTCAATTCCTAGAGCCATAAAATTATCCGATCGACCTACCTACTGCATTATTTAATTGCAGTGGATTAAACAAAGAACCTTTGTAACGGTTACGATGATACTAATAAACCAAGGGACACAATTTTCCACAGCATCGTGTTGGCGATAGAGGTGTAAAAGTAACGAAAAAATGCGTACCCGTATGTATTCGTTACTATAACAATAAGTACTACTACTACTTACTATAACAATAGTTACTCGTTACTTCTGATACCTCACAACATGATATGTTATGTTAGAGCAACGAATCGAACCGTGTTACGTACGCGTACAATACGCGTACGTAACACGGTTCGATTCGTACTCTATAGAAAACTTACTCATTTATAAATTACACACCAAGCTACGTAAGGTGCATTTTTTCGCATTTTAGTATATTTTTTTTGTATTTCTAATTTGACAAAAATACTTTCTTACTGAGTTTCTGTTACAATTTCAAACGTTGTCTACACATACAATACCTTTGTATAAACAGTAAAAAACTTTTTAACACCGTTGCTCGTAAAGCTGATGTAATTCCACCGGTTTTAAATATGTAAAGCGGGTCATAAAAAACGCGTGTGTTACCAAAGCAAATAGTTAAGTTATAGTCCATACAAATTCCATAACAGTATTATTTGCCATTTCGCGCGCTGTTGCTATTCAAATTTCGAACTAATCGCCGCGCGGCGCCAGTCAGTAGGCAGCGCTAGCGCGCTGTTAAAATGGCGGGAAAGCAACAGTGTGCATTCACAGATTCAGTTTACTTAAAATAAAAAAAATCAGTTTATTCGGTAATTTAAGAACTTGGCTGCATGCTCTAACGTCTTTGCCAACATTTTCACGCAGCTACGGCAGAAAATAATCCTCGCGCCATTTTTCTCAAATTTTATTTTCTTTGTACTTACTTGTATTGTGAAAAATGTTTTTTTTTCTGTTTCCTCGCAAATGTGTTAAAAAACGTCGTACGATATACGTGCGTATTGGTTATAACATGCTCGGCTCAATTACGCCCTCGCCTTCGGCTCGGGCTGAAATTCCGCCTCGCATGTTATAACCATCATAACGCACTAATATCGTAATGTACTATTAACGAATTATTTCCAAATTATACTTTATTTAATTAACGGACATCGTTCCTTATAACGAACCTTTTCAAAAAATACACCGAATAAGCGTGCAAGTACGTAAAACATACGATCAACCAGCAAACGTTTCAATAAACGCATCAACGGTACTCGCATTTTCGTATATTGGGTACCTATATTGTATAGGTACCGAATATACGAAAGATGCGAGTAACAAAATTCATTCGTGTGTAACGTTTCGTTACTCGGTACTAGACGGCGCACCCGTTATTCAGTAACGAATACATACTACAGCTCTAGTTGGCGACAAGTCAATCTATACTAATATTATGAAGAGGGAAAGTTTGTGAGGTGAAGGGGGTAATCTCTGGTTCTATTAAGTACCTATTAAGCAAATTAGTTTCCCAATAAAAAGTTACATTATTTGTGAGTGTCGTCAGCTATATTTAAAGTCAAGGTTTCCACGGCAACGGGACAGCTAGTCTATTGATATCGCGCCAAATATGGCCATAGCGACGGCACGAGTTGCCAGACTTCTGACAACGTCGCACCATTTCACTCGATGTCGCAGGTAATACGAGTCACAAGACATATTTGTCTCTCATGCATCGCTGTCTTAAAGAGACATAATTACCAACAAACAATGTCTACAAATACCAAAAAACACATTATAAATGCAAACATAAACGGAAAAAATCAATGTATTTTCAAAATCAAAAACCCAATAAAAAACAGGTTTTGAAAATCAAATCATATAGCGCGTTGGGTTTTTGCGTCGCAACATTTTTTGTTCGTTGACCTTCAAAATAATTATTATTTGGTGGCGATGTTGAGAATTTTTGGACATTAATAATAATTGAGTATTATTATGTCGACTGTTTATACCATACAAGTTGACCCGCGCAGTTTTACACTGGTAATCATGTTATATTTGAGTACGGAATCCAGCTACATTAAATCCTACAGATATGCAAGATTCCAGTAGGATAGATTCACGCGAACGCAACAGCGGGCAAAATATATTTTTATCTGGGGGCACGGCAGTGCCCACCCAAGTCGAGTAAGAAAAAAAAAAAAAAAAAAAAAAAAGTTGCATGGCCGTACCTATCTTTTCTCGAAGCAACTCAGCCGATTTTCGACCCCCTATAACTTCGTTGTGGATAAAGATAGGAGCCTGAATTTTCAGTAACTAAACAAGCTTTGTAAAACTACAGTATATTTCAAATTTCATTCAATTTGAACTAGTACTTTACGAATTATAACTAGTCAAAGTTTGGTATTTTCGATAATTTTGTCACTCGCTCACTGCTGACTGACCGATCATCAAAATGTTTAGGCACTTCTAGCAGACGTAGAAGCTTCAAATTTTGAGTATTAGGAGAGTTTAGTGTAAAACTCATGGGAAAATTCCAACATTTTGCAATTTCGGTCCAGTTGTTCAGTTTCATCAACTGCATTAATAACTTTGTTATTTATTATAAATGTATAGGATTACAAAGTTACATTTGCAGTCAGTGAATCAGTGTACATGAATATGTTTGATTTAATGGAGGAATAGGTGTAGATAGGGACCTAGATGGAATTATGTTGAAAGGTGGTGTCTAAGTGGTTAGGTTAGTTGTTTCAGAGACCTGGTTTTCTGCGTTCGATTCCCACCCGGGACAATTATTCGTCTGAAATTCAAACAGTTGTACTGAGTCAGGGGGTGCTTTGTTTTCGTGAATCTATTGAGCGGTGAGACCTTCGCGACACAGGGATTAATTTAACAAGTAATGAAAAAAAAAAAAAAAGTCGTAGAAAAAAAAAAAAAAAAAACAATGGATTGTAAAAGTAAGATAGTACATAAGTTGTGCTATGAACGATAGGATACTAACAATCATAACAGCGTCTGATGGAGGTGGCTTGCCCGCTTGAGCCATGTCTCAGCAGGAGGCTGCGGTCCCTTGAGAAGTAGGGACCCCGTGTAATCTGGGCGTCCCTGAAACTGGTTATTTGGGCGCAGGAGAGCCCGCAACACCAATTGAGTCGCGGACGCTGCCAGAGGGTATCCCAGATAGGCAACAGTACCTGCGCCCCTCACCAATTGTGGTCGGAGGAGTAACCAGGGGTTTTACTCTCAAGTTATGATTAGCATTCCACTGCTATGAAGAGTGCGAGTCCCACATACCCCACTGCCCGTGCCGGAACACCGCAGTGGCGGAGGAGATGCGTAATATTCTTGCATTCCTCTGGACAAACTTACACCACGGCTTTCACGCTTCCCGTTCGAAACACAGAAAGACGGTCACTTTCTTCCAAGCAACTAACAAATCTTACTGTGATATCGAAGGTATACACACAAACCACGTTTTATTAATCTGACACAAACTATATTTATATAATCATTTTATCAAATATTTTTATACACAGTTTGATGTTAACTAGGTAGCTTTAAATTTACTTATGTACATATTAGCTTGTTCCCTAGTGCGGGAGCTGTCTTAAAAAAAGGCCATAATCGGACATGTATTATGTAGTTGTACCAAAATTCCATAAAAAACAGTTCATCAATTTCGTAATTTTAAAAACCTTTGACAGGCCGGAAGGCCGTGAGTGCCATACATAAGTTCATGTTAATCCTCTGTTAAGCTTGATGTTGTAGTTTTCGATTAGGTACATTGACAATATTTATAACCAATGAGAGATAACAATTTTACATACGGATTAATTTTAAATGACGTTTGACGAGTGCGACGAATATCAATAAAGCTTAAAAAAGTATACGACGCATCTGTTCTTGTTTCATATGGTGAGTGTTGCCATGCCAGCTAGGTACGTGGATATTCATATGTGCGTAAGTTAAGTTATTTTGTAAATAAGGGCACAGAGTTACTAGTCTGGATGGTTTACATCAAATTTAAGTCTACTTTGGAACTATTAAAGCGCAGGAATAATCCATTTGTGAATACAATAGACTAAAACCGGCCAAGTGCGAGTCGGACTCGCGTACTAAGGGTTCCGTACCATATTCAAGTGCCTACCTGTTGCCGTTATAGATATCGAGCAAAAAATGCCAAAAAATAGTTGTTGTATGGGAGCCCCCCCTTAATACTTATTTTATGTTTAGTTTGTTATTATAGCAACAGAAATACATAATTTGTGAATTTTTCAACTGTTTAGGTATCGCGGTTCTTGAGATAGAGCCTGGTGATAGACAGACAGACAGCTAAGTCTTAGTAATAGGGTCCCGTTTTTACCCTTTGGGTACGGAACCCAAGCATTTACTGTCTAGACATGCTTAATATTGTTGCATCAAAGATATCGAGAAAAACCCATAGAGAAATGGAGTGGGCTTTGAGAAAAACTGTAGCTGAAGTTCAAGAAGTAGTACCGGTAAAGAAAAAGAGGAACACAACCTACAAAAATTGGAAAGCTCATCATCAAGTGACAGAGTGGTAAAATCCATTGTTGGTATTTTAAAAAATAATGTAAATTGTAAAGCAAAGGAAAAAAGTACAACTATCTACAAAAAGAAATGAGATGCCATCAAAAACATACTTGTAAAAAAACCCAAGTCTCGTAACGCAGTTCTTTTACCGTAAAACGTTGTGAGATCGATGTAATACCAAGTCGGTTAATTTATTCAGTCCCTACTCAAGGGACCTTCTATCTTAAGCTATTACGTAATTATCTCACCTAACAGAATCTTATTTTGACCTTATCAAAGTTCAAAACTTTTATGTTATGAATATTAGATTGACTTGGCCATCGCAATAAACACTTATGAGATACATTCTAATTATATCCGATGGCCAAGTTAATCTATTATTTAAAACTTTAAAGTTTTGAACTTTGATAAGGTCAAAATAAGATTCTGTTAGGTGAGATAATTACGTAATAGCTTAAGATAGAAGGTCCCTTGAGTAGGGACTGAATAAATTAACCGACTTGGTATTACATCGATCTCACAACGTTTTACGGTAAAAGAACTGCGTTACGAGACTTGGGTTTTTTTACAAGTATGTTTTTGATGGCATATAATTTTCCTCGTCTACTCTGATCTACCTACACAGGAGGTCTGTACCGGTTAAACTCTACCCTTTGTTTGAATACGGTACCCTGTTAGACCGATAGACCCGCGAACTGTTAAGCGACAGTTGCAAAAAACTGACCTTAATACCTAAAAGTTATGATTCCTCAATATCCTCTCCAGCATCCACCCTGACCTAATATCAGAGGCGTTGCTATCGTAGGGCCAGGTGGTGCAGTGCACTAGGGCCCCTGATCTCAGGGGGCCCTATAACCTAAGCTTTGAAAAGAGCGAGTCAGCCAACTCGCCAACTCTTGAAGCTATGCACCAGGGCAGGGCCCTTGCCCACCTAGCTACGCCACTGCCTAACATGGTTTAAGTTTGACATGACGAGAGTTCTGCTCACCTTTACGCCCGAAGAAGTAGCAGAAGCCAACTGGATAACTTACAAAAATGACATACAAGGATCCCCGTAATCCTTTAGTGCCCAGGGCTACCACAATGTTAAAGACGGCCCTGACGATTCTTGTTCATAAATCGTGGAATTCGTATAAAAAATTGTTGCTTGAATGATATCAATCTTGAATTTCGAAAGATGGCGTAGTTGTGAACCTTGTAATAAAAAGTTTCAAACGCAGACTCATCGCGTGATTTCACAGTTGAAGAAAAATAATGTGTTATCGTTTGTTCATCATCATCGTCATCATCAGCCCGTATAACGTCCACTGCTGAACATGGGCCTCCTCCCGAGGGAGGGTTTTTGCCATAGTCACCACGCTTGGCAGGCGGGTTGGTGACCGCAGTGTTATGTTGTAATACACAGGGAAACGCTGCTGCCCGTTCCCTGGTTCACTTGTTGTACATGATGTTTTAACAATCGGGACCATCGGCATAACGTTATTTCCGAGGCACGGAGGGTAGTCCCTCAACCAACCAGACCCGGAAATAAATCTTAGAATTTACACAAAGTTTTCTTGTCCGGCGTGGGGATCGAACCCACGAGCTCCGAGATTTAAAGCAAGTCAAATACCGCTACGACACGGAGGTTTAAGTTTCATTTCAAACAAAAGTTCGCATATTCTCTCTTCATAATATATATGAATGGATGAGTAGAAAAATGAATGTATATTTCTTGCACATGTTTCAATAATTTAATCGGGCTAAGTTTGTCACACATTCATATGTATTTCGTGGATAATTGGTGTAGGTAACATTTACTCAAACGTATGTTTTATACCAGTTCAAGGAATATAGTGTGTTATCGTTTGTTAATCCCAACTAAATTTATATAGCTTGTTCTATTATGTGTGTACTACGGGACGATGCTGCCAGCATTCTGGGAACCTAGCCAAGTAGGATAGATTGAGAACAGTTAGAATTTTATGAATTTATTTTAATTAGCAAGGACTTTTAGTTGAATATATGTATTTTATTCATTACCGTAAAATATTGTATTAATTTCAAAAAAGTAATCGTTAATTTTAAATCTATGCTTTATGATACTAATAGGCAAAATATATAGCTAAGCTCAATCACATATGTCAGTCATAGAGATTTATACATAAAGATCGTTTGGAGCGGGGATTGATGAAGCCACCGCGTGCATGTTTTAATACAATTAATAATATAATTTGTATTTCTATTGTTAGCAGTAGGTTTGAGTCTGTAATTGTCTGAGTATGAGACTCAGACAATCACAGACTCAAACCTAAGCTTGCAGGAGTCTTATGTTCAGCAGTGGTCGTTAGACTATGATGACAAAAAAATAAGACTGGAAAGTCCTGGGTTATTCCACAGCTAGTAAAGGAAAGTGATTAACTACATGTTCTCGATAAATGAACAGCCCACACGACGTTCTAAGTGCTGATTGGTTGCCCAACTTTATACCTAAAATGAACACTAACCAATGTAGAGGCTTCACAGCTTCAAAGACTCTGACGTAGTGTGTGGTTGTTTGATTTAAAGTTATATGTTTGACGTAAGCGTTACTAATGTTTGTAGTAGTTAGGTACTTAGTATTCGGACTGAGATGTGGCGTTTGTTGTTCCATCAAATACATTTATACTTAACCATACCAAGGAGTTAGCTAAACAACACATAACTATGTCGTTCTTTTTTATTACTAACTTCTGAATTGTAATCATTCCCTTTGTTGAATGGGGCCTTCACAAACATAATACACCAAAAGAAATTAGATCTTCTGTAGTTCGATTAACAGATGTCCAGAGTGGATATCAAATCACAACACCGGCTCTTTGAATCAAATATCGTTACCACTGCGCCATTAATTCAGACTAAATCGTTTTTTTCTTCTAGAAATCCAGATATAAAACCTTTAAACTGATGTAACAATATTTAAAATGGCGCTTATGTATCGTTCATCATAATCATTATCAGAATCAAAAGTTTGAACACCGCAAAGATAAAATGAAAAGATTGCAGTTATTTTTAATAGAGATTTTATACTAAAGGAGATTATGATCTAAACTACTCCTTCATTCATAAAGCACTAAATCTGTCCTTGACACAAATAAACGCCTATTTAAACGATTTCAAGGATAATATGATTCCCCATAAGCTAAGATACAAAAACATGAGTAAAGTCACGCCACCTGGTGTCACGTAGCGACATAACATTTTATGTTATTACGTTGTGTCGGTGTTTAGGAAGTCGAGCGTTTGGGTAATGGGTGATTCGACAATGAAGACGTGAGTGGATGAAGGTGATAAGTCACAAAATCACAATTTCGAGTAAATCGAGTTTAAAGTTTCACTTTTATTTTTTAAGATAAGTCGCTACGAAACAGATTTTTTAATAAAACTATGATGCCAAGTTGTGTAAACAACCTCAAAATATTAATGGTACGTAAGCAATTACACAAATTAATATTTTTTATTATATAAATTCTAAAAAAACTACACATAACTCCTTCTTCCATAAACAAAAGTCAACTTTTCTGCACGTTTAGTTAGGTATTAAAGTAGGAATATAAGTTGTAATGTCTTAATTATAATATAAATATTAAATTTTACTTTACTTATATAATATTATATTGTTTTAGATACTATTTCGTATATCCCACAAATGTTCGAAATTTCTTGAGTGATTCCTCCGTTTTTTACGTTGCACTTATTAGCGTTACTGCGTATTTCTAAGGTGTTTTTTCGATTTGTTTTGGTTTTTTATATATTAATATCTCAGAATCTTCACGTTCGTGTTGGTTACTAGTAGAAATAATAATAAGGTAATTTTGCCTTGTACTGCTTGCTCAATTACATTACAAGAACTAAAGATCGAAAGGCTTTCCGCAAATAAAATATCATCACTACCCAAAGGAATGTTCTAGCATGACCGAATGGTTAAGGTATTAGGGGCTATACATAAGATGCAGGTTCGAATCCTGTCGGTAGTCTAAATATATTAGGCTCAATTCAAAATATTCTAAAATTTAAATATGTAAATACGGGGGCGGTGTCATCGTTTAAAAATGTAATTCCAAATGCAACTTTGGACATGTTTGTCTTGTTAACTATTATCGATAGATGGCATCTGATCTACGTGATACCGTGTTAGACGTGTTACAAAGAGGTTGACAAATTTCAACTACCGGTTGGGTTCCACTGTGGCCAAATGGTCTAGGCATTAGAGGCTAAGTATACCTAACATGCAAGTTCAACTCCTGTACTACTCCTGGTCGTGTAAATTTATTAATGTTTTAACTTTTAATTTTAACTTAAAGAAACTAACACTTAACGCCATGTTTTTAAGCTTATCCTTGTAATCATCATTGATTTTTTTTTCCGTTACTGGGTGACCATCAGCAGTATTTTAACAATATTTTTTAGTATTTTTTGTTAAAGCGGCAACAGTAATACATCATTTCTTAACATTTCAACTGTCTAGCTATCGCGGTTCTTGAGATACAGCCTTGTGACAGACAAATAGACAGCAAAGTCTTAGAAACAGGGTCCCGTTTTTACCGTTCAGGTACGGAACCCTAAACATGCGCGATAATGTGACAGAATGAGAATTAAAATAACTAAATGTCGTGAATAAATATATGTGATATGCATGTCACGTAAAACACCTTAATTCACGAAAAAGTGACATCGCGTCTTTCAATCATCGTAAGCTGAGTGGAAGAAGGTGTTATGTACGTACATATCACTTTCTTCCACGAAAGAAAAACAATGTCTTTACTTTATTTATCTGGAAGAAGGTGATATGGGCCCATATCTCTTTCATCCAGTGCCATTTTCAAAGTTAACTGTACATAACACCTTTTTCAACATATTATTTTGAAAAATAAGCCTTAAATCGACGGTTTAAGGCCAGTAGTCTGAAGTCATCGACATTTCAAGCTCATCTATGCAAAAAAACACAAAACCTCAAAAATGCGACATATCACCTTCATCAACTCACGTCTTTAATTGACCTTAAGATTAAGGTAAATTTGTTTATCACATTGTTATTTGTTTGTTTTGATGTAGTACATGACTTAAGGCTCTTTTCTTAGAATATTGTCCGTGCTTCGACTACCAATTACATGCCAATGTGTCATATAAATTGTTTTTATGCTAGAATGTATTGCCTTCCCGATACTTAGTTTGCAAAGAACCTACCGATGCCCCCGTTGACCCGAAGTTCAAGAGTCCCACGAACTGCAAAGTAGAGCGACAATTACATAATCATTTCATCCGTAGGACGTCCACTGCTGGACATAGGCTTCCCTCATAGATCTCCAGTTGTTATGGTTAGAAGCGGCCTGCATCTACCGTAATCCCGCGGCCTTAAGCAGATCATCCGTCCATCTAGTAGGTGGCCATCCTACGCTACGCTTGACGATCCGCGGTCTCAATTCGAAAACTTTTCGGCCCCAACGGCCGTCTGTTCTTCGTACTATATGGCCTACCCATTGCCACTTCAACGAACTAATCCGTTGGGCTATGTCGGTAACCCGCGTTCTTCTACGTATCTCCTCATTTCTGATTCGTCTCGTAGAGAAACCCCGAGTATAGCCCTCTCCATAGCTCGTTGAGCGACTCTGAGCCTGTTCATAAGGCCTATAGTAATAACATAAAACCCCTTTAAAAATCTAACGTCAGCATTCCTTAAGCCTCGCCAGAAATCAATCTTAAGTTTTAAGTCTCTCAGAGGCTGCCCAGGTGCTAGAGCACTACTAGCCTTTATGACAAGATAAATCTTTCTATAAATTTCGAAACATTTACAATATAATTTAAGACCTTTGCATTATATTATATTAGCTTCCCGCGCGCGGTAACTCCCGTTCCCGTTGGATCTTCATTATTAAATATAGCCATGGTCATCCGGGGATAGTGTAGCTTTCCAACGATGAAAGAAACAAACAGTCAAATATTTCCTCTTTGTAATATTAGTATACCTAGTTAGGTATAAACTTGCATTGTAAAAAATCACTTATAAGGTTTATAAGTAAGTGAAGGCAAGTTTGAATCTAAATAGTGCAACGGTAATATTCGGTAAGAAATATTATTTCAAATTTTCTAAAGTTTAAAATTAAAGTACCAGCCTGAAGTAAGGAAGTAGGAGGTGTTTCACTTGTGCGATCCGTGCCTTAGATAGCACGCTAAGCTGCTGGTCCTGCGCCTGATCTCTCACTGACAATGGCCGTGTGACTGAGACTAGCACCGTGCTTTAAAGCCTGACACGTTGAGGGACTACCCTCCGTGCCTCGAAAAGCGCGTTAAGCCGTTGCTCCCGGTTATTATAACATCATCTATAATAATCGTATATCAAGGAACGGGCAGCAGCGTTTCCTTGTGTGGTACCAACATAAAACTGCGGTCGATGGCAAATACCCTCCCTCGGAAGGAGACCGATGCTCAGCAGTGGACGTTATACGGGCTGATGGTGATGATGATGATGCATACACTTGTGCACTATAATAAATCCTGCGGATATCGCTGATCTCCTTAAAGCATAAGGCTATTGTTACTGAATCGTTATCGTAAGTAGTAATTTTAACTGATCATAGACAACAAAACGTGCAGGTAAGTTGAGGTACAGTATAGATATTATAAAAACTTTTACAAAAAAAAACCTTTAACTCTCATAAAATAATATCTTGTCAACGCAATTGCGAGTAAATAAAACTGCTTTTAACTGTTATTTCGTCCTCGTTCAAGTGTTGTTAAAATAATAACCGGTGGCTAAATTACAATACAACATCATAAAAGCGGCATATCAAAAGATAAAACAACATTACTAAATAACCTAGATTAATTTTTCACCATTTTCCTCAGAAAACATGAATGAATCTCAGGCTCAGTTTCATGATCATATCATCAATTTTGAAACATAGTATATGGTAAACTTTTCCGTTAAGTATTCTTAAACATTGAAAAATGTGATCATAACATGTTACTTAATTCTTTTAGTATATAAATAATGACAGTTTTACTGTGTGGTACATACCACCAGAATGCGTTTTTTTGTCGGATGGACCTATGTAGTAAGCTACGAGGCTTTTGCCATATTACATTGTTTAAACAACTACAAACTAAACAATTTACGCAATAGGACGCCTTTTGTTTAGGATTGATTGAGGAATAATGGCTTTAAGATGAGAATAGGAGTTTTGTGCTACTGTCGCTTCATTTACAGTTTTGCGGGCCTATCGGACTTTTAGTCTATGAGACGATCGGAAAACCTTTACAAACTAAAGGTCAGTAGGGTGACCAGACACGGTTAGTACAACTCAATGTAATAGGGAACCTATTGAGATATCATAATCATCAGTCCGTATAACGTCCACCACTGAATGTGTGTCTCCCTTAAAGAGAGTTTGCCATAATTACCAGATTGCCATCTGTCAGGCAGCGGGACTAGGCCCATGGCCGTAGATAGTTTTTCACTTCTTGGCAAACACGGTTTTTGTATTTGACTTGACTTGACACAAAACTAGACAAAACAATAGGTGGAGCGACTTGTTAAAGAAATTGCATAAATATAAACCAACTAACGATTCTAGCTCACATAATATCACTCTCATTAAACCTGCTCACCGGTACTTGCCTCGATTCTAATAAATTTCTAATTTCTTCATACCTGGTACTGGTTTAAAGTTAGCCTCAACTAACTAAAGTTATAGATCCGGTATTAGAAATCCTATTCGCACGACATACCTACATCAAAGCGGCTTGTTAATAATAACAATATTTTAATGCATAATACTGCGTGACACCTACTTGTATGTCACGTCCCTGGCCTTGATGCCCGACGCAATCCTACGTGCTTCACATGCCTGACCTCATGACAAGTTAGGGGATTAACTGAGATCGTTAATTTATTAACTATTCGATTACAACCGCATAATATTTAGTGCTGACGTCAGACTTGGATAGCAACAATCTATATATATATATATGGCAGTATCTATCTATATATATGTATATGGCTTTTTTCAAGATGCAGAATTTCTATTTTAATTTTCGTATTAATCAGTGTTAATTAAAACCTGAACAATAATTACAATCTATATATCTAGTCACATTTTATCGAGAAGAATAGAAAAATCTGTCAAACTGACTCAATGAAATCCCGTGCTTAAAAATAAATATATATTTATTTCCTATTTCTACGGCCTGCAGAAATATAAAACAGTGCTATTTTTGGATAAAGGCGCAGTGGCATTATTGGCAGCAACACAAAAGCAGTGCATAATTGTGTTTTTCTTACATTATTATTTTCCATATCCACAACACGACAGACGTTATTGACATCAGTGTCAAACCCAGAAACTAATTGAAGAAAATGCATTTGAACTTGTACTCCACGGCTAAAATCATTCTATACTGACATATGCGGATTGTCAAAATGCCACGAAATGTTTATAATATTATCTTTTCGATTTAATTTAATTTAATTTAATATTTTTATTAAGTCTGTATTTTTTTAAAGTGATACTTAACTTGTATATGGATATGGGCCATGGTGGGGACGAGCAGCAAAATAACGCCAGTCAACCTTCCACATCGTCTGCAGACCTAATACAGTGCCCCGATTGCGTACAAACACGCTTTTTCAAAGGCGAGCGAGGCCTTAGAGTACACTTTGGTAAAGTACATAAGGCTCATATCGACCCTTCATCCACTTTTTCTACTCACAATACCCTTCCCTCCCCAAATCCCTTTTGGAAAACCCTATCAAAATTAAGAAATTCGGTACCTATCTTAAAACGTATCCCGCGAGGTGCAAAGCCTTTGGTAGCCCAGCATTTAGCACAATGTGTTCGCCTTGCAACCCGGGAGAATAATGAATCAGCCTGGGAGCGCCTGCTTACCTTTCCGTATAGAATACTTCATGTTCAGAATGACCGTAGTCGAAGCACCACCTTAACTTCTCATATAAAAAACAATTGCAATAGACCTCTCTCAGACTCTTTTTCAGGCGAAACTGTTAGTAAATCTTTCAATAATCAGAGGAAATGCCCACTCCAATATGTAACTAATAAACTCTCTGAAGGTGATATAGCAGGTGCTACCAGGCTCCTTTTTAGCAGTGATGTGGTGGCGCCGGCTACAGCAGAGACACTAAAATCCTTGAAAAATAAATACCCGGCGCCAATCGAGGACCTCACTTTCCCTGCCCCTCCTGATCGTACGCGGGCCTTAACAACAACAGCCCGGGACGTGGCTACAGCCATTGGCTCCTTCCGCAGTGGTTCTGCCGGCGGCGTTGATGGATTGACCCCTCAGCATCTAAAGGATTTGACGGGTCCCGGCGTAGGGACGGCCGGGGAGGTGCTGCTGACAGAGCTAACGGGGCTATTTAATCTTATGCTCCGCGGTGACGTGGATGAATCCGTAATAGACATATTGCATGGGGCCAATTTGTGTGCCTTAAATAAAAAAGACGGCGGTATTCGTCCCATTGCCGTGGGGTGTACGTATAGGCGCACGGTAGCTAAAATATGCTGTAAGCACGTTTTTACACACCTGTCCAACTTGTTTCAGCCCCTCCAACTAGGTTTCGGATCTAAGGGGGGCTGCGAGGCTGCCGTGCATGCCCTATCTACTTTCTTGGCCAGCAGGGATGGCGAGGTCATCGTGAAGGTTGACATAAAGAACGCATTCAATTCTTTAAATAGGGACACCTTGTTGGCAGAGGTTCAAAAAGAAGTTCCAGAAATTTACAGCTTTATCTGGCAGTGCTACAGACACCCAACAAAATTACTCTACAAAGATCACCCTTTAGATTCTGCCGTAGGCTGCCAACAAGGTGATCCACTTGGACCGGCCATTTTTAGCTTAGCTATAAACCCTATTATTCGGAAATTAAATTCAAAATTTAACGTTTGGTACCTGGACGACGGGACCCTTGGAGGCAATGCTGACACGGTTTTAAACGACATCATTGTTCTCAAAGGAGAGTTTAACAAAATTGGCCTCGAACTAAACACATCCAAATGTGAAATTTTCATTCCGGACCAAACAGACAGACTCCTGACAATTTCAAAATTTGAGACTATAACCCCCGGAATTAAAATTATGGAAAAAAAAACCTGCGCCTCCTAGGGTCTCCCGTCCTAGATGAATCATTTTCATCCTACATTGAGGAAAAAATTGAGAAATTCCACAATATTTCGGATCGCTTTTTGAAACTAAATTCACATGTAGCCTATACAATTATTAGATACTGTTGTTTCGTTCCAAAATTTACATACGTTCTCCGTTCGACCCACATTTGGAAGCATTCGGCGCTTCTGGTTCAAATTGATCAGGTTCTCCGAAATACCTTATGCTCCATTTTAAATTTAGACCTGGATGACCGAGCCTGGCTGCAAGCTACACTCCCCGTACGCTTAGGTGGGCTCGGTATCCGCAAAATTTCTAGTGTAAGCCTCCCGGCATTTTTGTCCTCCGTACACAGCACTAAAGAATTAACCCGGAAAATTCTCTCTCCTTCACGGGTTACTTTAGAGGTGACGTGTCTCACGGAGGCCATCAGTGCTTGGAGGATGGCCTGTCCAAACAAAGATCTGCCCTCTGACCTAGCCTCCCAAAGTCAGTGGGACCACCCGCTCTGCGACTTAGTCCGTGAAACTGCAATTAACACAAGTTCGAACCCTACAGAGCGTGCTCGCTTACTGGCTGTGGGAGAATGGGAGTCCGGACTTTGGCTCCAGGCGTTGCCGTCTTTCAACGTCGGCACCATGCTGGATGACGGCTCCTTCCGTATTGCTGCTTGTCTCCGATTAGGTGTACCGTGTGTTGCTCCGCACCGATGTCAACGTGGGGCGGCCGTCGACCGGTTGGGACACCATGGCCTTTCGTGCTGCAAGAGTGCTGGTAGAATTCCGCGTCACGGCAGCATGAACGATATTATCCGTCGGGCCCTTTCCGCTGCCGGTGTTCCTGCAATACTGGAACCCAATGGCCTGACACGCGACGATGGGAAGAGGCCTGACGGGATGTCACTGCTGCCGTGGAAGATGGGTAGACCCTTGGTCTGGGACGCCACATGCGTCGACACCTTGGCTCCTACCCATCTTCCATATACTTCAGGTTCTGCAGGCGCTGCAGCGGCTTCGGCGGAGACCCTGAAGCGGCGAAAGTATTGTGGCCTAATTGGAGGTTACATATTTGAGCCTTTTGGGGTCGAAACATTGGGGCCATGGGGTCCCAGCGCTCACAAACTCTTTAAAGATATTTCTTAACGCTTGGTCGACGCCACCCGTGACCAGAGGGCTGGCTTTTATTTAGCACAACGAATTAGCATTGCCATTCAACGTGGCAATGCTGCCAGCCTTCTGGGCACTCTTCCGGTGGACATCGATGCGGAGCGTTTTTTTGATGCCCTCTAATATCCCCCCTTTTTATCCTATCTTATTTTAGTTCTATTCTTAGTTTTAATTATTTTTACTAGTTTTAAATATGCATTGTGTTTATTAATAAATTTTTACTATATATATACAGGGTGTCCAAGAACCTGGCGTCCAACTGGATTCCCACGATGCCCCAAGTTCTAACAGTACTCAGAAAAATATTTTAAAAAATCCACCCCATGTACTTACAGAATTATACTGATTTAAAAAAAAAAGGGGAAATGAGCACCCTGTGACATACTTTTGAATGCTGTGACTGCTAATGCTGATAATTTCGATATTTCTTGGAGGTTTTGTAATCTAGGGTATTGCTGTGTCTAAATAGAATGTAAAAATAAAGTACTTATTGTACCATTTTAAAATAAAATATTATTTTAACTAAAGGTGATATGGAAAACTATTGAATTTCGCAACTTTGACCGACTGTAGTGTAAAAAAAATGTACCAAAATAGTATGGCAAGTGACGTCAAATTTTGACGCGTTTATTCCTCTTTTTAAAAAGGTATAATACTTACACATTAATTTGAAAAAAAAAATTTTGATAATATTTTTACTCAACAACCCAATTTTTACGAAGTGCCTACCTACTAACGGTAACTGTCGGACCCTTTCTTATCTTAGAAACTGTTATGTTACTACTATTATTTACTTCGGTTCCAAGAGTGAGCAAGAAGGAAATACACACAGGTAGATGGGTTCCCAGTAGAATAAAAGCAAAGAATGTTAGTTTAAAGATATTTTATTACAATAAATGTTCAAAATGTTGACCACCCGCGGCAATACAAGCTCTCACTCTCCTTAAAAAGGACCGCTTTATGTTTCGCGAGTAACTTTTTTGACGTATCACCTGCACTGCTTGTGTTATCTTCTCACGAAGGTCAGCGATGTCATTAATGGGCTTCGCATAAACGAGCTCCTTCATAGTTCCCCAGAAAAAAAAATCCAGCGGATTTAAGTCAGGTGAGCGGGCTGGCCACGGGATTGTTCCTGATCGCCCAATCCACCTGTTCGGGTATTGCTCGTCCAAAAACTCTCTAACGGATACGCGAAAATGTGCTGGACAGCCGTCGTGTTGGAACCACATATCTGGTGGGGTCTCTTCTAGTAAGTTTGGCAAATCATTTTGAAGAAAATTTAAATATGATTCGCCAGTCAAATTCTCGGGCATCTCAAATGGACCAATAATATTCCCACAGAGAATACCGGTCCACATGTTCACTTTGAACCGGTACTGGGATCTATCTTCTCGCATCAAGTGCGGATTTTCCACATGCCACTCGTGCAAGTTGTGTAGGTTCATGTAGCCATCCTTCTTAAATGTTGATTCATCTGACCACAAAATTTTGTCGATAAAGTTTTCGTCTTCTCAATGTTTTTGCAGGATTGTTTCACAAAACGCGACTCGGCTCGGATAGTCTCGAGGTAAAAGACTTTGCACTCGCTGTACGTGGTACGGATGATATTCTTCTTTTTGGAGAATACTGTGTGCTGTGCTCTTCGGTATCCCCGTATCAGCTTCTATTCCTCGCACAGAGATGCTTGGATTTGCCGACACCGCCTCTAAAACTTCATCGCGTATGAAGTCATTTACGGGTCGTCCTTCACCAGCTACTTGATTGGGGAACCGCCCGTCACATAGTGATCTGTGCACATTAATGAAAACTCGATGGTCGGGATATCGCGTAGCCCTCGGATACCTTTCTCTGTAAAGTCTCGCTGCAGCTCGTCCATTACCTCTACATTCTCCATAAATGTAGTGCATATTTGCGTATTCTTGCGGAGTGTAGGTCGCCATGGTAGCACACACAAAACACAAACTGTCCAAACACAGGCAAAGGTCGTCGTAAAGAGTTCGTTTCAAAGTCCAGAGCACAAAGAGTAATCGAGTCCAATAAACAAAGCTTTAAATCGTAGTACGTGATCAATGGTAACAATAAGAGAGAGGTGCGTAGTAACGGCAGGAGGCAGTGACGCGTACTGACCGTACTGTTATCCTAAATAGCACGATCCCAGATAGCGTCACTATCTATCTCACTCGCACCTCTAACCTTTTTCTCCCTCACTCTTACCTGAATAATGGGGTACCATAAAGAAGAACCAGCAAATCGCAAAGATAGTTTCTGTCTTGCTCCCTCCTGTTGTAATAACGAATCACTATGGTGAGATGCATGCACATACCGTCCCTTACGGTCTAACCTGTTTTTTGAGAGGCCTGTTGTTATTTTTATGAGCATACAATAGTAATTCTTTAGAGGTTAGATTCAATTCGTCGTAAATTTTTCTTTCTAAGAATTCTGTAAGACATCGTAAAAATTGGGTTGTTGAGTAAAAATATTATCAAAAATTTTTTTTTCAAATTAATGTGTAAGTATTATACCTTTTTAAAAAGAGGAATAAACGCGTCAAAATTTGACGTCACTTGCCATACTATTTTGGTACATTTTTTTTACACTACAGTCGGTCAAAGTTGCGAAATTCAATAGTTTTCCATATCACCTTTAGTTAAAATAATATTTTATTTTAAAATGGTACAATAAGTACTTTATTTTTACATTCTATTTAGACACAGCAATACCCTAGATTACAAAACCTCCAAGAAATATCGAAATTATCAGCATTAGCAGTCACAGCATTCAAAAGTATGTCACAGGGTGCTCATTTCCCCTTTTTTTTTAAATCAGTATAATTCTGTAAGTACATGGGGTGGATTTTTTAAAATATTTTTCTGAGTACTGTTAGAACTTGGGGCATCGTGGGAATCCAGTTGGACGCCAGGTTCTTGGACACCCTGTATATATAAAAATGAATCCCTATTGTGTTATTTTCCTTGGTCACGGCATCAGGCATGAACGACTAAACCGATTTCGGTAATTTTTTTTTTGTTGTGTTTGTTACTGTCAGGAAAAGGTTCTTATGGAAGAAACAATAAGAGAATTGCGCAAAAAACTAGAAAATTTTAGAATACTTAACCACCACATCAAATTTTCTAAAAGCGTTTGACATAAAATTGACAGAATAAGTGCTGCTCTTAGTGCACATCAGGGATGTTATGGATATATAATTTCGGATCCGGATATGGATATGGATATTGGTAAAATATATTATCGGTTTCGGTTACGGTTATGGATATTAAATTATTTCGGATTATCCGATAGTTTCGGTTACGGATATTAATTTTTTAAGGAACTGTAAAATGAAATACAAATAAGATTATATTCGACTTCAATTGCACCTTGTAGGTTTCGCAATATGTCATACAAGTTATTCTTTCTTACAGCTACTCGTTTTGATATGTTATATAGGTAACTAATTAAATGCAAAATCAAAATTAACGTTCGTAATTTGTTATATATGAATCAACATCTTTATAAAAATTATCACACCATAACATATCAATCAGTCTTCATAAACCATTGCTTGTGTTTTAATTAAAATAAAGAGGTAACTAAAATTTAATCTAATTATTACAGAAACCATTTAAGTATACAAGATACAGAATTATCTAAGTATACAAAAAAAACTGTTTTTGTTCTTAAGTAATTAGTACGTACGAATTAGCTGTGCACCTCGCGCTGTGACGACATCAGGTAGCGGGAGAGGTGTCGCATTCCAGCGGAGTGCACAGTTAATTCTTACGAGTGCAGTATTTAGTTAGACTCCGCCCTATCCGAAACTATCCAAAACTTTTATTTCAGATTCGGTTACGGTTACGGATATTTTTTTATTTCGGATATCCGATAGTTTCGGTTACGGATATGGATATCCATAACAACACTGGTGCACATCACGGTTAGTTCAGAATTATGACGCCTTATATTTAGTTATAGTTAAGACAGGACAATGTTTGACGGGTCAGCTAGTAAAGTATAATTATTAAATTCTTTAGCCCTCGGTAAGAAGTGCGCTAACCCGAAGGATTTGTAAAAGGAGATTAATGAATGTGAAGTAGGCGAATGTGGTATTTCAGGATCGTAGCAAGTGGAGGAAACTGGTTTTAGCTTACGTCTATGGAAAAGAGGCGTGAATAAAATGAATGATATCTTTACTATTTATTCTTTATTTCAGTCCAACGAAGGGTTAATGAGCCCTTCGTAAGTACACGAGCCTTATTATATTGGGAAATATAATTATAAAGGATTCGCGGGAATTTTGTTTTGTATAAATGTTAACTATTTAAATATTCATATCTGCAATTTATCAAATTGAGATATGACTACGTAAATAGTTCTTCTATATGGCTACTTAAATAGTCTTGCCCTATCCTCCGTAGAGTAGACTCGAGTCTACTCTACGGAGCCAGACCAATCACATTGCAGAAACGCACTGTCACGTGACACTTTCTGCAATGTGATTGGTCGGCCTCCGTAGAGTAGACTCGAGTCGCGCTGCCTATGCTAGCCGGGTTGGTACTGTTACAAAGTCTATTAAATTAGCTTAGCTCCGACACGGGATGGTAAGACTAAGTGGTAAGAGTCTTGAGTCTTGACTGAACAAAAATCTTTGATTTAAATCCAGCTTAGTCGAAGCAGCTAAGCTTGATTTTGCTCAAAGATTATTTGTCCCGCCTTAGAAAGTATGTTAAACATTTAGTACGGAATGTCGTAGTTAGTATTATCTCTGACAATTACATACCAATGAACAGGCATCAGTGTATTGTATACATGTACTGTATCGGCCCGTTTATGTCCACAGCTGAAAATGGTCCTCCTCTAAACAGATCTTGGCATGCTAGGGCCGTTGAGTGATATTGCCATAATCACCACGCTTGGCAGGCGGATTGGCGATCGCAGTAAGACGGTGAGTATTCTTGAGTTGATAGAAGCAGCTGCCCATCCATCAGCTGGATGTCCCATAGTAATTTACTGAGCCATTTTTAATATCGGCACACAAATTAAGGCTCTTTATTCTGAAAACGATAGTTGTCCACAATTGAAAGTCTAAACATGTATCAACATGCTTCCACATGGCCGTGCAACTATGGCCGAAGCTTGAAGGCAACGGTAATGTTTAATTCAGCCGCAGATTGACCTTTATTCGTTTACGTGATTATGAGCAAGTAGTATGTAATGCTACGTAGTACCTATAAGTGTTATGCACTTACATTATTTTGTTCTAGTTAGAATAAAATGCTGTGATTTGAAGAACTTTATCATCATCAGCCTGTTGTGGTGCTGAACATGGGCTTCCGCCATTAATTTAAAGCGGGAACGATCGCTAGCGGCCTGCATCCACTGACTCCCTGCGAACTTTATGTTGAAATAGGTTTAATTTAATGTAAATTACATCTGGCTGACTATTAACGGTTTGGAAGAAATATATTAGTTTGTAATATTTATAAAAAAAAAAAATCTTCCATGTCATCTTTTTTTGTCAATCCTGTCATGACTACCGTTTTCTTATAATATACATTTCCTATTTATATTTTCCGTATTATATTATTCTACGTTCTGTGCAATACCCCGCTACACTTTATGAGGTTGTCGGTCCATCATGCAGCGCAGCGTGCGAACGCTGCGCTTGCCAGTTGCAGCTGCGTGGTCTCCGCTCGAGAACCTTTCTGCTCCATCGGCCGTCAGTTCTTCAAGCTATATGGCCTACCCATAGCCACTTCAGCTTGCTAATCGATTGAGCTATGTCAGCGACCTTCGTTCTCTTCATTTCTGATTCGATCACGCAGAGAAATGCCGAGCATAGCTCTTTCCATAGCTCGCTGAGCGACTTTTAACTTTCTTATGAGGCACACAGTAAGAGACCTCGTCTCAGTTCCATATATTATTATCATCATTGGTTGCACACAAAGTATAGTACGTACCTAATCTGGGGGCACGGCAGTGCCCCCCCAAGTCGAGTAAGAAAAAAAAAAAAAAAAAAAAAGTTGCACGGCCGTACCTATCTTTTCTCGAAGCAATTAGCCGATTTTCGACCCCCTATAACTTCGTTGTGGATAAAGATAGGAGCCTAAATTTTCAGTAACTAAACAAGCTTTGTAAAACTACGGTATATTTCAAATTTCATTCAATTTGAACCAGTACTTTACGAATTATAACTAGTCAAAGTTTGGTATTTTCGGTAATTTTGTCACTCGCTCACTGCTGACTGACCGATCATCAAAATGTTTAGGCACTTCTAGCAGACGTAGAAGCTTCAAATTTTGAGTATTAGGAGAGTTTAGTGTAAAACTCATGGGAAAATTCCAACATTTTGCAATTTCGGTCCAGTTGTTCAGTTTTATAAACTGCATTGATAACTTTGTTATTTCTTATAAATGTATAGGATTACAAAGTTACATTTGCAGTCAGTGAATCAGTGTACATGAATATGTTTGATTTAATGGAGGAATAGGTGTAGATAGGGACCTAGATGTAATTATGTTGAAAGGTGGTGTCTAAGTGGTTAGGTTAGTTGTTTCAGAGACCTAGTTTTCTGCGTTCGATTCCCACCCGGGACAATTATTCGTCTGAAATTCAAACAGCTGTACTGAGTCAGGGGGTGCTTTGTTTTCGTGAATCTATTGAGCGGTGAGACCTTCGCGACACAGGGATTAATTTAAAAAGTAATTAAAAAAAAAAAAAAAAGTCGTAGGAAAAAAAAAAAAAAACAATGGATTGTAAAAGTAAGATAGTACATAAGTTGTGGATACTAACAATCATAACAGCGTCTGATGGAGGTGGCTTGCCCGCTTGAGCCATGTCTCAGCTGCGGTCCCTTGAGAAGTAGGGACCCCGTGTCACAGTTTGATGTTAACTAGGTAGCTTTAAATTTACTTATGTACATATTAGCTTGTACCCTAGTGCGGGAGCTGTCTTAAAAAAAGGCCATAATCGGACATGTATTATGTAGTTGTACCAAAATTCCATCAAAAACAGTTCATCAATTTCGTAATTTTAAAAACCTTTGACAGGCCGGAAGCCAGAAGGCCGTGAGTGCCATACATAAGTTCATGTTAATCCTCTGTTAAGCTTGATGTTGTAGTTTTCGATTAGGTACATTGACAATATTTATAACCAATGAGAGATAACAATTTTACATACGGATTAATTTTAAATGACGTTTGACGAGTACGACGAATATCAATAAAGCATAAAAAAAGTATACGACGCATCTGTTCTTGTTTCATATGGTGAGTGTTGCCATGCCAGCTAGGTACGTGGATATTCATATGTGCGTAAGTTAAGTTATTTTGTAAATAAGGGCACAGAGTTACTAGTCTGGATGGTTTACATCAAATTTAAGTCTACTTTGGAACTATTAAAGCGCAGGAATAATCCATTTGTGAATACAATAGACTAAAACCGGCCAGTGCGAGTCGGACTCGCGTACTAAGGGTTCCGTACCATTTTCAAGTGCCTACCTGTTGCCGTTATAGATATCGCAAAAAAGGCCAAAAAAGGCCAAAAAATAGTTGTTGTATGGGAGCCCCCCCTTAATACTTATTTTATGTTTAGTTTGTTATTATAGCAACAGAAATACATAGTTTGGGAATTTTTCAACTGTTTGGGTATCGCGGTTCTTGAGATAGAGCCTGGTGATAGACAGACAGACAGCTAAGTCTTAGTAATAGGGTCCCGTTTTTACCCTTTGGGTACGGAACCCAAGCATTTAATGTCTAGACATGCTTAATATTGTTGCATCAAAGATATCGAGAAAAACCCATAGAGAAATGGAGTGGGCTTTGAGAAAAACTGTAGCTGAAGTTCAAGAAGTAGTACCGGTAAAGAAAAAGAGGAACACAACCTACAAAAATTGGAAAGCTCATCATCAAGTGACAGAGTGGTAAAATCCATTGTTGGTATTTTAAAAAATAATGTAAATTGTAAAGCAAAGGAAAAAAGTACAACTATCTACAAAAAGAAATGAGATGCCATCAAAAACATACTTGTAAAAAAACCCAAGTCTCGTAACGCAGTTCTTTTACCGTAAAACGTTGTGAGATCTATGTAATACCAAGTCGGTTAATTTATTCAGTCCCTACTTAAGGGACCTTCTATCTTAAGCTATTACGTAATTATCTCACCTTACAGAATCTTATTTTGACCTTATCAAAGTTCAAAACTTTTAGGTTATGAATATTAGATTGACTTGGCCATCGCAATAAACACTTGTGAGATACATTCTAATTATATCCGATGGCCAAGTTAATCTATTATTTAAAACTTTAAAGTTTTGAACTTTGATAAGGTCAAAATAAGATTCTGTAAGGTGAGATAATTACGTAATAGCTTAAGATAGAAGGTCCCTTAAGTAGGGACTGAATAAATTAACCGACTTGGTATTACATAGATCTCACAACGTTTTACGGTAAAAGAACTGCGTTACGAGACTTGGGTTTTTTTACAAGTATGTTTTTGATGGCATATTTTTTTGAATACCAAAATTATAAAATAAGTTCGATTTGTAACAATAAGGTATTAATGTTGTCGGTTAGATAAACTGGTTCTGTTGGAGTCCTCTGAGCACCTAACTATCTTCTAAAAATATACCATTTTAATAATTACCAACGCGCTTTTTCATCAACGTAGCTCCTGTTCCCGTGGGAACTTCATCATTAATTATATCCTTTGTTACTCCTGGGGACCGAGTCCGCTATTTTTTTAAGTATTGTGCCACCGTAGTGCCATCATGATATCATTATGCCAAAAACGGTAATCTACTAATCTCACTATGGTGTCGGCGCTGGAATGGCAGTCGGTGTTGCTACCGCAGAAAAAGGCCGTAAACAGAAGTAGCAGGGGAGATGGTTAGGGAGATTGTAATGTTTATTTAGGCGATTTCAAAACTTATAAATGTATCATTTGTTATTATATTCAACTACGCTAATGTCATCGTGGCGTCATACTGACATCATTGTGACGTCATTTGGATTACTAGATTACCAAATGGGAAAAAAACCGACCATTGAACTGTCATTGACAGTTCATGGACACGCCATTACGATAGTAAACTCGGGCCCCTGGTTAGCGTAAATTTCCAATGGTGAAAGAATGTTTGATATCGATCAATTAGTAAGTTGTTAATTAGTTGCCATGGCCCTGCCCATGGGCCTACCTCAAAAGGGTTGTTTAGCGGTGGACGTTATACGAGCTGATGATTATGATGGTAAATTGAGGCTTAGCACCAATGAGTTAACAATATGTTCTCAGAGTTTTCACAGTTCACTAGCCAGCGTTAACTTGACCTCTTAGCTGTACGTTATTTTGTATAGAGTATAACCTATTCTAGTCATTATGGCTTAATCTTTGTAGTTAATTCATAAGTATAAAACTGACTTCCGAATTTAGTATCTCTCAGTCGAGGTAACTCAGTCAACTTGTATTTAATACAATACAATATTGTATTTTTTTCTCATATAGTCTGTTAAATAGCTTATTTGGCAAGCAATGCATTCAGTTGCTTCAACGTTTGAATATAGGATTATTTATTATTAAAATGAAAAAAGTCATGACATAAAAAAAAAAAAAACAGAGCAAAAGAGACTAAAAAAAAATCTCGGAGTTTCTTTCTTCCTTTCTTCTCCGGGTCTTACTTAGGTAGCTAGTGAAAGGTTGCAGGTTAGCTAGTGTAGGATCCTCGATAGCATGACCGAGGACCGCGTTGTTGTTTATTCCCCGAACTGTGATCTCGTGCCAGCGATCATCACCACTGTTCGTAAAACTCCATTACTCCAGTGGCACCCTGAGCGTTGGTCCTAACCCCTTAAGGGTGCCCTCAGGTGGATGTCGCTTAGATTTGGGCCGGATTCCTGGAATTTTTAGACCTGTTACCTTTAAGGTATAGGCTATAATGTGTACATTTGTTGTTATCGCACGACAGACGGACAGACTGACTAAAAATTCTGTAATATCAAATAATTTTAACAATGTTTTTAGCTTCTTAAGTGATACTTTTGTTTAATATAGTCTTATACAGTGTAATTTTGACAAGTACAAGTGTATGTAAATACCTAAGTGCTGAATAAATTTCATTATTTCATTAATGTCCAATTTCGCATTTGAGCACAATGTCAATAGGCAAGCCATATTGCGTTTTTCAAAATTGCTTATTTATTTATGCCTTAAAAATTACTCGGTTACGGGGCAGATGGCTACAAGGTTATCTATACAAATATTATGAAGAAGAAAATTTTTATTGTTTGCATTGTATAGGCTCCGAAACTACTGAACCGTTTTCGAAAATTCTTTCATCATTAGAAAGCTACGTTATCTCGGAGTAACATAGATTATTTTTAACTATAAAATGTCTACAGGGACGGGTCCTACACGAGTTAAAAATAAAGTTTTATTAATACACTTGACCTATTTGTCCCTTAAGTTTATAATAATAACACACAATACACCACTCGCTACAAACCTCATTAATTAACCGACGGACTTATCACTGTTAATTAACAGTCGGTACAAACACGGCGCAAAATATGTAATGTCTATTATTAGGAAATTATAAAGGTAACAGGAAAATAATAAATTGTATGCGTTCCTTCGCCACGTGCCTATCATCGTGGCAGCACATGATACTCCTATATACCAGTACCTGGGCTACCGATCAAAGAGGCAATGCTGCTAGCATTCTGAGAACGTTGCCCAGTAAGATCTTTTAATCATTTTTATTTTGTAAGTTAACTTTAAATATTGTTTATTTATTTAAAGTTATTTACAAATACGCTGGAAGAGGCCGCTTCAGGCGGAAATATGTCAACCAAATTGGCGATTTATTTAAAAACCGCTCCGGTACCATAGCTCTAAAATTAGATGTGTAAAATCAATGATTCTCTTGGTAATTGAAGTAATAGATTTTTATTTGAAATTTTGATACACAATTTATCGTGATGACGGCGATGCGTTGATGTCTTTCACAGGAAACGATTTGTGATTTAAAGTCGGTACTAAATATTTATAAAAAATTAAGTTACTTAATTCTAATTACAGCTTATTTTGATAATTATTAATGTGTTCGTTATTATGACGACAAGGTAAAATTACGACTAGGTACTAAAATTTGGAAAGTATTGGCAAGTCACACAATGGTTTGATGAGTGACGCCTCGGATACGAAAAGCTAATTTATATAAATATAGTTTGTGAGTTTGTATGTAATGATATGGCCGAGGTAATCTCCGGTACCTCTGATCCAATAATCCATACTAATATTATAAATAGGAAAGTGTATGTGTGTGTCTATTTGTCTGTCCGTCTTACACAGCAAAACGGAGCGAGGAATTGACGTAATTTTTTAAGTTGAGATAGTTGAAGGGATGGCAAGTGACATAGGCTATATTTAATCATGAAGTTCCCACGGAAAGTTACGCGGGTGAAACCGCGTGCGGGAAGCTAGTGAATTTCACCAATAAAAGCTTTGCTAAAATAAACCAGGGCTAAAATAAGCTACAAAATAAAATAATCTACTGCCGCTCCGCGGTTAAAGTTTCGCAGAGGGCGCCTTATCTTGCGCAGGTTGCTTAGTTTGTAGTTCTTAGACCATTTATTAGGGCTGGAGCCCTGCTCGTATTTATATCCGGTGAAGTAGCTAAGGTTTTTGTCTAATTACATATAAGTGCGTCCGAAAAAGGGATTTTATAGTGCGAGTGAACAATAACATGTCATATTGCGAAAGAGGGATTTGGTTTACATTATAAAGTAGCTGCCGTGTTATTAAATATTTGTGTAAGATCAAAGAATCTCAATGAATGAGTCGGATTGGGTGAGAATACGTCCATTTTTTAAAACATGATAATCAGCGTATGGTCAACAAAACTACCAAACCTGATTACTATTGCAAAACTCATTTTGGGGAGGTATATCTAGTAGTGGAGCTTATAATAAACTAGCGACCCGCCCCGGCTCCGCACGGGTACAATGCTGATGTATTATACATATAAACCTTCCTCTTGAATCCTTCTATCTATTAAAAAAAACTGCATCAAAATCTGTTGCGTAGTTTTAAATATTTAAGCATACATAGAGATATAGGGACAGAGAAAGCGACTTTGTTTTATACTATGTAGTGATAACGAATTATATTGAGCACTCATATACAGGGTTATTTGTTAAACACCGGTAACCTCTCAGGACTATATTACTAATATCATAAACAACAACTTTTGTTCTACGACTAAGAGGTACCACACTATATGGGTCGTAGTTTTTAATATATTTGTTTACAAATTCTCAGATTCATTCTACAATTGTTTTCAGTCTACTACTAAATCCCAGGATTTTCATTTCGCGAATTCCCAGTGTGGTCCCTCAGTTCACACGCACATAATAATAATTAGTCCTTAGAAAAAAAATCATAAGAAATGTAACTCGTGAACTTCAGGTTCGATTTTGTTACGTCTTTGCACACATAGTAACTTCATATTTTATGAACGGGGACTGCAGATTTTTTTGATAGAGAAAGAACAATAAGATTTTCTTTTAGTAAAAAAGACATACTCCTTTCTAGACTTTCGCGTGTCATATTTACAATAAGATAAAATGTTATCTTAGTAAAGTAAGATCTTTGCAGTCTTTGCACTCTTTCTGTTTTTTGTATTTATGATTTAAAACAAGCAGCAAATATAATAACTTCAACCTAACCTTTTGACCACAAGTAGTCACATGTCGTACCATACATTGTAACATATACATACATATATGTAGTTAGTACACAGCTGCTATTAAATCCAATCATTTATCTTCATACTTACATAATCTTGATATCTCATGCAACTATGGCGCAGCGGAATTACGTAACATTGTAGAACTGAAGGACGAGCATTATTAAACCTGTCCAGATTGATCAAATTAATGTACTTATAATTACTTATCGATATTTTCTTCCTCAAGTCTGTTCGCCGCTATTAGAGGCTATACAAAACTTGAGAACTTCGATCTTAAGCATTTGAGAGTCTAGAAAAATGAATGATAGTTGACCTGGTCAACGGTGTAAGAACACACAGTCGGGCGTCAGATCCATACAATTTGTTCATCTTGGTGATATCACCAAGTGAACACGGTGGCAACTTTAACCTCTTTGTTTCACCTACGAAGAATGAGACCAGTGAACACGAAAGAACTTAAGTCCCTTCTACTTAGCAAAAGTCACCCAGAAGGCAATTTTTTTTTTCGGACGGACTTTTTTATTTAGCCCCGCGGCTCACCGGGCATAAAGGCAAGCAGAGCTCCAGCCTAGATAGAAGGCTAATCACGTAACTTGCGCACTTTGATACAAATGTCTTCTCTACGCAGAATTTACAATGCATGTAAACAATATTTTAATTGTCGTGTTATTAAGTTAATTTAGTTTCAATAATACAGTAACAGCTGCGGTTACATAGGAAATGCGTTACAATAATCCTTCAGTAATACTGACATTTTTATCGAAGTCTTAGTATATCGTTTCGTGATTAGCCTTCAGGTATAACAAAGAACTTGAACTTTGAGAACTCTTACTGTCGCATTCAGAAGTTCCAAAATCAAATGTCGTCTATCAATGGAAACTTGATTGTTTTGGCAATAGATATCATCCAAAGCACTCTGAGTGACTTCACAATGACGGCTACTAGAATCATATGCTATGAAATATAATGTAAGTAAAAAAAATAAAATATAGCCTGTAACCTTCCTCGATAATTGGACTATCGAACACTGAAATAATTTTTGAAATCGGACCAGTAGTTCCTGAGATTAGCGCGTTCAAACAAACATTAAACGGCTTGACCGTTTGAGTGGCTATAGCAAAAAGTGTCGTGACAACTTTTCGTAAGAATTTTTTCCGTCTAGCACCCTTTCACAACGCGATAAGGAACTTCGATCCAAAAAATACAAACAAATTTAAAAAAATGTCGATCCTGCTGCATTGGGATACGATCCTGTAAAAGTAGCTGTAAGGTGGATATAAATAAATAAATTTACACTAGATTTTTTTTAAATGAAACAATACATTATTATACGTAATATATATAAACCGATTAGCTTATAATTTGCATACGAAACTGCAATATTACCGATCCAAGGTACTCAAATCAGGTTCAAACGACTTTAAAACCGGTACCAAACGGACATAAGTTCAAGGACATACGGATGACTCGACAAGTGTTTATATTCGGTAGGGTTCTCTAACACTAACACATTCAAATATTAATAAGAGTCACGTGAGGTTCCACAGCAAGAACAGTGCTTTGTTGTATATAATCTATACTGATTATAAAGAGGTAGGTAAAGATTGTGAATTGTTTGCGAGGTTCATCATCATCATCATCAACAGCCCGTTTACGTCCACTGCTGAACATGGGCCTCCTCTTAACAGACCTTGGCAAGTCAGGGTGGTTGAGGGATACTGCCATAATCACCACGCTTGGCAGACGGATGGGTGATCGCAGTAGGATGTAAACCTTGAGCTAATAGATGCTGCTGCCCATCCATCAGCCATATATCCCTTAGTCGCCTTTAACGACACTCATGGGAGGACATGGGGTGGTCTATTCTAAGCCGGAAACCACACGGTCTTGGGAGGTTGTAGGGACGAATCTCTGGCTCTGCGGGACCGATTTTGCAAATTCCTTTACCAATAGAAAGCCACATTATTAGTGCGTGTCATATTTTAAGTCAAGGTTTCCATAGTAACGGGATCAAGGGGTTCAATATTGGTCCATTCTCGCCGTAAGGTTTATAACATTTAGTAAAACCTAATCTATTCATTCGGAGCCATTTGAATTTAAAGTCTTTTTTTTTGTTCCGATGGACATACGTAGGTAACCACGTGGCTTTTGCTACTTCACAGGGCAGAAAGGCGAGCAGAGCTCCGACAAACATATTTGTTCGTAAAAACTTCCGGAATATGTATACCTACATTTCACTGGTTCGTCTTCATCAGCTCGTATAATGTCCACTGCTGAACGTGGGCCTCCTCCCGAGGAAGGGTATTTGCCATAGTCAGCACGCTTTGCAGGCGGGTTGCTGACCGCAATATTATGTTGTATCACACAAGGAAACGCTGCTGCCCGTTCCTTGATATACTATATTGTTATAATTTTCAGTTTAGTTCCTTGTTATAACAATTGGGTCCAGAGGCTTAACGTGTTTTCCGAGGCATCGAGGGTAGTCCCTTAAACAACCAGATCCGGAAAGAAACCTTAGAATTTACACTAAGATTTCCTGTCCGGTATGGGGATCGCACCTACAACCTCCGAGATTTAAAGCGAGCCAAATACCGCTACGCTACGGAGACTGTCACTGGTTATTTCACTAGTTAATAATTAAAAAAATAACTTGGCATTAGGTAAACGTACAAGTTTCGGCGCAGCATCTTAATATCAACATTTTTTGCGTATATCCCGTGTTTAGTTATGAGCATATAACTTGATTATTGTTTTTAAAACATGTTTATTTGCACGTGACTCGTACCTATGTGCTTGTAACACGTTTGTTTAATTGCTAACTAGAACGAAAGTGGTCAATTACTGGCATAATAATATAGGCAACATGAGCAGTAGGCGGTAGGTAGATAAGAAATAATCAACATTGACTTCGGTTATATATTATGTGAGTAAAAAAGACCAGTAGGTACGCCATTTGGTTGCTGGAGACACATAATACATATCATCGGTGATACTGCTATACTGCATAAGTAACAATAGCCAATAAGGTTGAAAATCAAATGTAGAAATAGATTTTTTGCCCTTTAAAACAAATATAACGAAAATATTTCTTGACAGATGAAATTGCACCTTATTAGCAACGGACACTTTCGTGATTTCGCAGTATTAACGTCGATATTACATGGTTTCCTCCGTGGTTTAAACACTTTAAACTATGATCATTTATAGAGTGATGTGCGTGGTTGTGGTGTAGTGTATTTTCTAAAGATAACTACCGGCAGTAGAATAACCCACTGAGTTTGTTTCGCCTGCTCTTCTCAGTTGGGGCGTATTGGATCCGGTGGTAGCATTAAAGCGCGTCCGTCGTTATATACTCATGGTCCGCCCAAATAATGACAATTGTTCTTAATATAATTTAATATATACAGAACAAGCTATTGGACACAATATAGTAAAATAATAAAGTTAAGACTTAAATTATTAAAAACAATAACTAAAATACCTGCTTAATATGCTCATTTATAAATGTTAAAATTATACATAGATTAATAATAAATTATTGTTTTGACTATTTGCAAGTGCCTGTAATAGGTTCACGTAAATAAAAAAGTTTTTTTTTAATTTTATTTACCAGAGTTTTAGCACCCTTATATTCTTGTTAACCCAGCATATATATATACACCGTGAAATTTTAATGGTTGTTTTCCCGAAGCAGAACAACTTGCCGTCGGTAGTACTATCGAAACATATATTTTTTTTTTAGACATGTTTTGGATTTAAAATTATTAAAAAAAATATTAGACAACTCGAAAGCGTGATAAACAGTAGTAACACTAGACGGACCTTGTAGGTACTACTCGAATCGCACGCGCTGCTGACAAAGTAAAGAACGATCCATAAACGTTCAAAGCAAAATAAGAGCTCAATGGTAGTTATACGGCATAAAATAGCCTGCACGCAAGAATCACAAACGAGCCGACTTCCTTTGTCATTCGCCGCGCGGCGCCGACGCCGGAACGCCCCGCGCTCTCCTTCGACTCCCTCCTTCCTTAGTTGTCCCGTGAACGTCGGAAGCGCAGCACGCGTTATCTTAGTACTTTATTAGTATTATGGATCGACATTACAGTTTTAGTAATTTAGAGTACGTCGCTATGGTGCAACTGTACGCTAGGGCTAATTATAATTCCCATACTGCCTGGCGTCTTTACGCCGAGCTGCAACACTTGGCGTCACTCCGTCTTCGCGGAGTTCTGAACCCTCAAGTCATACAGGACCGGACGATCGTAGCGGCGACGGCTACTCGATCATGGGCAGTTCCAAGTGCCAGCACATGCACAGGGCAGAGGTCGATCGGCCGTTCTTTCGCCAGAGCTCGACGAGGAGATCATCGAGTACTTCGAACGCGATCCTCGCCGAAGTACGCGAATGGCGGCAGCTAAGTTTGGCGTAAGCCAATACTACGTCTGGAAACTACTCAACTCAGAAGGACTGCATCCATTTCATTTCCGCGGAGTTCATTTAATTTTTCATTTTTGTTAAATACGCCTTAAATACTTTATTAGGTATCTAATTCAGAAAATTATTGTTCTTAGATAATAAATTTGTTTTTCATCCCACCATCTCGGAAAGAGTATTTTTAATCTTCAATATCTGAGTGGAAAAGCCGTTTTTATTCTCTAGAGGATAAAGTAAATTAAATTTAGAACATCGTGTGCACTTAGTTTGTGAATTAAAAAAAACATTAAATCTATTTACTGCTACCTCTATGGTGCCGAATATATCATACAACTTTTTTTCATTTGTTAGAAACTCAGACTCGGAACCTTCTTGGTGTTCTTTTTTCAATTTGCTTTGTACGCGGTTCTTTACGCGGCATTTTTTCACGTCATTGTTAAACCTTATATTAAAAACAAGAAACTTGAAAACAAGTGAAAAAACTAAAATGAGTGATTCTAGCGACGAGGAAGTTTGTTTGACGCCAGCAGAATTGACTGAAACTGTTAATAATGCGCATTTCCTCGCTGAGGTGGAATGAAAAGTTACGTGTTGCACTCGAGTGCAAAGATTTTTCACCTCGTGCTCTTTTGATTCCCTCGCTAACGCTCAGGATTCTAATTTTGAATCACTCGCTGCGCTCGTGATTCAATTTTAGAATCCTTCGCTTGCTCGGTCATCAAAATTGAACACGCGGTTAAAAAGCAACTTTGCACTCTTGTATAACAAATAACTATTAAGTTACGTTTTCTGTAAGTTATAGCTAAAAAGGTATTGGATAAAGCTTATTATTATGATTGGGCACTGTGTTACATTACCTAAGGTGTAGGTATCAGCTGATTGACTAACACCCGGGTCAACGAACGCGCGCCCGATCGACGCGAGCGCTAGGTATCGCGAGGTATTACTATCGGTTCGATGTCACTTTCGAGTTCGGTTTTTCACGATTGTTAATCGGCCATTTTTGGTTTATAATATTTAGTTTTTGTATAAATTGAATGTTTAACTAAGACCAAACCTTTTCGCTGCGGGAAAACAACCATTTAAATTTCAGCGTGTGTATATATATGTATAATATCATAAGCATTTTAGTTTAGCACTAGGCTAACTAAAATGCTTGTGTTACGAGTAGGTTAGTTCACGTTGGTAGTGCAATGTGTGGGGATTGAACCTACGACCACATGATCGTAAGTCCGACACACTAAACAAAAGGGCGACGGACATTATTAAAAAAAAAACTAAAGTAGTTCTCTATCTTAGCTATTATGTTGTTAAGTTACCTCCAACGAACACGGTCTTCAGTTTATGTAATAAGTTTATCGTACAGCACTTTTGTTAGTGATATGATTCTCATAGCTGATGGTAGCATAGGAGATCCGTCTTGGTTTTGGTTGAGAAGGACGAGGAGTTATCAATGGTATCACTCGAACGTATTGCAAGCGTTCATAGGTGACGGTAGCCTTTCACCTCTAATGGGGTAATAGATATGACGGCTAAAACAATATTTGGTCTATCGTTATCATCATCATCATCATCATTTCAGCCGTAGGACGTCCACTGCTGGACATAGGCCTCCCTCATAGATCTCCAGTTGTTGCGGTTAGAAGCGGCCTGCATCCACCGTGATCCTGCGGCTTTAACCAGATCGTCCGTCAATCTAGTAGGTGGACATCCTACGCTACGCTTGCCGATCCGCGGTCTCCATTCGAGAACTTTTCGGCCCCAACGGCCATCTGTTCTCCGAGTTATATAGCCTGCCCATTGCCACTTCAACGAACTAATCCGTTGGGCTATGTCGGTAACCCGCGTTCTTCTACGTATCTATCGTTAGAAAAATGAAATATTTTTTTTTTGTTTCGTTAAAAAATTGACGAAGGTACAGCACGTTGCCACGCGCGCCTCTTCTGAAGTGTGTTGCTCTGTACCTTTGTCAATTCTTATTGATATAAGCTAACTAACGATGGGCCCAATATAATTGTTTAGTCGCCATTCCTATTACGTTTGCTTAGCTGCCACCAATCCGATCGCAAATCGCAATGCGTCTTTCGTATGATCCACTTGTTATGATGAGAATACTTACATTGGACGGTAAGCAAATGTCAAACTGATGGATACTGTACAATCACCTTACCGAACTGTATGTTGGTTGATCTTCATAAATAAAAAACACGCGAGTTTAACCACTGCTACCGTCGGTCAGATGTCAAGGACATAGTAAATACCCTCAATGATTCACTTACTGTAATACTATCATTGGAGTGACGCACTCTCAATTTCACTATTATATGATTGCACATCATTTCCGCAGTGACTAGACCGCACGGTTATGACAATGGCTATTTTGTAATTTTATTTCTCATGCACGAGGTGACTTGTACAATAATTTAAGACCTATATATACAGGGTGTCCCAAAAGGTTAAGTAGCTGGGAAAGGGGGTGACAGGGGTGGACACAATGGTCACTAGAAAAATAAATAAAAAAATCCGCTCTGGGCATTTAAAAAAAAAATGGCATTTTTTTAAAAACTTAAAATTTAACACCTTGTTATTTTTGATGTTGATGTTGATGACCTTGTTGTTATTGAAGATTACATAACAGCATTTTTTTTAAATACAGCCATATTTGTAGGTACAGTTAGCACAAGGTGTAAAATTTTTAGTCTTTTAAAAAATGCCATTTATTTTTTTAAACACCCAGAGGGAATTTTTTATATTTTTCTGGTGACCCTTTTGATCATCCCTATCACCCCCCTTCCCAGCTACGTAATCTTTTGGGACACCCTGTATATATTATACTATAATTGGTCTTAAATTATTGTTCAAGTCACCTCGTCGAGTTAAAATACCATGCCAGCCTAGGCTTGTAGTATGAATACTAGTAGCTATATAGAATAAAGGGTCCCATATACAAAGGACTATGTCCAGAAAATTCTCATCCATCCGATGCCCTCGTAGACTCGAAGTCCGAGAGGCCCGCGAACTGTAAAGTAGAGCGACAGTTGCACAAAACTCCCCTCAAAAAGTCATAATCCCTCAATCTTATCGCCAGCGCCGAGACCGCCCTGAGCCGAGGTCCAAGCCCCACAGGGGGCACACTCTTGCGCTAGTTGCTTAGTTTGTAGTTTTTAAACCATTTATTAAGGCTGGAGCTCGCCTTTATGCCCGGTGAAGTAGCAAGGGCACATCACTCGCAACGAGGACTCCATGGAACGTTGGGTGGTGCAAGGGCAAGTTGAGGGCAAAAGATCTCGTGGCCGCGCCCCAACACGATGGACAGACCTCATTAAGTCCATCACATACGATCAACGATTGTTCCCACTCCACCAGAAACAGAGACACATGGCGACGGGTCGCTAGACCTGCTGTGTCGCAAGCATCGACTTCGACATGACCACGACCACTCTATCAAGAGTGTACGACTAAGAAGAAGATATCCAGAAACTGACTGCACCAGTGCAGTGACTCAGAGGTTACGGCAGTTGCGTCTGAGACCTGGTTTCTGGATTCAATTCCCAGCCGGGACAATTATTTGTGTGACCCACAGATAGTTGTTTTGAGTCTGGGTGTTCTTTGTGTCCGTGAATTGAATGTTTGTAAAGTCCCCCGCGACACAGGGATTCATTTAAATAGCGCGGGTGTTATCATTAAAAAATAAGAAAAATACTCGTAACTACTTCATCTATACTAATATTATAAAAAAGAAAGATTTATATGTAAGCATGTTTGTAACGAATTGGCTCAAAAAGTACTGGACCGATTTTAAAAATTCTTTCACCATTTGAATTCTACATTATCACTGATTAATATAGACTGTATTTAATTATGAAGTTCCCACGGGAACGGGAGTTACGCGAGTGAAACCGCGCGCGGGAAGCTAGTATTCTATATATTTAGGCATTAATGAAACATTACCGAAATATACTTTATATCCTTAAGACGACAAATCTAAGCTATTTCATATGTCAAAACGCAAAAAGCACCCAGAGATATACTATAGCTAAAATTGCATCACTATCTAGTATAAAACAAAGTCGCTTCCCGCTGTCTGTCTGTCCCTATGTATGCTTAGATCTTTGAAACTACACAACGGATTTTGATGCGGTTTTTAATAGATACCCAGTGTGAGATAGAAGAAGCTGGATATGTATAATACATCAGCATTGCACCCGTGCGGAGCCGGGGCGGGTCGATAGTTTGCTATAATAGTAGTAGTAGGAAACAACTTCGCAGGACATATATAATAAATGCACAATTGTATTATATTGGAACGGACGGACGGCCGACACGACCGGTGCGAGTAAGATATAGATTAATATAGAGTAAAACATAGGGCTGAATTTAAATTTATTGCCGCCCTGACGAAACTGACGAAAGAGCCGCCCAATGCAATTTTGATAATGCTATTTTTTTTTCACTATTCAAATTAGTCGCTCTAAGCACGAGCTTAGACTGCCCATTTTTTTTTGTTGTCCGGTGGAAAATGCATTTACTGATAGCCTCGACTGCCCCTAGTCTAAATCCACCAATGCTAATCATACTAATATTATAAACGCGAAAGTTTGTAAGTACGGATGGATGAATGGATGTTTATTACTCTTTCACGGCAAAACTACTGAACGGAATTGGCTGATATTTTGCACCGAGATAGGTTATACGCTGAATTAACATATAGACAAAACATCACGCACTGGAGCAGAGTAACGCGGGTAAAACCGCGGGGTTAGTGGGCAATATTCTTAGAATAATATAAATTATGTGTTTATAGAATAATATCTACAACCTCTAAATTTATTGAACACCGTTGATTCATGGGAAATCCTTGATCTGACTACCTGTCGCTACCAGCGAGTATTATCCTCGTTAGCCCCTCAAGGTCAGCGAGGCTTTCGTTGGGAATACCCCTTCAACTGTCATTGATATTCTACGAGCACGCGTGTGTATAGCTCATAGTACAAAGAGGTTCAAATTGTCGAGGGTTTATATTTATTTGCATTTATTAATTATTATTGTTTTGCTATATTTTGACTTTTCTATTTTTAATGTACTGACACAAAATAAATTGGCTTATTGATGGACTATCTTAATACGCAATAAAGATACGAAATAATAAGAGGAATACTCCCAAAGTTTGTATGGTGAAAGTATTACTCAAATATCACCAAAAATAGTACCACCCAAAGCCGGATTTAAGGGACGGCATCCAGGGCAACCTCCACAATAGAGGGGCCTCCACAATTGAGATTTAAAATATTTCAAATTCTGAGTTAACTCTTAAACTTTTCTTTTTTTTTTTTTTTTGGTGTTGTACCTTTACATTCAGTACCTACCTACTTAGTAGAATCATGATTAATATAACATTATCTATAACAATCGTGTACCAGGGTACGGGCAGCGTTTCCGTGCGTGTTTAAACACAATACAATGATCACCAACCCGCCTGCCAAACGTGGTGACTATAATATCTAGGGACAATGTCACACAGACCATCCTAGCCCCGAACTAAGCAAAGCTTGTACTATGGGTACCAGGCGACGATATACATACTTATATAGATAGACAAATACTTAAATACATAGAAAACATCCGTGACTCAGAAACAAATATTCGTGCTCATCACACAAATATTTGCACTTACCGGGATTCGAACCCAGGACCACCAGATTCGTAGGCAGGAGCACTACCAACTAGGCTACGGTGACCGTCTATATAGGAGGAGGCCCACATTCAGCAGTGGACTGATGATGATGACGGATCACTAAACCATGGACAGTGGTCTGTCCGGTAAGGACAACTCATAGCAAGCGTTGACAACTAGAAACGCTTACTTCTTTAATCAACAGTAATACCTACAAATTGTCCCACCATACATACCTAGTAAAAATATACCAACAATATCTTTTATCTTTTATCTTTTTTTAAAAAGACAACTCCCGCACTAGGGAAATAAATCCCGGTGTCGCGGGGGACTTTACAAACATTCATTTCACGGACACAAAGTACACCCAGACTCTGAACAACTATTTGTGGTTCACACAAATAATTGTCCCGGGTGGGAATCGAACCCAGAACACCAGGTCTCAGAGGCAACTATCGGAACCACTGAGCCACCGGTGCAGTGCTATAAAATGGTGATTAATTACTAATTTCAATACCCATGTAACAATGGTTAGGATTATCGTAATTTGGTGGCAAAATACCGTTTATGAAATGAATTATACGTTATTTATTCAGCACTTAGGTGTTTAAATACAATTGTACTTGTACAACATTTCACAATGTAAATTTATGTAAAATTAATTAGGTATTCAGATATTTTAGAAGAAAAGTTTGTGAGTTTGTAGGGAGTAATCTTTGGAACTACTGAACCGATTTGAAAAAATATTTCAGTGTTTGATAGCCACTTATCGAGGAAGGCTTTAGGCAAAATTATGAAATTCCAACGTGAACAGGAGAAACGCGGGTGAAACCGCGCGCGGGAAGGTAGTAATTTTTTTGTAAATGCTAAGTACAGTTATAATTGGACTCTTACATTGAAATAATCTTTGGAAAATTGAAATGTTGGAATATTTCTCATTTTTGAGCACCAAAGGTCTACTATAAAACATACCTTGGTAGGTTAGTTTTGGTGCTCAAAAAACAGATACTGAAAGAGGAATATTCTAACATATTAATAGTTATTTGTTATACAAGAGTGCAAAGTTGCTTTTTAACCGCGTGTTCAATTTTGATGACCGAGCAAGCGAATCACTCGCTGCGCTCGTGATTCAAAATTAGAAACCTCAGCGTTAGCGAGGGAATCAAAAGAGCACGAGGTGACAAATCTTTGCACTCGAGTGCAACACGTAACTTTTCATTCCACCTCAGCGAGGAAATGCGCATTATTAACAGTTTCAGTCAATTCTGTTGGCGTCAAACAAACTTCCTCGTCGCTAGAATCACTCATTTTAGTTTTTTCACTTGTTTTCAAGTTTCTTGTTTTTAATATAAGGTTTAACAATGACGTGAAAAAATGCCGCGCAAAGAACCGCGTACAAAGCAAATTGAAAAAAGAACACCAAGAAGGTTCCGAGTCTGAGTTTTTAACAAATTAAAAAAAAGTTGTATGATATATTCGGCACCATAGAGTAAATAGGTTTAATGTTTTTTTTAATTCACAAACTTAGTGCACACGATGTTCTAAATTCAATTTACTTTATCCTCTAGAGAATAAAAACGGCTTTTCCACTCAGATATTGAAGATTAAAAATACTCTTTCCGAGATAGTGGGATGAAAAGATAATTAAAAATTACTTTCTAATTTATTGCATATATTCTCTGTCTGTGTCTGTTTGTCTGTATATATACCTAGTCTGCTCCTGAGTGAGGTTTGGAGAATATGGTAGTGAACAAATTAGAACAAATTATTCATTTAATGAAGCATTAAATATGTCTTGCCTACTGACTGATAAACCGTAACCAAAGTTTAATGAATTATTAGTAAACGAAGTGGGTTTTACACTAACTTACTAGGTATAGGTACATATGCCTACACTACATAAGTACATACGTGACATCATGCAATAAACTTTTGTAGGCTACTTTTATCAATATACACAATCATCATCATCAGCATCAGTATTACGATCTGAATGTTACATTTAAATTTCTTTCAAGGAGATTGCCATGATAAATGTACACGGCAAAATGAGGTTTAATACCTTGCAATACAAGATAATCTAGCTTGTAAGTCATTTTAATCTGTAATTTTGAAAGTTATTGATCAAATTTATCATAGCTAGTAAAACTACAGTTTATTATCGAGGGGTTTTTCCATAGCCACCACGCTTGGCAGACGGGTTGGTGACCGCAGTATTATGTTGTAACAAACAAGGAAACTCTGTTGCCCGTTCCCTGAAATACGATTGTTATAGACTTCCCTGGTATTTACATGCTTTCCAAGGCGTAGGGTGTTTTCGAAGGGTAGTCCCTCAGCCATCCAGACAAGGAAAGAAATCATAAAATTTACACAAAGATTTCTTATCCGGCGTAAGGATCGAGCCCACGACCTCCGAGATTTAAAGCGAGATTTTTTCGGACGGACATTATGTCAGGAGACATGAGACAGCTGTCAGGAGACAGCTGGAGCCCAAATATATAATTTAAAAACTACAAACTAAGCAACCTGCTCAAGAGAGTTTCTCTTGTTGGACTTGGAACTCGGCCAGGGTGGTCGCTGGTCGAGTAATTGAGGGATTATTAACTTTTAAGGGGAGTTTTGTACAACTGTCGCTTTACTTTAGAGTTCTCGGAGTTCGGGTCTACGAGGGCATCGGAATGTTTTTTGCAAACTTAAGGGTCGTACTTTTAGTACTGTCTCCGCTTTGTAATGGAGAGAAGTGATAACTTAAGTCTTACTTACTCCTCCTATTCTCTTTTTGATTAAATTCGTTGCGGGTTCAAAGGCAGTTTAACTTTTTCCCGGGACGTGGTGAGCCTCGGTGCTCATTGCCATTACCAGTGTGTGCTACTGTTAATCCTGGCTTGCAGGAGGTCCAGTGGTGGGAGTATGGTTGGGACTAGTCCATTTAAAAACTAAGGGTCGGGAGGGCGAGGCGTGTATTGTGCTAATATAATAATGTATGAAATAAAACTATACAACACCAAACTGAACAATAACAAGTCATTTTCCTAACAGGAATATTTATACTCGTAAAAATGTAGTTATTAATCTTGAGACTAGTTTTAGTTTTTATTACCTTCCTATTCTTCTTCCTTCCTGTATGTGACGTGGACCCCAATGTTTTCTTCAGTTTCCCTCCTGTAGATAGGTAAAAGTTTAAGAACAATTTACAGTAAGCCGGTTACCTAGAGTTACCCTGTGTTAGTAACAGGACAAATAGGCTTATCCTGTTCGTTATCCTGTTCATGCTTGTTTGTTGTAATTGGTATATTAAAATAGCTTTGAGGATAGTGCTGTAGTTATGGTAACTATATGTGTCATATATGATAATTAATTGACATAATGTGTGTATGTTGTGATTATAATATGAGTTGTACCTGCTTAAAACAATGTCCAAATTTATATACATATAACGGTTATATGTAACCGCGAACAGCTTCCATTCGCGGTTATCGCGAATGGAAGCTGTTCGCGGTTTTATCCATGTAACTTTCGACAAATGGGCAATGTTTTTTCAAATCGTAGTAGGTAGTTGCTGGGATTAATGTTCAAGCAAACAAACAAACAAATTCATTAGCTTTATATATTAGTATAGATTACGACAATAACCATCAAATACCCTGGCTTGCCATGATCTGTTAAGAGGAGACCCAGCTGTGGACGTAAACAGCCTGATACATACATACATACAACCAATTATATATATTATAATATATATTATATAAAATATTTTAACATAGCTTGGAAAATATTTGAAGGCAGATTCTTAACATTTAGAATTCTCCCAACATGTTTCCTTATGTTATCACATTATATGTTATATCGGTTTAGGAAACTGTAACAAAATTTAATACATATAAATTATTGTAAACTAGCTGATGCCCGCAACTTTGTTCGCATGGTGTTTGTTTTTTCTAAGGGAACTCATTAATTTTGTGTAATTAAAAGTGTTTAAAATGTTGTAAATTTCATTTAAATCGGAACAACAGTTTCGGAGATTAGCCCACCAAAAAGATAGAGAAACAAAAAGATACTGGATGTGTTCTATTTTACTTCTTACGTTCCCCTGACTTGGTTTTAGCTTTTTTTTTCTATGTGCCAACATTCGACCGCTACAGTTTTATTATATTTATAAGGTTATTAATACAAATCATATGAATTTAATATGTGTTCTACGTAAAGTGACACAATCTGATGCTGTCAATCTATTTTTGAATTCACCTGCAACATATGTTACCTCACTGATAGAAATCTATACTTAATATAATAAAGCTGCAAAGTTTGTTTGTTTGTTTGAACGCGCTAATCTCAATCTTTCTATATTATCGAAGGGCCAAAACAGTTTAAATTTTTCTATCCTTAACTATACTCTTATTTCTAGACTATTCGCAAAGTGTGCGACCGAGTAATTATCATTTTGTGTTGTCTTTTTCAACTTATCACAGCAATAAGACATTGGATGCGCGAGCTAGATTGATGACACTAGTCTTAAACTGTCGCGGGCCGGATTGTCGGCACTGGCGGGCCGGATATGGCCCGCGGGCCGTAGTTTGGAGACCTTTTAAACCAGATCTAAGCATACATAGGCACAGACAGACAGCGGGAAGCGACTTTGTTTTATACTATGTAGTATAGTATGTATTAAAAGGTTGAGTAATATGTACGTTTTCAAGCACTTCGACAAGTTTTAGTGGAAAATAATGTATGATCTCTGCGAACATGAAATCTTCTGATTACATTAAAATGCAATTAATAACTTATATGTGTTATTATAATATTTATAATTACAGATATCATTTATATAATATAGTAATAAAAAGTCTGAGTATATCGAAGTGTGAAGTTTATGTATGCAAGCGATATAAATAGCTTTTAGTTTTTATATTGCTTGCATAGTACTTATGTAGTTGTTAGTGCCTACAACATTGTACATTGTGTTCATACATATACATACCTACTTCAATAATAACACTATAATAATAAATACGGGTTTCCCATCAAGTAGAATATACCGTTATGCGTATTGCAAACCATTGATTAATTAAATACCTATGTACATACTTGTCTTGTTACGAGGCTTGTTGACAATAAACAATATTTTTCCATTTCTTAGGTCACAATTATGTTATGTAACTAAATAAATAAATAAATGCATACTTAACTATGACGTAAAGTGTATCAAAATACAATAATTTACACACATTTCGGTATACTTCGTTAGGGGTTTAGTTTTTAAAATTTAACTACTATGTTCAATATACTATAAAACTTTAAATACCTTTATAGGTTAACAATAAGGATATTTTTTACCTATAACAGGTATTTTAAAGATGTTTTCCGGCAGAAGAATGAAGATAGAGCTTATTTGGTGATGTAGCCGCACCGTAAAACCACAAGATAACCTGCAGCGCCATCTAGCGTATAGCACCCTACCTAACCTGTATCGCGTATTACAAGTTATCAGGCTAAAGCCAAGGATACACTAGGGGACAAATGTCGTGCGACACGTGTCGCCAGAGACATTGGGTGAAGTAACACGACATTGTCGGACTTTGGTCGACATGTCTGGCAACATCGCACGACACGTGTCGCCAACTACATCGAATGAAGTAGCGCGACGTTGCCGGACTTCGCTCGACATGTCTGGCAACATCGCACCGCAGCCAACAACACAACCTCGGTGGGTGTAATGATATCGATTGCCTTGTGAAACAAAACTTCGTGATCTCGCCAGATATGTCCGGCGAAGCTTCGCAAAGTTGCACGACTTCGCCTGACGTCGCTACGGACATAAGTCGCGCGATGTCGCCAGATATGTCAGGCGAAATCGGCTGGCTTCGCTTGACATGTCGCCGATACATGTCGTGGCACATTTGTCTCCTAGTGTATCCTTGGCTTAATACGAACATATACAAGTTCTGAATATCGGCCGCCGAGCATAACACCCCGTCTATACAATTCAATTTATTTATTGCTTTCTTCATGGGTTTACAATAGGTGTTATAGGTAGAATATAATGTTACCAACATGAACCCTGTTAGGGCACAGCGACAGTAGGTTATAAATTTACAATATGGGTTATAAAGCTACGTGTAGGTACACATGTGGTATCATATTATGTATGTGTGTATCTAGAGGCGGCTGCGCCCGCCGACTAAGTTAATTACCAGTAGTGAATATACGGAGTAAATAGCAATACGTGATTTTATTTATATAGAACACGAAACCCTGATAGTCGAATGGACAAATATCATTCCCTATACTACATTCAATTTAAATACAGTGTAGTTACATTAGTTTATAGATTACGTCATTTTCTTATTTCTAATTCTAATTCAATTTTGAGTCATGTCTATAGGTCGATAATCATTTTAACATAAAAAAAAAATACAATTATATAAATTCAAAAAGACATTCAACTAAAATACTTAACAATACACACATTTACCGATAATTCATGGCATTCCGATTAATAAATCATCGTTGGGAGTCAATATATCGTAATTGTTTTCGTCCGGCAAAGATCTTCATATTCTGAGGAGGAACACCACAGTTCCTCTACACTACTATTTAGGCTACGGTAGAAATAATCTGTGTATATTTTTATTAAAACACTCGTACAATGTCGTAAAGAGTTTTTATTCATTCTTTCTTTATTTTTCTAGGTCTGAGTCCTACAGGGGGCGCCCTCTTGCGCCGGTTGCTAAGTTAGTAGTTTCTAAACCGTTTAATAAGGCTTGAGATCTGCTCTCCTTTATGCCCGGTGAAGTAGCAAAAACACCGGGGCTAACCGCATATGTCCGTCCTAAAAAAACCGTTAGTTAGTATTTCCATTCTAATTGTTTATTATTCATTTATTTATATTTGAAACAAAAGATTTTGGTGAACTATAGTGACAATATGAGCTATCAGTGAAAATTATACAACAAATTAACATTAACAAATATATTAAAAGTTTGGTTTGTTACACATTTCTATTTATTAACTTTAAACCGTTAACTTAAAATGAATCTGAATGAATCATTCTATTTCAGCTACACGTTGTACGATGATAATGAGATGAGTTCGTTATTGTTTCAGTTTAGCGTAAAAACCAGAAAATATAATAAAATTAGCTAGTACCTAAAACAATATCAATTTATATAGAAAAATAACTGTGTTAATAGTTCATGAGTAAGCATTATTTTTAGTAATTACTTTAACTGCCTGATCGTCAGTAATTAAATTACCCCTAAAAAAGTTGCTAGGGAAGTATAAAAACCGGCCAAGTGCAACCATTGCACTTGCCATTATTAATACAAGGACAAACATGGCACGAAACTTACTTTTAATGTATTGGAGCCTCCTCAAATACTGAACAAGGGCCTGCTCCCGAGGGAGGGTTTTTGCCATAGTCACCACGCTTGGCAGGCGGGTTGGTGACCGCAGTATTATGTTGGAATACAAAAGGTAACGATGCTGCCCGTTTCCTGGTCTATTTAATTATGTTTTAGTATTAAGTAGTTATAGCGGTAACATAAATACATCACCTGTTCAACTGTCTTGCGATCGCGGTTCGTTGGATACGGCCTGGCGACAGACCTGGCACAGGGGAGTCTTAGTAATAGGGTCCCGTTTTTACCCTTTAAATACGGAACCCTAAAAATATAAAATACTTTTTATCTTTTATCGTCTTTCAATGAATATTAAACGTTTATAAAATTGGATATTCGGGGTAATCTCCGATACTACTGATTCGATATTGAAAATTCCTTCACCGTTAGACAGGTACATTATCCAGAAATAACATCATCATCATCATCAGCAGTAGCCCGTATAACGTCCACTGCTGAACATGGGCCTCTTCCCGGGGAGGGTATTTCCCATAGTCACCACGCTTGGCAGGCGGATTGGCGACCGCAATATTATGTTGTACCACACAAGGAAACGCTGCTGCCCGTTCCTTGATATACCTACGATTATTATAGATGATGTTATAAAAATCGGGACCAAGAAATTAGGGAGGGGGTAGGTTGGTCTGCAAATGACGGTTAATGATGGATGAAGGGGGGGGCGTCATTATTGTGATACCAGTTACTCCAAAATGTACAAAATACCATTAGGTACCTAATGGTATTAATACAAGATGAAATAATAAAAGATGATTCTATGACAAAATGTGGGAGCTATCCAAAGATTACTAAAGAATAGGGAAGAACAATATTATTATATTAATGAACATTGCCAAAGTACAAAATAATAAAAGATCTTATTATTTTGTACTTTGGCAATATTGGATTTGTAATTTTGCAATTGGATAATCTTACCCTATTTTTCTCAAATCCGCAAATGTTTAAATTTTGTCAAACTGGTAATGACGTCAGTTTTGCGAGAGGGGGGGAGTCATTAGGAAATGACGATAGGATGATTGTAGGGGGGGTCGAAAATCAACAAAAGTCGATGACGTAATATATGGACGGCCCCTAACGTGCTTTCCGAGGCACGGAGGGTAGTTTCTCAACCAACCAGACCCGGAAAGAAATCTTAGTATTTACACAAAGATTTCCTGTCCAGCGTGGGAATCGAACCCACGACCTCCTTGATTTAAAGCGAGCCAAATACCACCAAGCTACGGAGGAGAAATAACATAGTTTATATATCTATATATATTAACATCAGGTTCCCATGGGGACGGGACCTAGCGGGTGACATCGCGTGCGACAGCTGGTTATCGATGAATAAAAAGTCGAAGTTGATCTTGTTTATAATTATATAATTGAGTACTACGATGCCTATCGTGCTTACTATTTATAAATATAACAATAGAACGGGAAAAGTGAAACAAATAAATTAATTACTGAGTTTTAAGTATCTGTTAACTTTATAATAAGTTCATTATAATAGGGATCACTTACAAGGCTAAGGTTGGCCGTACTTATCTTTTTTTTAAAGCTAATAGGAGCTATTAGGTAGCAATAGCTCATGTTTATATGATGAAATTTGTTTATTTATTTATTTGACTCTATAATTAAAATTAGAATAGAATATTGAATGGATAATAATAATAATTAAATAAAAAATGTAAATGCATTTTTGCCATTTTTTATCTATATATTTTTATTTGACGTTTGGCATACGTGGCGTCAAAACTGGGGCTGGCTAGAATACCAGCGCTGCGCAATGATCATTCAGATTTTTGATGTAGCTTAATGCTGAAGCCAGTTCCCATTTATGGTGCATATAACTGTATAATCAATTTTTAAATAAATGTTTTTCTTTCTTCTTTTCTGTTTAAGTATAGTTTTTCGTCATCATCAGAGCGTAATGCGTATATTAAGAATTATTGACAAATTATTGGCAAGCTCAGATATTAATGAACAAATGAATATTCAGATATTAATGGTAACATGTAGTGTATGGAACTTATTGACATTTTAAATTGTTCTGAAGTATTTGGTCACCTTGTCTGCTACGATATATCTGACGGCGACTGTACAGACAGACTTCCATCTTATTAATCTATACTTATATTATAAGGAGGTAGAGTATGTGAGGTTTTAGGGGTAATTCTCTTATAGAAACGATAACTTTTTTTTTAACCAATATAAAGCCACAATATTTGTGAGTATCATCCTACTAATATTATAAACGCGAAAGTTTGTAAGTATGGATGGATGGATGTTTGTTACTCTTCCACGTAAAAACTACTGAATGGATTTGGCTGAAAGTTTGCACGCGGGTAGTTTATAAGCAGGTAGTTTAACATATAGGCTACAAAATATCACGCTCCGACCCACTGGAGCAGAGTGACGCGGGTAAAACCGCGGGGCGCCGCTAGTGGGCTATATTTAAAGACGAGTTCAACGCCGGAACAGAAACTACAGCTAGAAATAAAAAAAAATACAATTCGAAATAGTTTCGAGTACCGGATTACTTTGCATTATCACAATTTATTGTGTGACCTTCAAAGAACTAAGTAAACTGAACAATGGTCAGCTATTTAGACAAACTATTGAGAGGGTCGTAAATCTCATTATATTGTAAACAATGTGCCCGATGTGTGTTTATGTAATTTCATTCATGGCAGGAAAATCTTTAAGGGTGCCGGACCTAAAGGGTACCAACGACAACATATTACTGAGCCTCGGCTGTCCGTCTGCTTTACTGTACCTTTCAAACCGAATAGACAAACATAAACTTTCACAAATGATGGCGCTAAATCAACAATTTCCTTCTGATTGTTTCCACTTAGCTTAGTTGAATCGGTCATGTTCAGGACCTGCTTCGTACACAAGTGTCTGCGCCACACTGATGATTTGGGATTTCCTTATTCTCGAAAACCAATGGGACAGTAAAATGATACGACAAGTGTGACATCAGAGCGGGACTACAAGTAAAACATCATCTTCTTAAGCGCAGGCCACACTGCCAGCGGGCGGGCGAGCGAGCTAGGTGGGCGGGCGAAGCGAGAGAGTTTCCTATACAAACTATGCGAGCTAAACTATGGGGTTCCTAACCTAGCCTAACGAGGTGAACGAGTAGCTTCGCTGGAATCCTTGAATATTTCGTTAGCTTCGCTCGCATCGCTGACGTAGGTTAGTTGGTAGCTCGCGGTGTTAACCGAAGTATGTAAAAGAGGTAAAACGATGTTTGCCCGCCCGCTGGCGATGTGGCTTGCGCTTTAGACTCCCCGACAACTTCCGTGGCTTAGCGATAAGTTTCGCTTTCAGTCTCGGTATTAGTAAGTTCGATCCCCTCGCCGGATAAGAAATATTTAAGTGTGAAATCTTAAATTAATTTAGGGTCTCAGAAAGCACGTTAGGCCGTTGGTATGACATTCCATAGTGGATGTTATATGGTGGTTATGATGATGATAAGCCCTGCGAAACAGTACCAACCGTTAACCTTTGCGCTGGTAGTCTATAAATATATTTATTTTTGTAATAATTTAAATACTGTTCTTCGCGTGTTGCTTAGCTGGGCCTCTATAGTCACAATCGTTATGTTAAGTCTATACCTACTTGTAGCTACTAATTTTATAAAGCAATATCTATACTAATTTTAAAAAGAGCAAAGATTTGGTTATTTCTTTGTTTGCATTGAATAGGCTTTGAAACTGCTTGACCGTTTTCAAAAATTCTTTCACCATTAGAAGGCCACGTTATCCAATATAGGCTATATTTAATTATGAAGTTCCCATGGGAAGGGAGCCACAAAAGCGCGCGAATCTAGTTTATTATAATCGAATAACACAAATGTACCTGTCTGCTTGTTTGTTTGATTTAAAACCTGGACTGGAGGTCTTCTCTGATGGTGTAGTTGGCATTGGTCATTAATTATATACTAGAATAACATATTATATCCGTTTTAATTGCTAATGTGAATAATTGTAAAACCGGTATAAAACAAATACATAAATCGAAGACTGAAAAACAATACTGATGAACAGTAAGGCCGAGGCCGCACTACTGAGGCTACTTAATGAAAACAAACTCATATATAAATATGTCGGCGACCGTACTCCAGGAAAGACAAGGAACATTAATTTGAAGACAGCAGACAGCAGCAAACAGCTTCAGCCTTAGATATTCTTACAAAAACCTTGTTATTCGTTACTTGCTGCTATGACACGACTGGTCCAATAATGTTACAGTCTTCTACGTGGGAGTCGTACCCACGAATTTGCAGACTTAATACGACTACTCTGCGCAGGACAGATTAATCGGAGCAAAAACTATTGTATTCCACTCAAATATTTCAAAATTTGTGATTATTTATAAGGTAATTCTTCTTCTTCTTCTTCCTGCCCCTATCCCATATTACTTGGGGTCGGCGCAACACGTTTGTTTATTCCATTCTGTCCTGTCACCCGTCACACTACCACTAACTCCTTTTTCTTTTATATCACTCTTCACACAATCCATCCATCTTTTCTTTGGCCTTCCTCTCCCTCTCAGGTCATTTATCAGGTCATAATTTTTACAAAAACTGGAGTACCTAAACGATACTACTTGGGCCGTAGGTCTAGTCGTGAGAGACATTGGATGCAGACAGAACAGGGTGGGATGGAGAGGAAGTTTTCTAGAATCACCGATGTTCATCAATGGACTACAATTATTAATATGCATTGCGTTTGTATATCCAAGTAGCCGCTCGACTGGCGAAGTGTCCCTGTCTTACAGAATATATCAACCATATCAAATGATGCATATTGTGCTCATATTCCTAACGCCAGGTTGCTAGGTTGCCAAAGCAGGATCGACCGCGTCAGAGATTCGCCTTGTGTCGCAGATGTTAATAGGTAAGTATTAACATTACCATCGCTATCACTAAGACTAAGATTAAGTCTGCTAATAAGACTTTGTGATACTTTTAAACAAATATCAGCATCATCATCAGCCAGAAGCCATTAACGGAGAACCAGTCCATCGACACTTGGCGAGCATTTTTTTGGAAATCCTTTAAACCTCGTGTGCTAAATCATCAGTTCTTTTAACGGTTACTAGCAGAGTTTTTGCACGGTATTAGTATTCATGTTAACCCCTCGTGCTAAACTAAAATGCTTGTGTTATGAGTGGGTTCACGTCGGTAGTGCAATGGGTGGGTATCGAACCGCCGACCACATGATCGCAAGTCCGACGCCCTTGCCATTGGGCTACGGCCGCTACAAAAAAAGTTTTTCTATGTTATTTATGCAATTTTTTATGAAGGATATTCTACTACTTATCCTACGTTTTATTTGTATTGCTTATTACTAGGAGTACCTATTAATAGCATAGTATTAAGTATCTAATTGTGGACACAATCAGATCACTCATTGTATTCAATCGATTGTCGGTCAATGTCGCGGCCGTGGCTCGCAGACTCTCTTCAAGGCGACATGGTGTCTGGTGCTGCGTGGAATACTAAAGCATGGTCACTAGATCATGTGAGGTACCAGTGATCAATCATTGTTTGACACACTTTTCATTACTGCAATCATAACTAGAACATTCGAGAAAACATTCGTGGGTTAGCGGAAGGGAGTCCGGGGTTTTTCAATGGGAACATCATTTCCCTATGGAATGATCACTATGCCAACGCTATGAATAGTGGAGTCAGACATATCCCGCAGATGCAGTGGGGGGATGCCTAATGCATTGCTCTTCTCCAGAAAGGTACCACGTTATACTGCGCTCATGAAATATCCATACATGCATGAAATGAGGTTATAAAGTCTGTCTACTCTTGCCGGGAAAAGAAATGAGTTTAATGTTATGTATGTTTATAAATAAGACATTATGATGCATTATTAATGTGATGTAGCTAGCCCCATTCAAGTGGTAACACCTTGGAGCGACCCGAAGCCACGGCCGCGCGACACTGACCGCGGCGCGTGCGCATCTTTCACGATAGGGCTGCCACGAATAGAATACTGACATAAATTCAAAAGAGCTTAACTTTATCTCTGTCCCTTCTCATGGCGTGTTCCACTAAAACCCCGTGGATGCCTCTCTGAACTCTAGTAACGAGGGCATAGGGAAGTGCAAATGGGCTACACCAATACTACACCATTTTTTTCTTTGTTTCATCCTCGGATGGGAACATCCCGACAAGGGGTTCTCTCTATCTGGCAAAATTTTAATGCTCCGAATTTTATTTGGCAAAACACACTTGGCATAATCTTTCAGGTTAGCTAGGGTAAGATCTTGCCGGCGAGTACCGCGTTGTGCCCCTACCCTGTAATCCACCGCCTGTAGACCGTGCCAGCGATCACTGCCTCTTATATCCATAAATCTGACTTTAATATCAGTGGCACCTGTGAGTTGTGGTCCTATCCCCTTAAGGGTGTCCCCAGGTGTGTGTCACTTAATTGTATGCTTTTATAAATATATACCTATAATAATTAATGTATAAACTTATTATAAGTAGAGGAATTAATGACAAACGGACAGACGGAGTACATTGTCAGTAATGACCTACAATTAGCAGGACTCACAGGTTGCACTTCCTAGTTATAGTTATCTAAGTAGTTTTTTTTTCAGTTCTTTTTCATTGTGATTTTGACAAGTACAAGCGTATGTTAATACCTAAGTGCTGAACTAAAATTAATTCACTTCTTTAAACGAATATTTTAAGGCATAAAAAATATTTAGTATGATTATTGTTTAGTGGAATGTTTATAGGTCCGAATTTACAATGGCATACTTTTAATGTGGCAAAATTTTATACTTTTTTATACTTAAAAACGATATAAACTATTAATTATTGATATGAAGTTTATGCCAATAGGTTCTGAATAAAAAAAAAATATGCGTTTGAATGTATGATAAATGAGTGTCTGCCAAATAATTTTCTGCGAAATTAAGTTTATGCTATTCGTTGTTATGCAAATAAAATTATGACTCAAAGAATTCTGCCATAAAAGGTAGACCTCCCGACAAGGTATGACATTTTAAATCAGCGCTAGTGTTAACCTCCTTAGCGCTGGTTTGGAATGTCATACCTTCTGAAAATTGGTAAAGCGTAAAATACGTCTTAGTAGACCTGTTGATCCAATATAGATTATTTCTATCAAAAGATCAAATACCAGCATCCGCCACCCGCGTAACTCCCGTCCCCGTAGGTTCTCATTAAATATAGCGTATGTCATCCCGGGATAATGATGCTTCCCAACGGTGAAATAATTTTTCAGATCGGGCAAGTAGTTTCGGAGCCTATTCAATTCAAACAAACAAATAATCAAATTTTCCTCTTAATAATATTAGTAGGTATAGATGAAGAGAAGGATAGAATGCTAATATTTATTTTAATTATGCTCAAATATCGACTACAGGGCGCTCACTAATACAAAGTGAAAGTCAAAGTCAACCATTTATTTATTCATATAGACACAATTCAAAAAATTTAATCATGTTCTTATGATGCGTCCATTTTGGATGGACTTACGTAGGTAGCCACGAGGCTTTTGCTACTTCACCGGCCATAAAGGCGAGCAGAGCTCCAGCCTTAATAAATGATTTAAAAACTACAAACTAAGCAACCTGCGCAAGAGGGCGCCCCCTGTGGGGCTTGGAACTCGGCCCAGGGCGGTCGCTGGCGATGAGATTGAGTTTTGTGCAACTGTCGCTCTACTTTACAGTTCGTGGACCTCTCGGACTTCGGGTCTACGAGGGCATCGGCTGGTTCATTGCAAACTATGGGTCGGGATGACGAGGGGGGATCAAGACGTGGCAACTCTGATAAGGATTGGCGAGAAACTCAGAGAAACAAAGAATTACATACTACCTACCTAAATATCATCATATAAATACAGTAGGTCAGTATTTCCGGTACTGCCTCACTGAGCAACATAGACTTACAGCGTATATACGCCATCTTGAAACGTAGATTACTTACCTATATAAGTGTTAATTATGTAACTACGCATACATCTAGAAAACCTAGGTGACCGCTGCAACTTAGTAATTATATACAATAGGTATGATATTATTATGAGTACCAACATTAATCATGAAGCGATTGAACGGATGAGTTTAATGGATTAAGGCTCCCGGTTTTCTAGCTACAGTTGATTCCACTGCGTACATTTCATTTTTAAAGATAGATAGATCATCATCATCATTATCCGAGTGAGGGTTTTTACCATAGTCACTACGCTTGATAAGTGTTTTAGTGAACTCAGTGTTGTGTAATAAATAACGATGTTCCCTAGTAAACAATTGTTATAGATGATGTTATGACAAGTGGTAAAGTAAAAAAGTGACCGTAGCCCAATGGAGAGAGAGACGTCGGACTTGTGATCTTTTGGTCGCCGGTTCAGTCCCCACTCATTGCACTACCGAAGTGAACCCATTCGAAACACAAGCATATTAGCTTAGCACGATAGGTTAACAAGAATACTAGTTGACTGCAAAAACTCTTCCAGTAATCTTTTTATAAAAAGAAAAATAAAAAAATTGGTATAGTATGACAACCTCCGTGGCGTAGCGGTATTCGGCTCGGTTTAAATCTCGGAGGTCGTAGGCTCTATCCCTACGGCGTAGTGATCGAGCCCACGACCTCCGAGAGTCTGGTTGGCTGAAGGGCTACCCTCCGTGCCTCGGAAAGCACGTTAAGCCGTTGGTCCCGATTGTTATAACATCATTTATAACAATCGTATGCCAGGGAACGGGCAGCAGCGTTTACTTGTGTGTAACAACATTTTACTGCGGTTACCAACCCGCCTGCCAAGCGTAGTGACTATGGCAAAAACCCTCGGGAGGAGGCCCATGTTCAGCAGTGGACGTTATACGGGCTGATGATGATGACGATGATGTTATAACAATCGGGACCAGCAGATTAACGTGCTTTCCGAGGCACGGAGGATTACGCTCGACCAGCCATACCCAGAAAAAATTGAAATAGATGTCTTGTCCGGCATGGGGATCGAATTCATGACCTCCGAGGCTTAAAGTGAGACGTATACCGCTAGGGTAGACTGGGTTATCATTATGAAAGACGGATAAATTACAATTAAACCACTCGGTCAAATTATTTAACCCTAAAAATTTCTTTTTCGTATTTATTTTGGATGACGATTGATAATCGTTTTTGGCTATGGTGTTGATTGTGATAGGTATGTAACTGCTATCGATATCTAATAGGTATCAGAGGTCCTCCACTCATGGTCCTTACCACTTATTTTGGTATTTGGATTGGGGGCATGAGGAATAATGACTTTTAGAATTTTAGGGCAGATTTGTGCAACTGTGAATCGGAAAGCCAGTTCGTGGGCCTCTAGGACTTCTGATCTACAAGGAAATCGGAAGGTTCTTTGTAAACTAAGGATCAGGAACGGCAGGAGGGAGGTCCTCACTTCGCGGCCACTTTTTTTTAGATAAAGTACTACGAGATGGCCTCCAATTTCTTAAACGGATCCTTTAACCAGCGTAAAATACCAAAACACGTAGCTGGTAAGTTTTTTTTTAAGCCAACCCCCGCAATATGTAATATTCATCTCTGTGGCGCGGGGGCCTTTACAAATACTAAATTCACGAACACCTAGACTCAAAACAACTATCTAGGGTTCACACAATTGTCACGGGTGGGAATCGAACCCAGAACACCAAGTCACAGTAGCCACTACTGTAACAACTGAGTCACCGGTCCATTCAAAGGCTTTCAAGCCAAGTGCAAGCAATTTCAATCGCTGTAGAACTTTATAATTTGGTGCCTCTATTTTGTGGTGACAACCCTAAAGCCAATTAATACGTAGGTCACATATCGAGCCAGGGTTGTGATGTCATGAACTTGTGCTAAGGATGGCGTCTGTTACGTAAGGTCGAGTTCTACAAGCCCTACGTGTGTCCTAGCCCAGGGTATATAGACCGCAGTGACGTCACCAAGGAAAACGTCTCAAGGGAAAAACGATTGATCATTTCTTTACTTTTTCTATTAGTAATAGAAATGCTCTTGACCACAATATCACCTGAGGTTAATTAGCTAGCTTTCTTAATGGAAGGCGTATAATTATTATGTCGATGAAAATGAATAAAAAAAAATTAGCAAAATTATAAAAAAAAATTACTAATTACTTTTCTAATCAATATTACCACTCAGATAGAATGAATAAACATAGCCGTCAGAAAAGTTCAGTTTCAACATAAAACATAAAACGTTATTTTGCACTAACACATTTACTAACATATTAGTATTACTTAATCTGTTAGTAATTGTGTAATAGTTTGTTTAAACCAAGGTTTCTTAAACTTTTAGCAGTCACGGACCACTTTCACAATTTAAAAAATTCCATGGACCCCTGAAAATTACTACTTAGTTAATGAGAAGGGTGCTGCTGTTTGACCTCAATGAGAACGAATAAATTGACCTACTGCGGGCCCCTGATATACATGCTACGGACTCCCAAGGGGTCCGGTTTAAAACCAAACCCTGGTTTAAACGAAGCTTTAGATTTATATAAAAATATCAATTTTCAATTAAATAAATTAACTATGAGATCAAAATTAATCTTATTGCTAAAAAATCAAACAGTTTTAAAATTATCATACAGAGATTTCCTGTTCACGCCTAACCTCGGGCATCCTCAACAACTTCGTAACATGTGTGACCGGGCATATCCTGAGGTCTTTATGACTTATAAAATGCCTGCCCGACTGTCTTTGTAATCCTGTGTCTGCCTAAGAGCCAAACCATGGTCAGACTGTCACAGATTCATGTGCCTCGGTAAAATTGTCTTGACCGACTTCCAATAAAGTGAGGTCACGGAGTCTTCTTCCAGACACTAATGAAAGAATAACTGCAGCTCGCTTACTTAATTTGGTCAAACAATGAGATTGAATGTGCAGTCGACTTTAACTGTTTAGCTGGGAGTAGTTTAACATAGGATATTGCTTCAAAAACTTGTTGAATCAAAACATTTCCAGAGAGTTTGTTATTATTCATCTGAACTCCAATTTGTCACCAGGTCTTCCCAACCTTAACTTTCCAGACCTAAAGCATTAGCTTGTCTACTTGAGGAGGGGTTTGACCTATTGTGTAGTCTACTAGGACTTCTCTCAGAATCTCTATCTGGAGAGGGGGCGCCAAAGCAAGTGACACAAAAACATTAGGTCCGGGAACCAAAAAAATGGGTCCTAAAGGGTGCTACACTGTAGCACCCTGACCTGCAGTGGGGCAATACCACACTGTAGCAGCTACAGTGTGGTATTGCCCCACTGCAGGTCAGTTCAGGTGTGCCATGAACATGGGGATCATGCTTGAAGCAGGTTTTTGGAAGACGGCGTCGTGAGAAAGAACAACCAATCCATATTTTGAGTCTAGCGTCACTTACCTCGGGATAAAGGCTCTCTCTTGACGCAAAGAGATCTACCTGAGGTACTCCCCATTGATGGAATATGGCCTCTGTGGCTGGTGGTAGTAGATGCCACTCGGGAACTAGCTGTCCCCTTGACAGGCAGTCTGCAATGCCATTGAGGTTCTTCGGCAAGAGGAAAGTAAAAGTAGTTTGTGCCGGCAGGTTATTTACAGCAACTTGTTAGTCAATACCAGAAGCTTCAGTGAGCAACTCCCTAGTTACTAGGTATAAAACTTGATTTTCGCTCGCGATTTCACTTTTGTAGTTCGTTCCCGTGGAAACTTCATAATAAAATATAGCCTTAGCCTTAGCCCTTCTCGATAAATGGGGTTATCTAAGACTGAAAGTATATATCAAATCTATCAGTTCCTAACAGAATTAAGATTTATATATTTGTTCATATTATACTTATTACTAGCGACCCGCCCCGGCGTGAAAGAGTAACAAACCTCCATCCATTCATCCATCCATACTTACAGAGTTTCGCGTTTATAATATTAGTAGACAACCTCCGTAGCGTAGCGGTAATTGGCTCGCTTTAAATCTCGGAGGTCGTGGGTTCGATTCCCACACCGGACAAGAAATCTTAGTGTAAATTCTCAGATTTCTTTCCGGGTCTGGTTGGTTGAGGGACTACCCTCCGTGCCTCGGAAAGCACGTTAAGCCGTTGGTCCCGATTGTTATAACATCATCTATAATAATCGTATATCAAGCAACGGGCAGCAGCGTTACCTTGTGTGTTACAACATAATACTGCGGTCACCAACCCGCCTGCCAAGCGTGGTGACTATGGCAATGCCCTCCCTCGGGAGGAGGCCCATGTTCAGCAGTGGACGTTATACGGGCTGATGATGATGATGATGAATATTAGTAGGATAATAATCCATGTATTTTGACCTACCCTCCAGCTCCTGTGGGTATCAGTGCGGCACAGCTAACATAATATTTCGCGCTGAACCCATACTTTGCTTCGCCGGGTAATATCAGTGTGATTATTTTCAGCTTTATTTTAGCAGTTCTCTTAGTAATCGACTATATTTTGTACCAGACACTAGGTACTTAGTAAGTAGGTAATCTTAGTATATTTACTGTGTGTTATAAAAAATAAAAATAAGGTTTCTAAATCAACTAGTTATCACATCGAATGCTGCGTTACTGAGTCTAGTTAAGCTTACAATAAAAAAAAACAAACGTAACACAGTCCCGATTCTAATTTTATTTGTTACTTAGCATAGTGTCAATCAGCGCCATCTACCCTATGTTTACAGAAATACATTTTCTTCAGATACAGTTCTTATGATTCCGATTACACTCGCCGACACGACACCGATTATAGCGAATTTACTACAAATAAAATAAAATTCATTTTAATTTAAAACTTGGTATTGCCACATTTGGTATTGTTTTTGTTGCCGACTGAATATATTAGTCCTGCTGTTTTGACTGTAATTGCTCTTGTGTATCGTAATGCCAACTTTCATAACCTATTGAAAGTTAACCTCAGCCAAGCTGTAGTTTTACAAGTTTCTATCAATTGCTTGCTATAATTTTTTGGTACCAAAAAGCGAATCGTTATCGGATCGGTATCTGCTAGTATAATTAAGACTATTCAAATATTTCCACACTTCGTCACTAGATGGCAGCGTTTCTAATGTAAATGTTTAATAATGAAATGTATAAAATATATAAAAGGTAATATTTATTTTAAAATGATATTATAATAAGTTAGTATTTGAAATAAGTGAACGAGAAAGTATCTTTCCTCATCTGGGGGCACGGCAGTGCCCCCCCCAAGTCAAATAAGAAAAAAAAAAAAAAAAAGATGCACGGCCGTACCTATCTTTTCTCGAAGCAACTCAGCCGATTTTCGACCCCCTATAACTTCGTTGTGGATAAAGATAGAAGCCTGAATTTTCAGTAACTAAACAAGCTTTATAAAACTACAGTATATTTCAAATTTCATTCAATTTGAACCAGTACTTTACGAATTATAACTAGTCAAAGTTTGGTATTTTCGGTAATTTTGTCACTCGCTCACTGCTGACTGACCGATCATCAAAATGTTTAGGCACTTCTAGCAGACGTAGAAGCTTCAAATTTTGAGTATTAGGAGAGTTTAGTGTAAAACTCATGGGAAAATTCCAACATTTTGCAATTTCGGTCCAGTTGTTCAGTTTCATCAACTGCATTAATAACTTTGTTATTTCTTATAAATGTATAGGATTACAAAGTTACATTTGCAGTCAGTGAATCAGTGTACATGAATATGTTTGATTTAATGGAGGAATAGGTGTAGATAGGGACTTAGATGGAATTATGTTGAAAGGTGGTGTCTAAGTGGTTAGGTTAGTTGTTTCAGAGACCTGGTTTTCTGCGTTCGATTCCCACCCGGGACAATTATTCGTCTGAAATTCAAACAGTTGTACTGAGTCAGGGGGTGCTTTGTTTTCGTGAATCTATTGAGCGGTGAGACCTTCGCGACACAGGGATTAATTTAACAAGTAATAAAAAAAAAAAAAAAAAGTCGTAGGAAAAAAAAAAAACAATGGATTGTAAAAGTAAGATAGTACATAAGTTGTGCTATGAACGATAGGATACTAACAATCACAACAGCGTCTGATGGAGGTGGCTTGCCCGCTTGAGCCATGTCTCAGCAGGAGGCTGCGGTCCCTTGAGAAGTAGGGACCCCGTGTAATCTGGGCGTCCCTGAAACTGGTTATTTGGGCGCAGGAGAGCCCGCAACACCAATTGAGTCGCGGACGCTGCCAGAGGGTATCCCAGATAGGCAACAGTACCTGGGCCCCTCACCAATTGTGGTCGGAGGAGTAACCAGGGGTTTTACTCTCATGTTATGATTAGCATTCCACTGCTATGAAGAGGGCGAGTCCCACATACCCCACTGCCCGTGCCGGAACACCGCAGTGGCGGAGGAGATGCGTAACATTCTTGCATTCCCCTGGACAAACTTACACCACGGCTTTCACGCTTCCCGTTCGAAACACAGAAAGACGGTCACTTTCTTCCAAGCAACTAACAAATCTTACTGTGATATCGAAGGTATACACACAAACCACGTTTTATTAATCTGACACAAACTATATTTATATAATCATTTTATCAAATATTTTTATACACAGTTTGTAATGATGTTAACTAGGTAGCTTTAAATTTACTTATGTACATATTAGCTTGTTCCCTAGTGCGGGAGCTGTCTTAAAAAAAGGCCATAATCGGACATGTATTATGTAGTTGTACCAAAATTCCATCAAAAACAGTTCATCAATTTCGTAATTTTAAAAACCTTTGACTGGCCGGAAGCCAGAAGGTCGTGAGTGCCATACATAAGTTCATGTTAATCCTCTGTTAAGCTTGATGTTGTAGTTTTCGATTAGGTACAGTGACAATATTTATAACCAATGAGAGATAACAATTTTACATACAGATTAATTTTAAATGACGTTTGACGAGTGCGACGAATATCAATAAAGCATAAAAAAAGTATACGACGCATCTGTTCTTGTTTCATATGGTGAGTGTTGCCATGCCAGCTAGGTACGTGGATATTCATATGTGCGTAAGTTAAGTTATTTTGTAAATAAGGGCACAGAGTTACTAGTCTGGATGGTTTACATCAAATTTAAGTCTACTTTGGAACTATTAAAGCGCAGGAATTATCCATTTGTGAATACAATAGACTAAAACCGGCCAAGTGCGAGTCGGACTCGCATACTAAAGGTTCCGTACCATTTTCAAGTGCCTACCTGTTGCCGTTATAGATATCGAGCAAAAAAGCCCAAAAAATAGTTGTTGTATGGGAGCCCCCCCTTAATACTTATTTTATGTTTAGTTTGTTATTATAGCAACAGAAATACATAATTTGTGAATTTTTCAACTGTTTAGGTATCGCGGTTCTTGAGATAGAGCCTGGTGATAGACAGACAGACAGCTAAGTCTTAGTAAAAGGGTCCCGTTTTTACCCTTTGGGTACGGAACCCAAGCATTTAATGTCTAGACATGCTTAATATTGTTGCATCAAAGATATCGAGAAAACCCCATAGAGAAATGGAGTGGGCTTTGAGAAAAACTGTAGCTGAAGTTCAAGAAGTAGTACCGGTAAAGAAAAAGAGGAACACAACCTACAAAAATTGGAAAGCACATCATCAAGTGACAGAGTGGTAAAATCCATTGTTGGTATTTTAAAAAATAATGTAAATTGTAAAGCAAAGGAAAAAAGTACAACTATCTACAAAAATAAATGAGATGCCATCAAAAACATACTTGTAAAAAAACCCAAGTCTCGTAACGCAGTTCTTTTACCGTAAAACGTTGTGAGCTCTATGTAATACCAAGTCGGTTAATTTATTCAGTCCCTACTTAAGGGACCTTCTATCTTAAGCTATTACGTAATTATCTCACCTTACAGAATCTTATTTTGACCTTATCAAAGTTCAAAACTTTTATGTTATGAATATTAGATTGACTTGGCCATCGCAATAAACACTTGTGAGATACATTCTAATTATATCCGATGGCCAAGTTAATCTATTATTTAAAACTTTAAAGTTTCGAATTTTGATAAGGTCAAAATAAGATTCTGTAAGGTGAGATAATTACGTAATAGCTTAAGATAGAAGGTCCCTTAAGTAGGGACTGAATAAATTAACCGACTTGGTATTACATAGATCTCACAACGTTTTACGGTAAAAGAACTGCGTTACGAGACTTGGGTTTTTTTACAAGTATGTTTTTGATGGCATAATTAATTTGTGAACGAAATTAATAACTTCAAACGACGAAATACCTACCTAAAAGCATAATAATTACAATTAGTGTTCGTAGCATCACAATAATTTAGATCACTAATTAAAAGACTCATATAGCTAAGCTATACGTGGATTCCAACATAATTATTATTTTGAAGTAAGGTAGAATATTTATTCCGACAGACATGAGTTGAGTACTTCCCGGCGCCTGACAATAATTTAATAGTATTCTTGAGCGTGCAACATATTGCGAGTAATATCAACAAGGCGCTTGACGCACAATCTCCCACTGGGCGTAACACTTACATTATACTTACTACCGTTTTATGAATTAGGTATTTATTTTGTTATAAAAAGGAAGAACAATATTACATACAGTAGTAAACATGATCATGACATTGTACTATCTAAGGTTATTGAATATCAATACCTATGGTATAATTAAGTATCTATGTAGGGTTGCCTTTTTAGATTCATCTGAAAACTTCGTTTGATTGTTGCGGAAAGTAATAATGGCATTTTAATGTTTTTTGATGTGGAAACTACATATTATCATCGGTTAACATACACACTCCAAAACTACGAGTAAAACTATTAACTAAGTCATTCATCATCATCATCAACCCATAGATATAACATCTGAACTTGGGCTTCGAGTTGTAATTTATTATTTGATACCCTATCGTTCTATTATGTTTATTTGGGTTACGTTGGTAGTTTAACTACATAAACTGGACCCAAATGTTCGATTTGCACTTACGAGATAGCTCCATAAATTGTTTTTGTCAATATTAGCAGATATTAGTTATTTGTTTTATATGAAAAAGGTAGGTTTAAGTTATTTTTTTGTTTAATAAAATGCCTACAGTTTAAAAAAGACAAGATTATGTTACAGTTCCAAGGGGATAGTGAAAGTCAAAATAATGAAAAAGGGTACCAGAAGCTTTATCTATAAACTACACAACCGTTTTTACGCCATCGCGCCACGAAACGGTACAACCAACTTCGGCTAAGTCTTCATCAGGGATTTAGACTCAAGTAGCTCATCTTTAGCTAATACCAACTTATTAGTAACTGGAATATTAGATATTGAAATGGATGCAGATGTAAGCAAACTAGCAGTACCCTTGGCTATCCCGGAAGAACTTGAGACAATTGAGACACGTATACTAGAAAATGTTGGTGCTAATAATGAACTTGCCTTGTTGATACTGTCTGGTCATGAGATTTTTTATGGCGATGTAAACGAAGGCATTAATAAGGCAGATAAAACAACATGGATAACAATTTTGACAAACGCTTACGGAGATGGGAAATTCTTACTTGGAATATACGCATCCGAAATGTGAACTGAAGAACAAAGAGAATCTATTATGGAAACGTTTTGGGAGTTTATGAATTACCCTCGTGCACCAGATCGGATACCCTATAGCTGATGAAGCATTGAAATGTGAACTGAAAGATCATGATAGTGTATTCTGTGTACTGTCTGTAATCATAATCATAAAAATAACACATGTTCTGTCTCAAAATAACTTTTCTGATCTGTTAAATTAGCAAAATAAAAATAAAAGTTGTATAAAGACAGCCGATTGGTAAATTGTGTAAGCCAATTAACTAAATAAAGACAGTAACTGGACCTAAATAATATTGACATGCCCATCTGAGTATGTTTCGCCGGATCGTCTCAATGAGGCCGCGATGAAACCGGCAGTAGAATACCCCACTGAGTTTGTTTCGCCGGATCTTCTCAGTTGGGGCGTATTGGATCCGGTGGTAGCATAAAATCGCGTCCGACGATATACTTATGGTCTATCTAAATAATAACATACTCAAATGACAGAACTTTAGACTATTAAATTATAGATAAAAAATAAAATACTATTTTCATACCTGACAGCTTTTACGCTAAAGCTATAAAAAATCTAATACAAAATATTTATTATTATTATAACTATAATAACTAAACTAAATTAATAAATTAAATATATTATATTAATGAGCCAAATATGTTTTGACTATTTGCAAATGCCTGTAATAGGTTTACGTAAATAAAAACTTTTTTTATTATTTTATTTATTTATTATTATTTATTAAAGGACCAGAGAAAGGTGTTTGTTCAAATCTATTGCATACAAAAAAAAGAGAGTCACTATTGAGGATAATTCAAGCCGAGAAGAACTTTTCAGTACCTACTTATAAACAATAACAGATGAATAAAAAAGTGGCGTAAGTCGATACTAACTTATCGTCACGAAAAATCAGAAACGACTTACGACACTTTTTTAACGGACTACAATTACGAAGCACTGCTTGGACAGAAATGTTCCCTTAATTATTTACAGAGATGGGTGCACGGGGCATGATTGCAATAATGTATTGAGCAATGCTCTCTTGAGTCTTGCAACGCAGCATAATGTTCCAATAATGTAGAAGTACTCAGAAGTCGGACATACGCAGATGGAAGGAGATTCCGGCCATAGTGCCATTAAACGCAAATTAAAGAATCGGTTAATAAATACATCTCCCAAGCGACTACATAAACAACAACTATAGAAGCAAGACACAAACCTTTCCTTACGAGGCAGTTTTAATTGAACAGGACTTTATTCGGGACTATGCAAATTCATTAACTTGGCGATATAATTCTATTAAACCTGGCCGAGACCCGACCGATGGGACCGGGAGAATGACCGATATCAAGGCAATCCACTATAATCTAGCCAATCATTATTAATTTGAGATGGATTTTGATGATTTCTCGCAATTATACACAACTCCGTCAAAATAATATCTAGAAATTACAGATACAAAGTTCAAGCATTTACAAGAATCCAAAAGTGTTATTCCACTTTTTTTTCGGACGGACGTAAAATGTAGTTCGCTACGATGCTATTGTTACTTCACCGGGCATAGGTTATTCCAGGTGATTGTCATGCCTTCTATGACAACTTGCCTCATGTTTAGATCTCATTGTATGTTTTAAAGTAGATTTTTTGTTTTATTACCTAGATTGTTTTTAATATTTTGTTAGGCATAAACATTACATTTCTAAGAGTTACTCCTAAAATCGTTGAAGACTGATTACTTATAGTTAAAGTGATAACATTATGTTTTCCTACTTTTTATGTTTCTGATAACAATTTTTTTTTTATTTTGTTTATTTACTCACTAGCGATCCGCCCCGGCTTCGCACGGGTACAATACTGATAATTATACTACATAATTTCTTGAAACCTCTAACAAACGGGCGAAATTTAGTCAAAACAAACAGAAACAAATTAATATAGGTACCTACTAAAACTCAGTGAAATAAGTAGGTGGGTATACTTTTATCGTATGCCTATACTTTTCAGGACTAACAATACAACAAACACTAAATAAATAGGTATTCAAGTATCTATCCATCATAGTTACAACGAACACAAAACAAAAAATTTGCCCTATAATTCTTAAGGATCGAGCGCGCATAATCGCATTCGGCCTACCTGCGATAACTTCTAAGTTATTCATTTAAAGTATATAGTGTAGGGGTAAAATAATCTGCATGAAATGCTTAAGAATATCAACTCATTTAAAATGATAAGGATAAATATTGAATCCGTCTGATTAGCTTTACAATTACCGCATTAGAAATTATCATTTTTCTAAGATATAATGGATATAGCCTTGAACCTTGAAAGATAGACATATGCTATCACAGACTTTTTTGTAGATCTAAAAGAGAAGAATATTTCCACCATACATTGTTTTGTTATATCTCATAGGGTTTAGGCAGCGTTTTCGTTGAAAGCTCCCAAATGGCTTAATTTTTTCCGACACCTCTGACAAATATCAATATATATTAGTCAAATGTACACATAAACTAAACAAATCATATACGTAAACCTTCCGGAAGAATCGTTCTATCGATTGGTAACATCCGCATGAAAATCGATGTAGTAGTTTTTGAGTTTATCGCGAACAGACAGACAGACGCGGCCGGGGACTTTGTTTATAATATGTAGTGATGTAGTGATAGCGGTCGCCCGCGGCTCCGTGCGGATGTCGGTTACCGCTGCAAAAAGCCTACCCAGGAAAGACACGGTCAGCAAAATGATTCCCAGGTCAATTCACAGACACCGACACAAACATCGACGACGCAGTCATTATCCGCAGGCTGCACAGATTGTCTTTCTGTGGATGTTAAAGTTGTTAATGATGAAAATATAATTAATGATGTAATTAATAGGCAATTTAGGGATTATGCATTTTAGGCATTTTCAAATGTTCAAGAAAATATTAATAGCGTGTAATATTCTAGCTCTGAAAAGAACTGTTGTTTAGCTCTGAGAAGAACTGTTGATTAGCTCTGAGAAGAATTTTTGCGTAGGTGTAGTTTTAAGAACGAAACCTAAAAAAAATCGCACGAAAATTATAAGACTTCGCAACGGGCCGTGCAGCAGAAATCGTAATATTTTAATTTCGCCATAACTTCAAAACCAAACGTCTAATTTTAATCATTCAAACACCAAATATTATCTACATAAACTGTACTTAGTGATGAAATAATTTATTTTGATAAGGATTTATAGCATGAGTAAAATAAACGCGTTTAAATGTAGTCCAAAAAAAATTCAAGATTTCAAAATAAAAAAATGGTCGTTGTGCCTCACTCGACATAGATAGGTATAGTGTGTCGTGGACTTTTTTGTAGATATTTATAAGATCTACAATTAATTAGAACATTTTATGGTTCTATCTTTTATAGTTTAGGCAGCGTACGCAAAATAAGTAACTTTTCTGGTTGATTTTTTATACCTTGTGTCAGAAAAACCCAAATATCTTATGGAACCCTATTTTTTTCCAAAATAAAATTTAGCCTATGTTACTCGTGGATAATGTAGCTATCGAATAGTGAAAGAATTTTTGAAATCGGTGCAGTACTTTTTGAGCCTATTCATTACAACCAAACAAACAAACAAAGTTTTCCTCTTTATAATATTAGTATAGATATATGAATTTTTTAATTCGTAATATCTTTTGAATGGAAAGTCCAATTTAAATAATTTAAAAACTATTTTATAGGTAGTTAAATGGTCTTGACCATAAAATAATTTATTTGGATAAGGATTAATATAAACACATAAATAGCATGGTTTGAATTTGGTTAGCATTTTCATTAATGTTTAAAATGAAAAAAGTTGTTGTAGTGACATAACTACAATAGTTGGACATATGCTACCGCGGAGTTTTTTGTAGACATTATGATGTTCTTCAATATTGTTGTACATTATTTTGTTCTATCGCTAATAGTTTCGGCAGCGCATTCGACGAAAGACATTTTAGGACTCATTTTTCTACACCTTCGGTTACATTGTTCAAATTTTACCAAGGATCCCTAATTTTTTTCAAAATGAAATGTAGCCTATGTCAAATTGGAAAAATGTAGCATTCTATTGGTGAAAGATTTTTTTAAATCGGCCCAGTACTTTTTGAGCCTATTCATTACAAACATACAAACATACAAAAATAGGTACAAATCTTTCCTCTTTATAATATTAGTGTAGATTAACTTTACAGGTTTATCCTATGTGTCTTGTTGAAGTAGGTAATCGTTTTTATTACTTTTTTTTTAATAACTAAGTTTTTTAAGCAATAATACTTTTAGAAGTAAAATTTTAGTTTTCTGATAAAATATAATTAAAATATTGTGGTTTATTTAATTTATTAGAACATATACAAAGAAGAAAAAGCACCTAACTGATTTTTATGCCCCACATTTTAAATTGAAATAAATATTATCTTACTTACCTAGATAACCATAGAAACGAGATATCAATATTTTCTTATTAGAAATGTATCATCATCATCATTTCAGCCGTAGGACGTCCACTGCTGGACATAGGCCTCCCTAATAGCTTCACCTCCAAGCACTTACGAGGTATTGGTACCATACGGTCGATTTCTCCCCTATACGATATTTACAGATTACAGCAATTGAGACGGCTAAACGTGTTAACCGTGCATAGTCCCTCAACCGACTAGACTCAGAAATAAATATTTGATTTTAGACCAGGATTTCTGTTCCGGTGCGGGGTGTGAGGATCGCTTTCAATCTATAATGTCGTTCTAGATTTAAAGCGAGACTTATATTGCTAGGCCACGGAGGACCATCCGATGCCCTCGTAGATCCGAAGTCCGAGAGGCCCGCCTGTAAAGTAGAGCGACAGTTGCACAAAACTCCCCTAAAATACTAAAAGTCATAATCCCTGAATCTCATCGCCAGCGACCGCCCTGAGCCGAGTTCCAAGCCCAAGCCTCTTGCGCAGGTTGCTTAGTTTGTAGTTTTTAAACCATTCATTAAGGCTGGAGCTCGCTCGTCTTTATGCCCGGTGAAGTAGCAAAAGCCTCGTTGCTATCTACCTATGTCCAACCGTAAAAAAAAGGCCACGGAGGTAGTCACAGCCGGTCAGAGAAAGGGAATTTATTTAGGTTATTGAGGTGTTCAGTTCTAAGATTTACATCAAATAAAATTAATTAATTGGACCCGATTCTCTGGTTTTAATTACTTTATATAGTTGATTACAAATCTTTAATCATAGGTACTTAGGTATAAACTAAACGTGAAAACACTAATTTCTTACACGTTATTTATCACATGTGAATAATATTCCAATAATTACCTAAACCAGCAATAATTGAAAATGAATTGAAAGCACCCAGAGCAGCGGCCATTTTGTCGTCACGGTACCTGCGACATTTCACGCTTATTTGGCGGGAAACGCGGAAACGCTATGGCCTCGACTCTTCCGCCATTTGCTTTTTATAAGCACCATACTTTGCTAGGAATCATAGATTAATTGACAATGGTAACTAAAATTAAACGATTGCAGATGTTTATATTAAAAAAGGCTTACGTCAGACATTTATCATATGTGTAGGTGGTAGTTAGTTAACTACTAAGTATTTTATTATAGATAAGTATAAAATAATAACCATATCCTAATCCGCCCTGCTAATTGTACTTGCAGTACCTAATCGACAATTTTGGGATTTTCCTTTTTTGCCAAAATTACATTTTAGGACCCTATCAAAAAATGTGTTTACCGCGTTTATCTCGAAATCGCGATTTTGCAAGTACTGCCAGCGTTTGCACTAAGCAGGTCAGTACTGCTGCCACTAAATCTTCACAGCTCGACATAGTCCTCCCCTAATTATTATTTATGTAATAATGACACTCAGTCCTCCGCTTTCCAGACAGCATTCTTGCATCCAGTCTACTCCGGCTGACTACTTACCTATTACCTTATTCAAGCTCAATAATAAGAAGCATTATTGAGCTTGAATCTAAGGTAGGTAAGTAGCCAGTCGGAGCCTTATACATATAAGTAGTAAGAAGTGGTTGATGGAAATAAAACGAACTCATACCCGTTTCAAACAATAAATATGTTATTTTTATTTATTTGTGTGCACACAAGAAATTTAGTCAAGAGAATATGTTATTTTTTATAAACAAATCTTTGAAAACTTTGAAAGAAATTCGTTAACAGAGGCTTAAAGATAGTAGGTACTCCATCAATCTCCATCGGGCAGCGGCTTAGATGTGCAGCGGTCAACGCTTACCACCAGGTGTGCCGCATGCATCTTTGCCACTAGGATGGCAATAAAAATATTAAATAAATGAATAACATTATATATTGAGGCAAATAAGACGAATTGGAGAAATTTTTAGTCCTCCGATTTTGAGTTTAGCCATTTGGTATATACCTTATTAAATTTGAATATTTCTATTTAACCATTGTTTACTGCCTTGAGACAATTAGGTACGTCTACAGTTTTTACAAAGTCACTATCGCAGTGAAATCCACACAGGATGTAGCTAACATGTCCATTTTATTTGAATTAATCATCAGTAAATTGTAGGTATGTCATAAGGATGTCGGTTTCACGTAATTTTGCTAAAAATAACCAGGAGGCTAAATCACGTGACGTTATGAAAATGGAACAAGTGATAAAAAAACATCAATAGTTCCATCATGGAACTGTTAATGGATCTGGTGACAACGAACCTTGACTATGACTTCAATAAAAATATCTTCATTCATGCATTTCCTACGTTATTGTTGCTGTTAAAGCTAAGTACATTCGGAGGTTCTACATAACCTGATACCCCATTCACCCTTCTATCACCGGACGAATAGGCGTGGCGAGCAGTTTCACCCTTTTGTTGTAGACATTCCTTCAATACGCACGAAGCGATTTGCTTCTTCTTTCATAATGCGGACGGCTAAGGAGCGGAATTCTCTGCCGGGGTCAGTTTTTCCGGAACGCTATAATCTGGACATGTTTAAGGCTAAAGTGAACAGACACTTTCTAGGCAAGCGTGTATCATTTTAGGCCTTATCTTCGCCTTCCATCAAGCGAGATTATGGTCAAACGTAAGCCTACATTTAATAAAAATAAAAAAACATACATATTCAAAATATATTTTGCATTTATAATAAACGCCGAGTAGCAATTAAACATCTAAATCAAATTCAAATTCGTTATTAGCAACGTTGTATTCTATAGCTGAGTATTACACAATACATAATTTAACGGAACAGGGCATCAGACAATAGCTACTAAGCTTGTTCAGTCGTATCGGATGTCAGTGCTGCTATGTCGCGGCCTTTGTTACACCAGTTGTTGGTTTTTTGTCCTGCAGCGAAGAGTTCACTAAACTCTAAATAATACTATATCATAGGCTTATTACTATTTAACAATGGCTAAATGGCTAGTAAATAATAACCTGTTCATGTTTGTTGGGAATTACGTCCAGTACGTAGTAGGCACGTTATTATAATATATAAGTGTATTTACATACACTTGTACCTACTTGTCATAATTACAATTTAATAAGAAAAATTAAAAATTAACTATAACTAACAGATAATTCTTACTCTATGGAATATCCGACTAGGTAACTAACAGTAGTAGACAATAGCAAATCATAAAAAACAACAGACTACATGGTCCGTCCGTCTGTCCTGATTTATTACTCTAATAGGTAAAAATCTCATGAATTTTAATACATTCGATGAAATAATACATGTGTATTAAAGAACCTATTAGCTGTTATAATTATAAATTAAGCTGCAAATTTGTGACGTTCTCGGTACGTTAAAGAATACAATTTTAACAATTCGGCAGATCGAGCTATAATCTAGTTGTCAATCAAACAATGGGATAATTATGTAGAGAGTTAATGAAATAACTATAGCAGTCTTTACAAATAATTTAGAAAAAAATAAAGAATTCATCTGTTCTTATATTATGAAGAAGTAAAGTGTGAGTTAGGACGTTCGGGGTAATCTCTGGAACTCTTGATCCAATCCACACTTAATCCGTGATTAAGTGTGGATCGGTGTGAGACAGCTAGTCCTATCTACATTAATATTATGAAGAAGAAAGATTTGATTGTTTGTTTCAAGATTTGAAAGCTACGTTATCCAGGAGTAACATCATCATCATCATCATTTCAGCCGTAGGATGTCCACTGCTGGACATAGGCCTCCCTCATCGATCTGCAGTTGTATCGGTTAGAAGCGGCCTGCATCCACCGTGATCCGGCGGCCTTAACCAGATCATCCGTCGATCTAGTAGGTGGACGTCTTACGCTACGCTTGCCGATTCGCGGTCTCCATTCAGAGGAGTAACATAGGCTATCTTAAATCATAGAGTTCCTATGGGGATGGCAGCTACGCGGGTGAAACCGCGAGAAGGAAGCTAAAGTATTATATATTCTTAACAAATCCGCTAAGAATCAGGGGGCTTTATTTAAAGTTTTAATGCATTTCTAAATAATACAGGAGCCTAGACATAATTAAGAAACTCGCAATCAAATTACAAGTTAGATGGGATCTTGCATCCGTTATCATTTGCATTTACATACTTTACAGTTGCATTATTTACACCTAGGTATACTTTTGCTAATCTGATCAACGTGGGGTGAACACGATGAAGACGAATAAAGAATATGAATCAAATGGATACCTACTTCACATTTATAAAAACATTAGCTTCCCGCGCGCGGTTTCACCCGCCTAACTCCCGTTCCCGTGGGAACTTTATAATTAAATATAGCCTATGTCACACAGTGTGAATGTAGCTTTCCAATGGTGAAAGAATTTTTGAAATCGGCATTGTAGTTTTTGAGTTTATTCATTACCAACATACACACAAAAATACAAATCTTTCTTCTTTATAATATTAGTATAGACGTAAAGATATAGATGGAATCATTAGAAAAAATCTCATGTCTTTATTAAAATTCTATCGTTATATTAGTCATTTTTGCTAAGACATCGGAAGACCAATAATTTGAACCAATTAAAAACTCACATGGTCAAATAAAAAAGGTTAAAATTTTTAATGGTATTGGAGTGGTACGTAAAATTATATAAGTTTTTCATCTTTGCTGAATATCGCCTTTCGAGGGGGGGTAAGTGTCATAGTTACCACGGCAGTATTATGTTGTAACACACTGGGAAACGCTGCTGCCTCAGATACCAACGGCTTATCGTTCTTTCTGAGATACAGAGGGTAATTCCTCAACTAGAAATCAAAGATTTGTTGTCCGGCGTGATGAATCAACCTACAACTTGCGCTACTGAGGTGACTATTCTATTATACCGAAAAAAAATGTCGTTAAATGGGTTACTAATAATTGCGGATCAAAATTAAATAACATACAGAATGACGTCTTGTTGTGCTATCAAAGTAACAAAAAAACTTGTAGGTGTAAAGGATGACTAACCAGGATTACAATCAATATTCAGTGACCAAGTTAAAACTTCACCACGAATTGAAATGGTTAGCCATCATACGATTACAAAAGAAACGTTGACCTCAAGAGCGCACTTTTAGCACTTCTTTTAGATTTCACCCAGTTTTTAACTTACGGCCTTCGTGATGAGATTCATCTTCCGCCTCATCTTAGGAAACGATCGTAGTTCCTTGTTAATTCGGATATGTATCTCTAATAAGCAAGTCTGTATAGCTCGAAGTTCTATTATTGATTTTTACTGAGACAACCTCCTTTGCGTTAGCGATAAAATCTTTGTCTCTTCTCTCTCTTTGTGCAAATTTAAGATTTCTTTCCGGGTCTGGTTGGTTGAGAGACTACCTCGAAAAGCAGGTTAAGTATACCAAGGAACGGGCAGCAGAGTTTCCCTGTGTGTTACAGCAGCTGCGGTCTGCTGTCGGTCAAAAAATTTATGTGTAAAAATTTTAGCATAAAATTACCGCACATATAATTTGAACCATTTTAACGCTAACCCTCACACAAGAGGGAGGGAGATAAAAGCGGTGGCAGGCAGCTGTTAGATAACGCAGATGGCCTTGACCCCTCAGCTTGCAGCGAGCGAAATGCAACGAATGACACTATACAGAAAACTGAACGGCAGAAGAACAAGTCTGCGCAGGTAACACGGCGAGTAGCATCTTAGTGTAGCTTTATCGAACTAAGTATTGCAAGCAGGAAAGTTAGTCACTGTTTGTATGGATTGCAAAACTGATGACATTCAGTGTTTTGTTATTTATCTATACTAATATTATAAAGAGGAAAGAATTGTATGTAAGTATGTTTGTAACGAATTGGCTCAAAGAGTACAGGACCGATTTTAAAAATTCTGCCACCATTTGAATGCTACATTATTAGTCATTAATATAGGCTATATTAAATTATGAAGTTCCCACGGGAACAGGAGGCACGCGGGTGAAACCGCGCGCGGGAATCTAGGAAGAATATTCACACAAAAATACTTTTTTACGGACTTACACAATTGTCGATTATTCTAAATCAACCATTATATCTAAATTATACCTAAGAAAATTGTATATAATATAATAGTGTTAACAAGGTAATCTGGGGCGAAAGAAACAGAAAACAAATTGAACTGTACGAACGAATCTGTAATCGTAGGTTGAGGGTAATAGACTTTCCAACAGAATTAAGACTATGCGCTGATGGTTATTGTAATAATAAAAGTCATAAAGAGGTAATAGATAGTCTGTATAATGACATTATAAATTCTATGACCGAGGCAGCGATCAAGAGCAGTCAGTGTAGGGAGGTCCGGAGAGGTGGTTATGTAACAGGCTGGAATAAGTTCGTAAGGGATTCGCATGGGGAGGCTCGGCTTCACTTTGAGAGGTGGTGTGTAAGTGGGAAACCAGTCTCGGGGCCTATCTGGCAGGCTATGTCAGAGAGTAGAAAAGCTTTTAAGAAAAGCCTTAAGTTCCTGCAGGGCAATCGTGAACAAATCCGTGTGGACGTGCTTGCTACTCACCACGAGAATAAGTCTTTCAGCCAATTCTGGAAACAAACCAGTAAACTCAACCTGAGGCCGAGTCTTCCCGTCAGTGTGGGGGGTAAGACGGAGGCTGTGGACATAGCCAATACATTTAAGGAGCAGTTCATGACAGAACCTCGGGGATCAATTGATAGGATCATGAGCCAGGCGAGGGTACCTTTGACGGAAAAACCAGTCAGAGTAACCACAAAAGAGGTGTCACAGGTTCTAAAGTATATGCGTAAGGGTAAGTCTCCTGGTCACGACGGGTTGAGCGTGGAGCATCTGAAGCATGGGGGTCCACACCTTTGTAGAGTCTTGGCGATGTTTTTCACCTTTTGTATTAGGCATGCTTACCTGCCGGATGATCTTGCCCGGGCGGTTGTAGTACCGATTGTAAAAAACAAAACAGGGGATATCAGTGAAATAAGTAACTACAGACCCATTACGTTGGCTACTGTAACCGCTAAGGTGTTGGACGGTGTGTTGAATGGATATCTCACACAATCAGCTAACCTTGAAGATGCTCAATTTGGGTTTAGGCCCGGTCTTTCGACTGAAAGTGCGATTTTGGTCCTAAAACACACCGTCAAATACTATACCGATCGCAAAACGCCGGTGTATGCTGCTTTTCTGGACCTCTCAAAGGCATTTGACCGGGTAGAATATGAGAGACTATGGGATAAGCTGCGGAGTAATAGAGTACCGGATGGAATTATAAATATATTTAAATATTGGTATAACCATCAAACCAACTATGTTAAATGGTCGGGCTCACTTTCTGACCCCTACCAATTGAAATGTGGGGTGAGGCAGGGGGGGTTGAGCTCCCCTACACTTTTTAACATGTATGTAAATGGGCTGATCCGTGAGCTCAACAGCACCGGAGTAGGCTGCTCAATAGATGGTAAATTTGTTAATAACATTAGTTACGCTGATGACATGGTGCTGTTGAGCCCATCGATCAGTGCCTTGAGAAAGCTAGTTAGCGTGTGTGAGAGGTTTGCGGAGACTCATGGCCTGGCGTACAATGTCAAAAAGAGTGAGCTGCTGGTGTTTCGGGCTGGGCGTAGGAGTTCCTCTCGCGTTCCGCCCGTGACACTAGCGGGGGAGGCATTGAATAGAGTAACTAAATTTGTGTACCTAGGGCATGTAGTGAATGAAGACCTGACCGATGAAGCAGACATAGATAGGGAACGCAGGGCACTGACGGTTCGTTGTAATATGCTGGCACGCAGATTTTCCCGATGTTCGTATGCGGTGAAGAAGACATTATTTAGGGCTTACTGCCAGTCTTTTTATACGTGTAGTTTGTGGACTAGCTACACGCAACGAACCGTCGGTGCCCTGCGGGTACAGTATAACAATGCTTTCAGGTTGCTGATGGGATTGCCTCGCTACTGTAGTGCGTCAGCGATGTTTGCTGAAGCACAAGTAGACGGCTTTCACGCCATTATGCGTAAGAGGACAGCATCGCTGATGCGAAGGGTGAGGGGCAGTCCCAACGGCTACTTGAGGGTAATTGCAGACTACATCCATAGTCCAATTTGGAGGCATTGGATTGGGCTGCACATATTGTAGGCTGACTGGCGTTTTATCTCTTCTCTTATTTGTTGTATTTGTAAATTACTAACATATTAGTTTTTAAGTCATCAGGATGTACTACTAACACTCTATGGACCGAAAAGTCTGAAATAAATGTTTTGAATTGAATTGAATTGAATAAACTTTGACGTTTACTGTCAACGTGAAATTTTTAGTAATACCTACCAACATGTATCGACCCTTAAGTTAAAATTTAAACGACGAGATCTTACTTGGTAACCGAATTATTTATTAGCGCGATGAGTTTAATACCCCGCGGTTTCTGCGCAATAATAACATGTTGTAGTGGCACCCACTGAAGTAGCAAGCGGAGCCTTGGTTCTAACTCCATAAGGGTGCCCTCAGTTGGATGTCGCTTAAAAGTTGTACGACCGCCCTGAGCCGAGGTCCAATCCCCACAGGGGGCGCCCTCTTGCGCAGGTTGCTCAGTTTGTAATTTTTAAACCATTTATTAAGGCTGGAGCTCTGCTCGCCTTTATGCCCGGTGAAGTAACAAAAGCCTTGTGGCTACCTACGTATGCCCATCTGTAAAAAAAAAAAAATTCGCTTCGACTTGATTTCAATCTAGTATCATAAGGAGATATACAATATACTATAGTCTTATCTGACTTAGCCTAAGCTGCCCCTTTTATTAGTATTAACTAAACTTCTGCTCTTATCTCATCTAGCCCTTTAGAACAAATCAGTGCAACAAAACGGCAGTATTAGATGCGCGCGCGCCAGTCGCGCTTCCGTTGCAACTACAATCACTTGTTTATTTATAATTATAATTATTTTTAATTAAGCCGATCATAATTAATAAATTATTATCTATAGTTGTGTGACAATGAATTACTACGAGTGAGTGAGTGTGACTGTTACTCGGTAAGTTTTATATTTTTTTATATTTATCTATTAAAGTGAAATTACCAGTAGGTTCCGGTGAGGTCACTTTCTTCTTATTAACGTGTTGAAAGCTTAAGCATGTAGGTAATTATGTTTGTTGACTTTCGATAGCTTGGTAAATGGTATGTTCTGTATTTTATTATATTTCTTTAAAATAAATAATAAAATAAAATAAAAATCATTTTTATTTACGTATCAGTTACAGTTACCTGTAAATCGTCAAACATTATTTGAAAAACAATTATTATTTATCTTAAATTACATTTGTAATTTAATTTATAAACCTATTATAATTATTTATAATTAAATTAATTATTATAATTAATGTATATTGTCGCTAGAGACGCAAAATGCTTGTTCTGTCTATGTTATACCAAAACAATTGTCATTATTTGGGTGGACCATGAGCATATAACGACGGACGCGCTTTAATACTACCACCGGAACCAATAATTTAAAATTTAGTAATTTATTTAAGAGTTTTAAGCAATTGAAACAACGTATAAAAGTTGAGATAGCGCGTTATTGTCAATAATATTAATAAAGAACATAATTATAATCACTTATATATCCGATCACGTTATAATTAAAAGTTAAGTTAAAATGTGTCAGTGTCAGATCGATGTCTATAAACTTGTACGTTATTGAATCATGCAAAATTGAACTTTAGTCTACCATACAGATATTCCGATATTCATATCTATAGATTAAGTTGAACATACTATGTGATATCCTTTATATATACTTACTGGCGTATTCTAAATTTAAAACTTTCCTATAGTTTATTCCACGCATGTAGTCCCCCAAATTAAAGTAAATAAAATCTCAAAGTTAACAAACTTCGAGATTACAAAATTAAATAATGTAATAATATATCCACTAACTAGATACTGATAAATCTACCTCAATACTTAAAAAAATAACATATTTAAACAGTTGCGATCTGTACACATAATTTATCGTAGACACTAGTCTCAATCGTGGTAAAATTTTATGGGAAATCATTAACACTTTCCGTGATCACGACTGGTGTAACCAATGTCAGATTCATAAAATGGTAATGATTTGCCTTAAAATTACTAACTTACTAACTACTTTTAATCATACTGGTTAAACCCAAAATTAGACCTTTAAAAGACATATTATCCATGTTCTTATCTACGTATCTACTTAAAAACTAGCTATTCCGACACAATAGTAATGATTTTAAATTAATATTGTGTTTGCCGACGTAAAACAAAATAAATTCAATTTTTTTAGAAATAAATTCCTCACCGTACCGCAGAATCGTAATGTTAAATTATTTTTTATGATACGTCGGTAACAAACAATAACCATTGTCAAAGCAAGTTATACTATACTATAATATAGTAAGTTGGTTAATTAGAACATCCGTGGTCCAATTAAGATGTTATCGAAAGAGGCCTCAGTGGCTGGAAAGTCGTGAGATTGAAAAATAAAACACTATGAAAAATCTAAGATTTTTCTTAGAGTAAGGTTCAAGACATTTCCTTGAGTAAGAGACGATCACGATGTCTTCATAAACACAGCTTAGGTACCTAATTTATCCTACTAATATTATTAATTTGAATATTTATATGTTTTATATTGCATTTTAAATATTTGTTAGTCAACTACGCAAAATATCAGCTTTTTTTCTAATTCCTGACCAGGCAATAGGCATGAGGCAAGATTTTGAAATCCTCTTGCGCAACGTGGGTAATCATTTTCTAAGTACGAAAAACACAATGCCATCAAAAACATACTTGTAAAAAAACCCAAGTCTCGTAACGCAGTTCTTTTACCGTAAAACGTTGTGAGATCTATGTAATACCAAGTCGGTTAATTTATTCAGTCCCTACTTAAGGGACCTTCTATCTTAAGCTATTACGTAATTATCTCACCTTACAGAATCTTATTTTGACCTTATCAAAATTCGAAACTTTAAAGTTTTAAATAATAGATTAACTTGGCCATCGGATATAATTAGAATGTATCTCACAAGTGTTTATTGCGATGGCCAAGTCAATCTAATATTCATAACATAAAAGTTTTGAACTTTGATAAGGTCAAAATAAGATTCTGTAAGGTGAGATAATTACGTAATAGCTTAAGATAGAAGGTCCCTTAAGTAGGGACTGAATAAATTAACCGACTTGGTATTACATAGATCTCACAACGTTTTACGGTAAAAGAACTGCGTTACGAGACTTGGGTCTTTTTACAAGTATGTTTTTGATGGCATCTCATTTCTTTTTGTAGATAGTTGTACTTTTTTCCTTTGCTTTACAATTTACATTATTTTTTAAAATACCAACAATGGATTTTACCACTCTGTCACTTGATGATGAGCTTTCCAATTTTTGTAGGTTGTGTTCCTCTTTTTCTTTACCGGTACTACTTCTTGAACTTCAGCTACAGTTTTTCTCAAAGCCCACTCCATTTCTCTATGGGTTTTACTCGATATCTTTGATGCAACAATATTAAGCATGTCTAGACATTAAATGCTTGGGTTCCGTACCCAAAGGGTAAAAACGGGACCCTATTACTAAGACTTAGCTGTCTGTCTGTCTATCACCAGGCTCTATCTCAAGAACCGCGATACCCAAACAGTTGAAAAATTCACAAACTATGTATTTCTGTTGCTATAATAACAAACTAAACATAAAATAAGTATTAAGGGGGGGCTCCCATACAACAACTATTTTTTGGCCTTTTTTGCTCGATATCTATAACGGCAACAGGTAGGCACTTGAAAATGGTACGGAACCCTTAGTACGCGAGTCCGACTCGCACTTGGCCGGTTTTAGTCTATTGTATTCACAAATGGATTATTCCTGCGCTTTAATAGTTCCAAAGTAGACTTAAATTTGATGTAAACCATCCAGACTAGTAACTCTGTGCCTTTATTTACAAAATAACTTAACTTACGCACATATGCATATCCACGTACCTAGCTGGCATGGCAACACTCACCATATGAAACAAGAACAGATGCGTCGTATACTTTTTTATGCTTTATTGATATTCGTCGCACTCGTCAAACGTCATTTAAAATTAATCCGTATGTAAAATTGTTATCTCTCATTGGTTATAAATATTGTCAATGTGCCTAATCGAAAACTACAACATCAAGCTTAACAGAGGATTAACATGAACTTATGTATGGCACTCACGGCCTTCCGGCTTCCGGCCTGTCAAAGGTTTTTAAAATTACGAAATTGATGAACTGTTTTTGATGGAATTTTGGTACAACTACATAATACATGTCCGATTATGGCCTTTTTTTAAGACAGCTCCCGCACTAGGGAACAAGCTAATATGTACATAAATAAATTTAAAGCTACCTAGTTAACATCAAACTGTGTATAAAAATATTTGATAAAATGATTATATAAATATAGTTTGTGTCAGATTAATAAAACGTGGTTTGTGTGTATACCTTCGATATCACAGTAAGATTTGTTAGTTGCTTGGAAGAAAGTGACCGTCTTTCTGTGTTTCGAACGGGAAGCGTGAAAGCCGTGGTGTAAGTTTGTCCAGGGGAATGCAAGAATGTTACGCATCTCCTCCGCCACTGCGGTGTTCCGGCACGGGCAGTGGGGTATGTGGGACTCGCCCTCTTCATAGCAGTGGAATGCTAATCATAACATGATAGTAAAACCCCTGGTTACTCCTCCGACCACAATTGGTGAGGGGCCCAGGTGCTGTTGCCTATCTGGGATACCCTCTGGCAGCGTCCGCGACTCAATTGGTGTTGCGGGCTCTCCTGCGCCCAAATAACCAGTTTCAGGGACGCCCAGATTACACGGGGTCCCTACTTCTCAAGGGACCGCAGCCTCCTGCTGAGACATGGCTCAAGCGGGCAAGCCACCTCCATCAGACGCTGTTATGATTGTTAGTATCCTATCGTTCATAGCACAACTTATGTACTATCTTACTTTTACAATCCATTGTTTTTTTTTTTTTTCCTACGACTTTTTTTTTTTTTTTTAATTACTTGTTAAATTAATCCCTGTGTCGCGAAGGTCTCACCGCTCAATAGATTCACGAAAACAAAGCACCCCCTGACTCAGTACAACTGTTTGAATTTCAGACGAATAATTGTCCCGGGTGGGAATCGAACGCAGAAAACTAGGTCTCTGAAACAACTAACCTAACCACTTAGACACCACCTTTCAACATAATTACATCTAGGTCCTTATCTACACCTATTCCTCCATTAAATCAAACATATTCATGTACACTGATTCACTGACTGCAAATGTAACTTTGTAATCCTATACATTTATAAGAAATAACAAAGTTATCAATGCAGTTGATGAAACTGAACAACTGGACCGAAATTGCAAAATGTTGGAATTTTCCCATGAGTTTTACACTAAACTCTCCTAATACTCAAAATTTGAAGCTTCTACGTCTGCTAGAAGTGCCTAAACATTTTGATGATCGGTCAGTCAGCGGTGAGCGAGTGACAAAATTACCGAAAATACCAAACTTTGACTAGTTATAATTCGTAAAGTACTGGTTCAAATTGAATGAAATTTGAAATATACTGTAGTTTTACAAAGCTTGTTTAGTTACTGAAAATTCAGGCTCCTATCTTTATCCACAACGAAGTTATAGGGGGTCGAAAATCGGCTGAGTTGCTTCGAGAAACGTACGGCCGTGCACCTTTTTTTTTTTCTTTTTTTTTTTCTTACTCGACTTGGGGGGCCCTGCCGTGCCCCCAGATATTTCGGTAATAAATTTAAATTTAACGAAGTTTAAGCCATATTTCTATTAAATTTTAAATAGCGCGCGAAAAAAGGCCTCAAGTGTCATGGCGTCGGCTATGACGTCACGCTATTGTAAAAAATGTCATTGAGTCCGCCAAACCTAACGTAGTGGTTAAAGTCTCTTTGATGGTTACAATATCGTGACGTCATGCGCCGTGATTGGTGTTTCAGTCAAAATGGCCGATTGCAGTATTTTAATCTTTTATTTTATTAAAAATCACATTCATCTCAAGGTTATATATAAAAATAAATAAGTGTAATAATTTCTTTTTATATGTACTTTCCCCTAAAAACATTAAATCTTTAATTTTTTGATACTGTCGTCACGCCTATTGACCTATAACCATCGAATGTTAAGTGACAGTTTGGTCCTAGCACAAGAACAGCTTGTCACAAGACAGTAAATACTCCACAAGCCACCCTTAACTTGCCGGCAATGTCCACGTTCCCGTTACCTCGAGCGAACTTACACGGGCACGGAACACAACATCAACCAATAACTTTAGTAGACTATGGTATTCTGTAAGGTGGAGGTACTTCCGCAGTCGAGCGGTTCATTGAGCGTACCACCGCTGTAATAATAATAATAATGATAAACCATTTATTTTCAGGTCACGAAGACCCATCTCTGTCTGTAAGATAGAGATGGAGACAGAGACAGAGTCTGTAAGGTATAGGTCGCTATACCTTACAGACTAACATACATAATAAAGTAAAATGCTATGCTCATCGTCATCATCCCGTAGGTCCTCCTCCCGAGGGAGGGGTTTTGCCATAGTCACCACGCTCGGCAGCCGGGTTGGCGACCGCAGTATTATGTTGTATGTACCACACAAGGTAACACTGCTGCCCGTTCCTTGCTATACGATTATTATAGATGATGTTATAATAATCGAGACCAACCGAGGCCCTCAACCAACCAGACCCGGAAAGAAATCTTCAATACACAAAGATTTCTTGTCCGGCGTGGGGATCGAACCCACGACCTCCGAGATATAAAGCGCGCCAAATACCGCTACGCTACGGAGGTTGCTCTACCTGTCTTAATTTAAATTATATTGAGTTACCTCAATATTTACCACAAGTAAACGCACGCGTAAATCCACGGGGCGCCAGTATTTTATATTACCAATTTTTCCATTATAATGATTAGTATTAAATAGTGCATCAAAACATTTCCATAGCCACGTTATCGGGTGTGGCGAAAGTGGTCGCGTGTAGAGCACGTTCGTCCACACTCTAATGTAAACACGAGCACAGCTCTACTGTAGAGCACGTAGAGCCATGTACAGATGATAACTTTCTATAGTATGTATAATGTCGACGGAGCCGCAGTAAAGCATGTATGGGTGACATAAATATAGAGGAGTATATATATTTAAATAGCTCTATCTAAGGTGATTCTAATATATGAGGTAATAATGAAATAATGAATTTATTCAGCACTTAGGTATTAACATACACTTGTACTTGTCAAAATCACAATGAAAAAGAAATATAATTAATAGGTTATTATTCTTATTCTATGAATAAAACTACTTAGGTAACTATAACTAGCAAGCGCAACCTGTGAGTGCTGCTAATTGTAGGACCTTACAGACAATGTACTCCTGTACGTGTGTCATTAATTCCTCTACTCATAATAAGTTTATATTTACTTTTTTTTTTTATAGAAATCATACAATTAAATGACACACACTTGGGGGCACCCTTATGGGGTTAGGACCACAACCCAGAGGTGCCACTGATATCAAAGTCAGATTTATGGATATAAGAGGAAGTGATCGCTGGCACGGCCTACAGGCGCTGGATCACAGGGCAGGGGTAGGGTAGTCCGCTTATATCCCCAAATAGCACCTATCAATATTTTTGATAGGTGCTATTTGGGGATATGGGCAGGTGCGGTTCACCCAGGTGAGATTCGTAACGGTGCGCTAAGCGGACTACCTCAAAAAAATATTTAAATAAAAATTGCAACATAAAAAAATAAAATATGTTTTTCATCTATTTTATGAAAACGATTAAACTTTGATTGGTTATTTATTTGATTTGAAATGAATTAAAACCATTTTCTTTTTCGGTCGAACATTCGACGGGTAAAAGGCAAATTGAGGTAAGCGACACCATATGCGTGATGAATAATATATTTTATATTATCTATTAATACAGTCTATAATTCAATATCGCTCATGGTGTCGCTTGGCTCAATTAGGCTTTTACCTGTCGAATGTATGTGCTAGTTAATTTTGTTGCAAAGCACCTACCACATCATCTGTCCACTATCCTCCAGCCGACTGGCAGATAATACCTTGTAGCATAATGTATTGTGTGCTAAAGTTGTAAATAAATAAATAAATGAAGTTAGCCACGAGGTTTTTGGATCGAAACCAGAGATGACCATCCTGTTACTCTCTTTTTTTTTCCACCCCTCCTTCCTAGTTGGGGTCGGGTCTCCTTGTACATTTGCGCCAGAGAGCTCTGTTCTGGCTTGTCTTTCCACCTAGATTCTCGCTCTGTATCTTTTTCGGCATGTATGTCCGCCATGTGGCAGGTGGCCGTCCTCTTCCCCTCAGTTCTTCTGACAAAGTGGTTGTCTTCAGGTCTCAGGATATGGCCGTACCACCGCAATCTCTTTCAGTTTTTCGGCAACCGGAGCTTTTTTGAATGACCATCCTGTTACACGGTGTTTTATTATTGGTGATACAATCGATGTAAGTTTTTACTTTTTAAAATAACATCGAACTTGTGTTAAGAGGATTATATCATACTAGCTCTCCTACGCGGTTTCACTCGTGTAGATCCCCTTCCCGTGGAAACTTTAAATTAAAATATAAGCCTATGACACTCACCAAACCGCCTCTTTTAAGGGGTTGGGGGCATATTTCCAAGATAAATTATGCACGATTTTTTTTGTTAGTCACAAATAGTCCGCACATCAATTTTTAGGTTTCTACCTTGAACATTTTTAGGAAAGTGGGGGTTAGAAAGAGACAAAGTAGCCTATGTCACTCTCCATCCTTCAACTATCTCCACTTAAAAAATTACGTCAATTCGTCGCTACTTGTTGTCGTGAAAGGTGGACAAACTAACAAACACACACACACTTTCCCATTTATAATATTAGTAGGGATTGCAAAGCAATTAGATCTCACTTTGGCATTTAATTTTTTTCAAAATACAGCCTATCGTTCAATAATAATCTATGTAATTGAAAATAATAATCAATAAACTTAAACTGCCGAGAACACCGCAGAAGTAAAGCACGTTCTCCGAGTGCTGGTTTCTACTTTGCACAGCAGGTAAGCATTGCCATTCAACGTGGTAATGCTGCCAGCATTCTGGGAACCTTGCCAAGTAGAATAGATTTAGAATAGTTGTATATAAGTTAGTTTTATTTTTAATTAGTTACTTTTAGTTTGTATTTTATTCTTCTTCTTTTAAAAGCAACTTAGTTACTTGTGTTATGTTATAAAAAGTCAATACATACTTAGAGAATGCTTAACACGAACACATATTGAACTTTTATACATATAGTTATGTATGTACTTAGAGATGCCATCTAACACAGACCTGTATCTGTGGCTTCAACTCTGATCATCCATTCAAAAAACCATAGACTTGAAAGGAAATACTTATAAAATACATTTAGCATCGGCGCGTTTGACGTCGTCTGCTGAGCATATGACTTCGTCCGATTAAGGGTTTTGCCATAGTCACCACGCTCGGCAGGCGGGTTAGTTACCGCAGTATTATGTTATAACACACAGAGAAACGCATACGTGCAAACCCAGTATACGAGTTCCAAAGTTTTAACCTTATTAAAAAGAGAATCAATTACATAATGTTCCTTGCCATAGTTTCAGTATAAAAACGTGTTTGGAAACATAGCGTTAATAGCTTCCCGCCTCACTCTCGTTCCCGTGGGAACTTCATTAAATATAGCCTATAGCCTTCCTCAATAAATATCTAATACTGAAATAATTTTTCTAATCGGTCCAGTAATTCCTGAGATTAGCGCGTTCAAGCAAACAAACAAACTTTTCGGCTTTATTTATTAGTACAGGCAGCTTCAACTAGGATGTTGCAATACTTTTATGTTATCACATAATATGTACCTACTTCGCTGTTACTCGACCCTCCCGAGCCTTAGTCCCCTCCCGACCCTTAGTTTGCTAAGAACCTTCCGATGCCCTCGTAGCAAAAAATGCAGCTTCGCGATATAAGTCCGACCGCAAAAAAAAAAGAACTGTTACTTGACATATTATGTTTGTCGTTTTGCCACCTCCGTAGTGTCTTGCTTTGAGATGATAGTAAATTAATTCCTACTTCGCTTTACAATTCAATCGATGGCTAGTTATGGTGTTGTCATGGTCTTTCCGTTAGGGAGGCACTGATAAGCGGTCCTAGACGTCATTGATATCACACACTATACATAGTAAAAACTAAAAATATGAGCCTCGTCCCGGGGGAAGGTATTTGCCATAGTCACCACGCTTGGTATGAGGATTGGTAACCGCAGTATTATGTTGAAACTTTAACATAGCCTTTCTAAAGAACGTCCTCGATTTGATCGTTGAACGTCCGCCTTGGTCTTCCCCTTTCGCTTGGTCGCCCTATAAATTCTACTTGCTAGTCTCCCTTCGTAAACTTTCATTCATTCTCTTAATATGTTAGAACCAATATAATATTATTATACCTTTCTTCCGGTATATCGTTATATGCTATACAAAACGGATTTATTTTTCAAATAGGTTATCCGTAATTTAATTCTGCATCATAGATAACACGACTAGAACATTTACAGCCTTCTAATCCTGACCTTGACCAGTCTAGGTCTTAACCCATCTAACCAATGGTTCAGTTCTCATCGTAAGTAAATAATCTGTTTCGTAAGCGGTTCTAATTAATTAGTTTGGTTAATTATTATAATCAGCGACAACTGTTTAAGAAGCCATCTGTTTTTGTTGATATAAATTTTAATTTAAGCAAAAAAATCGCTGTAGCAAGGACATGACATCACCTGAACAAATATACAAATGTTATAATTCAAAATTAACTAGTTATAATGAGTATATCTGCTCATAATTAGAATAGAATAGAATAGAATAGAATAATTTATTATTTAAGAAAATTACAATCGAATGCATTGATTCCTGGAACTCACACTAGGATTCCCTGTGTCGTGAGATCCAGGCTCCCTCGTTCCGTATACATTAATTGCTTGTAAAAGTAATATACATGTAAAAGTAATTTATACGTTACAATTATTATTATTTTTTTAAATTAATATATCAATTACTAGAAAAATAATACTAATACTAATACACAAAGAAAAAAATAGCTAACGAAGTATGTATGTATGTTGTGTGATTGTGATGGTGTGTGTATGTGTGTTATGTTGTGTTTGTGTGGGTGTAAGAAATAAGATAGTTGTGTTGGTGTTGAGAGTGTGTCTGAATGTTAAACCTCTTGATGTAGATAATTAATTGGGTGTTTTTGATGTAGAATAATAAATAATTATTTAATTATAGATATTATGTATCAGTACCTATCAAAGCAATTATTTTTGTATTTTTTTTTTATATTATTATGTTTTCAGTCATATCATAGTCCAGAGTAAGAAGCCATTTTGTAACCGTAACTTTGCATTTAGTTTGAGTAAGTTGTAGAATTTTGAGTTGGTTATTAAGTTTCGAGTAAATGTGTGGCCCCATAAAAGCGTACGACCTTCTACCGATTGTTTTACGGCATTGAACCTTTTCCCATCGTACCCTTCGACTTGACAGGATACAAGTGCACATGGAAGTTTTGTGAAATCTTAAAGTGACAGATAGGATGTAAAGCTGTCTCACTCTAAGAACTCCAACTTCGGTGTAGAGTGTGTTTGTGGGGTAGCGGAATGGTCTTCCGTAGGCAACTTTAAGCAGAGCTCGTTGAGCTCTTTCAGCCTTTATTAACGAGGTTTTACCAGCCGCGCCCCATGCTGTTATACAATAGTTAAGGACCGATTGACAGAGAGAAAAGTATATCATCTTTAGAACTGAGTCATCTGCAATTTTACCCAGTTGCTTAAAGATACGGAGCATCTTTCGAATCCTACCCCTTAAAGCATTCAGATGGGTCGACCATGACAAACGGTCATCCACAAAGACACCCAGGTATTTAATTGAGTCTGTTTGTTCGATGTGTGGGCAAGTACAGTTTTCAAGGCTAGAACAGGAGTGCAGCAGTATATTAGTTACAGAGTTGGGGGCGGAACGTTTCGAGATGGCAAAGTTGATTGCCTTCGTTTTGTCTATGTTAAGCGTCAAAAGATTATGTTGCAACCATTTCGCAATAGCTTTAATCCCGCTTTCAACCGAGAACTTCACGTCATCCCAAGATCTCCCATAGAATACGATTGCTGTGTCGTCAGCATATGTAAAAATTTTTGCTTGAGGGATTTTCATGGCGCACAATCCATTTATATATATGATAAATAGCGTAGGTCCTAGCACGCTTCCCTGGGGCACACCAAATTGCACCATGTTTGGGTCACTAGAATATTCCCCTAACACTGTCTTCTGCGACCTATCGTTGAGATAGGAGGTAAACCAGTCCAGGGCAATGCCTCGAACTCCCAAAAGCGACATTTTTTTTATCAATATTTTCCTAGATATTGTGTCAAATGCCTTGGCGAGGTCCAGGAAGATGCCAGTACATGCCTGTCCTTGACCTAGATTGAGGGTTATAAAATCGGCTAAGTTGGTAACTGCATCCTCCGTGGACCTACCAACCCGAAAACCGTATTGATTGTCCGACAATAATCTATTTTGTTCTAGGTATGCGAGTAGACGTCTGTTCACAACTTTCTCTAGGATTTTTGAGAGAGCTGTTAGCAGGGAAATCGGGCGATAGTTTGCCGGGATTTTCGGATCTCCACTTTTAAATATCGGGCATATATTGGCAATTTTGGTGCAATCAGGTACTTTACCTGTACTTAAGCTCAAGTTGCACAGAAAAGAAATCGGTCTGACCAAAGCATGTGAACATTGTTTTAAAAAGTTATTACTAATGCCATCATAACCTGTCGCTGACGCAGTTTTTAGATGGGAGATAATTGAGAATATTTCTTTTTCATCAGTCGGAGAAAAGAAAAAAGAGTTTGGACTAGTGTTTACAGTACTGTATTGTTCGTTGTTACGGGCCAATTCAGTTTCAGTTAAGCCTAATAGATTGAGAGTTTTTGCTGCAAGGTTTTTGCCAACGTTTGAGAAATAGTCATTCACTTTATTTAATGTGGAAACAGGGTTGTCGCTGTCGGTTAGAAGCTCAGTTTTTCCTGTATTTTTATTTTTAATGTTGCAAATTTTCTTGATTTCATTCCATAACTTTTTACAGTCGCCCTTTGTTTCCATGAGAAGTTTACGGTCATGATCTTGTTTTAGATTAGATAAAATATTGTTACAATAATTCCGATACTTCCTATATTCCTGTTGGATGGCAAGATTGTCGCGATTTTCTTGTTTCTTTGCGTTAGTATGCAATAAGTCACGTCGTCTTATGCACTTCAGGAGGTTTCTAGTTATCCATGGCTTGATAATTACCTCTGAGCTACGACACACACGATTAGTGATACAATAAACATATTATTATTGTACTAAGTACTTCTTTTTCGTTTTATTGATACTACACAAAAACTTAATGTCCAATAGGCATGAGGCAAGATTTAGAAATCCTCTTGCGCAACGTGGGTAGTCATTTTCTAAGTACGAAAACACAATATTTCGGTAATAAATTTTAATTTAACGAAGTTTGAGTCATATTTCTTTTAAATTTCAAATAGCGCGCGAAAAAAGGCCTCAAGTGTCATGGCGTCGGCTATGACGTCACGCTATTGTAAAAAATGTCATTGAGTCCGCCAAACCTAACGTAGTGGTTAAATTCTCTTTGATGGTTACAATATCGTGACGTCATGCGCCGTGATTGGTGTTTCAGTCAAAATGGCCGATTGCAGTATTTTAATCTTTTATTTTATTAAAAATCACATTAATTTCAAGGTTATATATAAAAATAAATAAGTGTAATAATTTCTTTTTATATGTACTTTCCCCTAAAAACATTAAATCTTTAATTTTTTGATACTGTCGTCACGCCTATTATTACCGCACTACCGACCCGCTCCGGCTTCGCACGGGTGCAATGCTGATACATAAAAACCTTTAGGCTAAACATTCTATCTATTAAAAAAAAACACGCATCAAATCCATTGCGTAGTTTTAAAGGTCTAGCATACATAGGGACAGACAGAAAGCGGGAAGCGACTTTGTTATATACTATGAAGTTATTGTACAAATGTAACAAAAATACATAACAGTTATTCAAATATTTGATGATAAAATACTATATTATTATTATAAACCGATTTTCGGGCGTACAGGGCATGGAGATGCCGATAAAGCATGGCATCTAATAGTTTAAACATTGATCAAATAGTAGATAACTAGCCCATTTTCTTATATTTCATAGATTTTTAACGCAAACCTTCACAATATCAATGAAATTTTTAGGAGCACGGTTTCTAAAGTGTGTTCTAAAAAGTGCTCACTATTTACATTAATAATACATGTATTTACAGAAGGCGACATGAATATACTGTACAGTGAGATAATCATTAAAACTAATTGTTCCACATTTTTTATCCACCCGTGCTCCTAAATTTGTGACGCGCCGACGTGATTCGGAGGCCTAACACCACAGTTTTGTTAATGAATAATTTTGACTTAATCGATATCCCTTTATCTATTTGACCATGAAAATCCTTCTATGTTGTACCCAACATAACAAATAATGTTTATTTCTCCCTTTATTTACTTAATAAATCAAGGGGGGCCGAGTTTGCTATTTTTTTAAGTATTGTGCCACTGTAGTGCCATCATGATATCATTATGCCAAAAACGGTAATCTACTAATCTCACTATGGTGTCGGCGCTGGAATGGCAGTCGGTGTTGCTACCGCAGAAAAAGGCCGTTAACAGGAGTAGCAGGGGAGATGGTTAGGGAGATTGTTATGTTTATTTAGGCGATTCCAAAACTTATAAATGTATTTATAGACACCAATATGACGTCATTTGGATTAGTAGATTACCAAATGGGAAAAATCCGACCATTGAACTGTCATTGACAGTTCATGGATACGCCATTACGATAATAGACTCGGGGCCCAGGTGTCTTCACCATTATGTATCCTGCCCTTGTCTTTGGATGATGTCACACACCTCATACTAACCTGTAAATTGTGTTAGTTACGGAGGCCATAGCGGTTTACTTCGTCCATATCAATATTTGTTGTTACTAATGGTAGGTACAGTAAACTTACTGTACAAAAAATTAGCTAGTTGTGACGCAGACTCGGTAGTTTTACCTAGTTTACATAAAGTTCAGCGTTGTCGCTCTATCATCGTGACTTATAAAATATGTAATTTACTATATTTTTCTATATGATACCTTTCCTAGAGACCCTCTCGACCCTTACTTTGCTTAGAACTTTCCAAGAATGGAAGTCTGAGACTCCCGAAAACTGTAAAGTAAATCGAAAGTTGCCAAAAATTTCCCAAAAAAACTTAACTTCGTTATTCCTCAATCTCCTCACCATCAAATGCCCTAAGCCGAGGTCCAAGTCCGATGGGGGGGCATTAATTAGTTTCTTGTTTATGAACCATTTAATACTGCAGGAACGACAAGCGAAATTTATTTGCTTATAGCGTCACCGTTATTGTACCAATTTGGCCCTGGCGCATACTGTAAGATGCGTTTATCTAACTCGGGGAAGGTGACTATACTCTACGAGCGTATTTAATGAGTATCTTAAAATATTTCCATCCATATATTTGAGTAACAGTTTATTACATGGTCAAGGTTAGTTCCACCAACTAAATATTGATTAAATAGCTAATTCGCCTTGGTCGATCGTTTAAACAAAATGTGTAGATAATTACGTATTAACAGACTTAATAGTATAATATTTTAGCAAATCTCCCCGCTCGGGTATGTCCGTGTCGTTCTCTTTCGTGTAAGAACCTTCATAAAAAGTATTTACCTAATATTGGAAAATGAGACGTTCAAATTCACTTTAATGGCCACTGCTGAACTTAAAACATTGGCATGCCATAGTCTTCGAGAGATTTTACCATAAGCACCACACTTGGCTGGCAGATTGGTGATCGCAGGAACATGGTGGAACTTGAGCTGAGAGAGAATGCTGTCCATCTATCAGGTGTATGTCCGTTAGTCGTCCCTTACACCCATGCAAAGACATGATGTGGTCACCGAAAGCCACACGGTTGTATTGGTCAAAGAAATTTTGTAATAGGTGTAATAGTTTTAAATAATTGTTTATTATTATTATTATTTGTTTATTATATTATCAGATAACAAGAACCATAATGGTTAGTAACAGTTGTAACACAAGTAACAAGTCGTTGATCGGAACGGAGACATTCCGGAAAGTCGGAGTCAGTTGGAATGGACTCCGTTTCGCCGAAAAAAGACATGCCTGTGTTTTTGAGGGGTTAAACCCAACCAGGTTGGCATCACCCCATAAGGCAACAGCCTCCAAGATCGAGTTCACCCCCTCAATCATCGACTCCCTGAACGACTGGACCATTGACCCCGACTTCGCATCAGACAAGTATCTCACCGAGACTGTGCTGTCGTCTGCATACCCAAAGGTACCGGGAGTAACTAGCAGGTCGTTTATGTGCAGCAAAAAAAGAGTCGCGGAGAGAACAGATCCCTGAGGGACACCGGCATTAATACCAAGAAGATCGGACGAGGCGCCATCAATGACAACTCGAATCGACCTTCCCCTCAAGAAATCCTGAATCCAGGTACAAAGTACGGGAGCAATACCGTAAACCGGAAGCTTACCAATGAGACTTGCGTGCCAAACCCTGTCAAAAGCCTTAGAGATATCAAGAGACACGGCAAGAGCCTCACCGTGTCTCTCAATGGCTTCGCTCCAGAAGTAAGTAGCATATACAAGAAGATCCCCAGACCGGCCTCGACGGAATCCGAATTGACGGTCACTGAGGAGGTCGTTGTCTTCCAGGTATGCCAGGAGACGGTTGTTTAAAACACGCTCCATAACCTTACAGAGTATGGAGGTGATTGCGATTGGTCGGTAGTTGGCAGGGTCGGCACGACTACCTTTCTTGGGGATCGGTTGAACATGGGCAATCTTCCAGGATGCTGGAACTAGACCAGTCTTCAGGGATAAACGGTAGAGGCGAGTCAAAACAGGAGACAACTCAGGTGCACATGACCGCAAGACAATGGCAGGAATGCCGTCAGGTCCACTAGCCTTATTCACATCTAGAGTGCTGAGAATTTTAAGTACCACTTTTTGCCGAATGTGCACCTCAGGCATAGTGGAAGTGCAATGTGGTAGCCTGGGTGGACTTTTACCAGCAGCATCTAGTTGTGAATTCTTCGCAAATAGAGACGCAAACAAGTCTGCTTTCTCTTTGGCGGTGTGAGCTAATGAACCGTTCGGCTTCTGCAGTGGCGGCAAAGAGGACCGACAGAAATTGGCTTCGACCGATTTGGCAAGAGACCAAAAAGCTTTACTCCCTGATGGGTAAGATGCTAGTCTGGCTCCAATGCGGCCAATATGGTCAAAGCGGGCCTTGCGTAGGGCACGTTTGCAAGACTTGGCAGCACTATTGTAAGCTTTCTTCAGTTTCCGAATATTTGGCGCTTTGCGGGCTCGAGCATCCGCCCACGCTTGGTAAGCAGAGTGCTTATGTGCTTCAGCACTATCACACTCAGCGTTGAACCATGGGCGGGCTTTGTCTTGGAGTGAGATGTCAGAAAATGGAATTAAATATTCCATAGCCTGACATATCACCTCAGAAACAGCCCCCGCGCAGCGAGTCGGGTCGTCTGAAGAGAAGCATAAGCGCAGCCAAGGGTAAGACGCGAAGAAATGCCGCATCTCATCCCAATCTGCTGACTTGTATCGCCATACTCGCCTAGTCCCATTGAGATCGGGATCGGGTGGCGAGTAGACAGACACAGATTTCACCAGACAGTGGTCGGAGCTACCCAACGGTGAGGAAACCGCGACTTGAAATCGGTCTGGATCGGTTGTCAGCAGAAGGTCTAAGCAATTGGCCGTATGGCCATCAATGTCAGGCACCCGTGTCGGCCCAGTCACCAGTTGGGAGAGACCAAGCGTCAGTGCAGATGCATACGCTAATCTCCCAGCATGGTCGGTGTTCTGGTATGGGTACAGCCACTCCTGGTGGTGGGCATTGAAGTCCCCCAGAAAAACTAGCTGCGCCGGTGGGTACCTGAGCTGAGCTAATTCAGCCGAGTCCGAAAGGTACTGAAACAACCTGGTTGTCTCCATGTTGTCGGTGTGCGACCGATAGACACTGGCATAGAGTATCTGCTCCAAGCCAGTGTCCACCAGAACCCATAATACGGAGAAACTGGAATCCTCAATGTTACGAAGACGTCGAAAACAGATGTCATCGCGAGCATACACGCAGGTGCAAGCGCGTGGCTTAAAATTGTGCTCCAGGGTGTACCCTGGGTAACGCAAGTATGCTGCGTCAGCTGGACATCTGATTTGCGTCTCCGTGAGGAACAGCAGATGTGGTTTTTCGGTCTCAAGGTGGTGATGGACCGGGATGAGATTGGAGTGCAGACCTCGGATGTTAGAGAGGTGCACTTTTAGTGCGAGGGAGTGCAACCGCTGTTTTACCAGTTTCCTATTGTTTTTTATTTTCATTTATTTTTGATGACGAACAGACAAGTAGAAAAGGGACAGTTGGGCGAGGCGTAGCATAAACGAGTACCACGCAATACACACATGATGCTGCACCGACGGGAGACTGATCTGGAGCGCGCGGGGACGCCCTAACCCCCCCAGAGATGTTCACCGGGCCCTCGCATCCGGTCGCCAACCGGCACGGTGACGCATCCTGGGATTTTTCGCTAGTTGGCGGGGCAGCCTTTCATAGGTGGCTTTCCTACTAATTGGGCCCCCTACTACCTGCGGTCGGCCAGCGGAAGACCGTGCTTAGGATCCCGCTATCCTCCGCGAACAGTCACCCAGCACAGACACCACGCAGCACCGGAACCGGTTCGCAATACCACACAACTGCCCAGACTCCCCTTCCACGATGGCTACTCAAGGCAACATGCCGGAACGCGACAAAAATCACTTGGCGGCATGGCTTTGCCTTGAGGGTGGTGACAAACCGCGGTCGAAACCTACCACCAGATGTGCTGTTCATTTGGCGCTACCCAGGGGACACGTGTGGGTGACTAGAGCTAAAGCCCACGGACGCGAACAGCATTATCCCCCATGTCGTTGGTGCCGCCGCGCACTCTGCTGAGCAGCGACGCCACACGCTTGCGTCTTATTGCATAAAAGTCGTCTGTACGCGCTTCAGCAAACATTGCGGACTCGCTACAGAATCTCGGTTCTGATCTCCTACTGCCTTCCATCAAGCAGTGGATGAAAGAGGCGTCGGAACGCTTCTTTGAATCCGCGGCTCAACACCCAAACCCGTTGGTTGTTGCAGCATCCGACTGGCCTTCGTAAACACCGTCGGCCTCGGGTCGTCCTAGACGACCCGGACGACGAGATCACAACTTACCAACTAGCAATATAGAGACTGCAAGAAACTAGCACCACTACACAGAGACCACTCTATCCGACCCGCCGGAGAAGAGTGCGCCCGCGAACGCGACGCGTCCCCCCTCGCCCTCCCGACCCTTAGTTTGCTAAGAACCTTCCGATGCCCTCGTAGACCCGAAGTCCGAGAGGCCCGCGAACTGTAAAGTAGAGCGACAGTTGCACAAAGCTCCCCTAAAGAAACTAAAAGCCATAATCCCTCAATCTCCTCGTCAGCGACCGCCCTGAGCCGAGGTCCAAGTCCCACAGGATACGCCCTCTTGCGCAGGTTGCTTAGTTTGTAGTGTTTAAACCATTTATCTAGGCTGGAGCTCTGCTCGCCTTTACGCCCGGTGAAGTAGTAAAAGCATATGTCCGTCCGAAAAAAAAAAGCTGTAAGCCCCTTGGGTATAATTAACCCACAGGCTGCTCATGTAGAAATATTGGTTTATAAGTATAAATGTATTATTCGATTTTATTTTGAACTAGCTTCCCGCGCGCGGTTTCACTTCCCGTGCCCGTAGAAACTTCAATGGCAACCTAACCTACTAATACTGACAGAATGTATCAAATCAGACGAATTTATGACATTAGCGCGTTTAAGCAAACAAACTCTTTAGATTAATATATTAGTAATGACATACTCCGTAATATTCCATGTACAACTCGGTCACATTATCTCGAGACCTCGCTGGAATGCCCCGTTCTCCTTTCACCTCCCCACGCTCGCCACGGACGCACCGTATCAGAGCGCCGACGCGACGTGACGTCATCGACGCCAGGTCTCGATATAATGTGACCGAGTAGTACTTACGCACTTTTCTCTAGGTCTAAAATAACTGTACAAATAATAATAATAATATAATACAAATTATTCTTCCCACTTAATCCCATTTTGTAGGACTTATCGTGAATCATTTGAACAAACAGGCGTCTTGTGGTGCTTACCAACACCTCTGTACTACATCGTTATATTATTTCATGATAAGTAGTTTATTAGATGCATAAAATACATATATACAACTAAAAGTATCTAATTTAAAATAAAACTAACTTATAAAATACTACTATTCTAAATCTGTTCTACTTGGCAAGGTTCCCAGAATGCTGGCAGCATTACCCCGTTGAATGGCAATGCTTACCTCCTGTGCAAAGTAAAAACCAGCACTCGGATATAATTAATAATATTAAATGATAAAAGATAGGTGTTAAGATCACGAACCATGCGTATTATTGGGTGACTATTTATAGACATTGATAGGTATACCTATTTTGTACGCACTTTATATATAATATACTAGATTCCCGCGCGCGGTTCCACCCGTGTAAGTCCCGCTCCCGTGGGAACTTCATAATTAAATAGCCTATGTCACTCAGGGTGAATGTAGCTTTCCAAAGATGAAAGAATTTTTGAAATCGGCACAGTGGTTTTTGAGTTTATTCATTACAAAAAATTTAAATTGAAATCATTGCCTCATAACAATGTGGTTTATCTGGGGGCACGGCAGTGCCCCCCCAAGTCGAGTAAGAAAAAAAAAAAAAAAAAAAAAAACTCAGCCGATTTTCGACCCCCTATAACTTCGTTGTGGATAAAGATAGGAGCCTGAATTTTCAGTAACTAAACAAGCTTTGTAAAACTACAGTATATTTCAAATTTCATTCAATTTGAACCAGTACTTTACGAATTATAACTAGTCAAAGTTTGGTATTTTCGGTAATTTTGTCACTCGCTCACTACTGACTGACCGATCATCAAAATGTTTAGGCACTTCTAGCAGACGTAGAAGCTTCAAATTTTGAGTATTAGGAGAGTTTAGTGTAAAACTCATGGGAAAATTCCAACATTTTGCAATTTCGGTCCAGTTGTTCAGTTTCATCAACTGCATTAATAACTTTGTTATTTCTTATAAATGTATAGGATTACAAAGTTACATTTGCAGTCAGTGAATCAGTGTACATGAATATGTTTGATTTAATGGAGGAATAGTTGTAGATAGGGACCTAGATGTTATTATGTTGAAAGGTGGTGTCTAAGTGGTTAGATTATTGGTTTCAGAGACCTGGTTTTCAGCGTTCGATTCCCACCCGGGACAATTATTCGTCTGAAATTCAAACAGTTGTACTGAGTCAGGGGGTGCTTTGTTTTCGTGAATCTATTGAGCGGTGAGACCTTCGCGACAGAGGGATTAATTTAAAAAGAAAAAAAAAAAAAAAAAAACTGGTAGGAAAAAAAAAAAAAGACAATGGATTGTAAAAGCAAGATAGTACATAAGTTGTGCTATGAACGATAGGATACTAACAATCATAACAGCGTCTGATGGAGGTGGCTTGCCCGCTTGAGCCATGTCTCAGCAGGAGGCTGCGGTCCCTTGAGAATTAGGGACCCCGTGTAATCTGGGCGTCCCTGAAACTGGTTATTTGGGCGCAGGAGAGCCCGCAACACCAATTGAGTCGCGGACGCTGCCAGAGGGTATCCCAGATAGGCAACATTACCTGGGCCCCTCACCAATTGTGGTCGGAGGAGTAACCAGGGGTTTTACTCTCATGTTATGATTAGCATTCCACTGCTATGAAGAGGGCGAGTCCCACATACCCCACTGCCCGTGCCGGAACACTGCAGTGGCGGAGGAGATGCGTAACATTCTTGCATTCTCCCGGATAAACTTACACCACGGCTTTCACGCTTCCCGTTCGAAACACAGAAAGACGGTCACTTTCTTCCAAGCAACTAACAAATCTTACTGTGATATCGAAGGTATACACACAAACCACGTTTTATTAATCTGACACAAACTATATTTAAATAATCATTTTATCAAATATTTTTATACACAGTTTGATGTTAACTAGGTAGCTTTAAATTTACTTATGTTCATATTAGCTTGTTCCCTAGTGCGGGAGCTGTCTTAAAAAAAGGCCATAATCGGACATGTATTATGTAGTTGTACCAAAATTCCATCAAAAACAGTTCATCAATTTCGTAATTTTAAAAACCTTTGACAGGCTGGAGTCCAGGCGGCCGTGAGTGCCATACATAAGTTCATGTTAATCCTCTGTTAAGCTTGATGTTGTAGTTTTCGATTAGGTACATTGACAATATTTATAACCAATGAGAGATAACAATTTTACATACGGATTAATTTTAAATTACGTTTGACGAGTGCGACGAATATCAATAAAGCATAAAAAAAGTATACAACGCATCTGTTCTTGATTCATATGGTAAGTGTTGCCATGCCAGCTAGGTACGTGGATATTCATATGTGCGTAAGTTAAGTTATTCTGTAAATAAGGGCACAGAGTTACTAGTCTGGATGGTTTACATTTAATTTAAGTCTACTTTGAAACTATTAAAGCGCAGGAATCATTCATTTGTGAATACAATAGACTAAAACCGGCCAAGTGCGAGTCGGACTCGCGTACTAAGGGTTCCGTACCATTTTTAAGTGCCTACCTGTTGTTATAGATATCGAGCAAAAAAGGTAAAAAAAAAGTTGTTGTATGGGAGCCCCCCCTAAATACTTATTTTATGTTTAGTTTGTTATTATAGCAACAGAAATAGATAATTTGTGAATTTTTCAACTGTTTAGGTATCGCGGTTCTTGAGATACAGCCTAGTGATAGACAGACAGACAGCTAAGTCTTAGTAATAGGGTCCCGTTTTCACCCTTCGGGTACGGAACCCAAGCATTTAATGTCTAGACATGCTTAATATTGTTGCATCAAAGATATCGAGAAAAACCCATAGAGAAATGGAGTGGGCTTTGAGAAAAACTGTAGCTGAAGTTCAAGAAGTAGTACCGGTAAAGAAAAAGAGGAACACAACCTACAAAAATTGGAAAGCTCATAAGACAGTGACAGAGTGCTAAAATCCATTGTTGGTATTTTAAAAATTAATGTAAATTGTAAAGCAAAGGAAAAAAGTACAACTATCTACAAAAAGAAATGAGATGCCATCAAAAACATACTTGTAAAAAAACCCAAGTCTCGTAACGCAGTTCTTTTACCGTAAAACGTTGTGAGATCTATGTAATACCAAGTCGGTTAATTTATTCAGTCCCTACTTAAGGGACCTTCTATCTTAAGCTATTACGTAATTATCTCACATTACAGAATTTTATTTGGACCTTATCAAAGTTCAAAACTTTTATGTTATGAATATTAGATTGACTTGGCCATCGCAATAAACACTTGTGAGATACATTCTAATTATATCCGATGGCCAAGTTAATCTATTATTTAAAACATAAAAGTTTTGAACTTTGATAAGGTCAAAATAAAATTCTGAAAGGTGAGATAATTACGTAATAGCTTAAGATAGAAGGTCCCTTAAGTAGGGACTGAATAAATTAACCGACTTGGTATTACATAGATCTCACAACGTTTTACGGTAAAAGAACTGCGTTACGAGACTTGGGTTTTTTTACAAGTATGTTTTTGATGGCATTTATAATTTACTCGTTATATATATGCCCATTTTAGTACGAACATTACTACGAAATTGGGCCTTTACTACCAAAATAATATATAAAATCGTGGGAAACTGAAATTACTTACACAAAATTGTGAATGTGTCGTTTGTGTGACCACTTCCTGGTTGTGTCGAATTATCGTCCAACCGAGGTTACCTTTTTTTCCGGTGTAATATGCGTTACGCATCCCCTCGCTGGCGCAAGGATCCCTCAATACGTGATCCCTGCGCCAGCAAGGGGTATGGACTCTACCTCTATCCACTAAAAACCCCCCGGGTGTTCCCCCTTCTGCCGTTTGGAATGGGGGACCCAAGAAAAGATCCTGCTGTAATGTCTCGACCACTGAAATTGTGCCTACTAATGTCGTCGTAGACTTGAAGTCTCCTCTCCCAACCCTTAGTTTGCAAATAACCTTCCGATGCTCTGGTAGACCCCAAGTCCGAGAAGCCAGCGTGACTAACTTGTAACACATACTGCGATAGTTGCACCAAACTCCCCTAAGAAAATTCAACATCATAATCTCTCAATCCAGCGACCAACCTGATCCAAGGACCGAGGACCAAGTCTAACAAGGTTAGTTTGTTGTTTTTAAACAGTTTATTCAAGCTGGAGCTCAGATCGGCTTTATGTCCGGTGATGTAACATAAACCTTCGGGCTAACTACATAAGGAGGAGAAGAGTGAGCGGAGTACTTTGTCTTTTCGGACTCACATTAACATAAGGCGAATAAAGCTCCAGCCACAATATATGGTTTAAATACTACAAACTAACTTGCGCAAGAGGGCGCCCCCTGTGGGACTTGGACCTCGACTCAGGGCGGTCGCCGTCGTCGCGGAGTTTACCTTATGAACTAATCACTATCAGTAATGATAGTGATTATACCCTTGAACAAGAGACCACTCTGATCTGAATCCAAAGCCAAAAGGAAGGTCACCAAGGGCCTTTCAAAATGTGCTTCCGGCCTTACCACGCCATCATATAACATGATTGATGTACTGTATCAGATCGCTTACGTCCACTGCTGAACAAACGCTTTTAATTAAGATTAGTGTGGATTTCCGCAAAGTAACGCCTGATTCCATTAAATTGTCGTTGAGTGATATTGCCGTAATCACCACGCTTGGCAGGTGGATTGGTGATCGCAGTAAGATGGTAGCAGTAGTTTTGAGCTAATAGATAAGGGGAAACTTTTTTTTGGACGGACATATGTAGTTAGCCCCGAGGCATTTGCTACCTCAGCGGGCATGTCTTAAAGTTTTACTTTTTTTTTAATTATGGGTTATTTACAAACGTAACTAACTTACAAATTATGCTAATTGAAGAAAAGTTGGTAAAGACAATGCAGTTCTATAGTAGAAGCATATGACTCTTAGTTATACACACAAGAGCATCGGAAAACAATAATTACCGAGTGCATGCGAATAACTAGAAATGTCTCGTGTTAATCATAGTAAAATAACTGTTTTGTTAAAACTCATTCTCAAAACTATACTATACAAGCTGCGCCCCACGGTTTTACCCGCGTTACAGTGGGTTATTTTGTAGCCTATTTTTTTTTTTTTTTATTTATTTATGTACACACATAACACATACAAACAACGAAAATATATAAAAAGAACATATGACACAAAGGTACAGCTTATTTCAATACAGAAATTTCTTCCAGCAGACCCGCAGAAGGAAAAATAGCAAAATTAAAACTGGAATTTTGCGTGTAGGTCAATAATAAACTTACATACCAATATTTACATAAATACTTATTTACAGATATATGTATATATATCAACTAGAACCTAACTATAATATACTACATATCAATAAATACATTTAGGATGATAAAGAAAGGTAATGTTCTTTGACTCGTTTTTTAAACGTGAAAATTGTGTCACATTTACGGATATCAGGCGGAAGAGCGTTCCATAATCTGGCTGCGTGAACAGTAAAGGAATGGGTATAAAAATCGGTTTTATGGGGGGGGAGCTTTAAAAGGAGTTTTAGATGAGATCTGCACAGAGCATCAGATGGAAATTTAAAGGAGAATCGCTCTTGCAAATAGGATGGAGTAAGAGGATTATGGAGGATATTGTATAGGAGACACAATATGCGAGTATTCCTGCGAAGACGGATTGGGAGCCACTTGAGGTCTTTCCGAAAACTGGAGACATGATCATATTTTTTGAGCCCAAATATTTCCTGGAGAAAGAGGGACTCTATATGATGAACTCTTTCTTCCAGAAGCCACCTCACAGGAAATGGACCTGGATGGGCCCTGATGGTTCCACAAAAAATGAGATTGACTTCATCATGACAACCAAAAGACAAATATTTAATGATGTCTCTGTGATTCACAGGGTTAAAACCGGAAGTGATCACCGAATAGTTAGAGGCACGTTAAATATTAATGTCAAATTGGAACGATCCCGTCTGATGAAGTCTACGCTCCGACCTTCAAACGCACACATCCAAAACCCCGAGAGCTTTCAGATCGAACTAAGTAATCGCTTCGAATGTCTAGACAGCTGCGAATCTGTGGACGATCTCAGCAGCGGGCTAGTAGACACTGTGCATACGGTGGGGCTTAAATATTTTAAACCCCACCCTAGAAATAGACCTCAGAAACTATCCACTAATACCCGGGACCTCATGGCTAAACGACGTACGATGATGCTCCAGACTCCAGACGATGCGGAGTCATTTAGGCAGCTCAATAGACATATCTTAACGTCATTGCGTCACGACATTCGCTCCTATAATACAAAATGTATTAAGGAGACGATAGAGCGAAACCAAGGCTCCAAAGTGTTCGCAAGAGACACCTCTATTGGGCAAAGCCAATTGACAAAGCTGAAGAAGGAAGATGGGGTAGTGACGTCGAGTAAGCCAGAGGTTTTACGGGAGATAGAGAGGTTCTATAACCAGCTGTATGCCTCAACAGTCAAGCCCGCTAACAGCCAAGCCAAAGACCCCAGAGCAAGGCTCACCCGACACAATACCGAAGATCTCCCGGACATCAGCCTATACGAGATTATGATGGCCCTTAAACAGCTTAAAAACAACAAGGCGCCAGGTGATGACGGAATCACATCTGAGCTACTGAATGCGGGTGGAACACCGATACTTAAAGTCCTTCAGAAGCTCTTTAACTCCGTCTTACTCGAGGGACAAACGCCAGAATCATGGAGCAGAGGTGTGGTGGTTCTGTTCTTCAAAAAAGGTGACAAAACCATGTTGAAGAATTACAGACCCATCACATTGCTGAGCCATGTTTATAAGCTGTTCTCGAGGGTCGTCACAAATCGTCTCGAACACAGGCTCGATGACTTCCAGCCTCCCGAACAAGCCGGCTTCCGAAAAGGCTTTAGTACCATAGACCACATACATACGCTGCGGCAGATTATACAGAAGACCGAGGAGTATAATCAGCCCCTATGCTTGGCGTTTGTGGACTATGAAAAAGCCTTTGATTCGGTCGAAATTTGGGCGGTTCTAAGATCTCTTCAGCGGTGTCGTATCGACTATCGGTACATTGAAGTGCTGAAGTGCTTGTACAAAAACGCCACCATGTCGGTCCGAGTACAGGGCCAATGTACGAAGGCAATCCCGCTACGGAGAGGCGTAAGACAGGGAGATGTTATATCTCCCAAACTTTTTACGGCTGCTCTGGAGGACGCCTTCAAGCTCCTGGAATGGCAAGGACACGGCATCAACATAAATGGCGAGTACATCACTCACCTTCGATTTGCCGACGACATAGTGATCATGGCAGAATCGCTGGAGGACCTTGGACAGATGCTCAATGACCTCGATGGAGTTTCTCAACAAGTTGGGCTTAGAATGAACATGGGCAAGACGAAAGTCATGCATAACGCCCATGTAGTGCCCAACTCTATAGCCGTTGGAAACTCCATTCTCGAAGTTGTGACCGAATACATATATCTAGGTCAAACGATCCAACTAGGTAGAACCAACTTAGAGAAAGAGGTCAATCGTCGAATCCGACTCGGCTGGGCAGCGTTTGGGAAGCTTCGAGAGATCTTCTCGTCCAAAATACCTCAGTGCCTGAAGACCAAAGTCTTCAATCAATGTGTGTTACCAGTGATGACATATGGATCTGAGACGTGGTCTCTTACTGTGTGCCTCATAAGAAAGCTCAAAGTCGCTCAGCGAGCTATGGAAAGAGCTATGCTCGGCGTTTCTCTGCGTGATCGAATCAGAAATGAAGAGATCCGCAGGAGAACGAAGGTCACTGACATAGCTCAACGGATAAGCAAGCTGAAGTGGCAATGGGCAGGACACATAGCTCGAAGAACTGACGGCCGATGGAGCAAAAAGGTTCTCGAGTGGAGACCACGTACTGGCAAGCGCAGCGTAGGACGACCGCCTGCACGATGGACCGACGACCTCATAAAGGTCGCAGGAAGTCGGTGGATGCAGGCCGCTAGCGATCGTTCCCGCTGGAAATCGATGGGGGAGGCCTATGTTCAGCAGTGGACTACAACGGGCTGGTGATGATGATGATGATGAAATATAAAACGGATGCAAAGGTTTTGTAGACGCTCAAGTTTATTAAGAAGCTCCTCAGTAGCATCCAAATAGCAACAGTCAGCGTAGTCCAATATGGGTTGAATCAAGGTCTGAGCAAGTGAGATTTTCGTTTTCAAGGGTAAAAAATTCTGGAGTCGTCTCAGCGAGTGGAAAGTAAAATGTACTTTCTTGCTGACTTCTGCAACCTGAGGTTTCCAAGTAAGATTGGAGTCAATAATAACACCTAGATATTTCGCAGAGTCAGCAAAAGGGATAGGAACACCGTTGAGGCTAACCACAGGGAGAGACGTCGTGTTAAGCGCACTACGCATGGCTCTACTGCCTATAATTAGGGCTTGGGATTTGGTAGGGTTAATCTGTAGGCCATGTGACGTTACCCAGCGGTTGATCTTTTCCAAGTCACGGTTTATGTCAGAAATCGCTGTATCTACGTCGTCACGAGGAAAAGAACGATAGATTTGCAAATCGTCTGCGTACAGATGGAAACTGGAGGAGATATCTCTAGTGACTATATGTTACTCCAGCTTATAAACTATCCGCGAGTAAACTTTCAGCCGAATCCATTTAGAAGTTTTTGCGTGAAAGAGTAACAAACATACGTGGATGTGTGTATGTTTATTACTCTTTCTCTTTCATAATATTTAGAAGATTTTTTTTCTAAAAGTAAATAAATTACTATTATTTACTAACACCTACTCAGTCATACTACATAATATAAATAAAACTAAATTGTAGTAGCAAAAGCCTCGGGGCTATATAAATAATAATAAGTCCGTCAGAAAAAAAAAGAAGTAATTGCACACGTTTTGTGTCAACATCAACAAATGATTACATGACTGCACCGGTGACTCAGAGGTTAGGCAGACGGCAGTGGCTTCTGAGACCTGGAGTTCTGGGTTCGATTCCCACCCGGGACAACTATTTTTGGGAACCACGGATAGTTGTTTTGAGTCTGGGTGTACTTTGTGTCCGTGAATTGAATGTTTGTAAAGTCCACGACACAGGGATTAATGTATCTAGTGCGGGAGTAATTAAAAAAAGAAAACACAATCTATGTACAAAAAACCGGCCAAGTGCGAGTCGGACTCTCGCACGAAGGGTTCCCTACTAGTTGCACGTGCCTACCTATTGAATGAAAGGTAAATTGCGGTTTACGGTTTATGACGTATTAAAAAAAAACTATTTACTTGATCTCGTTCAAACCAATTTTCGGCGGAAGTTTGCATGGTTATGTACATCATATATTTTTTTTAGTTTTATCATTCTCTTATTTTAGAAGTTACAGGGGGGGGACACACATTTTACCACTTTGGAAGGGTCTCTCGCGCAAACTATTCAGTTTAGAAAAAAATGACATTAGAAACCTCAATATCATTTTTGAAGACCTATCCATAGATACCCCACAAGTATGGGTTTGATGAAAAAAATTTTTTTGAGTTTCAGTATGGGGAACCCCATTTTTTTTTGTTTTTTTTCTATTTTTGTGTGAAAATCTTAATGCGGTTCACAATATACATCTACTTGCCAAATTTCAACATTATAGTTCTTATAGTTTCGGAAAAAAGTGGCTGTGACATACGGACAGACAGACAGACAGACAGACATGACGAATCTATAAGGGTTCCGTTTTTTGCCATTTGGCTACGGAACCCTAAAAAAATAACGATTTATTATATCTACTGTTACATTTCTCACAGAGCGTACATTGGCGTCACAGTCACACATAAAGATAAATGAAATCAACTCAAACAATACTAATTACTATAATAATTAATTTGATAGATTCAATTTACCTTTGATTGATTATTATTGTAGCTAATAAGGGTTATTATCCCATATATTTGTAAGCACGTGGTCCGTATGTGGTTTCGGAGAAAAACGCGTGATATAAGAACCATCACGTCATTCTTATTTGCACGTGTATCTCTGTTAAATTGATAGGAAACATTGTTTAGCCGTGATCTTATAACAAATAGTTTACAAACATCTAAGTCATTTCAACTTCCCTCATAGATTTTCAAGTTTCACAATTATGGCCATGTCATCCGTCCATCTAGTTGGTGGACGTCCTACGCTACGCTTGTTCGTGTAACTTTTCGGCCCCAACGGCCATATGTTCTCCCTGCTATATGACCTGTCCATTGCTACTTCAACGAGCTGCGTCCGTTGGGCTATATCGGTAACCCGCGTTCTTTTACGTATCTCCTCATTTCTGAATCGTTCTCGTAAAGAAACCCCGAGCATAGCCCGTTGAGCGACTTTGAGTCTGAAAAGTAACATCTGTGTCTTGAATATTGAAAATGTTAATACCAGGAAACAGTGTAAAGATATGTAACCAAGAATTGTTACTCACTGCATTTTTACTTAACGCCTGATTCAGGTAGGTAGCAGAACATATATCATCATGAGCCCGCATAGCGCCTTGAACGCCTACGTCCAATCTAAACCACTGATCGAAGAGGAAACTTTTAGGATTTATTCTTTATATAACGTAGGAATAAGTAAAGATTTATAAACAATCCTCTCCTAAGAAGATGAAAAGGAATGGCTAAGTTTGAATGGGAAAATCGAAATCTATTTTCCCATGCAAACTTTTAATATAAGTATAGTCTAGATGTCAAAGTTACCTATTCTATCAGTGGTTTAGATTGAACTTTGATCTGTCAGTCAGAACAATGCGTTTTATTACTATCACATATAACACATCTTGATCCTCAAGTAATTCTTTTTGTAACTAACTATAAATAATACCAATAACTCACTTAGTACCGGATACAGATAATCTTATACGCCACATTATTCCATTCAATTACCCTAACACAGCGTAACTACACCGTAAGTACGCACTGCCGTCTGTAATCATATTATTTACTGAAACAACAAGAAAACACACAATTGTATGCTAATCTTGGCAATTTTCAACGTTACGTACAGTTGCAATTTATTTGGCTCTTAACAACTTTATGTAAGTCTATTCCGACCACAACGAAAACTAGACTTTTTTTATGGAACTAATCTTACCCATACCTACCTCTAGAACTCCTGTAAGCCAGGATCAATAGTGGCACACAATGGCAATGAGCACCGAGACGCACCTAGTCCCGGGAAAAATTTAAACTGTCTTGGGACTCGCATCGAATTTACTCAGAAAGAGATTAGGAGGACTAAGATAGACTTATGTTTTCAATTCCCTCATTTCATTCATTATTTACAACTAGAGAAGCCAATAGTAAAGCACCACAGAGTGGTAAAACTAGAATTTTAGAGTTTGGTGTCTTTCCAGCTATTTTATTAATACTTAGGTTCAAAATTCCAAGTTTATTGTAATCAAGAGCTGACGATGTAAGTTCCGGAAGCGCTAGGTTCGACTCCTGTGGTCATAACTGTAGTCACTAACCTCCTCTGCCCAACCATGGATGAGGTTTACCCCATGAGATGTATGTAAGCAGAACCCAAGTACCATTTTACGGACACGAGCTAATTACACATAATAACTTTATTCACAACAAAAACATTAAGTAATAACAATTTCTAACTGCTACTTTGCTTATTACTGTAAATTGCAAAAATCATTTTAAATTGACTTAGCAAATTTGCAAGATTCTCAACTAAGATCCGTGATAAATTGTCGTAAATCACATCAATTTGTAGCATGACAACATTATAGTCATTTCAACAGTTGATTTTGTTAAGTATCTGCTAATTTCATATTATTTTGTCACGGAATAAAATTATGTGATATGAAATATCCCCAAGTGCCTACTTATTATATTAGTATAATGTTGAGTCGCTGCTCAACATGGTCGTTGCAGTCTATCTAAGTCCACTGGCCTCCCACCCATTTGCACTCTTAGACCAGAGGTCTCCAAACTACGGCCCGCGGGCCACATCCGGCCCGCCATGCGCCAGTGCCAACGATCCGGCCCGCGACAGCTTAAGACTAGTGTCATCAATCTGGCCCGCGACACGCAATGTCTCATTGGTGTTACTATTGCTGTGGTAAGTTGTAAAAGACAACACAAAATGATAATTTCTCGGTCGCACACTTTGCGACTAGTCTAGAAGTAAGAGTATAGTTAAGGATAGAAAAATTAAAACAGTTTTGGCCCTTCGAACATATTGAAAAAATCGTTATGGCCCTAAGGCGTCAAAGTTTGGAGACCCTGGTCTTAGACCAAATAAAAAGTAAAGACAGAGTGCTGCGAGTAACACACTGAAGCCGCACACACCCGTACCACAACTATGCCTTACCTTGTCAGTAAATTTGTCATTCTATCGCAGCGTTAGGCGCTTGATATCTTAACAAACTTCATTATATGGTAACAAAAACTCCCAATTGTTTTATGAAATCGTGTACAAATCAAAATTCAACCTTATTTTAATAACATTGGGGTAGTAATCAAATCAACAATTTCACCCACACTACTGCACAAAAAATGGCTTCAACGCATTGTTTGAGTTTTTACTTTCTGTTTAGTTTGAGTTTGCCATAAACGTGTGTCAACTGAGGTACTCTATTCAAGTCATTTGTCCATCTTCTATTCGTTAGTGATTCGTCACGACATTGTTGCAGTAAAAAATGATAAATGAATTGATTGAAAGCAAGTTTAAGTTTTATTTAAATTTTACATAGATATGTATCCAACTTTAATATTATCGATAGTCATTTTAATAAACAATAGATTTCACTGAATCACTTTAGGGTGACACATCTCATCTGATCAGATTTCAAAAATATGATGAGATGAGATGAGCCGTGTAGTCTCCGGGTTAGAATAGACCTTTTTCGGACGGACACTTATAGTTAGCCACAAGGCTTTTGCTACTTCACCGGGCATAAAGGCGAGCAGAGCTCCAGCCTAAATAAATGGTTTAAAAACTTTACAATAGACCACCCTATATCTTCTTATCTTCCTTCATGGGCGTCGTAAAAGGCGACTAAGGGACGTACACCTAATGTTTGGGCAATAGTATATCTCAGCTCAAGGATCTTGCGATCACGAATCCACCTGCCAAGCGTGGTGATCGCAGTAAGTGTCTGTTAACGAGGAGGTCTATGTTCAACAGGTGTTGGATCTAAAATGGCTGATAAAGTAAAACAAAATATATATTAATAAGGAAATACATAAACAGTTGATAAATTATTTATTTATGATTATGATGAAACTCTAATCGTTATTACATCAAAAAATAACAAAGTTGTCCTGTCAGTTCATTGTTGGATCCAAACAGGTTGAGTGCTATAAATGTCGCGATGGTAACTTTAATTATAACAATTATGTTACTATGGAAGTAATTCATTGCATATTTATATATTTCAATGAGAATGCTAATATTGTATTTTATTCTCTGGGCTTCGATAGAACATTATAATCATTCATCGTAGAATTGCTATGATGACGCTAATACTTTTTGTTTTAATTAAAAACTAGCAATTTGATTAATTTACAACCTCTGTGTAATTATCGCTTTAAGTCTCGGAGGTCGTGGAGTCGATAACTATGATAGGCAAGAAATGTTTGTGTAAATTCTAAAATGTATTTATAGTTTGGTTGGTTGAGGTCTGCCCGCTATGTCCAAAGCACGTTAAGCCGTTGGTTTCGAATGTTATAACATAATACTACGGTCATCAACCTACCTGCAAACGTGGTGACTGTAGCAAATCCCTCCCATAGGTGGAGGTCCAGCCCAGAGGCGGATTATCCATAAGGCAAACTATGCACGGGTCTAGGGGCGCGCACGTAAAAAGGGGCGCGCGGGCGGAATAGATGCTGGAACAGCAACTGTAGTTGAGGCTTCTACACGTCGGAATAAAGAAATGCCAGCTCCAAATTGGAGTAACCTCGACCACACATGTCGTAACGCCAACTACAGCGATTAAATACACTGATTTAATTTTTACTAGTACTAGCTATTTATAAAATAGGGGCGTCGATGAGATGCTTGCCGAGTGCCTACGGCGCTCTCAACGGTTAATCCGCCTCTGGTACAGCCCGTAAACGTCAAGTAGTAGTGATTTACGTGAATGATGGTAATTTAATGAGTTTTTCAATTTTATTCAATTCAATTTTGTCAGGTGTGGCCTTTAAGTTTATGTACACGATACCACAATTTTAACGGAAATATTACGGTCAAAAATAAAAATAAATCATTTATTTATTTATCAAACAAACATCCGAGTCGGATACTCCACTGTTTGTTGAGACATCTTAAGATAATTTCATGTTAATTTAGCACAATGACATGATTTAAACCAAAAAAAGACGACAAGCACGATGCTTGTTTTTCCTAGTTATACATCTATGTAGCTGAAGAAGGCCTTACTTTAGAGTTATTGATCCTCGAGCCTGGGATCCTTCGGACTGCGTCAGCAGGCGGATTCTTTGACTTTTACTTTCAGAAGCAATATACCAATCTTCCAGTTTTATGAATTGAAATTATGATGCCATCAAAAACATGACATGTAAACATGGTTTCTTATGACAAAAACTTTCAGAAATAACATCATTGAAATATAAGTTGATATGAGTCAACTAGTAAATATTGTGATGAGGTCCCGATGGGAATAACAATATTATTGGTTATACGCAGCTACGTACTACGAGCTACGAGTCGACCTCCGACTACGTAGGCTACGTTAAAAGAGATATACCTATTCATAATATTAATTATGTTAAAACCACTCATTGCATAAGTAGTTCTGGTAACAAAATATTCCATTTTGAAACTATAATAAATCAAATCTACATTGTATATAGATGATAGTCCGATACTGCGTAAATGACAATATCGCCCATGTAAATTAATATTTAGTAAAATAATGAAATGTAATAAATTCCACCAAAATAAAATTCTTCTCTATATAGGGTGACTAGTAATAAGTGACCGATATCTAAACACATGATTGTGTTCATGATAACAAATAACGTTTACAATGGCATCAACCCTGAAATCGCGAAAAAAAAATCAGCTGTTCCATACATTCATGTTCACATAACTCGTCAACATGGTAGGGAGCAGCCGATTTTTTTTCGCGATTTCAGTTTTGGTGCAATAGTAAAAGCTGTTTGTTATCATGAGCACAAAGATGTGTTTAGGTATCGGTCACTAATTACCAGTCACCCTATATAAACAACAAGCTGTCCCGCGCGACCCGCGTAGATCCCGTTCCCGTGGAAACCTTGACTCAAAGATAGCCTATAATACTGACAAATAATGTAGCTTTCTATTGGCAAAAGTATTTGCAAAGTCGCTACAGTAGATTTAGTGATATACCCTTACAACCTCACAAACAATATTAACAAACTACCTCTTTATAATATTACTTAGTACTGTGCAAGAATTCGTAGGTACTCCTCCGTCCGCGCATTTCTCATAAAAAGCGTACAAAGTTTATTTATTTTTATTAATATATATATAGTTTTTTTTTTGTCCGGTGTGATATGCATTTACTTATTCCCACCGCCGCTGCAGCGTATTCGCGCGCTGGCGGTGGGATATGTGGGGCTCGCCCTCTCCTTAGCATGGTATGCTAAACTCATACCACGAGGAGAGGACCCTACACTACTAAAACCCCCCGGACACACATTAGATCCGCAGTTGGCGGGGGCCGGGTACGCATAAGCAATCCGGCCCCCCAAATTAATTTCTTGCCTAACATATTTACTACACTACCTACTTTTAAAAATACGACATATAGGTATGTTGGAGGTTGTTTCCATTTCATTCCATGTATTATATTCTTTTGTTGATTCTTTATAGGTCATTAATTAATTAGAATAACTAGTTATGGAACCAGAAGTGACCTTTATATTGTGTCTAGAATAAAAAAACTTGTTAAATCGTGTTTTTTGTCACCTAATTATCTTAGAAGGTTAATTGTCACCTAAGCAGTAAACTATAATTTTTATTGTCACCGACAGAATTAGGTTTATGATATTCTAGATAAACATTATTCATGATAGATACTTTAAACTTACTAAGAATAACTGAATTTAACGAGTCACGCCATAAATAACTCTTAAAGTGTTTTTTTAGTCAAATAATGATGTCATGAGATGATTATCATTAGTAAAAACTATCGTGATGTACACAAAACGTGCGATTTCGTTGTTTATTATTAGATATATTTTTTGTACTTATGTTATTAATAAATTCAAAAACAATTGAACCAATATAAAAAAATATTTTATCGTTAGCAAGCAGTAGGTAACATAAATGTAATCCTTACTTAATATTATAAACGCGAAAGTTTGTGGGAATGGGGACTTTCACGCAAAAACTACTGAATGGATTTGGTTGAAACTATGCACGGGGATAGTTTATAAGCTCGATTAACACATAGGCTACAAAAAATCACACTCCGACCCACTGGAGCAGAGTAACGCGGGTTAAACCGCGGGGCGCAGCTAGTATTTTATAAAAATGTTTTCCGGGAACGGTCACTACTTGCGTAGACCGAAGTAAGCTGTAGCATCAGAATGGTCTTTCACCATAAAGTCTGGCAAAATTAACCAAAATTGCAATAGATAAACATAATTTTAGTTTAATGTAATACAATTCGTTTCTACATCCCTTTATTTACATAACAAATGTTACGATAACGTAACACGGTGTCGCGACCTTCAAGGACGGAATCCGGACGATGACCTTGGGTGACGCATTGACCTCTCGTGCTACCTATCGTTCAGCTAACAGCAGCTATAGCGACCCCACGAATTTCAAAAATATAATTATAAATTGACCTACTAAAGAATACCGACAGGTTTAAAATTGATTAGGTATCCTTTCTCTTGATAGCAGCGCCATCTATTGAGTTAAAAAAATCCAAGCGTAAGATAAATCTTTTTTTTTAAATAAAAAAACATACTTAACTCGATTAAGCAGTTTAAGAGGTACGTGAACAAACATCGTGACACAATATTATTAGTTACTGCTCATAATTACATTGTAAACCAATCATTCATTACCGATATAATAAAATATTTGATTTTATTTATTTTCTACTTCCAAAAATAGTTTTCGTATGCGTAATAAATTACCCCAGAGTTTATAGCAGAAAATTTTGACATGAATACTGATTAGCTATTTCAACAAGGTATTCACAGCCCGGATAGCTCAGTCGGTAGAGCATTGGACTTTTAATCCAAGGGTCCAGGGTTCAAGTCCCTGTTCGGGCGGAGATTCTTTTTGTAGAATGTTTTAACATTTTTGTTTTACACTTTGTTTAATGGACGCTGTTTTAGTTACGTTTCTTTTTAAATAACGGTTTTAAATGATGCGGTGTCATTTTCATTATAGCAAACATAAGCAGAGTTGGGTGACGACGTTCCAAATAATTTGTAACTTATGCACTTTTTGCATAATAATTATTTATTTTTACGTTTATTGAAGCCTGTTTTATTTTAGTTTTTCATGAGAAGTGAACACCGGTACTGTCGAAATAAAAATATTGGAATCCTTTTTTAGTTTATTAAATAATATATACCTATTTTAAAATGTCTATCATATGAATAATTTTAAAATTAGCTTTAAACTTAGTTAATTAATCTTGACGTCATTGCCCTGAAAACTAAAATCTATCCCGAATAAATACATAAATACGTGTTTTTTTATGGACACTAACCATTAGGAATATTTTATATATAAGATAAATCTATGTACCTATACGTTTTTGATATAAAAAAAATACATCGCGTACGATTGCCTTTCCCATAGACAGACTGTGGGAAAGGCAGTTTTTGTAAAACTGAAAGAACTTATGTTTATTGTAATATTATAATCGTAGCTTATAGTTGTTATAGTAACTCGTTCTGCCAAGTACAAAGGTATAAAATCAAATACCTACTTAGTGTATATCTAATCTAATCTATCTATAGATTTTAAACCGAAACCATGGGTTGGTGCCGAAGGTAACAAAAGAAACAAAGTTCGTTTAAATTATTTTTATAATTATTGTAATTAATTATTATATTTGATTACTGTTGTTATCAAGACAAGAAAAAAATAAGGAATTATTATTACTATAATATAATAATGTATTAAAATAGCGATGTCAATATAATTGAATAAACAATTTTAGATTTTTTGCGCTTAACTCTTCCGCGATCCGTAGTTTTATCTTGTCTGTATTTTTTGCTTACATATAAACCATTCAGTTTTTATTAGTTCAATCCTAAAATGTTTATCTATAATAATGTATAAAGGTGTAGAGCTTGTTTGCTAATGTCAGGAACAACTGGCACATTATCCAGTAGTAACAAGGATTGATTTTATTATGAAGTTACTCCCGTTCCCGTAAGAATTTGTAATAATGAATTATTGCCTTTAATGTAGCTTTTTGATGATGAAAATATCTTGCAAATCAGACCAATAGTTGCAGTAATTAACGCGTTCACGAAAAAAACATACTCTGCAACTTAATAATAAAGTATAGATGTATCTGAATGATAACGAGGGGTGAAAGGCTATTTGCTTGAAGCGACATTTTGGACGATATGGAGTTATATACATATTCGGATTCAGCGAATTTTTCTGCGTCGTCTGAGCCGGGTTTCGTACAATTCTGAGCACTTTTATGGCGCTTAAAACAATGCCATTTTAGTGCATAATTCTCAAACATGATGTATGATCCGACTTCAAATTTGCCATATTTTTTTAGTATATCATTTAAGCTGTATACAAAAACAGAGAATCGGATCATAAGCCGTTATTCCCTTCCTAAAATTTTTGTTCGATGGCAGATAAATCGTTTTTCGATGTAGCTATCTTTAGATGGAAAGTCCCTTCAAACATTTTGCTTACGACTACTTATTCTGTGCAATGTCGCTTCAACCAATTTGCCGTCAGCCAAATTCATTAAGACATGTCGTCGGTTCAACCCTTTTCGCAACAACTGTTTTTCACTGTTTAGAACAACCAAGTTATATAACTCCTTTCAAAATCTGAGACATCAAACAACTCTTTAAGAATGTTCATCGTTGCTTAAGCCAACTTTCCTGTATCGTTAAAAAAACCCAAAACCCAAACCCAAATTGGTAGTTACACAAAATAGCCTATTCCTATTATTATAGAGTAACGTCGATTCAATCATTTTGCTTTCTCCTGCATAAGTACTGTAAAGTCACTTAAACCATTTTGCCTGCTGCTGATTAGTGACAACGTTGGTAGTTGAATCATTTTTCTTTACTCTAAAAATAAGGCGATACAGATCATTTTGTATTAAGCGACAATTAATCTTATACTCTACTATTAATCTCATAACTGTTTTTTAATTGAAAATTATACCAAAACATTCAGGGATTTTTTTTCAATAAAAATTTGCGATCCCCATTATAGAAAGAGCACTAGTTTTTTCATAACGATTTTTTTTCCAAATTTTGAATCTTTAAATGGCTCTCCTGTAAAGTTCGTAAAATGTCGCTTCAAACAAATAGCCTTTCACCCCTCGATATATTTATGAGACTACGGATCATGCTTAAAGTTCAGATGCTTGGTAGTGGTTCCGGTAGAGATCTCTTTTGAGTCCCTGAGGGGGGTGGGACGCGGCAAGCTTCGGAGGATGGCTATCGTGGTATTTTAGTGGGTGCAGATGACAAAGACATGGTCCCACCGTCTCTTCCCAAACGATGGGAAAAGTTCAAAAGATTTCCACCACGTAAAAAGTCATTAAATAATTTACGTTATCGTTTTCTTCTTCGATCATCATCCTATACTGATTATACTGTACAATGTTTCCTCGTTGTAAATCTACCTACTAATCCCGGACAAAAAAAATTGTGTTACAAGAATATTTTTTCGACAAGAACTGAACCTGTACCTGCCCGACGTCTGGATTTTGTGGTGTTTCACTTTCCTCGGAGTACGTTAATCTATCGCTAAATACTGCGCCTAAACGATCCCTGGTTTTGCAAGTCAAATCGTCCGCGTGTCCCACTGAATTATGAGAGTAAATCAATAGAGAATACATCTGTGTTTGAGCAAATACATGTGTTCTTTAATATGACTTGCAGATGACCAATTTCCTTGGAGTTTGGCCGCTGAGTATTAAATGGTTGGAACTTTCGGTGCCCTCGACAGCTACAATTGCACAAAACACCCCTCAGTTAGCTTAGTTTGTAGTTTATAAACTATTTAATAAGGCTGGAGCTCTGATCGCCTTTATGCACGGTGAAGTAGCAAAAGCATTATTATTATTATTGTCTGCTAAAGTACTGTTCTATTTTACTAATTGTTCGTTTATCATAACAACAGTATTGTTCATGTAAATATTTTCTTTTTTCTTTTTTACACATTTTATTAAACTTCAAATGTTTTAAACTGACACTGACAATAGGCGTGACGACAGTATCAAAAAATTAAAGAGATAATGTTTTTAGGGGAAAGTAGGTACTTACATATAAAAAGAAATTATTACACTTATTTATTTTTATATATTACCTTGAGATTAATGTGATTTTTAATAAAATATAAGATTAAAATACTGCAATCGGCCATTTTGACTGAAACACCAATCACGGCGCATGACGTCACGATATTGTAACCATCAAAGAGAATTTAACCACTACGTTAGGTTTGGCGGACTCAATGACATTTTTTACAATAGCGTGACGTCATAGCCGACGCCATGACACTTGAGGCCTTTTTTCGCGCGCTATTTAAAATTTAATAGAAATATGGCTTAAACTTCATTAAATTTAAATTTATTACCGAAATATTGTGTTTTTCGTACTTAGAAAATGACTACCCACGTTGTGCAAGAGGATTTCAAAATCTTGCGTCATGCCTATTATAGAGTTATTTATTTTTAAAAGGATAACTTTATGAATGTATATTTGTTTCGTAAAACAGTTTATAATAGTTAAGTCGCCGAGAACGGCGCAGAAAGAGGTGGCCAGAAGGACTGTTTCGAGGTGGCGTGGAAAAGGATACATGGAAGGATTTGGGGAGGCCTTTGCCCCAAGTGGGACAGTATAGGATAGGAAAAAAAATTGTTTATAATGAAATAATGAATTTTATTCAGCACTTATTTTTTTACATACACTTGTACAGTCAGCACCAAAAGACGATGAACAGAATCAACATAACAAAACACCTGTTCACAATAAAATGCCATAAACTCCACGGTGTAGGTCGGACGGTCGGTCGGTCGGTCGGTCGGTCGGTCGGTCGGTCGGCCGCCGTCGTCGCGACCGAATTGTAAAAGTCTTACTCCAATACCCAAGTAATGAATGAATCACATTTAGGTACCTACTCGTATTTCATTTATGTGTATCGATTTCGGTTCACAGACAACAAACAAACTGACCAATACATACACTCATAATGATACATATTTTATTGTATGTGTATTTTACTATTTCAGATTTTACATCCTCCTTGGTTTAGAAGCAATATGTCCGACCGTAACTCGTCCGGGTTCGAGGCCCGGGTCGGGGAATTTTTTTTGTGGTACTACAAATTTTCCAATTAGTACAAGTCACGATGATGGTGGTGTTATATCCGTGCCTCGGAGATTACATTAAGGTATCCTGCGCCTGATCTCTCACCCGTCCCGTCCGAAACCTATCCATTCCACCGGATTCTAAAACTAAAGGAATAGAGAGTGCACCTGTGTTTAGAAACAATGTTGTGCACTGTAATATGTCCTGCATAGATGTCTTATTTCCTTAGAGATTGGCCGCCGTGGCTAAATTTATTAGGATGACTCTTCATCTTCCTGCCCTGGGGTCCCATTATTTGGGCTCGGCGCAATACGTCATCCTCTTCCATTTTTACTCACACCTTTTTTAGACATGTCATCTTTCACACAGTTCATCCATATTTTTTTTGGGCGTCCTTTTCCAACATATCTATCGGGGGGTAGCCCATTTCCTAATAATCCTTCAATTCAGACTCACCGGATCCTACTGGGTTTTATTAGGTATTTATTAATTAACATCAGATTTGATTTTTTTTATGTTCTACAGCCCTGTGGCTTTTGCTATTTCACCGGGCATAAAGGCGAACAGAGCTCCAGCCTAGATAAATGGTTTAAACACTGCAAACTAAGCAACCTGCGCAAGAGGGCGTCCCTTGTGGGACTTGGACCTCGGCTCAGGGCGGTCGCTGAAGGGGAGATTGAGCTTTAATTTCACCCTGTAGACAAGAATACGATTCCCGCATCGGAAGAGAAATCTTTACGTGCCAAAATTTCTTTTCAAGGATGATTCAAAGTATGATTAAAAATTATTTCATTAATTTGGAATCGTCATTTTTAAGGTTAGTAGAGGGACTACCTGTCGTGCCTCGGAAAGCAAATTAAACCATGGTTCATCTTATAAAGAGATCTATGACAATCGTGTGCCAGGCAGCTGCGTTTACCCGATGATATTGCGATCACCAAACTATCTATGCCGTGTGCCGTGTGGTTTCCGGCTTAGAATAGACCACACCATGTCTTCCCATGGGTTTCGTAAAAGGCGACTAAGGGACATATGACTGATGGATGGGCAGCAGCGTCTATTAGCTCAAGGTTTACATCTTACTGCGGTCACCAATCCGTCTGCCAAGCGTGGTGATTATGGCAATATCCCTCTACAATCCTGGCTTGCCAAGATCTGTTAAGAGGAGGCCCATGTTCAGCAGTGGACGTTGGCGGGCTGTTGATGATGATGATGATGAAACTACCTATTAGCCGTGGTGACTAGGTATGGCAACACCCCTTAGAGGCAGCCTTACGGGATGATAATGATGATTAGTTTAGAGAACTGACTATTATTTCATTATCATCACAGTTTTATCAAGTAATTGTCACTATTATGGTGTTTGAATCACCGTCAAAGTATTTCTGTTATGCACGCGAACTACGAACAGTGTGGGAAATTACACAATACTTTATTATTAACTATAAATGTAAAATATTTTTATGGGTTTCATGTAATTGTTGAATAAAAACACCGTTGTTACAGGTGTTAGGAAATAATCTTAGCTTGTTAGGTATAACTTACATTAATGTGGCAATCTAGTGTTCAACCGTATTTTTAATCTGTGGGACCGAGTTATGGTCATGATCATCTAGATTTAATTTAGCTATGTCATAAATTTGATCAGTTTCTATACTAATATGCAAAGCTGAGGAGTTTGTTTGTTTGTTCGAATGGGCTAATCTCATTAACTACTGATCCGATTTAAAAAATCTTTCAGCTTTAGATAGCCTATTTATTGATAAAGGCTATAGACTATATTTCTTTATGAAGTTCGGGAGTTAGGTGGGTGAAACCGCGTGCTGGAAGCTAGTGTAATTTATGTCCGAGCTTTAAGGCACGGAGGGCAGTACCTCAACCAACCAGACCTGGAAATAAATGTCTGATGATACACAAAGTTTTCTTCTAGGGATACCTATTATGATTACTGTAATCTTTTATTACCTCTGTTACAATTTGATTCGATTTGATGTAGGGATCGAATCTACGACTTTCATTTATAGTACCTAGATATACCTATATCGCTGAGCCAAAGGTTCTCCAACCTTAACTAAAGTAATAAATATCTTTTGCGCACTTACATTGGGCTATAACACAGCGTCACACTGCCGGATTTGACTATGTAATTGGTTTAATCGCTCATTTTTAGGGTTCCGTAGCCAGATGGCAAAAAACGGAACCCTTATAGATTCGTCATGTCTGTCTGTCTGTCTGTCTGTCTGTCTGTCTGTCCGTCCGTATGTCACAGCCACTTTTTTCCGAAACTATAAGAACTATAATGTTGAAACTTGGCAAGTAGATGTATGTTGTGAACCGCATTAAGATTTTCACACAAAAATAGAAAAAAAACAATAAATTTTGGGGTTCCCCATACATAGAACTGAAACTCAAAAAAAATTTTTTCATCGAACCCATACGTGTGGGGTATCTATGAATAGGTCTTCAAAAATGATGTTGAGGTTTCTAATGTAATTTTTTTCTAAACTGAATAGTTTGCGCGAGAGACACTTCTAAAGTGGTAAAATGTGTGTCCCCCCCCCTGTAACTTCTAAAATAAGAGAATGATAAATCTAAAAAAAATATATGATGTACATTACCATGTAAACTTCCACCGAAAATTGGTTTGAACGAGATCTTGTAAGTAGTTTTTTTAATACGTCAAAAATCGTAAACCACAATTTAGCTTTCATTCAATCAACTCGAATATAAAAATATAAAATAACATTTAATTTCATAAACATACGCTTTTTTATTTATTCTTGATATCAAAAATAGGTACACACTTGTAACTGAAACGGAACCCTTCGTGCGCGAGTCCGACTCGCACTTGGCCGGTTTTTTTAATTATCTTCTTTCATCATCAACAGCCCGTTAACGTCCACTGCTGAAAATGGGCCTCCTCTTAACAGACCTTGGCAGGTCAGGGTCGTTGAGGGATATTGCCATAATCACCACGCTTGGCAGACGGATTGGTGATCGCAGTAAGATGTAAACCTTGAGCTTATAGATGCTGCTGCCCATCCATCAGCCATATGTCCCTTAGTCGCCTTTTACGACACCCATGGGAGGACATGGGGTGCATGGTCTATTCTAAGCCGGAAACCACACGGCATCCTCTTTATAAATTATTAACCTTACTACATCATGAGGTAAGTACCCTATGTTGTAGTAAGTTTGCTAAGAAGCTACACAAAATACAAAGCGAACGTCAAGTTTCCCGTATCATAACGAGTATAGTAACGGAAATCCACTTTTTTAATCATTGTCAATACTTATTAAAATACAAATACAAGCATACATTTTTATGAAAGTCATAGTTAGGTCATAGTCATAGTATCGCTAGGTGATTAGCCTCCAGGGTCTAGCTACGGTTGCCAACTATACTACTAACTATTAGTAACTATACTGTTTTTCACTACATATAATACTTTTTACAGTTGAACAAAATTAAGTATACAAACAAAATACTGTTTTGAGCGTCAAAATGCTTAACACTCTTAAGTATTGGACTGAGACGCCGACCAAATTTTTTTCATCATCAACATCCCGTTTACGTCCACTGTTGAACATAGGCCTCCTCTTAACAGACCTTGGCAAGCCAGGATCGTAGAGGGATATGGCCATAATCACCACGCTTGGCAGACGGATTGGTGATCGCAGTAAGAAGTAAACCTTGAGCTAACAGATGCTGCTGCCCATCCATCAGCCATAATATGTCCCTTAGACGCCTTTGACGACACCCATAACGGACATGGGGTGGTCTACTCTAAGCCGGAAACCACACGGCAATTTTTTTAACGTTGTTAAATATTCAAGACATCAAGTGTGACATGTACATACTCCTTATTTTTTTTTAATACTGTTCAATATTCTTCTCAGACCTAAATATATTTTTTCTAGTAAAAAAAAGTTGGCATCCCTAGCTCCAGCCTTAATATAATCTAGTCCCTAAGGCACAGCAGGTAGGGAATAGTAATGCTATTTATTGTTATGAAAGTATATAATATTCTATTTATGTATCCACTTACTTGTTGCCTGTACACTAATCAAACTACTGCTTATTTTATTATCATATAAACTGTCGAATCATTTCCTAACATACGCGTGTTCACGCAAATTACTTGGACAAGAAAATTCATGTATTTTACTTAATAACACATAACTTGTATAATCAAATCCACTAAACATACACATTTGTTGTACGGACGAATTAAAAACGGGAAAACTGTTATTATTTTGTTTATTATTATTTTTTAATAATAGTGGCACAGGAAATGGTAGATTTTCCGAAATGACAACACTTAGTCACATTAAAAATAATTAGATTGTAAAAATACTTTATTTGTAGCGATATTTTTGTTGCATTAGTACTTAATGTTTTTTTAATATACATATTATTTATAAATATATTGTATATCTGGACAATATTGTCGTCAGTTTGGTTTGTAGTGTGTGGAGATCGTATCTTGTTACTTTGGTAATAAATTACCTGCCTTTATTATTTTAATAAGTATAATTTACCATACTATCTTCCAGCCGCTATGATGGCTCTTACACCATACGTGCAGTACGCCTTTGGAACTCTCTTCCCCACTCCATTCGTGCGAGTTCATCTATCGACGTTTTTAGAAAAAGAACAAAAGAACATTATCTCTTATCTCATTAGTAGTGTTTATTTTTATTAATTATGTATGTATTGTATTCATATATATTATTACGTATTAGCATTAGTTTGATATACTCAAACTGTAACTATTGTTGTGTACACTGTTCTTGCCCGTTTATCACAAATCTCACTCTGAATATGGTTTGCTGGAAGAAAACTCATAAATGAGTTAAGCTCGCCATTGTACATCATCTTTAATTGTTGAACTTTCATAACTTATTTTCATGTGTACAATCTATATATATAAAAGAAAGTCGTGTTTGTTACAACACTTATAACTCGAGAACGGCTGGACCGATTGCCATGGTTTTTGATTTGTTGGATTTGTTTCCGTCCCGAATAGCAGAATACATTTTAAAAACAAAAGAAAGTCGTGTTAGTTACACTATTTATAACTCAAGAACGGCTGAACCGATTTGGCTGAAAATTGGTAGGGAGGTAGCTAAGAACTGGGAGAAGGACATAGGATACTTTTGGGTAGGGGTAGGGTAGGGTCGGGGTAGGGTAGGGCAGGGGTAGGGGTAGGGTAGGGGTAGGGTAGGGTAGGGGTAGGGGTAGGGTAGGGGTAGGGTAGGGGTAGGGGTAGGGTATAAAAGTCCACCCGTACGAAGCCGGGGCGGGCCACTAGTAAAGAATAAATAAATAAATAATTTACCCAATTGTTATTATAAATGCCTCAAAATAGTTTTATCTAACAATATAAAAGTTTTATTTTAATAAATAGTAACTTATCTAAGAATGCATAGTTTTTACGTCTCATTTATTAGGATTCCGAAAAACGTTTAAAATATTTTTTATTCACTTATCATCTTATGTAGGTAATTAACTACATTTAGTTGAATGAAAAACCCTTTGATAAATAGAACTGAAGCGTCCTTTGTATTTTTTTTACATTAACGGTCGTATTAATTTGTGCATTATTTGTGAGACTGTAGGGGGTAATTTTTGGATCTACTAAACTGATCCGCATCATTTGTGAGAGGTTTCCACGGGAACGGGCGGTACGGCCAGTTCTTCTATTCCTAAGTATATTTAGCTAATATTCTTAAATCGACATATTTGCAAGATGTTCGCAAGGTTACACCTAAACCTTCCCAGGCAGGTCATCTCAATAAATTAGCCAACTTATGCATTTTAACACACCTACGATTCATGTGAAACGCAAAAGTTTCTATGCAATAAACAATATGGTTATTTTCCATACTTTATTATTTTTGCACATAATTTATGGTTCTGCGAATTTTGTTTGCATAAAGAACAACTTGAGTAAGAAAATTATGGAAAGTTTAGTCGTGTCGTAACGACGACATTTCTTAACCTGTCGCCTCCCCACGTCCTTAAATGATGTAGACTAACAAATCATTTGTCAACAATATACATAGGACACAATCTATTTGATCAAAAAATAGTGTGTCTCCCATTCCAAATCGTACGTTAATTAAGTTTTTCAAGACCTATTATGCTAACAGAAACCTTTTTTTTTTTCGCAGATTGGACGCGGACAGATTTCGCGCCTTTTCGTAGCAACACTGTTCACTCGCTCGCCACACTCGGCCGAGCGCGCGCGACTTCACACGACACAAACAACTCGACTCGGAAAATACGCGCCGAAAATAAAATAATTTAAAATTCAATGATATAAAAAAATTGCAATTAAAAAACAACGAGTTTTCCTCAAACTTTTCAAACAAACCGATATCCCTAACGCATCTGTGATAATTATGAACACAAATTTAAAATTTAATTAATTTAGTGTTGTGATATACGTACATAACAAAATAAACAAATGGTAGTAGTATTAAAATAAAATGTCTCGGGCGTCAGCATTCAAAACAATATTCTAATTAATTAAATATATATTAAAAAAATAAACAAAATGACAAAATATAAGTTGAACAATTCCTTGCATTCTGGTTCGGAAGTGACGCTGACATCGTACATGACAGGCAGTACGGACAGCACCAACAAGAAGGCGCCAGACGACAGGTATCCGATACCTGAAGTGGACACCAATCAGAATGACAACATGACAGAATCTAACAGGAATTTGGACACACATAGGTGTCATTCCTGTCAAATTTTGAATTCCTCTGAAACTTTGGCGGCGTCGCTGGCTAAACAGGAATGTGACAAGTTCGGGCTGAACGAGCTGAAGGTGGAAGGGCTGGACAATGTGTGTCTCTGCGAGAAATACAACGGGGGCTGCAAGATGTGTCCGCGGCCCAGTCTGGCCCCCACCCTCACCTTCAATGTGGATGGCAAGGAAAATTGTCTTGGATGTCAGCAGTCGGCCTGCGGCTCTTACTCTAGTGAGTACTTTTTATTTAGTTTAAATTGTATCAGCATTTTAAGAAACAATTCAGAGCAGGGATATAAATAACCATGTAATTTAAGTCTTCATTAAATTTATAGTGTACAAATATCTATCTATTTCGTTATATAAACAATCAATATTGTAGCCACTACATAAACCGACCTGGATAACGCAGTCGTGGGTAATACCTGTAGGTTTTTTTTATTAACTAAGTACCTTTGCAAATAATATGACTAAGAATTCTGAAGCGTAAAATATTGGTATCATGACATCCTCTAAAATATCAGAATATTGTTACCATTTAAACGTATTCATATAACATTCAGATGTTCACAACACATGTAACTGGGATTACCTATAGGTAGTATCTAGCTAGTTCCATTGGCAGAAGCTATTTGCTTCTGCACTTCTGCATATAGACAATACTAGCTTTTACCCGCGGCTACGCTCGCATTGAAAGTATCCTAAGTTACTTCTGATACCTCCAAGAATATGTGTACAAAGTTTCATGATGAGATATCGGTTGAGAAGTTTTCAAGTGAAAGCGTAACAAGCAAACGGACATTCACATTTATAATATTAGTAGGGATGTCAAATCTACCACAGCTCCATACGCAAATGAATGTTGTTAGTTTCACAGTTTATGCTGTATGTATTTATATATGTATAACTAAATGAAATATACATATATAAGTTACTTTAATATAATTTTTCTACGCTAAGAGCAAAAGCAATTGCAACTGTTTCATTATCACAATACATTCCGCATTAACCACACCCACTGTAACACGATATAGAGCGTACAACTCAATTTTAAATGTATAAAGAATTGCGTTATTTTAAATAGTATATAATTTTATTTTATTACGTGGTTCACGGTTCATATCACAGGCAATGAAACAACAAGATGTAAATACACCATAACTTTCTGGATCACGAAAACCACAACTTTCAGGAGCAACTTTTTGCCTGTAAACTCCAAGATACGAAACATACAATTTTTCACGTCATTTCTCCTTGCATTCCCATAGGGCCACTCTTTGGTTTCCCATTGGAACTACTACTTGGATACAAATATATTAATATACTAGCGGCCCGCCCCGGCTTCGCACGGGTGGACTTTTATACCCTACCCCTGCCCTACCCTACCCCTACCCTAACCCTACCCCTACCCTACCCCTACCCCTACCCTACCCTACCCCTACCCTACCCCTACCCTACCCCTACCCTACCCCTACCCTACCCCTACCCTACCCCTACCCTACCCCTACCCTACCCCTACCCTACCCCTACCCTACCCCTACCCTACCCCTACCCTACCCTACCACTACCCTACCCCTAACCCTACCCTACCCCTACCCTACCCCTACCCTACCCTACCCCTACCCTACCCCTACCCTACGCCTACCCTACCCCTACCCTACCCTACCCCTACCTAAAAGTATCCTATGTCCTTCTCCCAGTTCTTAGCTACCTCCCTACCAATTTGCAGCCAAATCGGTTCAGCCGTTCTTGAGTTATAAATAAGTTGAGTGTAACTAACACGACTTTCTTTTGTTTTTAAAATGTATTCTGCTATTCGGGACGGAAACAAATCCAACAAATCAAAAACCATGGCAATCGGTCCAGCCGTTCTCGAGTTATAAGTGTTGTAACAAACACGACTTTCTTTTATATATATAGATATTTCATACTGCTGTCACGCGCGGTTTCAACCGCGTAGGTCCCGTTCCCATGGGAATCTCGTCTTAAAATACCCTCACAAATAATGTGGCTTTCTATAGATCGTTGACAGTTATTTCAAACAATGGATAATAATATTAATTCATGCCAAAAACAATATTGCAGTTAAGATTTCTTAAATTTTCAAGCAATTTTCTATTTTTATCTCATAAGAACCTTCTCCTGACAATAACAATCCTAACAAAGAAAGAATTAGCGAAATCGGTCCAGCTGGTTCCGCGTGATGCCATGACGAAGGGTAATAGGGATACATTTTTATATAAGCATTAACTGAAAAACTTCTAAGCAACACTTTTATACACACAAAATCTTCAATTGCATCCAGTTTTCCTAGTGATGATGCATGAGGCTTTTGCTCTTGAGGTGTAATTACCTAACATTAGACGATTATGTTAGAAACATTTGGGAAATGACGCGCCAGAAAAACCCCCTACTTTTCTGGTTTGCGCTGTACTTTTTTAACAAAGGCCGCCACGAACTGGTGACCGTTTGACAACGACACGCGAGCGGTGCGCGCCGCTCATACACTAAATTCAAACATATGGCGTAGTATGAGTGTGTTTATAGGGAAGCTTTTTTATTTTCAATACGAATTCAAATGTGGAACGGGTCGCCTCGCTTTAATATATACAAAACCAAGTAGCTTCCCTGGTTTCAACCGCGTAACTTCCGTTCCTATATTAACTTCATCCTACTAATAAAATAATCGCGAAAGTTTGTAAGTATCGATGGATGGATGTTTGTTACTCTTTCACGCCAAGGCTACTGAACAGAATTGGCTGAAATTGCCAATTTTGCACCGGGATAGGTTATACGCTGGATTAGCATATAGGCTACAAAACATCACGCTCCGACCCACAGGAGTAACGCGGGTAAAATCGCGGGGCGCAGCTAGTAATTAAATAAAGCCATGATCATCGGTCCTTCCCCTATAAATAGGCTTGAAATATTTTTGCAAATAGGACCTGTACTTCATGAAATAGGCTTGCGCGGTCAAGTAAACAAACAAACTGTACAGTTTTATATTTTATTTTGGATTTAATATATTTTTATGAATGTAACTGATCATTACTAACATGACTTTGTACAGATCATTAAATTGTATACCTACTGTAGGTATATGTAAGTTAAGTGATAAAATAACTATATTATGCAAAATTTTAGACCATAAGAATTAACTTCCCTACATATTATAAGACCATCCACTGACGCGTCTGTCTGCCTGTTCGCGAGAAACTCAAAAATAATTATGTGGTTTTCATAGGGTTTTGACCAATAGATAGAGTGCGTCTGATTGCTTTATTTTACTAAAAATATATTTTGCCTGCCGCGGGATCAATCTCTGCGGAGGTTGTTGATTTGTACAATAAGGATATTACGCGAAGCTACTCCTAGTGCGTATGTAACTGTCTAATTGAAAGCATGCGCCGGCGCACCTTGCCTCCCAACAAATTGATCAGTCGGTCAACTCAATGCATTACTTCCCGGGACGCTACCGTGACGTATACTCGTTGTATATAACCGGTACATAGGTAAACACTCTGCATGCAACTTGTAACGAAATTATTTACAAGCTGAATTTTTAATGGATGTTTTCTTGTCTTGTCAGCAAGACAAGATTATATACGCGGTTGAAATCACGCACGAGAAGCTAGTTTTATACATGTAGTAGCTGCGCCGCGCGGTTCTACCCGCGTAACTCTGCTCCAGTGGGTCGGAGCGGGAATTTTTCTAGCTTGTATGTTAATCGAGCTTATGAACTATCCCCGTGCAAAGTTTCAGCCAAATTCATTCAGTATTTTTTGCGTGAAAGAGTAACAAACATCCATCCATCTATCCATCCTCACAAACTTTCGCGTTTATAATATTTGTAAGGATATCATTGGTTCCTCATCCCTGGTATATTTTAAAGTTCGTGTCTGACCCTTAACCGTTAAGGTCACAGCTCATTAGAGCCACCCGGCACCTACTCCGCACCGCCTCGCCTCCTGCGGCTAGTATTCTTTATATGGACTTGTATAGGTATGCGCTGACTATATCAACTCCGTAGCGTCACCGGATCCCCTCGGTCGTAAGCCCTCCACGCGCGGACGGCGGGTGGACCACTCGATGACAACTCGATGACAACTCGCTGCTCAAATGCTTGCCTTGCGTTGACCGCGCAGGTCCCGATCGGACCGCGCGGTGTCCGCGAATGACTCACGCGAGGACGATACTTGGCGATGCGCCGATTGTTAACAGACTACTCGAAAATTCGTGGACCAGGCGACGTCCACTCTTTGACCACGCGGCATTCACTTGTTGACCGCGCGGGGTCCACTGGTTGACCGCGCGACGTTTATTGGTAATAACGCGGCGTACACCCGTGGCGTACACACATTTATTTTTGTCGGTAATATAACGTCCTTATGTATATATAATATGTATGTATCGCACACTCCATGGGATACATTCTGTATTTATTTATTTGCTTATTTGGCTTGGCATGGCTTTATTTCAATACTAGCGACCCGGCTTCGCAGGGGTGCATTGCACCAGCATTGCACCTGCGAAAACCATTATTTTGAATCACTCTATATATTAAAAATAACCGTATCAAAATCCGTGGCGTAGTTTTAAAAATAAGCATACATAGAGACAGACAGACAGCGTGAAGTGACATTGTTTTATACTAAGTAGTGATACTAAGGAGTATGAATTTAGAATACATTGATTTGTTATTCAGAAAGAAAAAACCTGAATCTGAACCAAGCTATCTGGGATCAGTGGTTTCTATAAATTAAGTTTACGACGAGAATTGCTCTCTATAAATGGAGATTTCTGCCCACAATGGTCCCTAGGGACCGATATATCTACGGACAAAGTTTTCGGCGAAACGTGATGTCTAAGAATAGAGATCTATTGACTATTGCCTATTGATATTGATTTCTGTATTTGTATATGTTACGGCTAAAGGTAGGCGTGAACATAAACTTAAGATTAGCCGGCTAAACCTAGGTCTAGCCGACCACATGCGGTTAAACTTAGATCATCCTCTATAAGTCCCTGTTCAACTCCATTGGTTTAGGTTTAGGTTATTTTTTTTTTTACCACCCCAACACCTTTTTGTGCCGTGTATTGTTTAATTTAATTAAAACCTAGAATATCACGACGCAAACTAACATGTTATCGAACTTTAGCTGCTTCTCGAAGATAAACCTAAGTTTAGCCGGCTAATCTTAAGTTTATGTTCACACCTACCTTTAGCCGTAACATATAATACGTATTTCAGTCTTAAGTTTCACGCTCTATTTTTACATTTATAATATAACTGTAGGTATATTCAGCACCCACGCCTAAAACTTTCCATCATACAATATCGACAGCGGCCAATGCACTAGTTCAGTTCAATGTTCTTTTACTGTCTATCATCTAAATATTTCATTTACTACAGTTACTGACGTACATATTATATATAAAATGTATTGATTCTTTGTTCGCTTCGAAAGAAATTGTAATTTAATATTGTACTCGGTATATTGTTGTGACAGGTGCACTTATGTTGTAATATTTTATATAGTTATAAATATATTCATGGCCTTAATAATTATAATATTCTACAATAAGGAAATAAAATTCTTAAATTTTTGAAGGCAGTAGACAAATCCTTTAATCATTTCAATTATGTAAATACATCCCAATTATTAAATTATTAATTTGTACAGCCTACATAAATGGAAATATAAATAAAATATAATAAAAACTACAAACTAAGGAACCTGCGCAACAGGATGTCCCCTGTGGGACTCGGACCTCGGCTCAGGGCGGTCGCTGGCGGGGAGATTGCGGGATTACGACTTTTAGTTTTTTTTGTGGAGTTTTGAGCAACTGTTGGTCTACCTTACAGTGCGCAGGCCTCTCGGACTTCGGATTTACGAGGGCATCGGCAGATGCAGATGCTAGTGACTTCCCTTTGATTGACAATAACTATACAACACGTAAAACCTCATGTATATATGTACATATTTTTTTCTGTTCATACGGTAATGCAGACGAGCTCCTAATAAATTAAAATAATGCATGATATTAATTCAGCACTTGGACATTAACATACGTTTAAATTTCAAGATCACTAATTTAAATTTTTAATATTAAGGAATATGGTAAAGTACATAATTAAAACTCAATTGACTGGATAGCCTAGTCTGTGACGACCTTTATGCTAATTTAAAAATTATTCAAGTACCTATTGTTATAATTCATAGTAGACGTGGGTCTCAATCGCGGTTGGGTACCGCGCCCCCGCCAACGGCAGATCGATGGAGTATCTGGGGGGTTTTTGGTGGTGTAGGGTCCTCTCCTCGTGGTATGAGTTTAGCATACCACGCTATGGAGAGGGCGAGTCCCACATATCCCACCGCCAGCGCGTGAATACGCTGGCAGCGGCGGTGGGAATGCGTAAATGCATTTACCCTCGGATAACAAAAAAAAACAAAAGGGTCTCAATCGCGGTACAATTTTAAGGCAAATCATAACCTTTTTAATAATCCGACGTTTCGACATGGGTACAACCAATCGTGGTCACGGATAGACTGACGAGTTTTAGCAGTCAACAGCCTATTGTTATAATTACTGCAAGAACATAAATACATAAAAAAAGCCATTAAATAAATTGTATTGCCCCGTGGAACCACCGCCCGTGGCCAACGCACCGTTACCGTAAGTAACTTAACCTACGATGCAGGTTCGAGTCCTGCCGGTGGTCTAAATTTATTATTATCAAATTATAATTTTGCTATATTTTTAACATTTCCTTAAAAAAATATAAAAATATATAACCATTTAGATGTCGGAGTCCAACACGTTTCTTTAACGCACACGTAGGTAGGTAATGTTTCAATGTTCCGGCGACTTTTATGTCTATCATTTTGTAGAACGTAACAAACTTGTAGGTAAATGATTCGACTTAGGGTTGTCATTTCTGGACAAGAAGTGTGAAACACTTAACCTGGATATTAGAGCAGAAAGTTTTTACTACCACTACCCAGTAAAATGCAAACTGTAACTCAATTTAAATCTTAGTTACGTATAGTTAAACACTTGCCTTAACCAGTAATGGTATACTCGTATATCATACGAATATATGACCCTTATGGCTTAGCTTCCCGCGCACGGTTTCACCCGCGTATCTCCCGTTCCCGTGGGAACTTCATAATGAAATACCTATGTCTATGTAATAAATCACCTTAGCCTATGTCGTCAGGGGATAGTGTAGCTTTCCAACGATGAAAGCATTTTTCAAATCGGTCCAGTAGTTTCGGAGCCTATTCAATACGTGTATTTGTAAACAATCAACGTAAATTGGATATTTGTATAATATGTATATGTAGTTATATTAAATAAATAAATAAAACAAAATACAGTTTTACTAGTTATACATTTTAAAAATCAATGGTTATAAATCATTTTTTTGTTGCAACTCTATCGGATAGCAACCCCTGACGACTGATGACGGGGGGACAATTTACGTATCCCACTACGGCAGTTTAATTGACAGTTATGGTAAATTTAAATACAGCTGTTATTCATCTCACTTCAACATAACCACATATTCTGACACCGTCAGTTTACACGTGCGTGCTAAACCGTCGACTAATGTGATAATTAACGAATTAATGTACCTACTATTATTGTGGTGACTGATTTGCATTAATTGGACAAATGATACCTGTACTTGCTGAGGTATGAAAAGTAGGTAATGTTTAATAGACATCTATAAAATGTTCCGAACGATAGAATAAGAAATAGATTGTATTGAAACTTGATATGAAGATAACTTATTTTTTTGTGTAAGATCGATCCGACCTTATTTTGAAATGAACCTTCAGATCAAAGATAATAAGAAAATCCAGGGTGCTATTGTCTAGAAACAACTATAAATAACCTTTGCCAGAGCACCCCAGCACCAGATTTTTGTAATTCTAATTAGACTTGCGTCCTGGTCACGCCCAGTACAAAAGCTACGAAGCTTTTTCTACTCCGAAAATATAATAAATACCAGAAACATGTGAAAGGGTCTGCAGGAACCCCTGCGGTGGGCTACAGACCCTTAGACCACAAGCAACGATAGCAGGTAATAACACTTCTGAACTTATATCATCATCATCATCAACAGCCCGTTTAAGTCCACTGCTGAACATGGGCCTCCTCTTAACAGACCTTGGCAAGCCAGGATCGTAGAGGGATATTGCCATAACCACCACGCTTGGCAGACGGATTGGTGATCGCAGTAAGATGTTAACCTTGAGCTAATAGATCTTGCTGCCCATCTATCAGCCATATGTCCCTTAGTCGCCTTTTACGACACCCATGGGAAGACATGGGCACTAACACGAAGACATGCCGTATGGTTTCCGGCTTAGAATAGACCACCCCATGAATTTATATAAGAAATATAAATTATTAGTAAGTATGTTTGTTCTCTACACTTAATATTATAAAAAGCTAAATTAAGATAAACACAGATCCGTTTTTTTGAATTTAAAAGTAATCGAACGCCACATTATTCTTAAGACAACAGAGTGATCCTAAAGGTTTTCGTTTTGTAATTTTGTTACCACTAATATTGAAATGTAGGTATCATTTGTCACCACAATTAAGCCACAGGTGTAAGTTCAAGGTGCCAGTGAAAGTAGCGGTCAATCTGTTTCACTAAGACGGCTCGGTCGCCTCGGCCTCGATTTTAAACAAATTATCTGTCTGTTACGTATTTAGTGTTAAAGTGATTTGACAATGTTTTGTCACCTCGGCTGACGATTTAAATCTGTTTTTGTCACTTTTAGTGTTTTTACGACAAACAGTTTCACTTGTTTTTAGAGAGCATAGCTTAGAAGCTAAGTACAAAGTAAAATAAAGGGGGTTTGAAAATTGGCACAAGTCGGACGGACGGACTATGTAGTCAGTAAATTTGTAAGATTTTCTGTTGTAAATAATACGGAAAATAACATAGTTAGTTATATCATAGAGTAATAATTATCTATTACATATAATTTCAATTTGTTCATCTTATTACATTGTATTGCCGTGTGGTTTCCGGCTTAGAATAGACCACCCCATGTCTTCCCATGGGTGTCGTAAATGGCGACTAAGAGACATATGGCTGATGGATGGGCAGCAGCATCTATTAGCTCAAGGTTTACATCTTACTGCGATCACCAATCCGTCTGCCAAGCGTGGTGATTATGGCAATATCCCTCTACGATCCTGGCTTGCCAAGGTCTTTAAAGAGGAGGCCCATGTTCAGCAGTGGACGTCAACGGGCTGTTAATGATGATGATGATGAATTTTATCCTTTCTAAAACTGCAAATTTAGTTCGATACTCTGATAAGCATATTATACCAACTTATCCACAGGAACTTCTCCATAAAGGAATATTTCTCATTAACCGAGACAAATTCACTAACGTCCTGAAAGCAGATTAACTAGAGTAAAAGGACCGTAACGTTTTTTTACGCGTAATTTTATTAATTTATCCGCTTCAATGCCTCCGACATAAGAACTGCTACAAAAACTATAGATACGCATATTACTTTGTTTATCATAACTTTGAACCAACTCATAACTGATTAACTCAGACAGTTTAGTGGTGAGTGGATCAATGACCGGAGAGACAAGCAAATGTTTTTAACTACTTGAAGAAAATAAACTGTTTATTAACATTTCTGCATACATACATGGCACTTATTCAATTACCTTTGACGTTGAGCTCATTTTCTGCACTGTCATTAATTTGGTCGCTTCTACCTATTCTATTACAACATATTAATAAAATTATTCTCAGATATGGTTTTGAAAGTATTTTAATAAATTTAAATACCTATTTGGTTCCGAATCTTGTTAGATCCAAGAAAATCACGTTAAGTTTTCAGTACCGGTTGTCATTATATATAAGAGCGTATACCAGGTCTGTCAGTATGTTATCATCATCATCATTTCAGACATAGGCCTCCCTGAAAGATCTCCAGTTGTTACGGTTAGAAGCGGCCTGCATCCACCGTGATCCCGCGGCCTTAACCAGATCATCCGTCATTCTAGTAGGTGGACGTCCTACGCTACGCTTTCCGATCCGCGGTCTCCATTCAAAAACTTTTCGGCCCCATCTGTTCTCCGTGCTATATGCCCACTGCCACTTCAACGAACTAATCCGTTTGGCTATATCGGTAACCCGCGTTCTTCTACGTATCTCCTCATTTCTGATTCGATCGCGTAGAGAAACCCCGAGCATAGCCCTCTCCATAGCTCGTTGAGCGACTCTGAGCCTGATCATAAGGCCTATAGTGAAGGACCACATTTCAGATCCATGGGTCATCACTGGTAACACACACTGGTTAAAGTACAAAGTACAGTATGTTATAAAGCACCGTAATAAAACTGGAGCTTATATGCGCGGTGTAGTAGCAATAGCCTCGTGGCTAATTACATGCGCATGCTAAGCCCTTTTGACAACCACTCGTATTGCCCTTGGTAGCTGCTAGTCAATTCTACTTACTCACTATAATTCTGTTTCATAACCATTCTAATCAAAAGACCACTATACCATGATGAAGAGCGAAAAGAAATACTTTGCCATGATAAAAGCCATAAATAGAACTGATACTGAAGAATCCTGATCTCTTTGTCTACGTGAGATAACAACTGTACTCGAACCCCGATCTTTCTTTAGAACGTGTTCAATCAAACACTATTACGATTATAAATCACATTTTATCGTTTTTATAACAACAGCAATTTCCTGACGCCAGTGAGAGAGTAATTAAGTTTTTCAGTTAATTGTCGCGTCAAGGCAGCCGCTCGAGTGGTTCTTCCTCCACACCTGAACGTTTTTATAACGCTTCTTGCATTGCCTGAAAACTTGTGTCCTTGGTCATATCTTCGACTGTGTGATAATGTCAAATTTACATACAATATTAGTCCATGATTGGAACAGCGTGTGAAAGTTCTCTCAGCCCTCAGTTTGAAATGAACTATCTGACGCTACCGTAGACCCTATGACCGAGAGGCCCGCGCACTGTGCTGTCGAGCGACTGTTACACACAACTCCCCTCAAAATCTATCCGCAATCTATTCCTTCCATACATCTATGATTCCCAAACCACACAGAAGGCACCCTTTGCGCAGATTGCTTAGTTTGTAGTTACTATACGATTTAATTAGGCTATTGTCCAGCTTATCTTTATGCCCGGTGACGTGTCAAAAGCCTTATGGCTAACTACATAGTTATCTCCGTCCGAAAAAAGAAAGAAAGTGTTGTGGAACTACAAATTTGACGATACTCGATCATTCACGCTTGTACTTATGGCATCAGACAAGGCACTCTGCCAATTCTACCTCAGAGGTGATAAATTAGGCTCTATGGAATATTATGTTTCAAAATTCAACAATACAACGGTGGAACCTAATTGGTTAAGTATGTAATATTCTTATTGTAGCACTATTATTATCTACTTACCATTAAATTCCTATGATTTCTATGTACAGTCAACAAAAGAGAGAGAGATTATCATGACATTGTCAGTATCAAATAAGGTAAATAAATATGTTTATACTTCACTACGACAGCTGGTTATTCTTTATGGGTGCCCATAGTTCTATCTTAAACCGGAGTAATACCTAAGCTTTTACACAATAGCATTCAGTTATGAGATCTGAGACCATTTATTTACACAATTCTTCAAAAAGCCGCTATCCTAAACACATGCAGAATCGAAAGGAAGTTCATGCAAACGGACCAATCACACATAGTTTTACACACCACACGCCGCGTTTACTTGGTTTTTGACCCGTAAATGTGGCTTAATCCAGCCAAGAGCTGAGTCAAATAAATACGTAGTAATAAATCTCTTTTGTTGACTGTACAACCCAGTTGATATATCAGCATCGATTGCAAGTTCCAATGAGATAAAAATGCCAAAATTCATGGTTAGGTAAATATACAGGAGAGTCACTCAAGTCCCTAAACACAAGGAGTAAAGAACTCGAGTCTTAGACCAACGGTCACTAACTACTCATAATCATATGTCAACATATATGCCATGTGTCGAAAGAATTCAATGCTATTGTGGTTTCCAAATAAAGAAACATTACATTACGTTACATAAAGTTATGACAACAGATTCGTTCCAAGCGAAACATCAATATGTTTACTTATGTTAGTTATGAAAACTGATAAATAATATATTTAAAATAACCCAAAGGCTTTTAGATATAACAATAAACAGATGCTCTGAAGGAACTTGTTAATTAGGTACGCGTTCTAAATACTATAAATATAATATATTCGTTTTTTCGTTCAACTCAGGCATTTTTAACCGTAATATAATATTTCTGCGACAGACAGATAAGTTGCGTCCGTCGTTTTACTTGTGCAACATAATTCTATTTGTGTATCAAATTATTAGTACTTAATATATGCGATTTCTACATTATAACGCTGCTTAGTTTACATAAGAAGTAATGCAATAATGACACAATAGCTCGGGGGACGTCGTCGGCTCGATAAATCATTACTTACATACAGGTCACGGTTCCAACAATGACAATATACATCAATTGATAGATTACTTATTACATAAACGGTAAGTATCGTTTCGAAAATTGTTTAAACAGATTCTTAGGAAGTGAAGAAGTTTGCATTAGTCCTCAATATTATAATTACAACTACCCCCAGTTATTGTCCACTTTTCTCCTTAAGAGCTACTCTGAGGAAAGCTCGAAGACACATACTAATATCATAAGGAGGAATGATTTGACTGTTTGCATTGAATGAGATCCGGAACAATTAAATCAATAGGCTTAGGGTTAAAAAAAATCACATTTAGAAAACGATTACTACTGAAGTGCCCTAGATACCATTTAACCAACTGTAGCATCTAACAACGAAAGACTCCGATCGTTATTGAGTCTTTCTCAAAACAAAGTATTATTTTACCCAACCTATAGGTAATGAAATCGAATCATTAAATTTATAATACCAATATTGATCTTCATTTTCATGAAGCAGACGTAACACGGTCATTATTACAATAATATTTAGTTTCTTCAAACCAAAATAATTTGATGTGTCTACATAAACATTTTGTTTGTATCGCATGATAACTGTACGTGTATCGTCTTGAGTTATATTGACGACGTTTCCCGGTAGGGGACAGCCGGTATGAACAACAAAGATCGGGTTACAATAACTAACTGACGTTACAATTTACCCAGAATATTAGCATTCCATTACTTAACATCAGCAACGCATTCCTGAGAAGAGTGTTATAGTAATTACTGATTAAGGTCTGTACAAATTCTTTAGCCATTGTGTTTATGATGGACAGAGGAATGATACTGCATGACTTTTTTACCGTCTTGATAATAATAGGGCGTGATATGTATATGAAACAAATTTCTTAGGCATAGATATCTTATCTTTTTTTTTTACTGACATAGAGTGAAAATCATAACGGTGAAAATTCGTTCCTACGTAGGTAGTTACGCTATTCCGCTCACTCTTTTTATTAATGTGTGATTGCGGCCTAGGTATTTTGGGCACCCATTTTATCACTATGCGCTATGTACGGTGTATTTGTTTTAAGTAATTTATGAGATTTCCGAAACTCTAATTACCGAAATACTAGAACAAATATACTGTGGTCTATAGAGTCTATTCCACTTACACAATACAACATATTATTATCAAGACGGTAAAAATAGTCACCCAGTATTCAGTATATACAGACGAACAAATCATTATAAGTATTATAATGATTTGTTCGTATAGGTGAAAGAAAAATTGAATTAGCTTATTAAGAATTAATTACGCACGTAACAATGTAAAATTACACGAAGTCGAATTCGAAGTCGCGGGGAACAGCCAGTTGGAATATAAATATCAATTCTATCATTACTTCACTCTCCGATTTTTTATGGACACATACCTAACAGTTTAGGTACTTCTTTCTGTTAAAAATGTTAAATGAATAATACTATCGGTATTCTAATTACTATAAAGAAAGTCTTTATTTTTGTCTGCCAATTTTTTTAGGGATTATGATGCACTTTTCTGTTCTTTAAAATAATTTCACCTAAATAATGAAAAGTCACCTTGGATGATTGATCGACCGCGCGAGTTTAATCATTTATCTATAGGTCTGCTCCACCAAAGGATATGAGTATTCATGATACCTGTCTAATATTATTTATTCTTATCGATTCTACGTCCATAAAATAAGGCTAGTGGAGGTCAAATTACGACAGACAAATTGATAGCTTTGATACTGTTGGAGGGTGCCGCGTTCCTCTGGACACTGATCTAGGAATAACCAGTTACTGCTGACCTAGCAGTATCAATCTTCATTCAGTCCGCAACACGTCCAACATTGAGTTACGTACGGAATTATGTGGTACAGTGCTTAAGTAAACCTTTATTAACTTAATTGAAGGTGAAACCTAATTTAATTCTTCCGTAGCGTAGCGGTTTCGACTCGCTAAAAATATCGGAGGTCGTAGGTTCACTTTCGACGCCGGACAAGAAAATCTATGTGTAGGTTCTAAGATATCTTTCATAAGATGGTTGGCTGAGGGACTACCCTCCGTGCCTCGGAAAGCATGTTAAGCCATTGGTCCCGATTGTTATGACATCAGCTATAACAATCGTATTCCAGGGATCGGGCAACAGCGTTTCCTTGTGTGGTATAACATTAAACTGCGGTTACCAACTCGCCTGCCAAGCCTGGTGACTGTGGCATAAACCCTTCCTCGGGAGGAGGCCCTTGTTCAGCCGTAGACTTTATACGAGCTGATGATGATGATGAAATTAAATTAAGTTTTACCTACGATTACTTATTTTTTTTTATCTGTCAAGTTAGGTACTAATAAACAAAATCATTTTGTTGTAAAGAAGGCCATTTGTAAATAGACAATTATCCAATTTGCGACCCACTAACGTAGGTACGATAACGGAAGGGCACATTTATATAAGTTTACGGAAATAACAACACAGCCCTTTTTATTGACGTTAAACATAAACGTTGACTTGCTCACTGAGGACTCCTCGTTCGTTTATTTATTTGCTTGAACGCGCTAATCTCAAGAATAGCTGCCGATTTATAAACATTCTTTCAGTGTTAGATAGCCCATTCCAAGAAGGCTACATCACCGCTAAAACGAATAGGAGCGGAGCACCAATGAAGAATGTGTCAAAATCGGGATTAGCCCGAAGTAACTATTCTAAGCGGAAGAAGTTATGGACACAAGCTAGAATATAGATTAAGCAAGTATAAGTAGATATATGTTTCGATAAACGGGCTATCAAATCGGGCCAGTAGTTTTTGAGATTAGTAGCGAAATAAGCTTAAGGTTTTGATGTAAAATGTTTATGAAAATATTTTTATAATAAATATTACGTACTCGTTAAATTATTATTGTACTCGTGCCTCATTATATTTAATTATTTACTGTGTTTATGTTTGTAAATTCCTTGTTTTTAACTTTATGTTACCAAAAAGTGTGAACATCACAACACTCAAGTAAAGTCAAGTAGGGGAGCGAGGGGCTTGTTGTAACAGTTTTCATTAAACCTCATATATCTTGAGATCTATTGATTCAATTTCTACTAAATAAAGATAGATGGATACTGTAACTCTTCCTCTACCAAATCATGTAAAAATAATACCATAACTATTGCTCATTATTTTACAATCAATTATTTTCTAAAAGAAGTGCGGTGTTACAACTTACCTCGTGCTTGGGGCAAGTTGTAACGTCTACCGGGGCAAGTAGTAACGACAAAAAAACGACAATAATACCTCTTATCATTTATTCTTTGTTTATTTTTAACAAAATTTACATCTTTCTAAAGTAAATATTATGTAATTCTTATAAAAAATAAACTCAAATACACTTTTTTAGTAATCAACACCTATAAATTAAGTTATTAACAGTTTTATTTAGTGAAACACTACTAACAATCATCATGACTCTTTTAAATCACAGTAAGTAATAAAATTATTTATATTTAAGGTATGCTTCGTAATTATCTCTTCTTAATATCTAGCTAACAAAGTATTATACTTATGTAAAAATTAACATTTGGTGGGATTCATTATAATTAAATTCAGTCTTCATCTGAGCTACAATTATTGGTATTAATTGTAGCTCAGATGAAGACTGAATTTACAGGAGGACTATGTCTTTTATTGAAAAGACATAGTGTCTCCTGTAACACATTCTACATGTGCCCACATCACTCTATCCAATATTCTTTATTTGAATCTGTGTAAGCTTCACCACATATTAGAGAATACCACTCTTCTGATTTTGATTCTGAATCTGAACATAAAACCTTTTTTTAGTTCTGCCCACTCTAGTTTTATTATTTGTTGATTTACCTTTGCATTTCCCCTTTCCCTTCTGTTGTCCATTAATTTGTCATCTTTTTTCTGTTTTCTCTTCATCTCTTCCTCATATTCCTTTTCTAAAGATTTCTTTTCAGGAGTGTCCGTCAATACTGTAGACTTTCTTTTGCGTCTGCTATTTGTATTAGTTTTTCTTGGTGGCACCTTTGGTAGAGGTCTAATCTTCGATGGCGAGAAAGTTTTTTGTAGACTGGAGCAACTTGGAGTTGGTTCGTTTGCAGTTTTGATTTGGCTTATAATTATAACATAACCAACGCTTAATCTTTCATTACTTTCTTTGAAGACGACCTACTAGTGAGACGTGACATAATCCAAAAGTCTGACTAGCTTTCCGAATACTGCATTTTTTTCTAAAACTTCAGCTGCCACAAACTCGTTCACTTCTTGGCTTTGTGTTGCCCGCTCGGACTTTATTTTATACACCCCCATTCTTAAACAAAGGAAAAAAAGTATCTACATCATAACTTGGGGCATGTTGTAACACGTTACAACAAGCCCCGCGATTTTGTTACAACTAACCCTATGGTATGATTTTTAACATTTATCAAGACAACTATTTAAACAATTTAGCAATCATAAAAACTGTTACACATTATCAGAGGTCGATAAATTTGAATGGAAATAAGATATAGTAAATTGGAAATTAGTCGATATTAAAAACGCAAACCGAAATTTTACGACAGTACAATTTTATATAACCTGGCAAAAATGAAGCGCGTGCACACTTCCACTCACTGCGCTGGCCGGTGGGACTCAGGCTATGGCAACATGATGCAGCGCGGTTTATAGGTCAAATCAAGTCAAAGAAATACGTTAATAGCGTTTAAAATCCTAGTGAAAAGAGCCTGTTACTACTTACCCCTGCTACAACAAGCCCCTCGCTCCCCTACCTTGAACAGAAACTATTATTTACACAGAATGCCTTATTATATTTATATTATAATTTAACGGTTATCTTATATTTATATACAAATAAATAAAATTGACGTGTCTTTTTGTAATGAAAAAATAGCACGTTATTATAAAATATATATGAATGATATTAGACATGTGTTCCAGATAATCACATAACAATAACGGGTGGATCGATCATGACCAACTAATTTTATGGACTAATACAGTCTATATTTTGCACTGTCTTTTTGTTAGTACTCGTTCAGACTTGAGAGTTTGATTTACTTCTAAACCTTCTCGTTTAACTTTTACGCAACAAAAACCAATATGTTTACTTCAAGTAAAATACGTTAAAATTATCTACGTATTTTACTTAAAGTAAACAGATCTTTATATACTTAACTTTAATTTAACATAGAAAGTGGCATTCAGCATTTCCTTCGTCATGACATATTTTTTAAATTTATAAGCACAAATCAAAGGCGGAAGCGATTTAGCGAAACTACTTCAATTTATACTAATTGAGAAACATTGATGGGTGCAAATCTCTTGCGCTATGATTATAATTTGTAGGTATAATTTCAAGCAAAACGCCCTTTTCAGTCCAAGGATTTTCTTAAAAAAGCTGTTCCTTGGTTGGAATTCTGTCTGCATTTTTATGCCAGCTGATTGATTTTCATGATTCCATAAGCCACTTCAAGAACACACATCGTTATCAAGGATACCGAAAAGCCTAGGTATGTCGTACAAATTAACCTATCTCTCAACAAAAATTTCATCGAGACCTTTTCTGATGTGATTGTGTAACCAACACCATAGATCCGCACTTTCACTTTAATGGCATTAGAATAGATTCATTTCATAAATGCTTAACTAAATCCAACAATTATACTAATATATTATTTTGACCAACCTTACCTTTGTAATAGTAAAGCCGCGTGCCTCTAATAGTACAGCGAACATCTTTAAAACAGCTCACGGTTTCCTCCGTGTAACTCTCGCTCCCGTAGAAACATCATAATTAAATATAGCTGATAGTCGAGATTGGCGCGTTTAAGCAAACAAACAAACTGCAGAGTTTGTTTGTTTACTTAATTTTTGTTTGTTTACTGCTTTACATAATAGTATATAAGATTAGTTACTGAAACATTTTGGCGTATAAGTTTTAACAACATGTACATCTTACAGTATAAACTCGTGAAATAAAGTAAAAAGTAAACTGGTAGGTATTGTTCTGGTTAACTTTTCCGAAAAGTTACTATTTCTGTCTACGTGGTGTTAACTAACTATGAATGACCACATAATTACATATCCTTTATCATCCTACTTCCTCTAACATGATAATTTCTGCACCGCCAGCGCTTGTCGCTCGCACCATATCTCTACGACTAGGAGAAAAACTTTCATTATGCAAATGACACGAGTTGACTATCACTGCACTCAGTAATTACTTAATCAAATCATTCCTCACGTGTCTCACATACAAATCAATGTGTGTATGTCTATATTATGTAGGTACCTACCGGAAAAAAAGTATTTTTTTGAATTGACATGCACTTAATTAGCTACGAGGCTTTTGCTTCTTTGTCAAGCATAAAGGCGAGCATGGCTCAAAAGGTCTTATAGTAACAGGAGTAATATACTGTTACGAAGTCATTACACCTTTAAGAGTATCATCATCGTCAATCCGTAGAACGTCCAAACAGGGGCCTCCTCCCGAGGGAGGGTTTTGACATCGTCACCACGTATGGCAGGTGGGTGATGACCGCAGTATTAAGTTTTTACACACGGAAACACTACTGCCGTTCCCTGGTATACGATTGTAATAGATGATGTTATAACAATTAACAATACCATAAGATCGACCCATCCGAAGAACAATGTTACATTTGAAATTTACTAGGTTTTCAGGAGAGCCATTCAAAGTTCACCCCATACTTAAATGCTAATAACTTTTTTAATTATTGAAATAAAGTGATGAAAATTCACATATACTTTAATTACTTGTTTAGACAACATTTTAAGAGAAAATTATTGTATTTATGCTATTATTTTCTAAAATAAGGGGTATTATAATCACATGTTACTTTGTTCCACGTGAAGTCAATGTAACTAAGTTAACATAAAACAGTGTTTTAGGGAATTGGCTGTAGATTTTGTGATACATCTGCACTCATTGTTTATAATAATGATGATATTTCCGAAGTATGACGTTACATGTTCACTTGAAATACAAAAATTTATAAAAATACTAATTTATATAAAATTAAATGAAATTACTTTTACCATGACAACAACTATTACTTTTCATATTAAAACATAGCATTTTAAAACATTGTATAGTTTTCAAAGTAAACTGTTTCACGTGCATATGTATCTATTTTGTTCGGAGGACACAACATTTTGCGGTTTAACCTTCTTTACGGATATTTTTATTAACAAGCAGTAAACAATCATAATTTCATTACATAAATTAATAAAAATAAACAGTTACCATTATCTTTTTGGATAAATTTTCGTTGTAGCTGTTGACTAGAACTTGTATTATCTATACTTTCATCGGGCAAAATTAAAGACAATATTTTCTTCGAACGTTTCATATTGAATAATAAACTCAAATATCAAAGGAATATGTAAATGCAATTAGAAAAACAAATAAACAACACGTAATTTAAGCGTCACCCATGCACAAGCAAACACATACACACCTCCCGCCGACACGACCGCGAATGACGAAGTAACCAGCGCGCGGGCAGCGGTAGCGCGGGGTGGGGCCCGTGTACATCGATCTATCTATTAATGAATTGCTATTCTTCGAAATACTACTACGTATTACGTTCTTGGCACATTATAACTTCGAAAATAGGCTTCATAAAAAGAAAATAAATACACCATTAGATAGCTCTTGTTATTCTAAATTAAATACGATAAACAAAAAAAAATGATACATTTTTACAAGTAACTATGTTCTTAGGATGGGTCGAGATAAGGATTCGTGATCGCAGTAAGATGCCAGTATCTACGAGCTAATAGAAGCTGCTGCCCATCCATCCCTTAGATGGATTTTACGAAACCCATAGGAAGGTATGGGGTGGTCTATTTTAAGCTTGAAATCACGAGGCGGCAATATAAGATTATAGAGAATTAGCACTGCGATATTATAGCAATATTTAATTTTAAAATTAATATTTAATCTTCATGAGTGACCACGAGTGACGTAATGACTATATGTAAATTAATTGTAAGTTTGTTCATAAATACAGGTGTTACCATTGTTTAAATATTGACGAAAATCTGGTCATCCTTGTATTCTCGACTATTACGGAAGTACATAACAATTATTTGTTTTAAACACTACCTATTTGGATGACCAAATCTTAAAAATAAAACTTAAATTAAAAATACGTAATTTGTATATTAAACTAATCCTTAGTTATGCTTTTAAGTTTGATACACTTACAATAATTATTTTTATTAGATACGTACATAACTACATTCACGCTTCTTTCATCCACTTGTTTCGATCTTGACGTACCACTTTCGCCTCCTCCACATTCATTAATCTCCTCATGTCCGTCCTTCGGTTTAGGGTACTTCTAATCCGGCCTTTCTTAAGAACGTTCACATTCTATTCTTTCCTTATATCTATTATTAAATTTACACAGTCCGTACATAAGCATATACCTTTACATAAGCATTTATATTTAAAATACCTACTTGCCTAATTGCAGTTTACGTTCATTGTATACTTGAACTGATGGATGGCATTATGCACTATCGACTCATTATTCAATTAATTCACAATGAGCTGTAATTGGATACCAATGAATTCTGGACCACACCTGAAGCTTTTAAATAAACTAGTATGAATAAACCCCTCCCAGGTTAAAAAAACATTGAAGAAAGCTTATTAATAGCGGGTATATATTATATGAGTTTTCTTTGTGTAATATAATAATGTACTATTGTTCAAGTTAATTAGGTTCAATGTTGTTAATAATGTTTTTGTGTAGGTAATACATTAGGATTTTATAGCCCCAAGTCTATAAAAGAGTAGTGTTTCTATTATATGGGAATCAAACAAAACTGCTGGCGGCTCATATGTTAGGGCTTTGTGTTTGATAATATGTAAAATAAAATAAAAATGATTTATGTAAACCAATCGCAGGCACTTGTAAATAGTCAAACATAAGTTAGAAAATGTATTAATTATATTTGTTATTTATTTATATATCTATAAAATTAATTATTTATATATTATTATTAATATTTATTTCTATAGTTCTTAGGGACGTAAACTTCTTAATCTGTCTATGTTATGCCAAAACAATTGTCATATTCCCATATAACATAGTTGATATGATCTGCATCCTTGAATGATGTGTCTGTCAAGTCTCCTGCGAAACTGGGAATTACTACTGCTTAATAACAAAGTTCCTACGTCGTCCTAATACTGCACAGCTTGCTTTACTTAAGATTTTACAATGTATAAATCAATACACTTGAGCATGTTTGTGCGGTGTAATTGATTACAATACACCTGTGTCCACCTCACTCGAAACTAATTCATTATTGTATTAACTAATATAATGTGTAAACAACTCCTATATGTCGTATTTAACCTAGCTCTGACTTATGTTGTGTGGCCAACTATATAACCTACTTCGAGCTAAGGGCGCCTTCACACTAGCGTTTGTCCAGCGTAGGCGTTCGATAAACGGATGCGCAGCGCAGACGCCGCAGGTGCGCGACGCATGAGTCAAATATAATCCTGTACACATTCGACCTCTCCCCGCCACCCGCGGCCGCGCGCCCCTTTGACGTCTGCACCGCGTTAGCGCAGCGTTCATGAATTAATCCAGAGGAAACGCTGCAACATCGCGGCGTCTGCGCTGCGCATACGTTTATCGAACGCCTACGCTGGACAAACGCTAGTGTGAAGGCGCTCTAAAGGTGTTCGGAATTGAATATCTCACTTGATATTGCATTGTCTTGATACAGCGCCCCAATTATTCTGACCTGCAGGAGAAGATTATGCCCGCGAACGTGACTGACTCGTCTCTCTTTGCCTTCTCGACCCTTAGGTACTAAACAACTTTTGGCAATATTAAAACTGCACAAAACTCCCCTGAATAACTAAAAAAAATGACGAGATCTAGAGAGCCCACAAAGCGCTCCTTGCTCAAGTTACTGAGTTTGTAGTTAATAAAACCATTTAATAAGGCTGGCGCTCTACTTGCCTGTATGTCCAATAGGCTTTTGCTTCACGAAAACGTGTAGCAAAAGCCTAAGTACCTCAATGTCCGTCCGAAAATAAATGATATCACTATCTTATTACACTTAGTAGTCTTTTCTATGAAATGTAAAGAATATTTTACATTTCTAAGGGCCTTATTTTCGTAGGTAAGTGGTTTGTATTCAATAATGTTACTTAACTAATTAGTTATTACCTCCTATGAATGATCTGTAATCTTTCACTCTCATTTTCATTAGTCCTGTTCCAGTATAATGCTAGAGAATAGTGACGTATCTTTGTTTGATAAGTACAATGTCACGGAAACATCGGCGCACGCGCAGCCTCCGTCGTTGTCGTAATGAATCGTTGGTGCGTGTCGAGTCTCGTGTCACAAGCGGACGCGCGGCTCGCTCGTGGCATAGTCGCTTCTCTCTCATCTTATAACAATTAATTTTGGATTATTATTTTCAACTTCGAAAGGTCAAAACAATAAACTTTGACTATCTCTTACGCTTTCACGCCGAAATTACTAAACCGATTTGGAAGAAAATTGTTACAGATAAACGTTTTTTTTCCATTTTAACTCATTGGGCACGGAACCCTAAACACGACCGATGAGCGATAGGCACAGGAATGACAGCTTAACGTGCTGTTGAAACGTGTGAAAACCCACGAACTTCCTGACCACGGGCTGGTAGATACCTACTATGATTTTTAATTTCTAACATTTTATACACGACCCGGGTATCGAACCCTCGCCTAGCCTTGGGGACCTCGCTAGTTACGGTCGAACATAATTATGATTATAATTATGATTTAGAACAACGAGGCAGTCGCTTAATATACATAAGTTATGAAACCTAGAAGCTTAAAAATACATATAATTTCAAGCCTATTTATTAGTTCAGCACTGCCACTATGCTAACTAAATTTGACGATTATTTATGAAATTATTTATCAAGAGAATGTGTAAGTAGGTAGCTAGGATGACATTTAATACTCGTACGCTTTGAATTGTGCCATACGCACAAATAACTTGACGGCTTTAAATATATAAAACGTTCACAATACTAGCCTTAAAAATAAATGTTCAATGCACAATTTCCTTCCACCAGTAAGGCATAAAAACTATTTCTAAAGAACTGTCCCAGAACTGATCTGTCATTTCCTCACACCTGCTCACTGAGCTATGGAGTTGTACTAATATAAACTATTACAATAATATAAAAGTGAAATCATATTATAATATTTTGTGTGTCTTTAAGATTTGACAAAACTACTACTGGTGCTAATATTGTATAGTAGGTACCAATAATAAATAATAATAAAATATTTTACTCAATTCCCTTTTTTTCACAAAAATATGCAATTTGGATTACAAAGAAATATGTCAAAAATGTGACGGGTAAAATGTGAGTGTGTGTCCACGAAAACAAAAAAAGATTAAATTTAAGTTTCACTAAGTGGACACACATATAAATATCGGTATGTCCAGATGACGAAATAATAAGTTATCCTAATTCCGAGTTTCACCAACTCGACACACTCATGCCCAGTCTTGTATGTCTAGTTACTAGATAGATAGTGACTAACCCGATCATTTATATATACAAGAAATAAAAAGGGACCCAATATAGACCCTTGCGGAGCTCCCATTCTAACTTTAGATCCCAAAGAAGTCAATAGACACTTTTTGTGTCGTGTAATGTTATATAATTTTAACTCAAACACATCTTTCTGTTCAATTTTCTTAGTACATCTGTTAATTTAAAAATGATTATTTATGTTATTATTTATCTTCAAATCAAAGAAATCGTCTAGTTTTATTAAAAGATGGATACAAAATATATATACACCTAAGGACAAATAAAGATAAATCTTCAATGTGGCGTTGTTCGCAAAAGTTAACTTGTCCGGTTGTAATCAAATTAAATTTAACTTACACCATTATATTAAAAATAACTGATCATAATCTTGAGGGTGACACAACAAACAACGAGATTCTAATAAATTTAAATGATTGCGAGATAGCTTGTATTTATATTAATAAATCATCTAAGTAATATAAATGTTTGATAGATACACATTGGTTTAATTCAAAATGTTTCTTACATAAAACGAAAACGATTATTAACCCGACTGTACTTCTTTTTCGCAAAAAAAGTAGGTATGACCAGTTGACGAAAACAAAAAAAGCTTAAATTTAAGCTTCACTAAGTAGACACACATAAATATCGGTATGTCCAGATGAAGAAATAATAAGTGATCCTAATTCCGAGTTTCACCAACTCGACACACTCATGCCCAGTCTCGTATGTCCAGATAGTGACTAACCCAAATGCGGGAGAAAATAAGTGTGACATAGTCTTATTCGCTGATGATACATCTCTTGTATTCAATGTAGATAGAAAAGATAAAAACGTCACTGGCTCTAATCACACACTCACCTTAGTCTCGGATTGGTTCTCCGCCAACAATCTCCTTCTCAATACAAACAAAACCAAATGTATTAGATTCGCTCTCCCTAATGTAGCAAACACTGTTCCAAATATAAAACTGAATGGAGAATCCTTAAGTCTGATCCCATCAGCAATATTTTTAGGTATTACGTTAGACTCTAAGTTGCAATGGGGTCCACATATAGATAGATTGTCAGATAAATTAAGCTCTGCAGCTTACGCGGTTTGGAAAATTAGACAATTGACTGATGTCAACAGCAAGATTAGTGTACTTCGCTTATTTTCATAGTACATATAATGACTTATGGAATCCTATTATGGGGTTCGAGTGCTGATATCCAAACCATTTTCATATTGCAAAAGAGAGCAATCAGAGCCATATATAAAAAAAAGCCGTGATTCTCTCCGTACTCTGAAGAAATTTAAAAAACCTTGCCGTCTGAATACATTTATCAAAATATAATGTATGCTCGGAAAAATATTGGTAAATTTAGTAAAAAAAAATGTCCATAATTATAATACAAGGAATATGGATAAGCTTACAACACCGTTGTTTAGACTGAGTAAGACAAAAAAATCATTTCTGGGAAACTGCATTAGATTTTATAATAAACTTCCAACCAATATTACAAACTTAACAGAGTATAAATTTAAAACGTATGTAAAGCAGATTCTTATGAGCAAAGGCTACTATAATACACAAGAATAAATTGAAGATGGAGATGTTTGGCGGATGACTGCGTGTCCTGTTGCACTGAGGCAGACTGGCGCCCTCTGACTGTCACACTGAGCTCATAAAAATAACAATAAATTAACAAACATTGTAAACGTTATTAACTAATATGACCGATCAGACTTAGTGTATGTAAGAAAGTTACATTGTAAATGTGAATGTAAGAGAGTGCTTCCTATAAAGCTAGTTTTGTTTGTTTTAATTACTGAAATTATCAACAAATTAGCTTTTGGGAGGCACTGTCCTAGATGTAAAAATGTAATGAATTTGTAAATCATAAATATTGTAAAACGCTATTTTTAAAAGTTGACTAAAAGAAAAATTCCGGAGTTTCTTATAGTCTTTCTTCTCCGGATGTCACACCGTAGGTAGATAGAGAAAGACTCGTAGGAAGCTAGGATAGGGACGGTGGTCCTCGCGAGGCGAGGTTCGCGACTCGTGCTTGGTTTGGCTTTAGACCTGATCCCAGCCCGCGCTGGTTGATCTAATTTCTCAAACCACGCGACTTATTATTAATATTATTATTTTGTGTACACTCGTTTTGCTCGCGACAATTTTTCAATTTTTCATTTTATTTTATTTATAAATATCTATATATATTTTATTTATCTTTAAAATAAGATTATAATAGTAGTATAACATTAGTGACCATATAAAAATATTGTTCATAAGTAAGTATCAAAAAATGTACTTTAATGTGTTATGCTTTGTAAATGACGTATAACAAGCGCGAATTATTCGTCTACGTTACTAATAAACTATTTCATTTCCTTTCATTTCACTAGCTGTCCCCGTGGAAACGTTAACTTAGAAGTCACGTCGTGTGCGTCGCGTGACTTTCTATTGGTAAAAGTACAATTTTCAAAATCGGTTCAATAGATCCAGAGATTCCCCCTAGAACGTCACAAACTCACAAACTTTACCTCTTTATAATATGATATAAGTAGTAATTTTTATTTTACATATACATAGAAAAAATATAAAAGTAGTCAGATGGAATGAAAGTGATGTTAAAAACACGGTGAAAGAATTTTTCAAATCCGTCAAGTAGTTTCGGAGCCTTTTCAGTTCAAACAAACAAACAAATCTTTCCTCTTTATAATATTAGTATAGATATAAATGTATATGACATTTACTAAATAAATAAAGTAATTCTTCGCAATAATTAATAATATAAGAATATAAGTATTCCCAGTTATTATGTTAGTTGTATAAACACGTGAATATACCTGCTATGCCATAACAAAGTTCATGTTGATACTGCACAGAATTTAATATATTTTTCTGAATCACGTTTTTCTATCAATTAACAAATAAACTGGCAATAAATCAATAGTATCGATCTAATTATTCTCATCGTGCTGCAGTGACGTCATTTAATCACACTGCATGATTTATATGTATGTATTTAAAGTTATTCGATGTTATCAGTTTCCTGGATTTTGCATTAATATACTAAATTGTATGTAAAGATGTTTCTTTCATACAAATGACAAGGCAGATGTTAACTTTTTTTTTATTTAATTCTAAAATAAAAGAATTCAAATGAATTAGCGATCAATACGAACTTTTTCGTTGTTAAAAAACATAATACCTTAACTAAGGACTCATTTTGAATCCTCAGATAAAAAATATCAGCCGAAAAGAAAACCGTACAATATTGTGAAAATTAAAATGTAGGTATCCCTCTTATATTTTGGGTAAATTAATTCCTTGTTGACTGTTTCAATACCATTACATTTTGAGTTCATTCTACTTTGTTCACCTGGCGATGTCACCCAGGTGAACAAGGTGGAATGTAGCTCTAGTAATCAAAACTTACATTGTTGAAATTGCCAAAAACGTTTTAATTTAAAGATCGCATATATTAATTAACATTCTCATTAAATTATACATATTTATTTATTTAGGTATTTCGTACAATGTTACCTATTTAACCTTACTTCATTAATTTAATGTAAGATTAATTGTTTGACAAATGTATATTTATTTTGCCAAGATCATGATTTTCATTGTTCAGTAAACATGTCAGGTAACATTATTAGTACAATGTGTCTGTAGAAGTGAAGACCACAAGTGCAGTTATATTAATAAATGAACTGAACAACTTGCTAAGTATAATTTATTATTATAACAATAATATACAAGTAATTTATCGATAAACAATAATTGGAGACGCTCTAGGTATTTTCAGCGAAGCCCGTCGCGTACTAGCCCAACAAATCTGCTTTAAAATTCAAAACTTAGATTTTATATTATAGGTATGTCTATAACAAATTAATAAATAAACGTAGTAATTTAAGATACTAGGAATTAAATCAAATCTATCCATAGTAAAAATATTAGTTCGGAAATATCGATGATATTGGCCACTCGGCAGGAAAATGTTTGACTACAAACACTTGATTGCAATGAAATCTATGTTTTATGTGATATTTACTCGAAATAAATAGAGCGTTTAGTTATTTAATGCATTGTGATACTGAACCATGCAAAGACGTGACATGGAGTGTTTCTGGAAATCAATGCATATCTTAAAAGTTCCTAGATGTACCTACATGTTAAAGTTGTAAATAATTTGGTAACAAATCTTGGACTTTTCCATAGAAATCCGTCATGTTTTGTTTGTGTAGCCTGATACCCGTGGTAGTGTACCGATATCGATAATATTTTATGGCTAATTTCACGGTCTTTATCTCATTGTTTTTATCAACTATTATATATATTTTCTGTTCGGGCAAATATCACCTGTTTACGTACAGAGTATATATTTCTTATGTGTTTAAGTAATGCCCGGTGAAGTAACAAAAGCCTTGTAGTTACCTACTATGTCAATCTGAAAAAAAATATTATGTGTTTAAGTTTATCTCCTGGTGAATTTTAAAGAACATTTGCATTGAAATCACCTTATGCATAAAGCAATATTGAAATAACTGAATTATTTCGTCGAATATTATCAAATGTCATCACTGTTTTTTAAGTTAAAGTTATTAAAGATCCGTTATCGTTATCCGTTGTACTTAACAGAAAATTTAATATTTAAATTTTGATATTTTTGTTTTTTATTCCAAATCTCAAATTATTATTGTAACAAAATTATACCTCCAATAATCCTCATTGAAACATAAAATAAATAAACACTTGTAGACTCTGAAGTCGTCTCAAAAACTAATCTCGTACTTGTCCACAGGTTCAAACGGCGTATACATAGGCGATCTCCCCTCCAAGGACAGCTCATCCAGCTGGCGACGGAACGCGGCGCGGAGGGCGAGGGCCTGCTGTTCCACAAAGACCCTGCTGCGAAGACTGCCGATACTGCAGTGGTTACCCAAGTATTCGCTCGGGAACGGTGTCTCGGATATCATAGCTGGTAAGAACCAACTTTGTCTGCTCGGGTAATACCCAATGGCTTCATCATCAACAACAGCCAGGCTACGTAAACTGTCCATGTTCACCAGTGGACTTCCACTGCTGGACATGGGCCTCCTCTTTACAGACCTTGGCAAGACAGGGTCCTTGAGGAATATTGCCATAGTCACTAGGAAAGGTGACCGAAGTAAGATAGTAAGGATCCTTGAGTGGAAAGATGCTCATCTATCAGGGGAATTCCCTTATAGATGGTACACCCACGGGAAAACATTTAGTGGTCTATTCTAATCCGGAAACCACACGGGCAAAATTTGCCTATGTAAAATATTTGAAATCAATATATGAGGATATGTTGGTAAATGTTATAATCCAGTTTTTTAGGGCAGTAAAATATTCGATGGATTGAACTCTGCCGTTGTATAATAAGCGACATTATAGTCCGGCCAATCTAGACATAAAAATAGTAGTCAAATAACATTCATTCCCGGAAAGCTTAAACGTCCCCATTAATCTCATGTGCACTACAAAAGTTATTTGGGGTCAAAGGTCAAAATTTGATTTTATTCGAAAACGGTAATTTTTATCGAAAAAATACTTTAACCAAAGTATAATATTTATTTTGCCAAAAATATGGTTATTATACATAGATGTTACCTTCATTATACAAAAAGTCCAGCATGTTTCGCGTTTATAACAGCTTCCAAAAATTAGTACAGTTAGTTTAAATACTAAATACTATGACTTTATCTATATCAATATATATTTTTTCATATCTTCATCTTCATCTTTAAGTACATTTATTAAGTATTCGTTCCTTTTAATTTAATTTTTAAATTAATATCATAGTCATTAGCTGATTAAAATATACCTAAACATGGAAGATGACTAAAAAACTGTATAAAGTTTTGCGTACACACAATGTTCTGCTGTTGTATTCAATTGTCACAACGAAACGTGTTTTTAGTTGTTGATTCTTCGTAGGCGGCGACACTATTCTCCAACACTCCCCACGCTTTTCATAACCATCTTTTGTGAGGAAGAATGTATTTATTGAATATACCTACTTGTTTAATACATAAAATATTGCATTAGATTAGATATATTACCTAATGTTACGATTAAATCACATTAAATAGTAACTAAAATATATCGTAAATATAATCGTATCGTAAATTAATCTTAAAATTATCTGCAAAAATGCACATGGGATTAATGGGGACTTTTAAAACTTCCTTTCTCATGGTAAACCCAAGCTCTCCACGAAGTTTCAGCTTTCCGGGAATTAATGTTATTTCAAATGTCCATATTGACCGGACTATTATTTGATTAGCGCTTACACTTACACTTCTTGGATGAAAGTGACAGCTATGTAAATGATGTTATTTTTTATGTTTAGATTTTAGATACCATTCCGATGTGCAATTCGCCCATGTCTGTTAATCGTGTGGTGATAAAGTATGGCATCTAGTTCGTAAACAGTTAACGCACACAGCGGGTCAACACAATGACTGCGACATGCCTCAGTGAGCCTGAAGCGCATGAGTCAGACACACGCTTGACGGAATGTTACAAGTTATCGAGGTTAGCCACAGTATCTGTAGAAGCACAATACTATTGTTTTGTTCTATTATAAATAAAAAGGCTCGTACATTTCCAGTGAAACATGTGAATGACGCTAATTTTGAGTCATCGTATAGTACTGAAATGAGTATTTATGCAATCCATCTAGTACATACTTCTATTTCTTTTTTTTTCTAGAGGGAAATCCATTACGCATTCCCTCCACCGTCGCGGGGAGGCACTTACCATGTCCACGTCACTGGAGGGTTATGTAGGACTAATCCCCCACAAACTCGGCTGGGCCCATGAGACCATAAGAGGACCAGTATAAATCTCTCCAAAACAACTTTCCGTTCAAATTCACCCTATAAATTCTACTTTCATGTCCAAACCAATTTGACAAACCTTTGTGAATCCTACTTTCATACCACAACGTTCCCCAATCACTCTCTTCTCAATTCTATCACTCAATTTCACACTAATCTTGCTCCTCAGCGCTCTCATTTCCATAGCATTTATTAAAATAAAATAAAATAAAAATAAAAAATAAATAAATTAAAGTATATATATTCTGTATAAAGGTGATAAACTTCACAAAATTTGAATTCATCACGTCATCAGCCTACATCAATCAGTCTACAACACGCTTTTCCGTCCCTAGCATAAACTCCACTAAATTAATTCTATAGAATTAGGTACCTAAGCAAGTAAATTAGTGCAAACTGAAATTTTATTTTATTTGTATATATATATTTCATTTATTTGTATCGCATAGGTTCTTTTATATTTATAGAGGTTGTTATGGCTATAAATATAAAATATTTATGTTTATGAAGGAAAACTTTACTGATAAACTCTAAGGTAACCAATAACATAAAAAGAGTGCATTGACCCGAACAATATTGGAAAATATAATGCTATGTTGCAATATTACGATAACGTTTGATTTTAAACTTATTGCCTTGTTAATAAAACTCATTATTATTTGTGCAAAAACCACGCAGTGCAATGGACCGTGAAATGAATGTGTGTCGTCACAGGCGTTGTCAATACAATGTGTCACAACCTTTGCTAAATCACTAATTTACGTAATTGTATTATTAATAAATTGTATCTATTAGGTTTGTTTAAATCCTCGTTGGTCTAGCGGCGTGTTCGACCGCTAATACCGAGGTTCCGGGTTCGATACTCAGGTCGAAATACAAATATATTATACTACAAATTTTCGACAATATTCGAAGTCTACCCTCCCGATATCGGAAAATTTCAATACTCAATACTCAATTTTTTATTGCATTCCATAATGTAGTACAGGTTATACAAGTTAGGTAGTATCAATTATGGACCCTGTCGGGCACAACAACATGGTTTAGAAGAGTTAGAGAGGAAGACGTGCGTTTGTTGTAAATTTAAAATTATATAAAAAAATTTACACATAAAATACCTATAACCATATGTATATACATATTATTATGTTTATAGGTTGTCTTGTACACAACAACCTATAAAACATCTGTGTTTATTTAAGTATTAATAAATATTAATTACATTTCATTAATTAAAAATTATATTGTATAATTATGTTGTATTATATTAATTATATATTATTATTATATATTTATATAATTATATTGTATTATATTTATTTATTTATTTATTTCTTATATAATTATATTGTATCATATTATATTATATTGTATTTGTATAATTATATTGTATTATATTAATTATATTGTATTATATTAATTATATTGTAAATTTATCATCAAAATATTCACTTAGTGTATAGTAACATTTATTTATTAGAAAACTTTTTAGCTTATTAACAAATTTATTTATAGACATAACCATAGGACTTGCAGCATGTAACTGTAATTTAGATTTTGGCAAATTTAGTCTGTTGCTGTGGCGTAATATATATTTTGTTTCCATTTCGCCTCGTGTATTGTAAAATTCAGGATATTTCCGGACAAACTTGCACACCTCAAAGATGCAGGTACAGGTAACGGTAAGTGTTTTTAATTTGCGAAAATGTGGTTTACATGTTTCTGTTTGTTCAATATTTGTAATTATTCGTATGAGCTTTTTTTGTAAAGTAAATATAGTCTGTGAATCAGTGCTAAATTAGTAGGTGTCTCAGCTCTAAAAGCACGTTAAACATACTTCAATTTAAATACTTTCATCGGTCGGCTGCCGTTAGTAGATCCGTCATTCCGTCAACGTCATTGAGAGTAAATAAGGATTAGTGTTTTATTATTTTCGTAAACTTTGTATAAACATGCACATCATAAATATTATGCATCCGTAAGAAACGACCCGACTTAAGTTCTTCTACCAAAGGATTACGTTTTTTTCTGTCATTAATAAGTACCTCTATTATAGTAATTCACCACTTAATGTAAATAGATTACAACAGAGAAAAAATACAAATTAGATCTGATTTTATTTTCTCTGTAATCAAGAAAATACCTTCACACAGCCTTGACTTTAACATAAAGGTCGCTTTACACTACACGAACAGTAGAAAACGTTGTTTTGACTTCATAACTCGATAAAAGTAGAATACACCGGTATGGTTTTGGCAGTTAGTTCATTTTATATTTCACATCTTCAGACAAGGGCATAATTAAAAAACACCATTAGAAATAGGTTTATATAGATATATTTTTTTTATGTTTTTTTATAATGCTCTATACTCTTTTTCATGAACTATTTACATTTAATTATTTTAGACTTGTTTTTAATAAGTATTAAAAACAAGTTTGTTAGGTTTTTAACCCCTAAACGGGCAGAGGGTATGTTAAGAATTCATTGGTTTTGATCTGTATTACAAGTACATAAAGTTCAAAATATGGTGGGTTCTATATTCCCTTTGCCCGTTTAAGAATTATTTTTTAGATAGGAGTATAATTGTGCCGTCATCTCACCGTAGATTCTATTGGGTGCCTACGTTAGTAGAGCAGAGCATAGGTCTTTAGAATTGGATAGCAATAAGAGAATAAACCCTTAATGACATACATGGCTTAATGATTTTCAAAGCTTATAATTGATTGCTTTCCAATTGTTGAGGACCAAACCACTATAATCACAGCTTTTTGGCATACTATACTTTTAATCACTTGACAAGACAATCTATCAAAACATTTAAAATATAAAAAGTATAATAAAACCACCCAGTACAAAATACAAATATCTATAAAAAAGGTTGGTCTATCCGTAACACCAATCATGAAATCAAGTGAAAAAACTAAGAATTCAAAGATGAAAGTAACAATAGCAACGCTCATCACTAGCATCACGCATCACGGCATGTGCCATTCGATATTTTTCAAATATATTCTAACGTACTGGTCGTATCGTAACGCATTGCGATGTGCACGAACCTTAACAGTAGGCGATACAAACAGGTCAAGTTTTCGTTTACTCTATTACCTACTTTCCTTGCAATCGATTAACGATAAAAAATGAATCGATCTCATTTGCTCTCGATAACGCGACGAGATGGCGGGAATATAAATTAGATTACACGCTACTTAATTTACACCTAAAGGGATTTTCAAAAATAATGCTAATTTATTAGCTTCTTTAATAAATAGTCTAACTACACTTAAATACTTTTTTAATTAAACAAACTCTTCAGCTTTATATATTACTATCACTATCACTACAAACAGAGTATAAAACGAAGTCGCTTTCTCTGTCCCTATATTCCTTAAATCTTTGCTGTGCATGTATGCTTAAATCTTTAAAACTACGCAACGGATTTTGATGCGGTTTTTTTTAATAGATAGAGGGATTCAAGAGGAAGGTTTATATGTATAATACATCAGCATTGTACTCGTGCGGAGCCGGGGCGGGTCGCTAGTATAGAATTAAAACCATAAGTCTTGGCAATTTTGAATGAATAGGTAATATCTGATAAATTTACATAGTTTAAAAAAGTTTGCGTTGATTTAAGGTGGTTTAACACTTCTGTTAAGTTACCAGCTCGTTCATATGATTTAACACCGCTGTATTATTTTTGATAATAAGTGATGTTAAATATAGAGCCTATATGGAGCCCATCGAAGCGATTGCAGTCTTAAAACTTGACATGTGACTAACGAAATAGGTCCACCAAACAAAATGTCAAAAAGTGATTATTAATAAAAGAATCGCTATTTGTAATTTTGGTCGTAGTGGAAATTCAATCAGAAAAATGTTTTATTAAGAAGCTCTTAAGTGCTGCAGCCTGAAAGGCTAATAATTAAAAACATTGTCTATGACTTCGATAAAAAAAAATCTTAAGTACTGTAGGGTTATTTTAATACATTTCCTATTTTGTTGTTACTATAATAATATTACGTAGGCAAACTATATTTTTTTGAAGTCATGGTTATATCAACGTCTATGAGTAAATGTTATTGCCACAATTAAAAGCCTCATCATGCATCTTTGGGCAACAATTAAAATACACAATTTTCAAGCGCCGTAAATTATAATGTAAACAGCTGATCGTAACGATGTTGTATAGTTATATTTACACGGTTACAATGATCGGCTAACAGAGCCACTCGAGCACCAGCGAGTTGTGAGAAATCCGCCGTGACACACAGACACACTGTCGCTACTCACACTATAACTAGAGCAGATGAAACTCACCTTCACTCAAATTGCTTTCACCATAATTCACATGATTTACCCATAATCTTAAAAAATAAATTGACTTAACATGTTTCAATGATTTACCCAATACTACTAAGAAAAGACTTATTTAATTAATTTATGTAATAGAGAGAAAAAAAGGAGTCAAAACATAAGACTACTGAAAGACTGTTTGTGTTACTTTCAGCGGAGAGAAAAAGAGATTTGGGTCGTCCATCCCACTCTAGCCCAAAGGCTGAGTTGAAGAGTAATCTCTATATTTAAAACTCCATTTCTAAACTCAGATCTTGTTTTCAGGTATAACAGTAGGCCTCACAGTCATCCCGCAGGCCATCGCGTATGCTGGAGTAGCAGGTTTACCACCCCAGTATGGACTATACTCGTCGTTCATGGCTTGCTTCGTGTACACGGTGTTTGGTTCAGTGAAGGACTCTGCCATAGGCCCCACGGCTATAGCTGCTATCCTCACGAGGGAGAACCTGCACGGCCTGGGACCAGAGTTCGCGGTGCTGCTAGCCTTTCTCTCAGGGTGTGTGGAACTGCTCATGGGGATACTGCAGCTTGGTAAGTCATTATTATTTTCTTTAAATCTGGGGGCACGGCAGTGCCCCCCCAAGTCGAGTAAGAAAAAAAAAAAAAAAAAAAGGTGCACGGCCGTACCTATCTTTTCTCGAAGCATCAGCCGAGTTTCGACCCCCTATAACTTCGTTGTGGATAAAGATAGGAGCCTGAATTTTCAGTAACTAAACAAGCTTTGTAAAACTACAGTATATTTCAAATTTCATTCAATTTGAACCAGTACTTTACGAATTATAACTAGTCAAAGTTTGGTATTTTCGGTAATTTTGTCACTAACAATCATAACAGCGTCTGATGGAGGTGGCTTGCCCGCTTGAGCCATGTCTCAGCAGGAGGCTGCGGTCCCTTGAGAAGTAGGGACCCCGTGTAATCTGGCCGTCCCTGAAACTGGTTATTTGGGCGCAGGAGAGCCCGTAACACCAATTGAGTCGCGGACGCTGCCAGAGGGTATCCCAGATAGGCAACAGTACCTGGGCCCCTCACCAATTGTGGTCGGAGGAGTAACCAGGGGTTTTACTCTCATGTTATGATTAGCATTCCACTGCTATGAAGAGGGCGAGTCCCACATACCCCACTGCCCATGCCGGAACACCGCAGTGGCGAAGGAGATGCGTAACATTCTTGCATTCCCCTGGACAAACTTATACCACGGCTTTCACGCTTCCCGTTCGAAACACAGAAAGACGGTCACTTTCTTCCAAGCAACTAACAAATCTTACTGTGATATCGAAGGTATAGACACAAACCACGTTTTATTAATCTGACACAAACTATATTTATATAATCATTTTATCAAATATTTTTATACACAGTTTGATGTTAACTAGGTAGCTTTAAATTTACTTATGTACATATTAGCTTGTTCCCTAGTGCGGGAGCTGTCTTAAAAAAAGGCCATAATCGGACATGTATTATGTAGTTGTACCAAAATTCCATCAAAAACAGTTCATCAATTTCGTAATTTTAAAAACCTTTGACAGGCCGGAAGCCAGCAGGCCGTGAGTGCCATACATAAGTTCATGTTAATCCTCTGTTAAGCTTGATGTTGTAGTTTTCGATTAGGTACATTGACAATATTTATAACCAATGAGAGATAACAATTTTACATACGGATTAATTTTAAATGACGTTTGACGAGTGCGACGAATATCAATAAAGCATAAAAAAGTATACGACGCATCTGTTCTTGTTTCATATGGTGAGTGTTGCCATGCCAGCTAGGTACGTGGATATTCATATGTGCGTAAGTTAAGTTATTTTGTAAATAAGGGCACAGAGTTACTAGTCTGGATGGTTTACATCAAATTTAAGTCTACTTTGGAACTATTAAAGCGCAGGAATAATCCATTTTTGAATACAATAGACTAAAACCGGCCAAGTGCGAGTCGGACTCGCGTACTAAGGGTTCCGTACCATTTTCAAGTGCCTACCTGTTGCCGTTATAGATATCGAGCAAAAAAGGCCAAAAAATAGTTGTTGTATGGGAGCCCCCCCTTAATACTTATTTTATGTTTAGTTTGTTATTATAGCAACAGAAATACATAATTTGTGAATTTTTCAACTGTTTAGGTATCGCGGTTCTTGAGATAGAGCCTGGTGATAGACAGACAAACAGCTAAGTCTTAGTAATAGGGTCCCGTTTTTACCCTTTGGGTACGGAACCCAAGCATTTAATGTCTAGACATGCTTAATATTGTTGCATCAAAGATATCGAGAAAAACCCATAGAGAAATGGAGTGGGCTTTGAGAAAAACTGTAGCTGAATTTCAAGAAGTAGTACCGGTAAAGAAAAAGAGTAAGTAAGTAAAGAAAAACAACCTACAAAAATTGGAAAGCTCATCATCAAGTGACAGAGTGGTAAAATCCATTGTTGGTATTTTAAAAAATAATGTAAATTGTAAAGCAAAGGAAAAAAGTACAACTATCTACAAAAAGAAATGAGATGCCATCAAAAACATACTTGTAAAAAACCCCAAGTCTCGTAACGCAGTTCTTTTACCGTAAAACGTTGTGAGATCTATGTAATACCAAGTCGGTTAATTTATTCAGTCCCTACTTAAGGGACCTTCTATCTTAAGCTATTACGTAATTATCTCACCTTACAGAATCTTATTTTGACCTTATAAAAGTTCAAAACTTTTATGTTATGAATATTAGATTGACTTGGCCATCGCAATAAACACTTGTGAGATACATTCTAATTATATCCGATGGCCAAGTTAATCTATTATTTAAAACTTTAAAGTTTTGAACTTTGATAAGGTCAAAATAAGATTCTGTAAGGTGAGATAATTACGTAATAGCTTAAGATAGAAGGTCCCTTAAGTAGGGACTGAATAAATTAACCGACTTGGTATTACATAGATCTCACAACGTTTTACGGTAAAAGAACTGCGTTACGAGACTTGGGGTTTTTTACAAGTATGTTTTTGATGGCTTAAATTTACAGTAAAGCAAAGTGCAAAATGTTAAAGCGAACCGTACAGGAAAAAAATCGAGAAAACATATATTTTTACGCATGTTTTACTTTAAATGGAATATCCAAAAAATAATTTCTTTATTTTGAACCTGTGTAAGGTTCACAGCTGGACAAAGGTCATCCCTGAAGCAGTGCCTGATTAAGACTGTCAGCCTAAAATTCCCAGAACAGTCGGAAGTAAACATCCAGATGAAGGGTTTTCAAAAACCCTAATCCTTAATCTGGATCTGAATCTCGCTTTAAATCTCAGAGGTCGCTGGCTCGATCCCCACGCCGGAAAATAAATCTTTGTGTTAATTCTAAGATTTCTTTTCGGGTCTGGTTGGTTGAGGGACTACCGTCCGCGCCTCGAAAAGCACGTTAAGCCGTTGGTCCCGATTGTTATAACTGCCAAGCGTGGTGACTACCATTCCTCGGGATGAGGTCCATTTTCAGCAGTGGACGTTATACGGGCTGATGATGAAACAGCCTTACTTCGATGTGCTAGCAAATTAAATACCTATGTATATTCTTGCACTGCGATTACGGCTAATCCGTAACTGCCCTGAAGGGTATTGCCATAGGTACAAAAGAAGGAAGTACTACGTGTCTAATTCCATTCTTTGCTTTGTACTATTGTCTTGTTGTTTCCGCACTATATTACACAAACAGAACAGAAACACTGTGAAATTAGAAATCTATTTCCAAAACAACAATGTTGAACAATGTGACAATAGACACGTCAACACATATGGTTTCACTTGTACGGGACAAACTGACAATAACAACACATGGTTTCTTCCTATTGATATTCAAAGTTAGTGGAGCACGGTGTTTTAGTTATTTTGTTTATAACTTCTTGCATAACTGTCGTATAATGAGAGAACTACCTATATGTTCCTGTTTCGGAGAAAAAGAAAGGCCCTAATATACTACATACCATACATGCAATAGGTATGTGAATGTGGCAGAAATATGTAATTCCTGTTAACACATATCAATTTCCTTTACCTAATTATTAAATTCCATCCGACCCGTACTGATTCGAGCTGGTCGGTCTAAATCATACACATGACAACATTTGAACTGCACCTAGATACTTACATTATATTGCATGGAGTACGTAAAACGTAGGTTAGGGATGGCGTTTTTCTAAATGTGTATTGTTTGCCATCATAAAGACGTGCTATTAAATAAACTGTAACTTCGCTATAATTGGGACAAAAATAATAGATACATATAAAACTTAGGTAGGATCATTCGCGTTCGTTCATTATATACCTAATTAATACCATAATAATCCATAGAAGCGTGACCAAAATATTGCTCTATTCCTAACGTAGGGATTAGATATTGACTATGTATTCTTGGTAACTCATTAGTAAGTCCGAGAGGAAGGAAGCAGATGTAATGAGTAGGTGCACCTCGTGAACGTGCTGATTATCTCGGAATGACTGTAGTTGATCTCGTCACTGACTATCTGATCATCAGTTTCAGAGCTACTACTATTGTGCTATTGTTCACGCACCGATATCACGAGTTGTAGTAATTACTGAAAAATTAAGTAGAAGTCTGAAAGATAGTAGGTAGCTTGTTCAAATTATTAGTATAGTAGAAGATATACTGTTATTATTAAGTGCTGAAACCACTTTTGGATCAAATCTATAAGAATAAAATAAATCACAAACATTTATGTAGGCGCATTACTAGACAACGTCTTGACTAGTTGAGCAAATTACTGTATATTGGTGTTGGTAATTATGAGTAGAAGCTAATGAAGCGGCATCTACAGTAGCCGCACAAACTATTTGAAAACGAGTAGCGCCATCTAGTACGTAGCATCACAACTAACCTGTATCGCGTAACACAATTTCGCAAGCCAATTCGAACATATACAAGTTCTAAACAGCAACAACCAGCCGTCGCGTTGGCCGCGGGGCACACCACCTCGCCCGGTAAAGAAGATCTTCATTTCCTGTAGTGGAACACCACTAACCGTTCCTCTACAAGAATATTGGAAATATCTACGGGAAATGTCAAAATTGTACAACGGGCGACAACTGCTAGTTTAATTATAATCCACCATTATACATTAATAATGTACTTACCTAATACATTACAAACCGAGAAACCGCTGATTGAAAAAAGCTTATTAAAATATTAAATCATTACCAATTTAATTTTAATCTTTATTTTGAGTATTTTTTAGCTATATAAAAAAGTGGTAGTTCACTTTTTTATATCTTATAGCAAAAAAATACTCACGCTACAATGATACCTAACTGCCATGAAAACACTTTATTATAACATAACGATCTATGAAAAGTCATTAAACGGTTTAATGCTAATCGTTGATTATCATTTAATGATTCCTGTCGTGTTCACTTGAGATTACCTGAAATGATGCAACACCTTCCTGAAACCATGTTTTTCTCAAGAGCAATCATGATGATGTTGCACCTAATAGCGGGTAATTATCTTAGTTATCAGCTGGCAGATATCTGCGGTCCATCCTTTCATTGTGTTGAGAATTGATTAAGGAATACTTAAATTCCAACAGATATGAGATAAACTCTCTTAACCTCCGAAGGTTGCTGATATAAGTCAATGTCAGTATTATTATTAGTAGAACAATAGGGGGACATCGGGAACAATGTCAGGAGACCTCAACCAGAAAGGTACCATGTACTTGAGACTAGCCTAATAATTAACAAGTATCCAATATCTTCAATTATAGTCATTAATTTTATAAACAAATTTAAACTTATAATAGTACATTACGATACGTGTGACCTAAGTAGCCTATTATTGCACGGCGTGAAGTTAATAGGCTACTTAGGTCACGAGTATCGTTTACTATTTTATAGTAAGTAAATGTGACATAAACCCGCCCCGGACTCGCGGGGGGTGGTGGATTACTATACGTGTGACTCGGTGTGACCTAAGCAGCCTATTATTGTACGGCGTGAAGTTAGCGCCCGAGCGTAGCAAGGGGGGATGAATTTATTAATTTAAAAGTCACATTCAAATCATTGCAATTTTTAATGTCATCATTTTATTATTCATTTAACAACCGTCACCGATTTCGCCATCTCTTTTATCGCGTCCGGAACAATTTCATTGTTCTCATCTTCGCTAAATTCACTGCCCGAAGTCTCCATTTCAGACCAAAAGTTACGATTTCCGCGAAACAAACTATATGTCAGCGTTTTTCTTTGATTCCGCTGTCACTTTTTCTCTGTCATTTGTTAGCTGTGAAATTAGTCGATTAATTTACGCACCGTGCAGAAATTGGAAACTTAGGTCACGGAAAAGCGCGTAAAATGCAGGTTTAGGTCACACTGTGCTATAAAGCATCTTATAGTTAGTATCTACAAAGTGAATATAATAATATATTTTTACAATACGTATTCACTATGGTTCTGACTCTGTTGTCCGAAAGATACTTCATTAAAAAGTTAGTATTAAATTAACTTTTTACCTTCTTTTTAAAATAAAACTTTAAAGGGTTAACTAATTACTAGTGGTCGCCCAATGGTCGAAAATCGACTATTAAAAAAAGATATTGACATTCTCCTTCTTCTCTATAATATAAAATATATATACCTAGCGCGGTTACACCCGCGTCGATCCAGTTCCCGTGAAACCTTGACATAAAATATTGGTAAAAGAATTTTCAAAACCGATTCAGTAGATCCAAAGATTACCCCCTACAACCTTACAAACGTTACTTCTTTATAATATATTAGCGGCCCCGCCCCGGCTACCTACCCTACCCCTAACCTACCCTACCCTTACCCCTACCCTACCCTACCCTACCTTACCCTTACACCCACCCTACACCTATCCTTAAACCTACCCTTACACCTACTTAACCCCTACCTACCCTTTTTTTCTTTGCGTTTAAACCTTACCTGTGTTAAAGCGATGATTACTGCCAAATTTCATTAAAATCGGTCCAGCCATTCGCGAGTTTTAGCGAGACTAACGAACAGCAATTGATTTTTTATATAATATAGATAGAAGTAGCTATAGATAACTGTGCGAAATTTCATACAGTCCGCCCAACCGAAACTCTTCTATACTAAAGAGGTAAGATTTGATTGTTTGTATTAAATAGGCTCCGCAACTACTAGACCGGTTTGAAAAATTCTTTCAACGTAGAAAAACAAGAAATCACTGTTCCCGGATGAAATAGGCTATATTTAATTATGAAGTTCCCACGGGAACGAGCGTTACGCGGGTGAAACCGCGGTAAAACTGAAAACTATCAGCAGGCATTTAAATATGCTCTCATCTTTCCCAGGGTTCCTGATAGACTTCATCAGCGGCCCCGTGTCGGTGGGGTTCACGTCAGCAGCTGCCATCATCATCGCCACCACGCAGATCAAATCCATCCTGGGACTCAGTTTCCCGGGTGGAAAATTCTTACAAGTAAGTTTAATTAAAACCTATATACCATATAGGGGCCGTAGCCCAATGGCTATGGCGTCGTATTTACGATCGCCGGTTCGATCCCCACCCATTGCACTACCGATGTGAATCCATTCGTAACACAAGAATTGTAGATTAGCACGAGGGGTTAACAAGAAAACTAGTTATGTGCAAAAAAATCACTTAGTAAATTTAAAAAATGTTGTAGTGATCACTGTAGTTCCTTTTAAGACCTGGTATTCTGGGTTCGATTCCAATCATAGACAACTGTTTATACCAACCACGGATTTCGAACGAGGTATGCTATGCTTTATGTTTGTAAAGTAAGTGTTTGTATGGATTATTGTTTTTTTTTATTCAAGGATGTCCATGGATAACAAAATAAACAATATACCCAAGTGCAAGTTGATTAGTGTAGTGTTGACCTACCCACATCATCACCATCATCTCCCTTCCTTTATCGTTTTAACTTCCATATTAATCTACCCACATATTTAACGAAAATAACTATAAACACTATAAAATGAAGGTAGTTGCTAAAACCAGCGCTACACACGCTTAAACATTTAAGCTTCGTATTCATGGTAAACATTTGTTTAGCAACGGAGTTGAATCAACGCGTTGCAGAGTTGCTGTCATGTTGCTGGCAACACTGCGTGTTGTAAAGTTGACAACGGCATGTTGACAAGCTCTCGCCCAACGAGCGTAAACATCAGTTTAGCAACAAATGTTGATTTGTGTGAACGTGTTTGCAACAGTTTATAAACATGGCGGTAGTATGGAGCAATGATAAAATTTCAATGCAACTTCCTCGGGCAACATTTTAACGCAGACTGGCGTGTGGACAGCCTTTAGTGATTTCAACAAAGTTTAATCAACATTCTTCCCGTTTCATCAACAATGTTTCTCAACTGCTGCTCAACAAATGTTTACCATGAATTGGCTTTATTCTTCGATCCGCACACAGCTGGTTCAATGTTGGATAAATAAGTAACAATGGTGCATGGAATTCTCTTCTTACAATATAACAGTGTCTCATGTGAGTACTGTCCTCGCACAGGTCTGGATGGGCCTGTACGAGCACATAGGTGAGACGCGGCTGTGGGACTCCGTGCTTGGCGTGTCCTGCATCGTCGTGCTGCTGCTGCTTAGGGTAAGACACTCTGTTATTTTTTAAACTAATTATACCAAAATGGTAAAATAGCATTGACACAACGTAACGAAGCTCGGGCTCCTGTTCCCGTAGGTACTTTATAATAAAATAGATATAACCTATAGTCTTCCTCGATAAATGGGCTATCTATTACTAAAAGATTTTTTCAAATCAGGCCAGTAGTTCCTGAAATTAGCGCGTTTAAGTAAATAAAGAATCTCTTCATATATCATTTTTATTTACTTAAACCTATTACAAACACTTGCAAATAGTCAAAACAATAGTTAAGTATTAAATTATCTATAATGATTACATTATTAAATTAAATTAAGCAGGTATTTAAGGTTAATATTTTTAATAATATTTAAGTCTTCATTTTATTAAGTAACTATATTGTGTCCAATGGGTCCATATTGGCTCACCTAAAGTTCGTTACCCGAAATTGTTCTTCCTAACGATTTGTAATTCGAATGATCACTCTTCCTAAAATTTTTCATCCTAAAGTTTTCATTCATACTATTTGTAGTGCTACCGGCTATGTTCATAACACTTATGTTTCCGAAAATTGTAATTAATAATATCATTAATGTAAATATATTTAAACTCCTACTGTTTTTTATCATAACGCTTTTATGCCTAAACATAATTACCATAATATTTTAACTCATACTCAGAAAGAATCATTTACCAAGTGTAATAAAAAATATATGTTTAGAATGATTAAAGGTCGTTTCACAGATTTTTGCCTAAATTAATGAAATTCATAAAACACGACTCATTTACGGTTATGTTTATGGCCTGGGAGTTTATACCGCAGTTTTAACCGTACCTAAACCAATGACTAGTACCGTGGTATATATATGTGAAAATAACTAAAACTGTAAAAGTTACGAAAAATTAATGTATATAATACTGATTATTATGAATAAAAAGAAATCTAAACAAAAAAGATATGACTTCGAATAATATTGTAAAAGATTATGTATAAGTTATATTGAGAAAATATAGGAAAACAAATAAAAGTATAATAGATGTTTATTGCTACTGACATTATGAAGTTGAATGCTTCGGAATGATGAACATAAGAGATAGAGTAGTTAGGAATTGTGATTGTTAGGATGAAAAATGTTAGGAAGAACATTTTCGGATTTCCAATTATCGGATAGCTTGTTCTGTCTAAAATAAAAATAATTAAAATCATTTTTATGTACGTAAACCTATTACAGGTAATCTATAATGATCAAATTTGATAACTTTTCAAATTAAACAAGTATTTAAGTTATTATTTTAATTATATTTTAGTGATAAACTCTTAGTTTATCACATAACTATATAGTTTCAAATAGCGTGTTGTCTTTAATTGTCTTTATTTAAGTGGACCATGAGTATATAACGACGGACGCGCTTTATGTCTATGTAGATTTCAGTTCCCTCTCAAGTTTTTTTATCGTAGATATTCTTCGAGTCTCGTGTAGGTAAGTAATGTTTAAAGTATTTTCATAAATAACCTTATCAACCGGTAGATAACATTGTCATTTTCGTGTAGTTCAACTTTCATTTCAAGTTTTTGAGAAAAGAATATAACTATATGATTTAGGCTTTATTTTAGCACTGTACATTCATAATTATTCAGATTCTATTTCTCAATTGCTGAACCAATATTTAATACTTCTAGGGCTACTGCTAGAATTATATTTTGTCGAAATACTGATTCATCATGCTTTTTCAGTAGATACTACTATTGCACAAAATATTTGCAGAAAGTAAAAGACATAAAAGTGACGAGCAAAGCGGACGCGGAGTCGGACTCGGCGGGGTCGCGGGCGCGGCGCGCCACTGCGCACGCGCTGTGGTTCCTGTCCACCACCAGGAACATCTCCGTGGTGCTGGTGTGCGCCGGGCTCGCCTACTACTTCGACACGCAGCAGAAGGCGCCCTTCGTCCTCACCGGTATAACGGCTCAAATAACTTTATATGTAATAACTGTATAGCTGTCCCAAGCGGTTTCACCCGCGTAGATCCCGTTCCCATGGAAACTTTCAGTTCAGTAGATCCAGAGAATTGCCCCCCACTACGTCACAAACTCTCAAACTTTACCTCTTTATAATATTAGTATAGACAAAATAATGAAATTCATTCAGCACTTAGGTGTTGACTTGTTGTATGACTGTTTAGAGGCAAGTATAATTTTTGATTTGAAGACATGTACAGATTATATATTTGATGGTGTTACTAACGCGCGCTGTGTTGTTTCGTTATCTCCAGGTGAAGTAAAGCCAGGTCTGCCGGAGTTCTCCGCGCCTCCGTTCTCAGCGACGGTGGGCAACCACACGTACACGTTCTCGGAGATGGCGTCCACGCTGGGGTCCGCCATCTTTGTGGTGCCACTGCTCTCTATACTCGAGAACATCGCGCTCGCTAAAGTCTTCTGTGAGTAGATATCTTAAGTGATCCATGCTTCCTGCGAACATACATAATGTTCACCTAATATTTGCATGCCGTCATAACGACGATACATGCTGAACCTGACCTATTTAACGTCCTGTGACCATGTTTTCAAGTAGATAAATATTAAATTTCTATTCTATGCTATTTCGTATATCACTTATGTGTTTTTAAAGTCTCCTGGTCAATGTGCCATCATCATCATTAGTTCATATAGGTAACAGTCCAGTGATGAATAAGGGCCTCCTCTTGAGAGAGGGTTTTTGCCAGGAGTATAATATGATGCGCCCGAAAACGCTGATGCCCGTTTTCTGGTATAAAATTCCTATAGATAACGACGTTCTTTTTCCGAAGAACAGAAGAAACCCGTAATAAAATGTTAAATTTTACATAAAGATTTCTTTTCCGGCATGGGGATCGAACTCAACACCTTTGACATTTAAAGCGAGACTTACTTATACCGCTACTCCACGAAGGTTATCAATGTGTAATTGCACTGGATATTGCGATTGTCTCATTCGAAGACGAATAAGTACGGTCGAAACAGGATGCCTTAAAATATTATATATGCACGCTTAGCGACATAATATTGATGTCTATTGACAATCCGACTGTCTCCCCAGCGGAAGGCAAGTACGTGGACGCGACGCAGGAGATGGTGGCGCTGGGCGTGTGCAACATGGCGTCGGCGCTCGTGCACTCCATGCCGGTGTCGGGCGCGCTGTCCCGCGGCGCCGTCAACCACGCCTCGGGGGTGGCCACCACCGCCGGGGGGCTGTACACCGGCGCGCTCGTGCTGCTGTCGCTACAGGTAACCTGCGACTGAGGGTCTCAGTGATCGACCACGCCTCGGGGGTGGCCACCACCGCCGGGGGGCTGTACACCGGCGCGCTCGTGCTGCTGTCGCTACAGGTAACCTGCGACTGAGGGTCTCAGTGATCGACCACGCCTCGGGGGTGGCCACCACCGCCGGGGGGCTGTACACCGGCGCGCTCGTGCTGCTGTCGCTACAGGTAACCTGCGACTGAGGGTCTCAGTGATCGACCACGCCTCGGGGGTGGCCACCACCGCCGGGGGGCTGTACACCGGCGCGCTCGTGCTGCTGTCGCTACAGGTAACCTGCGACTGAGGGTCTCAGTGATCGACCACGCCTCGGGGGTGGCCACCACCGCCGGGGGGCTGTACACCGGCGCGCTCGTGCTGCTGTCGCTACAGGTAACCTGCGACTGAGGGTCTCAGTGATCGACCACGCCTCGGGGGTGGCCACCACCGCCGGGGGGCTGTACACCGGCGCGCTCGTGCTGCTGTCGCTACAGGTAACCTGCGACTGAGGGTCTCAGTGATCGACCACGCCTCGGGGGTGGCCACCACCGCCGGGGGGCTGTACACCGGCGCGCTCGTGCTGCTGTCGCTACAGGTAACCTGCGACTGAGGGTCTCAGTGATCGACCACGCCTCGGGGGTGGCCACCACCGCCGGGGGGCTGTACACCGGCGCGCTCGTGCTGCTGTCGCTACAGGTAACCTGCGACTGAGGGTCTCAGTGATCGACCACGCCTCGGGGGTGGCCACCACCGCCGGGGGGCTGTACACCGGCGCGCTCGTGCTGCTGTCGCTACAGGTAACCTGCGACTGAGGGTCTCAGTGATCGACCACGCCTCGGGGGTGGCCACCACCGCCGGGGGGCTGTACACCGGCGCGCTCGTGCTGCTGTCGCTACAGGTAACCTGCGACTGAGGGTCTCAGTGATCGACCTCGCCTCGGGGGTGGCCACCACCGCCGGGGGGCTGTACACCGGCGCGCTCGTGCTGCTGTCGCTACAGGTAACCTGCGACTGAGGGTCTCAGTGATCGACCACGCCTCGGGGGTGGCCACCACCGCCGGGGGGCTGTACACCGGCGCGCTCGTGCTGCTGTCGCTACAGGTAACCTGCGACTGAGGGTCTCAGTGATCGACCACGCCTCGGGGGTGGCCACCACCGCCGGGGGGCTGTACACCGGCGCGCTCGTGCTGCTGTCGCTACAGGTAACCTGCGACTGAGGGTCTCAGTGATCGACCACGCCTCGGGGGTGGCCACCACCGCCGGGGGGCTGTACACCGGCGCGCTCGTGCTGCTGTCGCTACAGGTAACCTGCGACTGAGGGTCTCAGTGATCGACCACGCCTCGGGGGTGGCCACCACCGCCGGGGGGCTGTACACCGGCGCGCTCGTGCTGCTGTCGCTACAGGTAACCTGCGACTGAGGGTCTCAGTGATCGACCACGCCTCGGGGGTGGCCACCACCGCCGGGGGGCTGTACACCGGCGCGCTCGTGCTGCTGTCGCTACAGGTAACCTGCGACTGAGGGTCTCAGTGATCGACCACGCCTCGGGGGTGGCCACCACCGCCGGGGGGCTGTACACCGGCGCGCTCGTGCTGCTGTCGCTACAGGTAACCTGCGACTGAGGGTCTCAGTGATCGACCACGCCTCGGGGGTGGCCACCACCGCCGGGGGGCTGTACACCGGCGCGCTCGTGCTGCTGTCGCTACAGGTAACCTGCGACTGAGGGTCTCAGTGATCGACCACGCCTCGGGGGTGGCCACCACCGCCGGGGGGCTGTACACCGGCGCGCTCGTGCTGCTGTCGCTACAGGTAACCTGCGACTGAGGGTCTCAGTGATCGACCACGCCTCGGGGGTGGCCACCACCGCCGGGGGGCTGTACACCGGCGCGCTCGTGCTGCTGTCGCTACAGGTAACCTGCGACTGAGGGTCTCAGTGATCGACCACGCCTCGGGGGTGGCCACCACCGCCGGGGGGCTGTACACCGGCGCGCTCGTGCTGCTGTCGCTACAGGTAACCTGCGACTGAGGGTCTCAGTGATCGACCACGCCTCGGGGGTGGCCACCACCGCCGGGGGGCTGTACACCGGCGCGCTCGTGCTGCTGTCGCTACAGGTAACCTGCGACTGAGGGTCTCAGTGATCGACCTCGCCTCGGGGGTGGCCACCACCGCCGGGGGGCTGTACACCGGCGCGCTCGTGCTGCTGTCGCTACAGGTAACCTGCGACTGAGGGTCTCAGTGATCGACCACGCCTCGGGGGTGGCCACCACCGCCGGGGGGCTGTACACCGGCGCGCTCGTGCTGCTGTCGCTACAGGTAACCTGCGACTGAGGGTCTCAGTGATCGACCACGCCTCGGGGGTGGCCACCACCGCCGGGGGGCTGTACACCGGCGCGCTCGTGCTGCTGTCGCTACAGGTAACCTGCGACTGAGGGTCTCAGTGATCGACCACGCCTCGGGGGTGGCCACCACCGCCGGGGGGCTGTACACCGGCGCGCTCGTGCTGCTGTCGCTACAGGTAACCTGCGACTGAGGGTCTCAGTGATCGACCACGCCTCGGGGGTGGCCACCACCGCCGGGGGGCTGTACACCGGCGCGCTCGTGCTGCTGTCGCTACAGGTAACCTGCGACTGAGGGTCTCAGTGATCGACCACGCCTCGGGGGTGGCCACCACCGCCGGGGGGCTGTACACCGGCGCGCTCGTGCTGCTGTCGCTACAGGTAACCTACGACTGAGTGTCTCAGTGATCGACCACGCCTCGGGGGTGGCCACCACCGCCGGGGGGCTGTACACCGGCGCGCTCGTGCTGCTGTCGCTACAGGTAACCTGCGACTGAGGGTCTCAGTGATCGACCACGCCTCGGGGGTGGCCACCACCGCCGGGGGGCTGTACACCGGCGCGCTCGTGCTGCTGTCGCTACAGGTAACCTGCGACTGAGGGTCTCAGTGATCGACCACGCCTCGGGGGTGGCCACCACCGCCGGGGGGCTGTACACCGGCGCGCTCGTGCTGCTGTCGCTACAGGTAACCTGCGACTGAGGGTCTCAGTGATCGACCACGCCTCGGGGGTGGCCACCACCGCCGGGGGGCTGTACACCGGCGCGCTCGTGCTGCTGTCGCTACAGGTAACCTGCGACTGAGGGTCTCAGTGATCGACCACGCCTCGGGGGTGGCCACCACCGCCGGGGGGCTGTACACCGGCGCGCTCGTGCTGCTGTCGCTACAGGTAACCTACGACTGAGTGTCTCAGTGATCGACCACGCCTCGGGGGTGGCCACCACCGCCGGGGGGCTGTACACCGGCGCGCTCGTGCTGCTGTCGCTACAGGTAACCTGCGACTGAGGGTCTCAGTGATCGACCACGCCTCGGGGGTGGCCACCACCGCCGGGGGGCTGTACACCGGCGCGCTCGTGCTGCTGTCGCTACAGGTAACCTGCGACTGAGGGTCTCAGTGATCGACCACGCCTCGGGGGTGGCCACCACCGCCGGGGGGCTGTACACCGGCGCGCTCGTGCTGCTGTCGCTACAGGTAACCTGCGACTGAGGGTCTCAGTGATCGACCACGCCTCGGGGGTGGCCACCACCGCCGGGGGGCTGTACACCGGCGCGCTCGTGCTGCTGTCGCTACAGGTAACCTGCGACTGAGGGTCTCAGTGATCGACCACGCCTCGAGGGTGGCCACCACCGCCGGGGGGCTGTACACCGGCGCGCTCGTGCTGCTGTCGCTACAGGTAACCTGCGACTGAGGGTCTCAGTGATCGACCACGCCTCGGGGGTGGCCACCACCGCCGGGGGGCTGTACACCGGCGCGCTCGTGCTGCTGTCGCTACAGGTAACCTGCGACTGAGGGTCTCAGTGATCGACCACGCCTCGGGGGTGGCCACCACCGCCGGGGGGCTGTACACCGGCGCGCTCGTGCTGCTGTCGCTACAGGTAACCTGCGACTGAGGGTCTCAGTGATCGACCACGCCTCGGGGGTGGCCACCACCGCCGGGGGGCTGTACACCGGCGCGCTCGTGCTGCTGTCGCTACAGGTAACCTGCGACTGAGGGTCTCAGTGATCGACCACGCCTCGGGGGTGGCCACCACCGCCGGGGGGCTGTACACCGGCGCACTCGTGCTGCTGTCGCTACAGGTAACCTGCGACTGAGGGTCTCAGTGATCGACCACGCCTCGGGGGTGGCCACCACCGCCGGGGGGCTGTACACCGGCGCGCTCGTGCTGCTGTCGCTACAGGTAACCTGCGACTGAGGGTCTCAGTGATCGACCACGCCTCGGGGGTGGCCACCACCGCCGGGGGGCTGTACACCGGCGCGCTCGTGCTGCTGTCGCTACAGGTAACCTGCGACTGAGGGTCTCAGTGATCGACCACGCCTCGGGGGTGGCCACCACCGCCGGGGGGCTGTACACCGGCGCGCTCGTGCTGCTGTCGCTACAGGTAACCTGCGACTGAGGGTCTCAGTGATCGACCACGCCTCGGGGGTGGCCACCACCGCCGGGGGGCTGTACACCGGCGCGCTCGTGCTGCTGTCGCTACAGGTAACCTGCGACTGAGGGTCTCAGTGATCGACCACGCCTCGGGGGTGGCCACCACCGCCGGGGGGCTGTACACCGGCGCGCTCGTGCTGCTGTCGCTACAGGTAACCTGCGACTGAGGGTCTCAGTGATCGACCACGCCTCGGGGGTGGCCACCACCGCCGGGGGGCTGTACACCGGCGCGCTCGTGCTGCTGTCGCTACAGGTAACCTGCGACTGAGGGTCTCAGTGATCGACCTCGCCTCGGGGGTGGCCACCACCGCCGGGGGGCTGTACACCGGCGCGCTCGTGCTGCTGTCGCTACAGGTAACCCGCGACTGAGGGTATCAGTGATCGACCACGCCTCGGGGGTGGCCACCACCGCCGGGGGGCTGTACACCGGCGCGCTCGTGCTGCTGTCGCTACAGGTAACCTGCGACTGAGGGTCTCAGTGATCGACCACGCCTCGGGGGTGGCCACCACCGCCGGGGGGCTGTACACCGGCGCGCTCGTGCTGCTGTCGCTACAGGTAACCTGCGACTGAGGGTCTCAGTGATCGACCACGCCTCGGGGGTGGCCACCACCGCCGGGGGGCTGTACACCGGCGCGCTCGTGCTGCTGTCGCTACAGGTAACCTGCGACTGAGGGTCTCAGTGATCGACCACGCCTCGGGGGTGGCCACCACCGCCGGGGGGCTGTACACCGGCGCGCTCGTGCTGCTGTCGCTACAGGTAACCTGCGACTGAGGGTCTCAGTGATCGACCACGCCTCGGGGGTGGCCACCACCGCCGGGGGGCTGTACACCGGCGCGCTCGTGCTGCTGTCGCTACAGGTAACCTGCGACTGAGGGTCTCAGTGATCGACCACGCCTCGGGGGTGGCCACCACCGCCGGGGGGCTGTACACCGGCGCGCTCGTGCTGCTGTCGCTACAGGTAACCTACGACTGAGTGTCTCAGTGATCGACCACGCCTCGGGGGTGGCCACCACCGCCGGGGGGCTGTACACCGGCGCGCTCGTGCTGCTGTCGCTACAGGTAACCTGCGACTGAGGGTCTCAGTGATCGACCACGCCTCGGGGGTGGCCACCACCGCCGGGGGGCTGTACACCGGCGCGCTCGTGCTGCTGTCGCTACAGGTAACCTGCGACTGAGGGTCTCAGTGATCGACCACGCCTCGGGGGTGGCCACCACCGCCGGGGGGCTGTACACCGGCGCGCTCGTGCTGCTGTCGCTACAGGTAACCTGCGACTGAGGGTCTCAGTGATCGACCACGCCTCGGGGGTGGCCACCACCGCCGGGGGGCTGTACACCGGCGCGCTCGTGCTGCTGTCGCTACAGGTAACCTGCGACTGAGGGTCTCAGTGATCGACCACGCCTCGGGGGTGGCCACCACCGCCGGGGGGCTGTACACCGGCGCGCTCGTGCTGCTGTCGCTACAGGTAACCTGCGACTGAGGGTCTCAGTGATCGACCACGCCTCGAGGGTGGCCACCACCGCCGGGGGGCTGTACACCGGCGCGCTCGTGCTGCTGTCGCTACAGGTAACCTGCGACTGAGGGTCTCAGTGATCGACCACGCCTCGGGGGTGGCCACCACCGCCGGGGGGCTGTACACCGGCGCGCTCGTGCTGCTGTCGCTACAGGTAACCTGCGACTGAGGGTCTCAGTGATCGACCACGCCTCGAGGGTGGCCACCACCGCCGGGGGGCTGTACACCGGCGCGCTCGTGCTGCTGTCGCTACAGGTAACCTGCGACTGAGGGTCTCAGTGATCGACCACGCCTCGGGGGTGGCCACCACCGCCGGGGGGCTGTACACCGGCGCGCTCGTGCTGCTGTCGCTACAGGTAACCTGCGACTGAGGGTCTCAGTGATCGACCACGCCTCGGGGGTGGCCACCACCGCCGGGGGGCTGTACACCGGCGCGCTCGTGCTGCTGTCGCTACAGGTAACCTGCGACTGAGGGTCTCAGTGATCGACCACGCCTCGGGGGTGGCCACCACCGCCGGGGGGCTGTACACCGGCGCGCTCGTGCTGCTGTCGCTACAGGTAACCTGCGACTGAGGGTCTCAGTGATCGACCACGCCTCGGGGGTGGCCACCACCGCCGGGGGGCTGTACACCGGCGCGCTCGTGCTGCTGTCGCTACAGGTAACCTGCGACTGAGGGTCTCAGTGATCGACCACGCCTCGGGGGTGGCCACCACCGCCGGGGGGCTGTACACCGGCGCGCTCGTGCTGCTGTCGCTACAGGTAACCTGCGACTGAGGGTCTCAGTGATCGACCACGCCTCGGGGGTGGCCACCACCGCCGGGGGGCTGTACACCGGCGCGCTCGTGCTGCTGTCGCTACAGGTAACCTGCGACTGAGTGTCTCAGTGATCGACCACGCCTTATACGCTAATGTCTAAGACAGTTTATTATTGTTGTCGACGTTTAAAAATCATTTTAGTACATACCGATCTTCTTATTCATGCCATGATTTTGAGCAGTTGTTGAATATTTTGTTATATTTTAGTTTAGTGCATTTTTTACCTTGTACCTAACTATTACAGTTTGTTGTTGCAGTACTTCACTCCGTACTTCTACTACATCCCGAAGGCGTCGCTGGCGGCTGTCATCATCGCCGCTGTCGTCTTCATGATGGAGTTGCACGTCTTCAAACCTATATGGAGAACTAAAAGTTAGTCCTCATAACTTCTCTTCGAATATTCATTAAGTTGTGATTCATTGTTTTAGTGGGAATTGTTGAATTATACAATTTTACTTGCACTGAGTTGATACTCTTATGTAATATATACTTATTATCCCCAGAGCTGGACCTGATCCCAGCGGTGGTGACGTTCGTGACGTGCCTGGTGCTGCGGCTGGAGCTGGGCATCGTGATCGGCATCGCCGTCAATCTGGTGTTCCTGTTGTACGCCTCCGCTAGACCCTCCATCAAAGTCACTACTGCCGTTGTAAGCGCTATACTTATTCTACCTCTCTCATTTTTATCTATATTGAAAACTATTATCTTATAATAATAATTTGTTATAATTATCGAATTCACATAAATTAAACAATTAATAAATTTAATAATATTGAAATTAATGGTGAATTAGACAGCGTCGTGACGTTCATTAGACAGCGTCGTGACGTACATTAGACAGCGTCGTGACGTTCATAAGACAGCGTCGTGACGTACATGAGACAGCGTCGTGACGTACATTAGACAGCGTCGTGACGTACATTAGACAGCGTCGTGACGTACATTAGACAGCGTGGTGACGTACATTAGACAGCGTCGTGACGTACATTAGACAGCGTCGTGACGTTCATTAGACAGCGTCGTGACGTTCATTAGACAGCGTGGTGACGTACATTACACAGCGTCGTGACGTACATTAGACAGCGTGGTGATGTAGATTAGACAGCGTGGTGACGTACGTTAGACAGCGTCGTGACGTACGTTAGACAGCGTCGTGACGTACGTTAGACAGCGTCGTGACGTACATTAGACAGCGTCGTGACGTTCATTAGACAGCGTCGTGACGTACATTAGACAGCGTCGTGACGTTCATTAGACAGCGTGGTGACGTACATTACACAGCGTCGTGACGTACATTAGACAGCGTGGTGATGTAGATTAGACAGCGTGGTGATGTAGATTAGACAGCGTGGTGACGTACGTTAGACAGCGTCGTGACGTACGTTAGACAGCGTCGTGACGTACATTAGAAGCGGCCGTAGCCCAATGGCTAGGGCGTCGGACTTGTGATCTTGAGGTCACCGGTTCGAACCCCACCCATTGCACTACCGACGTGAACCCGCCCGTAACACAAGCAGTTTAGCCTAGCACGAGGGGTTAACAAGAAAACTAGGAGACTGCAAAAATCTGCTAAAAATACATTAAACAACGTCATGACGTACATTAAACAGCTAAGCGATGTTCTTAATTTATTGTCGCGCCAATTTAAAGGCAATATAATCACTTCCCGATATCCATAGTTTACAGGTACTGGTTTTACCTCTGTTACAATAATTATCCATCAAAATACTGGGGCCAGATGCAAAAATCCGCTGGTTATAGAAGTACCTATAGAACCCTCTCCTCCTGAAACACGACATATAATGAAGATGCAATGCCTACACTTGCAATGCGCTGTAACGTTGTCGTGTGTCGCAGTCGGCGAGCGGCGTGGAGCACGTGGTGGCGGCGGTGGACCGCTCGCTGTCGTTCCCGTCGGCCGAGTTCGTGCGCCGCGCGCTGCGCAAGGCGGCCGAGCGCAGCGCGCGGCGCGCCCCCCTCGTCATCGACGTGCAGCACGTGCAGGCCGCCGACTTCACCGCCGCCAAGGTCAGTGTCCTCACACACACACGTGCCCCCCTCGTCATCGACGTGCAGCACGTGCAGGCCGCCGACTTCACCGCCGCCAAGGTCAGTGTCCTCACACACACACGTGCCCCCCTCGTCATCGACGTGCAGCACGTGCAGGCCGCCGACTTCACCGCCGCCAAGGTCAGTGTCCTCACACACACACGTGCCCCCCTCGTCATCGACGTGCAGCACGTGCAGGCCGCCGACTTCACCGCCGCCAAGGTCAGTGTCCTCACACACACACGTGCCCCCCTCGTCATCGACGTGCAGCACGTGCAGGCCGCCGACTTCACCGCCGCCAAGGTCAGTGTCCTCACACACACACGTGCCCCCCTCGTCATCGACGTGCAGCACGTGCAGGCCGCCGACTTCACCGCCGCCAAGGTCAGTGTCCTCACACACACACGTGCCCCCCTCGTCATCGACGTGCAGCACGTGCAGGCCGCCGACTTCACCGCCGCCAAGGTCAGTGTCCTCACACACACACGTGCCCCCCTCGTCATCGACGTGCAGCACGTGCAGGCCGCCGACTTCACCGCCGCCAAGGTCAGTGTCCTCACACACACACGTGCCCCCCTCGTCATCGACGTGCAGCACGTGCAGGCCGCCGACTTCACCGCCGCCAAGGTCAGTGTCCTCACACACACACGTGCCCCCCTCGTCATCGACGTGCAGCACGTGCAGGCCGCCGACTTCACCGCCGCCAAGGTCAGTGTCCTCACACACACACGTGCCCCCCTCGTCATCGACGTGCAGCACGTGCAGGCCGCCGACTTCACCGCCGCCAAGGTCAGTGTCCTCACACACACACGTGCCCCCCTCGTCATCGACGTGCAGCACGTGCAGGCCGCCGACTTCACCGCCGCCAAGGTCAGTGTCCTCACACACACACGTGCCCCCCTCGTCATCGACGTGCAGCACGTGCAGGCCGCCGACTTCACCGCCGCCAAGGTCAGTGTCCTCACACACACACGTGCCCCCCTCGTCATCGACGTGCAGCACGTGCAGGCCGCCGACTTCACCGCCGCCAAGGTCAGTGTCCTCACACACACACGTGCCCCCCTCGTCATCGACGTGCAGCACGTGCAGGCCGCCGACTTCACCGCCGCCAAGGTCAGTGTCCTCACACACACACGTGCCCCCCTCGTCATCGACGTGCAGCACGTGCAGGCCGCCGACTTCACCGCCGCCAAGGTCAGTGTCCTCACACACACACGTGCCCCCCTCGTCATCGACGTGCAGCACGTGCAGGCCGCCGACTTCACCGCCGCCAAGGTCAGTGTCCTCACACACACACGTGCCCCCCTCGTCATCGACGTGCAGCACGTGCAGGCCGCCGACTTCACCGCCGCCAAGGTCAGTGTCCTCACACACACACGTGCCCCCCTCGTCATCGACGTGCAGCACGTGCAGGCCGCCGACTTCACCGCCGCCAAGGTCAGTGTCCTCACACACACACGTGCCCCCCTCGTCATCGACGTGCAGCACGTGCAGGCCGCCGACTTCACCGCCGCCAAGGTCAGTGTCCTCACACACACACGTGCCCCCCTCGTCATCGACGTGCAGCACGTGCAGGCCGCCGACTTCACCGCCGCCAAGGTCAGTGTTCTCCCTCATACAAATGTACCGCTTAAAGGAAACTAAACGCGTAACTTGAGTTTCTACCTATGAAAAATTCACATTCATGGCTTTCACGAATCATCAGTGGATATCACGCTGTCTGATGATGACGACGTATCTAAAAACGTCAATCGAAAATCGCATTGTTATCGTCGGCTACGGCCTGTAATGACTTTAAAATCTTTCTTCAGCCTGTATGACGTCCATTACTGAAGAACGTCCCCCCGACTGCCGCCTAGGGAGAAATTTTCCATAGTCGCCATGATTGGCAGGCGAGTTGATGACCGCATCATTATGTCGTAACATACAAAGAAACGCTGATGTCCCAACGGCTTAACTGGCTCAACCTTTCCTCTCAATTAATAAGTTGGGGAAAAACGTCCTAGAATTGACACAATTCTAAGACTTCTTTTCACGACCTTCTTCTAGTCAGGCGTGGAGATCGCACCAACAACCGAGATTTATATATACCGGCTACGTCACAGAGATTATCTGTACTGATTAACCACTTTATTAATATAAGAAGATATGAGAAGATCTCTCCTACCGCTGCAGTCCGTATCATATAGTTCTGTGTGGCAGGGCATCAAAGCGCTGATCGACGACTTCCACCAGCGCGGGCAGCCCATCATCTTCTACAACGTGAAGCCGTCGCTGGCGCAGGTGTTCCGCGCCGTGCGCCCGCGACAGTTCCTGCACGCGGCCGGCCAAGCGCAGCTCGAGCGCCTGCTGCTGCACGTCACCCGCCGTCAGTGCCCACTCCACTACTCTATTACTTATTATATTACTAATATATAAAGCTGAATAGTTTGTTTGCCCGACATCAGGAACTACAAGTCGAATAAAATAATATAAGTGTTATTTAGCCCATTTATCGAGGATTATTAAATTCCCACGGGAACAAGAGACGCGGCACGATTGAACTGCATATCAATCGTGCCGCGTCGATCTCGGAATGCTAGTGAAAGTGATCAGATAACGATCTTTCATACTGATTGTAAACTGTAATGCTACTTGTGTACCCTTTGACAAAACAATCGACTTGTACGATCAATTCACTCTAAACTGGGCCGTGGATGATAGTGGAAATAGTTATGTAGCCGTTTAGCTGAACCCATATTCGACGTACGCGTTCCTCGCTCGAGTATCAAATGTCTGGTGACATGTGACACTCGAGCGAGGAAGGCTTGCAGTGCTGTGCAGTGACAATGATTGTAATGTATTATTTTTATCTTCCAGAGTGACGCGCGCCGGATCTCCCCGTACCGACTCGAGACAGTATTTATTAGACATGTACATGTGGTTATGTATTTATACTAATTGTAAGGTAGCGTAGTGTCCTAAGTGTTGAGTCCCAGTGGACGACGAAATAAACGTGTTGGTTACTTTACAACGTATCGTTTTTATTTCTCACTAGCTGACCCGACAGACGTTGTACTGTCTTAGCTAAAACTATAAATTGAATTGAACTTTTAATATAAGGCGTGATAGCAATGAACTAACCGTGATGTGCACTAAGAGTAGCACGGATTCTGTCAATGTTATGTCAAACGCCATAATATTACAATAAATAAGATTAAAAAAATACTCTATTCATGATCGATGATATGCCAATTATGTCACGATAAGATGGTTTACTCACTTGAACCCAGGGTGTTCCCCTAAATGCCAGTAAATGGAGCACCGGTAATAGCTAATCCATACACGGTACATCCGTTACCGTCCGATGCCTAAGACCTAGCTGTCATGGACTCTTCCGAGTATTTTATTTTAGGGTTCATTAAATGCATCTTTTGCGGGCGCACGGAGCAACACTACGTCTCTACACATCACGGATCAGGCTCTAAAAGAAAGTGGGGCTATGCTCCCCACTCCTCAAAGCCGAGGCTCCGGGGACAGCCTACGATTTCTGCGCCTTCGTTGAAATGGGTAGGAGAGATCTTTCTACTCAGCACGCTCCAGGGTCTTCTACAAACTGGACAATGGTCGGTAGCAAGAGGACTGATACCATGACTCTCGTTCAATTGCCCAAACCGGACACTCCTCGACCAGTGTGCAGTGTGCTGCCGCGTGATGACTGATGAAATTGAGTTTCCGGCTCTCGAATCACTTTTTTTTGTTGTCCGGGGTGAAATGCATATACGCATTCCTACTGCCGCTGCAGCGTATTCGCGCGCTGCCGATGGGATATGTGGGACTCGCCCTCTCCATAGCGTGGTATGCTAAACTCATACCACGAGGAGCCTACACCACTAAAAACCCCCCGGAAACTCCTTCGATCCGCCGTTGGCGGGGGCTGGGTACGCGTGTTAGCATGAACAATCCGACCACTCTCGAATCACCCTTTTTTTCATTTAGGCGATTCCATTATTTTAGGATTTTCCAGTTTTTGAAGATTGGATCAATGTAGCTGACCCGGCAGACTATGTACTTTCTTAGCTAAAACTCTAAATTAAATTGAACTTTTAATGTAAGGCGTGATAGCACTGAACTAACCGTAATGTGCACTAAGAGTAGCACGCATTCGGTCAATGTTATGTCAAACACCATAAGATTACAATAAAAAAAATAAAAAAAATTAACTCTATCCATGATCGATGATATGCCAATGATTTTTAATAACTAATGTTAAGTAGGGTGATACAAAGTTCATCGATGCACTTCGTATCACCTACCTACTGAAAAAAAACTTCAAAAACTGGTTCAAGCGATCTAGGCCAAAATGCTAGAATGTTCTGAAAGAAAAGAGGGAGGGTGATCCGGAAACTTAATGACATCAGTCATCACAGCGACAGCACACGGTACATTGGTGCGAGGAGTTTCCGGCTTGGGCGGTGGAGCGAGAGTGATGGGATCCGTCCTCTTGCTACCGACCATTACCCATTCAGTTGAAGTTCGCGGAGTGTTATCAGGAGAAAGATCTCTCCTACCCATTTCACCGAAGGCGCACAGACAGCAGGCTGTCCCCCGAGCCTCGGCTTCGAGGAGGAGGGAACATAGACCTTATTTCTTTTAGAGGCCGACCCATGATGCGTAGAGTTGTAGTTGTGCTCCGTGCGCCCCCAAAAGGTACATTGAATGGACCCAGGAGAGTTCATGACTGCTAGGTCATAGGCATCGCCACGGTACCGGATGTATAATAATATGCATAAGCTATTCCTGGTGCTCAATTTACTGGCATTTAGAGGAACATCCTGGGTTAAGTTAAGTAGGTAAACCATCTTCTAGTGATATAATAAGCACATCATCGCTATAAACAGGGGAGTTCTACATACTACATACCACCACTGTGGCCGTGGATGCCTTATGCATTTTCAACCGGGGAAAAAATGGACATTGAACGACAGCGACGAATTTCTTATAGTAGCAACAATTTTTTACGTTTTGACGAATTCATAGCAATAACTACAGCAGTTTTTATTAACACAGTTCACGTCGAACAAAAAGAATTAATTAAACAAAAAAACAATTCACACACAAATTAGAATTATAAATTCGTAATTTCATTAACGCCATCGATTATGGATAGAGTAAGTTTTCTAGATTTCAATATCACCGCGGAAGAGTTTAAGCAATTGGAAATCACCGAAAGAAGCCAGAAGCACAACATGAACGGTGTACTAAGTATATCGTTACTCTTTTCAAAATAAAATTCTGAACATTCTTTAAATATTTGACAATGATGACAGATCAACTTTCGTCTAGAAATGTACATCTTCTGATTTTAAAATACTATCGTCTATCTGTCATTTTTTGGTTGCTATGACGGAAAAAAACTGTAACGTTTGACAGTTATAATCGTTTGTATGGGAAAATAAAATTATAATTTTTACTATTTCCATCTCAATTTTTCCACATTTTCTCACCGTTTAAACCTTCCCTGGACCACGGCAAACATTTCAAAACCAAAATCAGCTAAATTGGCCCAGCCGTTCTCGAGTTTTAGCAAGACTAACGAACAGCAATTGATTTTTATTATATAGATTAAAAAATGCATTAGGTGTGGTAATTATTTAGTGTAGTGGTAATGTTTTAAAATATTTTGAAATAGAAGTTGTAGGCGTATGGAAAAGCTTAACGTTATATGATTTAATTTATTCTGAAATACGGTCATACCGGTAGCTCAGTGGTTATGGAGGTTGCTTGAGGCCTGGTATTCTGGGTTCCATTCCTACCTGGGACAATTATTTGTGTGAACCACAAACAGTTTTCCTAGTCTAGGTGTGCTGTGTGTTCGTGCAATGAATGTTTGTAACGTCCTTCACGACACAGGGATTACATTACATAGCGTGGGAGTTTTCTTTAAAAAAAATAAGTATATACAAGTCGATCATATTGATCCATGTAACAATCGAGTTATCTTATGATTGGATGGATGGATATGGATTTTGGGATGCGTTTCAAAATTAACTCCCCCCACCCCTCCCTCCTACTTCTTTGTTACTTAATCTCCAGCTTCTATTCAGTACTATCAGTTGTTAACAAGGTGAAATGAATAAAACAACCACCATATGAGAGATAATTAAATGTTGTTTATTTTACAATCGTCAACACACTCCGTGATGCGGATCGCACAGCCTTCACAATGCGGACATTCTTACAAAACTTCGCTTTTTGGTTACACTACAATTTGTTTAAAGATTACATTGGAATTACTTAATTACGTACCTTAACTAACATTCACTAAACTACGCGCCAGTCGAGCACCCGCCTCGCTTGAGCAGACACAACGATACTAAACATCTTCTAAGTAAAAGTGAGCAGGAAGGGTACCCCATGTCTCCGCGGTCTGCTGTACACTTGAGGGTCCAAGTTCGATTCCTAACATACAAAAATTTCCTACAGGCCACGATTTGATCCTAGACTTAACAATACTTGAGGCCAACGCGACGAGATGACTGTGAACCTTACATAACTGACACTGTTCCCTTCAGCATGTTATAGTTCTAAAGGTCATGAGCATAAGGTCGAATGTGCCACAACTAGCATTAACGAAGGAATGCGTCTGAAGTATAAAGTACATCCTCATGCGTCTGAGTTATATTCTTAGTACAGATCTCGTCTCGTTGGCTCCCTTCACCTGAGACGCTCAAGTGTAGAGTGCACCGGGAAGTAAGGTATAGTTGAGTTGTCGATAGTTGCCGACGGGAAGACGCGGACACGCAGAGATCAAGAGTCGAGACGCAGCGACACCTACATTTCATTACTATTGTAGTGATTTATAAATGAACTGTCACTACAATCTTCGTTATTATTAGATAGATATTGCATATAACGGTACAAGATCCCATTCTCATTCATTTCAGTCGAAGTTTACTTCTGACTTTGTACAGCCGCTGCGTCACTTTTATAGCAATAAGTAGTGTAGAGACGGTCTACGGGACTTCAGACATTGCTCGTGATATTAAAAACCGCAACTTACTACCTGTTAAATACCATCCAGTGTCCCGCAGCCCGCACACACACAGACACATCGGTATCACACACACACACATACAAACGGCACTTCTTACTAATATGACACAAATGCTAAACAAATCATTTTGAACTCCCATTCAGTCAGTTATAAAATTATAATTCACCAATAAATGTAAATTAAACTAAATAGGATTTAACTTCTACGTTACCGAGCGACTGTGGGTATCCACCATAATATGTAGATGTCGGTATTAGACAAAAATATCGCCATGTCAGCAATCCGTAACATAGAAACAGCACGAAAGTAAATTAACTATTAACTTCTCCTAAAAGTTGCGAAACATATGATAAGTGTCTCACTCGACCGTAATATAATTGTATTAGAGACAAAGTGACCAAGGGTCAGTGTAAACGTTCTTTGAGAGTATTTCAATTGATTATTAGTGATAAAGACCCGCCTACACGTGACACTTGGCGTACGAATTATAACAGTAGTTGTAACCGATCGCTCCCACAGCGTGTACAGTTGACTAACTCTTAGTAATAATGTTAAATATAAATGCATTACAATCTCGCTGAACGTGATGTGTACGTGTGAACGAGTGGACTTAGCCTAACCCTGCGACACATTAACATAGACAAAATAGCCGCATACACTAAGCATGTCTTTAAAAAAACATCATTTTGGTGACTTTTGTAATACATTTCATGTAAAAATGATAAACTTTTAGCGACTGAAAATGTACGTGTCGCAGGAACATTTCTGTCGCTTTTTCACGAACATTGTCTTTTCATACAGTAAGTTTAGAGTAAATACGATACAAAGAATGAAAAAACGATAGAAACTAACTTACTTACCTATATAAAATACTTATAAACTGCGCTTATTAACAGTACAACTGAAATCATCTGCCTTCCCGCTCGCATAAATTGAAACTCTTAATGTAAGAGCGAGACGGAATGATAATACCAGTGAAGTTAAGTAGTACTGTTCATAAGCGGCCCTACACTAAATAGAAAATGAATCTCTTAGATTTCAATAATTCAATAATGAAACTCAATACAATTTGTGCGGTGGTCGCCGCTCAACAACATATATAAAGTATTAGAATTGTGTAAATCATTAAAGCCACGCGATCGCCGAGATCGTCTTCAAAGTACTCTACGAATAATCTTGAGCCGAAATATTGAGGGAAGGCGACTGCGCGAGACGTACCGTACATACATCAAAACAAATACAAATGGTACATGAAAAATACATTTAAAAATGCGTAACTTCCCATACAAAAAATAACATTTACACTTCTGTAGCAGATCTGGGGCATTTGAGGTCGTACACTGGCTCAAATTATAACTCAAGACAGTTCGAATACCTCAATAGAAATGACGGTGAATATATCTGCCCCTATGACTAACTACACAATTATTATTGAAATTGAATCAAATCGCAACATTAGGTTAAAGGTTTATAAGGAACAATTGATCGCGCAGTCGTCTTTCATCCTAAAAACATTAAAGAGGACAGTCAAAATATGGCAGTTACTGTGACTGAGTACCGACAGTATACCGACGTTTGTACACCTGACACTACACGTTACCACAAAACTTCGGTACTACTACAATATCGTGTATAATTATTATTAAAGTTTGTTCATCACATTCGTTGGCTGGGCCGCCAGGCGGTATACACACACAGCGCCTCACTGTGCTCACGACAAGTGTGCGGCGACCCTAAAGTTGGCAAACAGTAGAATGTAACTCCTATCCCTTCACAAACGATACTTAATGATCCACCAGCACCTTGCACAACATTCTCTCGAACGACTCCATATAATCATGTACTGGCAAAATTACTTTCGATCCAAAAAACCGGCGCTATTCTGTTAAGAACACTGATTCTAGATTAATACTCTTAATATACTGATATCTGGTATTTAAAATATACTATAAGGTTGCAATATGGAATATCTCTATAAGCTACGATTGAAATAGAGCGCAGTGGCAACAGACGCTTGAGCTCGTAGCACTAACATCTAAAAGTTGGATCAAAATAGTTTGGCATGTCTCTCAAACTAGTACTACAAGGCCTACATGCTACTGCAACACTACGATCCCCGTCTTTGTAATGACACGTCGCGCGAACACGTTGCGTGCTGCATGGCCACGTTGCGTGGTGCACGGCCACGTTGCGTGGTGCACGGCCACGTTGCGTGGTGCACGGCCACGTTGCGTGGTGCACGGCCACGTTGCGTGGTGCACGGCCACGTTGCGTGGTGCACGGCCACGTTGCGTGGTGCACGGCCACGTTGCGTGGTGCACGGCCACGTTGCGTGGTGCACGGCCACGTCGCATGTCGCACGGTGTCGTTGCATGTATCAGGCGTGGGTCAGGGTGGGTCGCCTCAGTACTTCAGCAGATCGTCGTCCAATTCAGTGAGCGCCAGTTTACTGTCTATCGCTGAAATAATTAAAATTTTGTTAGTTTAAATACAGTACATTCCATCGAACCCTATACAAATATATGGAATATTGGTGACATTTCCCAAATTATGTGTAAATGATAAATGTGCAATAATGTAAACAGATTAGTCTTTACAAATGAACAGCACATTCTCAATCACATAGGTACATCCCTGACGAAGGTTTATTTGGTTGACCACTTTCGTAGTTGATATAGAATAATTGATGTTATGTTGGTGGCACGTTAACCATGTTCAAGACTCCACCGATATCTTGATTTACAATTAATAACATAATGGTACAGACACTCATGAACAAACTGGTATGAGAGGACCGATTTTACTATACAACGCTTTGATGTTGAATTCACGGAAAATCTGTAAGTATGTAGTAATCATTACCGTCGAATAAATGATCAGTTAGTTAATGACTTAAAATTATCAAAATGGCGTTAGATAAACTTTAGAAATTATGATAATAAATAAAATTTATCCTTAGTGTTCCACACGACGAGTTGCGTAAAAAAATATAAATAATATAACATTATCCCATTAAGTCGGACGACATCAGCCCATTCAAACGGACAGCACAGCACTCTGTACAACACAGACAGGATTTAACTCAGAAGTATAAATCACATTTCAGTTTTTAAGGCAGTATCAGTGACCTCATCATTTAAAACATTATAAAAGGAGCTTTTTAAGATGAGAAATAATTTAAATATAATATTTCATTGTCACCACAATGCAGACCGATAAAAAACAACTTTGAATGAAAGTGCATTATGAACGCATGCATTCTTCTGAGTTAACATCCTGATTTGTGCTGTTACCTAGCGTCTCCTAGATCTTTCCGAATCCTCCGTAATATTGGCTAGAGTCGGTCGTAGTTTCACACGAGGCAGCATGTCAGTTTCCGACCTCACTAGCTTTGTCTTCTTCTGGCTGGTGTGCGACGCTGGTGGCATCGTTCTCGGTTTCGGTTTCGGCGGTACGGCCGGTTTAACCAATCTAGTTGGAGGCGCTACAGCCGGGTGCGGCAGTATTTTAACTCTTTTTTTCAAAGTGTCTGGGTTCCGAACGGAATCGGGTGCCTTAAGATTCGGCTTTTTCAATATGGGTCTAGGCGCGGCCAGCGATTCATTTGACTTGAATATTTTAACATAAGTCTTTGGTAACACACGCGGCTGCTCTAGGTCGCTCGGTGTATCCAATGAGCCGGATACAACCCGAGGCTGTGGCAATAAAGCCGGCGTTGGGATGCCAATGCTTGGCAACCTGGCGGGATTGGCTCTCGTTGGAGACGTTGGCTGTTTCTCTTTAGCTCGCGGCAACCCGCTGAAGCTGGACAATATTCTTTGCCGTGTTCTTTTAGAGACACGAATTGCAGCTCGTTGCAAAGTTGCAATCCTAGATAGTAGTATATTTGCCCCAGTTATTGCCACACGCGGTAGGATCCTGGATGATTAGGTATATTAACAATTTTATTATTACGAGTATTGCGTACAATGTAGGCTAAGCAAAGTGCTGTACTTACTTTGGTCCGGGATAGTAGTATGGTGGGGGTCGCTCGTACTCAGTAGGCCCGTGGTAGCGGGGAGGTCCTTCTTCCCAGTGCCTGCAACCACACCACACCGTCACCATTGTACCAGTACCAACCCACCACAGTGTGCTAATTGACACCTCAAGCACATTGTTGAAAATCATTGCAAAATTCAAACCAATACCGAAACAACCTACAGAATGTTATTTCTTTTTGGTAATTTTATTGTTCAATTATAAAATACTTTGACATTCTAAAAATATTTTCAAGACTCAAAGACAACTAGAAATGGAGCTGTTTCTAATGACCCTGACATGACTGAAAAACACGAATTGACGAGAGTGAGTGAGGGGCCATTAGTAATAGATTGTCGAACATTAATTATCCAATGATTCGGTACGTTGTGGTGTACATTGCGTGTATTAAATTAATTCTATATGAGTGTGTAGTGGTGAAGTGGCAATGGAGTGCACACTATGTGGGGACACAAGTTACTCACAGGTACTGTTGGACGTTGCGCATTACTAATAACTTCAACATGTTATCGTACCTTAACAAATATATTATGAATTAAAAAAAATGTTTTTATACCAGTTACAAACTTGTGTAACTTCATTATTTAAATACTACTTTACCCGCGTCACTCTGCTCCAGTGGTTCGGAGCGTGATATTTTGTAGCTTATATGTTAATCCAGTTTATAAACTATTCGCGTGTAAACTTCAACCGAATCCATTCAGTGGACGCTCATACAGACTTTCGCATTTATAATATTAATAGGAAAATACGTTATACGTGCTATATCTTTCCTTGAATATTGTGAACATCACACATAGTCAACATTTATTCTTCCACTCATGCCTGATAAAGCTCGCCTTACTCGTTGCCATAAACAACGTCTATGACAATCATATACACAGGACTGGCGTCGCCGTGGCAAATCCTCCAGCCGAGCGGTGACAGTATGTAGTTCTTGTGTTTTGGGGAAGGCCTATGTTCAACGAACACACCTACAAGTAATGCTACGAGTAAGAGAGACAGGATGTGTGTGCGAGCTAGAGCAATGTACATATACTTACTTTGGCGCCATATCATTATATCTGCGCGCGTGGTATGCGTCGAGAGGCGGCGCCACGTGGGCATCAGCCCGCGCCGGCCCCCCGCGCGCCCGCGCCTCGCGCCCCCCGCCCCCCGCGCCGCTGGCCCGGCCCCCGTCGGCCCCCGCGACCCCCCCGTCCCGGGGGGAGCGGCCCTCGCGCCCGGACCGCTTCTCAGCCTTGTAGGCGCTGTACCATCACAACATTATGTATTAGTATTGGGTTGTAGTGTCGTGTATATTTTGTTTTTCCTTTCAGTTATGAATATCCAAGGTGTAACGGAAAGGGTATATACATAGAAAGAGCAAGACTTTTTTGGATGATAACAAACGATATGGCAAGGGTTATTTAATCCTATCTCTACAAGCCCATAAGTAATGATTTTTTTTAATTCATAGTTACCAAAAACCAAACTTTTCAAATTGAAATAAATACATTACTAGCACTCAATCAGCTGATCGATGTCAACGAACTATTTGCAAGTAAAAATAAACCTCTTACTCCTGGTATTTCTGAATAATGCCTTGAGCACACCGGATGCGTATGCGTAGACGTAAGCGTAGACGTGCACATGCCGCTGAATTGTAATGTATGGAACCGTATGAGACAGGACACACCGCTTGCGTAACGTAGACGTGCGCGTAGAGGTAATGCGTAGCCCTACGCAATGCAGCTCCCAAGGCACAAACTGACTGCGTGACCTACGCCGTACCTTACGCAGAGCAGAGCGGCAACGTTGCATGATGACGTTGTATTCAATGGCGCGCCTTATTGGACGTCACACCGAGCAGCAAAGGTACGTGCGTGTACACGCACGTACCTTTGCTGTGCGTAGCCCTACGCGCGTAACTTGCAGTCAGTTGTATTTTTTTACATATATACAGGCACGTAGTGGTGTTTTGTATTGTTTTTATAATGAATACAAAAACTTATTGAAATTGTGCGTATTTATGAATGTATCTACAATCCAAAAAGTAATTTCTACAAAAATGCATCGTATAAATATATATATTCCGCAGGATTATTCTGGCACAATAGTATTAATATTGCTTCTTCCTCGTCATGTCAGACATCGTGCACAACACAACCTTCGAAAACAGAATAAAATATGGCTGCCGCAGCCGGGTACGCAATAGGCCATGTGCGTTGCGTACTCGGCTCGGATGCGTAAGCGTATGCGTAACCCGGTGTGACATCGGGTTACGCCGTAACTACGCGCGTGTCTACGGCGTGATTACGCCGTAGTAACGCATACGCATTCGGTGTGCTCGAGCCTTAAAGCGTTCCGCATTTTTATTTTTTGTTTGCAAAATAATGCTGACTTTTTTATTTTATTTTGAGTTGAAACTATTGCCATATCGTTTGTTATGATCCAAAGAAGCCTTGCTCTTTTTATGTATACACCCTTTCCGTTACACCTTGTATAGTTCGGTGAGACCAATTTTCTAATTATTCCATTAGTGGAGACAGATTATGACTATTAAAGGAAAAACTAAATATACATCGATACAATTACTGTTGTGGTTGTATTGTGTATACTGAATTTTAACAACATTTCAAAATTCATGCAGAACTCTAGTTACTTGGACAAACTTTATATTTAACATCATTGAGACAGATGAATGAGTCAAAAGTTGAATGAAACACTAAATTTTAATTCTACAATTGAATGGATCAAAAATAATTATGAAAGATTTTGAATTAAAATATATTAATGTTATTAAAACACAACATCCCATAAGATCATGCAACACACAGTCAAACAATTCATTAGGTAAGCAAAGGAATTATAGCTAGTTAGACTCTCGCGCATGTTAGAGGCGTGCACTGACTCCACGTCTGATAAATCCAGGTTATAAGAACACTACAACATTATTAGACAGTTGGAACACACAACACACGACAGCGTTCTACTTGGAGGAAAATAATCAGGATTAGAAACGCAAGGCAAGTTACAAACCACTCAGGGAAACATTCGTTCAAAATATGTAAGTCAAGAAGAAATTAAATACAAAAGTACTCCAAACGAAACCAAACAAAAGTTTTAAAAAACAAGCGTTCCAGGCAGGTAGGTAAATGGTTACCGCGTGGCGACCGTCAGGCTACCGGCGCGCCGCGAGTCCGAGTAACCGCAGTCACAGATAACTTACGTATCAAAGTCTTAGTATAGTGTAGTATTCATAAATACGTGGCGTTGAGTAAATTCAGTTCTCTTTACTAATGACGTGGCAAATGATTACATAGAAAAAAAATATTTATAGTTTGGGAAGTCAAGAATATTACTTCAAAAGTGAAAACTGTGTAAAGATTGATACCAAACGTAGATTAATTTACACTGTCCAAAAATTTTAATAATACATTGTATATTTTTTTGATAACAAAGCTTAATCTTTTCGACGACACGGAATGAATTCTTACATTAGTGTTTATTACCTTACAATGTAGGTATAAACGTACACCAACATCGATATGTCGATAACACGTCACAACATTTAATGATATCAGTACACTTACAGTTAAAACAATGCTACAGCGGACGCAATGCAGACTCGCTACAATATACTAAAACAAGAACTATACTATACTACTATGTTGATTTGAACGGAACCAACTTATTATTCAAATTGCAAACGAATTACAGACAAAGATTTTTATATTTAAAAAAAAACGTCTTAGTTAAAAAGTAACATAGTAAGTTAGTGATAAGTCTGCATCGCGTCGAGCTCAGCGTGAGCTCACTCTCCACACAAATTCAAATCTTAATACAAAATTTCGTAACGAACATCGTTCAAGTTTTCATTGTATGCTTGTATGTTTGTAGCATGTCTCTAAGAACACATGTGGACAGTTAGCTCCGATATCTCTGTTAACATATTCGGTTATACAGTAAGAATAGAGTAATACTTACAAAATGCCTGATATATGAGTATAATATGTATAAACTGTAAAAATGTAGGTATGTTATATGTAAAGTAGAAAATTAAAATACGATTACAAAGTATCATTTAGTATAAATGCGATGTATAAAGTTAGTTATAAAGTAATTTTACACATTAATGCACAGGGCGGCCTCACTGTATATGTATTCAAGTCTTTTTATTTCTAGATCGTTATAAACAACATGATTTTATCATAAAAATTTCCTACGCAGTCCCAATTTTGTATGTTGCAGTACTTAATTCATTTCGTAGTTGCTACTTTAATTCGTCATCGTTAGAAACTTTTTCTGTACAACTCTGCGTTGTGTAAAATATCTTGATGTTGCCAGGTGAAAAACAACATTAATCAGCGACATTTTAAATCACGACTATTTAACTTCATTTGACTACATTAAGATCATAAATATATCATGCCTAAATATAATATAAATAATTCAAGATATTCTATAGTTGTAAAATAAGTTAATCTTGGTTTAGCCACCCCGATATCGATTTTAAGTAGATAATAAGTAGATAGCTCTTCAAAAGAAGCCTTCACTAACAATAATCATATAAACATTGCAACATTTCGTGCCTACATACCGTTGTCTAATACAATTCCTAAGGCTCGACACATCGAATACACCAATACTCACTACTGATATATATATGTCATGTACGCACCATCAGCATACCACTTTTTGAACAACACCCGATGACCTGCGCTGTGCATAGAGCTCTTTTATACATCGAAGGTATTGATGGTCCACTCTTAATACCTTGATGGTACCTACCCATGTTCATTTATCATCATGTCACAATCATCAACTTACTACATCAAACAAAAATAATCGTTTAGTAGTGTGAACCTGCATATTCGTTGAGTCGTTTCCTACCTACGCTTCGTTACATTTAAAGCACAATTTTGGACTTATTGTTAATATCGTAAATATAAAAGAACCGCCACTACCGTTACAGTATGAGTCAATGTATCAAAACTAAGTGCTTTGCGGTCCTATCAATATAACACTACAGTATGCGCAATATATAAAATAGTGAGATCAGTAAACTTACTTGTACCAGCGTTGCTATATAGTATACGGGTTCGAACCAATATTTGGACAAACATTTGAGCAAATTCAGCCAATTTCTTTTAAGAAAGAACTGGTGATAATTTTATATTTTACGTATAGTGTGATGATTCCTGGCTTTATTGTACGAAATTCATAGCTGTTTGATTGCCTATTTTCTTCTAAAGATTCATAATTAATTTCAATCCTAATATTGATGATTCACTGTTGGCCGTGACCTAACTGGCCAATTAAATATTTGTCCCAAACATTGTAAGGTTTAGCGGAAGCGGTAGCGGATATAGTAACATATGGACGTATTTGTTCGTACAGAAGCAAAGCTTTCATATTGTAGTTACACGTTAACTTATGATATTATATAGTGATATGATCGTTTGAGTGATGGACATACAGTCCCATTTAATCGTTATTTACAGATCGCGACAACTTGTAGTTCAATCAGAAGTTGAATGCTGTATCAGCCAGAACAGAGTATTTCGTATAACTCTTATCGAAATCGTTGCGATTTGATAAACTTGTTATTTTTTTTTTTTTGTTTTAAATAACGCGTTTACATACATTTTGTTTAAATTTAAATTATTAATTTAAACTAAAATTGTCTACAATATCAATATAAAATTGCAATTTTAAAAATGTTTAAATAATTTCAAAAACCTCAAGATCCAAAACATTATAAATGACGGAAGACTAATATTTAACTACTAAAAATTGGTCGCATTCATTCATCATATTTAACAAAATTCAACCCTCACGGTTCAAAGGAAATTATAAATTTATCATATCACGTAACAAATTTATACCCCATAAAATGATTGAAAACAACGTCGCAACATAGCGACCGGACGACCAACGACCGGTCGCGGCGCGGTGCGACTGGTCGGTTACTCGGACTCGTGTATGCCGGACTCGTTGTCCTCGTCCTTGGCGTCGAGGCGCGTCTTGAGGTCGTCGATGAGGCCGGGGGGGGGCACGAGCTGGCACACCACGTCGTCGCCCTCCAGCAGCACTCGCGTGGCGGCGGGCCCCCCGGGCGCCGCCGGGGGCGCCGAGGGGGCGCTGCGCTCGCGCCACTCCGCGATCTTGCCCTCGATGTCCAGCGTGCTGCGCTTGGACCCGCTAACCGCCACCAACACTTTAGTATGCCGCCCGACCGAGCACCGGATCCGATATACATCAGTAGACAAACCGACGACGGACATCGAATCCCGAAAAACATTTGAAGCGAAACCTCTACGGTATTTCAGACAAAGTTGGGATGAGTTAGAAATTGGCACGTTTGTCTACTGATATTTTCAACAGAGACAGTGGTGGACATTGCCCTATCTTGTTCCCTAACTGTTATACGAATAAAATAAAATATAAAATGAACTGAACAAAAAGAACGAAGACAGAGTCTGCAGTAACATTTCATGCGGGAGTACGTTTACGTGCGGCCTCAGTATTAATTTACAGATATCATGCTTATACATACATTACAACCATGCCGGTTAACTCGTTAATATATTACATTACATATAATTACCTGTTCATACATTAATTATATAATTGAATACTTATAGTAGAGGATACATTTTCCTTCATAGTCAATATGTACAATTATTATGATGCAATAATCAATATTTATAATTAAGAACCAAAAATAAAAAGCTATACATGCATGCCAGCAGACGCCCACTTAGTACCACAGTGTCTCAAGGTAGGCGTACACTCGCAGGATGATAATGAAGGAGTCGGAGAGAGTAACAAACAAGCACATGCGGGTGTGTCTAGGGGTGTGTAGTGGGGCACTTACTTGGCAAGGGGTACGTTATCGCGGTCCGCGTACGCGTCATACAAATATTCGCTGCAACAGACAACAGACAGACGTCAGCCATCGTCACAGCTCGACAAGCTTTGCCACGCGCCACTAGCGACCAACTAACAGTCATGTTGTAGAAGCCAAGTGTACGCCAATCTTTATAAGACAATCAATTATAAGCATTGTCTAAACCCATATAAAATTCTAAAGAACGAAAAATAAATTTATATTGTACCCTTGATATTAAAAAAACAAATTAAAAATATTTTATTGACACAAATACTTCATGGTATGTTCCAACAAAATAACCCCATTGTCAATATCTTAGTAAACTATTAAAGGCGTACCGAGCTGGCTCTATAGACATGACTGTTCGTTTCCGGCATGCTCGGTAGTGTCATACAAACAACAAAGTAATAACAAAAGTGATATCGATATCGACGCATCGGCAAAGCGTTCACCACTAACACAAGAGACTGGGACCGGCACACGACGAGGAGAGGCACCCCGGACTAGCTAACACTCGACAGTGTGGATGTAACAATACTGTTGGAACACTATCAATCAGAAGTGGGATGGAAGACTTGGAACTGAAGGGATAATGTCAACTAGTGCAAATGTCATAAATATTAATCTATCGAATATAATAGCTTACATAGTATTTTACAATCATTTGAATCTTAAGCACTACCGTATGTGACAGTTGTTTCGACCGATTACTTACTTGTTAAATGTGTTATGAGAACTAATGATTAAAACAAAATAAAATACAGAATCAAAACCATAAAAATAACTAAACTGACACAGGGGTAGGAATCTGCCTTATACATGTGTTTTATTTATATTATGTTTGTCAAATTTGAAAACTATTCAAGTACTAATGGACAGCTGTTATAATTTTGATAATAATAAAATAAACCATGAATAAGGCAAAGGGCGCAAAGTTACGTCGATGCAAAGTAAAATGTAAAGTCTACACGTAATACACTGCGGGATATATTCTAGCGGTACAGTGACATGACGGCCCGCAAGCAATGTATGCGGAAGCATGCCTGAAGGCTGCCCGTGGCATACGGTATGGTCGGGATACACTGAGCAATCACTTCACTTGCTCATTGGAATATCATTGTTCATCATTTTTATAAATTGTATATAAATTGATTGATTGAATCTATCGGATTAGAATATTATTTTGTTTGGAAGGCAATTCAATACCACAAATCCAGATAATCTGATGAAAGAGTGCCTCTTAATGTAAACGAACAGTTTTTATGTTCTGACCGTTTTTTAGTCTTATTATAATCAACGCAGCAGCAGCCGCATGATTCAATCACATACTGCGACAACTCTTATAAAACATCAACAGCCAATCCGTACACGAGCTCGAACATAGGCACTATAGAGTTAGTTTCTAAAAACGAATATTTAAATGGACGCCCTCTAATAGTTTCACTTTAAAAGCGGTTTAACAAAGTTTAATTAAGAATCATTATGAAACCATATATTGATATAATATAAAGCGATATTCCAATGAGCAAACAACGAACGCGGAAAGTAACAACTACAGGTAACATCGTGCAAGCCGCTATAGGTCGAAGAGCACACGCCACGAGCGATACCGAACACATCCCGCCTACGTCACCATACTTCACACACATATACTCAGTGCTAGGCTGTGTATGTTTGCCCTAAAGACCTGATACTAAGCCCCATAAGTGATCAAAGAGGACAGTGGTCGAGAAGTATAGTGGTGACAGTGTGGTGACGTAGATGTGTGTGTGTGTGTGGTGAGTGTTACCGGACGAGGCGTAGGGTCATCGCCAGCACCCGCGCGCCTGGCTCATCGGCTCATACTCGCTGCAGACAACACGCCGCATTACAACCCTAGCACTGACACGTACACACCTAGCCGACAACGATATAAGTGGCATGCGCCTTTCCGAACCGGCTTCAACATCGGCTATTGATTTTGTTTTAAATTTGTTCGAATAAAAATTTAGATTTAATCGAATTAAAAATGGATTTTTATTTGATTTAATGTCTTTTTTTTATAAAAGACTCATGCCACCTTTAGTTTTCTCTATTAAGTCCCTAATTACCATTATAAATACTTAGGTACTGACGGAGACAAATATTGAGATCGAAAATATTTAAATGTGATGAAATTTAATAATAAACTATACGTTTACATATTACGTAGCTACTGATATAATTTTCCAAAATTTAGAAAAACATACCAATCAGATCATGGAGTTCGTACTTGAATGAGTAGTAGCTTATGTTTGTACATCGTTACTAACTACTCCCTTGATGGCGATGATGTGAAATAACCAACAGAAAAACATAAATAAATAATAAAAATACATTAATTCTACGGACTTGAAATAGCGACACGAAGCGATGGACATAGATCACCTACTCATTTATTTTGTTTACTAGTACTATTTAATTATTATTATTATATTTGTGTAACGCGATACAATCGTCGCCGCGCTAGCTCTTCAACCTCGAGTGTAATGCTTCACCACTATATTGATTACATCTTCGGTACTAACATAGGCTCCGCTTACATGTTACAAAACAACTCTAATTTTGCTTGGCAACAACATCCATAAACAAAATAATTCATTTAGTTGGCATCTTTTTAATCGAAATTGGACCTTATACCTACCATCTCCAGAATGTTATAATCGCATTGCTATGTCGAATACCCGTTGTTTATAAAATCAAATAATAGCCCCGTCGTATAAATAAATAGGTCCAATAACAATTAAAACACCAGCATTTTATTAACCAAATGAAATTTATAAATTGAAATTTCAGCAAAATAAAACTGCTACTATGTATTAAATAGCACACAAGTTGGAGATCCTTGCGGTAGCCCCCGATCAATTATGTACCCAGTAAAGAACGGATCCAGGATTTCAAACTAGAAGACCAATAGATAGTCCAAAGAGTTTGCCAATTTTGTACTTCAATTGTTTGAAGTTCAATACACTGTTTCGGCCAAAGACCAACGTTATCACACAGTGTTCAATTTGAATACGCTTTACCCACACCCGGATCCGCCAGCAGTACTAGCCTTCACTACATACGAGGATGGGGTGCACAACAAACCCAAACAAAAGGACAGACACACGACAAACTGATACTAATGAAAACAATGTTAACACAGCTCTCAAATAATACCAACAAACTCAACAGAAAATTAGTCGAAACGAAAAAATAAAAACGAAACGAGACGAGATATGAGAATTGTTTGCAGCAGTGTGGGAGTGAGAGCGAGCATGTTCGATCACTATGTCCTCTGCATAACGCTTTAGTATACTCTTCCTTATATAAGTGTAGAATGTATGATGCTTATTCGAATAAACTTCTGAAGAAATTTAGTGAATATAGCATGTTTGAAGAGTAAACTGTATTAATTTATTTATTTTTCGGTAACTAAGGAAGAGTATTCCAGTATTGACCAATTTTATCAAATGTAGCGATAGCGATATGAGTGAAAATAGGATATGTCGGCTTCAATGTCTTGTTAAAGTTGTATGGTGTTGTAATTGTGATGAATCAAACCATCGAACACGACATATCATGTGAATATTTATCGGTATCTTTAATAACATCTGAACGTAGTGTCTAATATATAGATTAAAGAAAAAAATTGTTTATTTCAAAATTTACTGCAAACAATTCGTGAAAATAATGATGACGATGAACGGTGAATGATATTTTAACATTATTCAGATATTGTAGCCACAAAGTTTTAAGGCATGCCGTACTTCACAGTCCTTAGATTACAAATTTTAGAACAATTTTGCCAATAGATCGGAATCTGATCGAAGGCCTTGGTTGTGATTACAATGGGCTCGCCGATAAGGCAGTCGGAAGTATGTTCTCAATAAAGACAAGATGACACATAAAATCATTGAAGCTGTGTGTTCACTGACAACATGGCAGGTTCAATCATTTTATTTCCACATGATGAAGGAACGATCTATTGTGTATGTGCTATTCAGGGAGTATTTGTAAACTCTTGGTCTCCCTTGTTTATTAATATTTTGTAAATTGATATTCAAAAGGAAAACAGAGTTTAATTATACTCATATAGTATGCAGATCCCAACGTTCGTTAGAAGATGCACAAAGAGAACAAGTTGCACATACCAATGATTATTATTTAAGTATTCGATCGTCGACAATGTATTACGTATGACGGGAGGGGGGGCGACACAGCGGTGGGGGTAGGGGTACTCACGCCTCGGCGAGGGGCCCGGGGTAGGGGTCCACGTGCAGGTACAGGCGCGCCAGGCGCACGCCCGCCGCCATCAGCGCCGGCAGCAGCAGCACGCACCACGCCAGCGACATCCAGTAGCCGTTCTACGCACGCACACGGACACTTTAACATTTCGAAATTCCATTTCTCACATCGAAGAACAAAAACATTTGTTGAAAATATAAAATACAAGTATATTCCGGATTCGATTGATTAAGAGATCGTCCTCCGTGTCTCGGAGCATGTAATTCGGTCCCAAGAAATAAACAACTACGTTTACCTAAGACTTATGCTCCCCAGTCTTTTACGTAAAAACTAAATATATTTGTAAATAATACTTTCTTTGAATAGTAGTTTTAGGTACCTACATCTCGCTTTTATAATTAAGAGTGGAACTTTTATACTTAAGTTAAAAATACTGCTTCAATGGAATTTCATGTCGAAACTAGTAAAGTCGTTACCAGTACGCTGCAATATGAACTATTTTATCAGCTAACCCATTTTCTCTGAACATAAAACTAAGTACTACTATGTAAGTTCACACAAATAATTGTCCCGACTGGAGATTGAACGCAGATTACCAGGTGTCAGGATCAACTACTGTAACTACTGACTATCTTCAGGGAGACGACAGACTGGGAGAGGACACTGACCACGGGCAGCAGCACGTTCCGGCAGGCCGCGTCCCTGGTGGCGTTGTATGCGTGGGACAGCGGGCCGCAGCGCCCCACGTCCTGCCTGGTGGCCAGCACCACCATGTCCAGGTACTCCGCGATCTTGTAACTAAGAGGACAGACTGGGAGAGGACACTGACCACGGGCAGCAGCACGTTCCGGCAGGCCGCGTCCCTGGTGGCGTTGTATGCGTGGGACAGCGGGCCGCAGCGCCCCACGTCCTGCCTGGTGGCCAGCACCACCATGTCCAGGTACTCCGCGATCTTGTAACTAAGAGGACAGACTGGGAGAGGACACTGACCACGGGCAGCAGCACGTTCCGGCAGGCCGCGTCCCTGGTGGCGTTGTATGCGTGGGACAGCGGGCCGCAGCGCCCCACGTCCTGCCTGGTGGCCAGCACCACCATGTCCAGGTACTCCGCGATCTTGTAACTAAGAGGACAGACTGGGAGAGGACACTGACCACGGGCAGCAGCACGTTCCGGCAGGCCGCGTCCCTGGTGGCGTTGTATGCGTGGGACAGCGGGCCGCAGCGCCCCACGTCCTGCCTGGTGGCCAGCACCACCATGTCCAGGTACTCCGCGATCTTGTAACTAAGAGGACAGACTGGGAGAGGACACTGACCACGGGCAGCAGCACGTTCCGGCAGGCCGCGTCCCTGGTGGCGTTGTATGCGTGGGACAGCGGGCCGCAGCGCCCCACGTCCTGCCTGGTGGCCAGCACCACCATGTCCAGGTACTCCGCGATCTTGTAACTAAGAGGACAGACTGGGAGAGGACACTGACCACGGGCAGCAGCACGTTCCGGCAGGCCGCGTCCCTGGTGGCGTTGTATGCGTGGGACAGCGGGCCGCAGCGCCCCACGTCCTGCCTGGTGGCCAGCACCACCATGTCCAGGTACTCCGCGATCTTGTAACTAAGAGGACAGACTGGGAGAGGACACTGACCACGGGCAGCAGCACGTTCCGGCAGGCCGCGTCCCTGGTGGCGTTGTATGCGTGGGACAGCGGGCCGCAGCGCCCCACGTCCTGCCTGGTGGCCAGCACCACCATGTCCAGGTACTCCGCGATCTTGTAACTAAGAGGACAGACTGGGAGAGGACACTGACCACGGGCAGCAGCACGTTCCGGCAGGCCGCGTCCCTGGTGGCGTTGTATGCGTGGGACAGCGGGCCGCAGCGCCCCACGTCCTGCCTGGTGGCCAGCACCACCATGTCCAGGTACTCCGCGATCTTGTAACTAAGAGGACAGACTGGGAGAGGACACTGACCACGGGCAGCAGCACGTTCCGGCAGGCCGCGTCCCTGGTGGCGTTGTATGCGTGGGACAGCGGGCCGCAGCGCCCCACGTCCTGCCTGGTGGCCAGCACCACCATGTCCAGGTACTCCGCGATCTTGTAACTAAGAGGACAGACTGGGAGAGGACACTGACCACGGGCAGCAGCACGTTCCGGCAGGCCGCGTCCCTGGTGGCGTTGTATGCGTGGGACAGCGGGCCGCAGCGCCCCACGTCCTGCCTGGTGGCCAGCACCACCATGTCCAGGTACTCCGCGATCTTGCCCACGATCTTCTGCACCAGCGCGTTCGTCATCTGCATAGGGGGAATTCAATACTTTATTAGTAACGAACAGGAATAATTCACGCTTGTTACACGTCATTTACGATGCATTGACACACTTAAGAACATTAGTTTGTGATTTACTAATTTAAAAACAATATTTCTGATATTATATACAGAAAGTCTTCAGTAAATGATTGTGTATCAATTCATACTAATCGACATCACGTAATATGCTTAATTAAAGCCATTTCTTCATTTTTATTTTTTAGAGTAAGAAAAATTTAAATATTAAATACTACTTATATAATATTTAAATACACGCAAAATCACGGATTTTTTTTTGTAATTTCTCCTTCTGCGGGTCTACTAGAAGAAATTGCTTTATTGAAATAAGCTGTACCTTTGTATCATGTGTTCATTTCATGTATGTGTTATATGTGTACATAAAAAAAAATAATAAGATGCGTAGTTAATTAGATCAACCACCGCGGGCTGGGATCTGATCCAAAACCGCGAACCTCGCCCCGCGAAGACCACCGACCTGATTTATACATAGTATAAAACAAAGTCGCTGAATATTTATGAAGATATTACAGATTTAAAATGCAGGGACATAGCTGGATATAGCGGTTGCGGCACCGGTACCGGCCGTGGGGCCCGTTCGAAGCCGGGACGGGTCGCTAGTCCTAGATAAACGTCAGTAAAGTGTAGATTGCGACACAATATCAAACGGTTTTAGTATAATGGATGGAACTAAAATGGTGGGAATGTTCTTCCGCGAGGGGTGGCACTGGCGCAGGTATACTCACGTTTTGCAGCTGGTCGGGCGCCTGTCTGTTGAGGAACAGCTCCGCCTCGCCCGTCTCGTGCAGCAGGTAGCGGATGGCTTCCTTCAGCGAGGAGTGGTTGAACCGTAGTCCGTCACGCAGGCGAGTCGCCGTTATCTGTAAACAGCAATATGGCATCAGATGTGGCGATGCTTCATGGATCCGTAGTTTTTGTAAAATGTACTCGCGCTGGAACACGGGCCGCTGCAGTAGTGGATGTATACATGTGTGACACTCACGTTGAGCCGGTCGGAGGAGTCGAGCATGGGCTGCAGCACGTCGGTCTGCAGCTGCGCCAGGTGCTCGGCCGCGCGCTGCAGGTCGGCCGCCTCGCGCTGGAACACGGGCCGCTGCAGTAGTGGATGTATACATGTGTGACACTCACGTTGAGCCGGTCGGAGGAGTCGAGCATGGGCTGCAGCACGTCGGTCTGCAGCTGCGCCAGGTGCTCGGCCGCGCGCTGCAGGTCGGCCGCCTCGCGCTGGAACACGGGCCGCTGCAGTAGTGGATGTATACATGTGTGACACTCACGTTGAGCCGGTCGGAGGAGACGAGCATGGGCTGCAGCACGTCGGTCTGCAGCTGCGCCAGGTGCTCGGCCGCGCGCTGCAGGTCGGCCGCCTCGCGCTGGAACACGGGCCGCTGCAGTAGTGGATGTATACATGTGTGACACTCACGTTGAGCCGGTCGGAGGAGTCGAGCATGGGCTGCAGCACGTCGGTCTGCAGCTGCGCCAGGTGCTCGGCCGCGCGCTGCAGGTCGGCCGCCTCGCGCTGGAACACGGGCCGCTGCAGTAGTGGATGTATACATATGTGACACTCACGTTGAGCCGGTCGGAGGAGACGAGCATGGGCTGCAGCACGTCGGTCTGCAGCTGCGCCAGGTGCTCGGCCGCGCGCTGCAGGTCGGCCGCCTCGCGCTGGAACACGGGCCGCTGCAGTAGTGGATGTATACATGTGTGACACTCACGTTGAGCCGGTCGGAGGAGTCGAGCATGGGCTGCAGCACGTCGGTCTGCAGCTGCGCCAGGTGCTCCGCCGCGCGCTGCAGGTCGGCCGCCTCGCGCTGGAACACGGGCCGCTGCAGCGAGCGCGCAGTGCTGTTGAGCTGCGCCGCCAGCGAGTCCAGCGCCAGCGACGTCATGTTGGTCTCCAGCGCGGTTAGGATGCGGTCGAAGTCGAAGTCGGACAGGCCGGAGTCGGCCAGCTGGCGCAGCTTGAGCGTGGCGGCGGGGCGCAGGATGGTGACGTCAGCGCGCGGGGCGGCGGGCCGCAGCGTGCGCACGCGCGCCGCCATGCGCAGCGAGATGTTCTCGCGCAGCGCCTCCAGGTCGTACACGCGCGACAGCTGGAACGTCTGCGGAAGACATCGCACGTTGTAGTACGGTCCGGTCGGTTGCGAACATTACTATCTCAGAGGCGTGAAGTTTTTTTCGAAACATCACCTGCCTGATCATCTGTTTTTAAGCTCTGCTCCGTCAGGAAAAGTGACCGTGGCCGTGCCAACGCAGCCAATGGGCTAGTTGACCCATATGAAATTGTGTTACAATGATGTTTATTTCTGATAGTATTTGTCATAAGGAACCAAAATCGTGATCCATCCGCGAACCATCAACGCGATCAGTCATTTTGAGACGTCATAGGTCTAGTTTAAAAACAAGAACACGATCCTTTACATTTTCTGTTATGACGTCATCGATCCACCTCAGGACACGACACAGATAATGTATAGACCATAATGAATGACATCCTTTTTATCTCTCAGGTCATCATTTTATGTCACGTCAATTTAAAAATACTGTTAAAGAAATTTTCATTCTATTCTTTCTAACCTATTTAATGTTAACACGATACATCCGGTTTTATCCCCTCTGGACAACTCAGTCAAATTGTAAGAGACTGGAAATACCAGTCCAGGGCGCTCCCCTAATCGACCCTACTTTTATCATCATTCCCGCCAACTCTTTCTCTATTCATCCCATTCTTTAGTGTTGTTTGGTTGCTGATATACCCCTAGAAACGACGAAATGTCTCTCCTCATCAACGAAAATGGCTGAAAAACTGTTGAGGAAAAATGTTACTTTAGATGTATCTCAGTTTTGCCTTAAATTTATAGATCCGGTAGATATTATAAAAGTCTTTAAAACTATCAAACAAAAAAGCACTGAAGATATATGGGGACTGTCAACCAAAGCAATAAACTCAATAATTGGCAGTATTGCCCTAATCCTAGCAGATATTTTCAATACTTGTTTAAGAGATGGAATATTTCCAGACCTAATGAAAATAAGCAAGGTTGTTCCCATTTTTAAAGCAGGCTGTTCAAATAATGCTTCAAATTATAGGCCAATTTCCATATTACCAGCGCTAAGAAAAATATTTGAAAAAATAATGTTGAATCAAATGCTGGCATACTTTAACTTAAATAATTTTTTGAACAACAAACAATTTGGGTTCACGAAATGCCAATCTACTCAAGATGCCGGTTCCAGTCTAATAGAATCTGTATTTAAAACTTGGGAGAAATCGCAGGATGCATTAGGTATTTTCTGCGACCTTTCTAAGGCTTTTGATTGCGTTGATCATAACACGCTTATTATGAAACTAAAATACTACGGATTCACTGACTCAGCACTTGATCTTGTAACATCGTATTTAACAGATAGAGAACATAAAGTATCTATTGATAATGTAACTTCTGAAAGTTCTACCGTCAAAATAGGAGTTCCACAGGGGTCTGTCCTAGGTCCATTTTTATTCCTAATCCATGTTAATGATCTTCCAAATGTGGTCAAGAATGAGTGCGATATCGTTTTATTTGCAGATGACACGTCTCTTATATTTAATGTAAACAGAAAAGATAAAAATGTTACGGAGTTAAATCGCACACTTACCTTAATATCGGAATGGTTCTCCGCCAATAATCTTCTTCTTAATGCAAGTAAAACTAAATGTATTAGATTTTCATTACCAAATGTGTCAAATAGTATTCCTAATGTTGAACTAAATGGGGAGCTATTAAACTTAACTCCATCAACAATATTTTTAGGAATTACTCTGGACTCCAAGTTGCAATGGGGACCACACATTGAAAGATTAGCTGACAAACTTAGCTCTGCATCTTATGCAGTCTGGAAAATCCGACAAATGACTGATGTAGAAACAGCTAGGTTAGTTTACTTTGCTTACTTTCATAGTTTAATGTCATATGGGATCCTATTATGGGGATCGGCCGCCGATATCCAAACTATTTTTATATTACAAAAAAGAGCAATCCGAGGTATTTATAAAAAAGAAAGCCGCGATTCTCTTCGTAGTCTATTTAAAGAAATAAATATACCTCTACTGTGCCTTCTGAATATATAGTTTACGCCCGTAAAAATTTGAATAAATTCAGCAAGAAGAAGGACGTACATAATTTTAATACTAGAAACAAAGATAAGCTCATTACACCTTTTTACAGAGTATCTAAGACAAGTAAATCGTTTCTTGGAAATTGTATAAGGTTCTATAATAAACTGCCTCTAAATGTAACAGCTTTGCCGGACCATAAATTCAAAAAATATGTTAAAAAGGTCCTTATGACACGCGGTTATTACAATATCTAAGAATACATGGAGGATGGAGATGTTTGGCGGATGAGTCCATCGGTTACATTGCGGCAGACTGGCACCTTTTAGCTATCACACCGAATTTGCAACTAAATTAAAAGTCTATTCTATGTAATTTATAAATTTGTAATTGTTAATCTATATGTAAGACAACTGTTCAGACTGTAGGTATGTTCCAATTGTAAAAAAAAAAAAGAAATGTAAATCTGGAGGAGCGCTCCCTATACTCGATACTTACTTGAAGGTTTCATGGTTTCCGTCACAATTTCCTGCTGCGAGTACCTACATATCGTTGTATGGGGATCACTAACCTAGATACTAAAAATGTTTTTAAAAGATGTACAAATGATTAATCAAAGAGTTTAAAAGATGACAAAAAGAATGATCTCGGAGATTCTTATAGTCTTTCTTCTCCGGTTGCCACAATGTAGGTAGACAGAGAAAGAATCGTAGGAAGCTAGTATAGGGTCCGGTCGTCCTTGCAAGGCGAGGCTCGCGACGCGTTCTATGCTTCTGACCGAATCCCAGCCCACGCTGGTTGATTCTAATTATATTTATTACGCGACTATCACATGCCACATTGGTAGATTTAAATTCTATTTAATAACATGACTGTTGAAATGTATACTAATTAATTAGTCAAGATTTTTTTTTTCTTTTTATATTTGTATCATTGTATTTGACTTATAATACATTATCAATAAACGTTTTCATTTCATTTCATTTCAAGAAACGGACATAATACTGCGGTCACCAACCCGCCTGCCAAGCGTGGTGACTTTGGCAAATACCCTTCCCGGGAGGCCTATGTTCAGCAGTGGACGTTATACACGCTGATGCTGATGATGATACATAAATGGTTTGAAAATGTGTTATATGGTACATCTCCCTAATTTTTAAGGTAGATAGAGAGATGAATAATTTTAATGACATTAATAATGATCTCGCACGTGTACAAAAAAAAAACTGAGTAAAAAAGACGAAAAAAATAATCTCGGAGTTCCTTTCTTCTCGGTCGTGTAATTAGGCAGCTAGTGAAAGGTTAGCTTAGGTAGGTTCCTCGACGGAATGACCTAGGGCCGTGTTGCTGCCCTCCCCCGGCCTGCGGTCCCACGCCTGTAGCCCGTGCCAGCGATCACACCAACATTCGTAAATCTACTCTTAAATCCAGTGCCACTCTGAGCGTTGTCCTAACCCCATAAGAAGACCCTTTTTAAGAGAAGAGTATAGTAAAAAGTAACAATAGGAATAATTAGTATTTGTAATTGTTAGTAATAGTGTTATTTAAAATTGTTAGTATTATAAGTAGTCTTAGCTATCGCATTAGGTTTCTAAACCTGTAATGATAGTTTAAGAGTTTTAAATTAATTAATTAATTTAAAAAAATCACGTAATTTTGGTCCACAGCAATTATTTTATTAATTGTACAAAAAAAAAATCGCCAATTTCATTTATTTGACCAAATGTTGGCATAGATAAACTCTTGCCATCATTTCCATTTAGATGTCGCCATGAAAAAGCAGAATCATAGAAAAATCTAAATACTTTGTAGATAAAGTTAATGGTTGTGAGTTCTTGTTTTTTACATTTTACGTACCTACCTGTGGCAATAATTAGTGAGGTGTCAAGATAGGCAGTATTACCACAAATTAATAAATAGTAATAGTAGTTAGTAACATATACATCACTCCCAAACAAAAGAGAAAATACCAACGCTATAATAGCCTACATAATCTTAATAATAATACCTGCTGCTCAAAATAAGCAGATATGTACCATAAGACGCGCACAAAGAGTCGAGACTGTGTTGCCAGCCGTGCGAGTCACGTACTAACGCGTCATCGTAAGAATGCGCTAGGGTTGTAGGTACCTATGATAACATTACCGATCAAAACAAAAGTTTTATAATACCTGACTCAAACTCCTTAATTTACTTACGTATAGATCTATCTACTTATGTCCAAAGAAATAATTATGCAATCATTCGTAAATATATATTTAAAATACTATTCAACTTTCTTTGGTTTTTTACAAAAATTACGGTGTTTCGGCATTTCAAAGCGCAAGCGCGAGAAACGCGCGGTACGAGCGCTCCGGCGGGCGTTCGACAGCCCTCTGTCAGATGTATCGCCGGGGATACGCCGAGCGGAGGCATGTAACGCGTGGCGCGGAGCGGCTGACGGAGGCCTGGTATTACCCTACTCGATGTTGCACTTTTACTCGATTTTACTTTGTACTCGATGTTCATCATATAATTTTGATAAATATGAATTGAATTACATACAATATATTTTTAACATCAATTAACTAATATAATAAGAAAAAAGTACAATTTCAAAAGCTAAAACTATTATTATTATATATCATGTATCGGCATTGGACGACCTCAATAAATTATCTAATATTTTTTGGTTATATTTTTCTCTTATATTGACCTTTGAACAGTATATATTCTTGTTAACCCCTCGTGCTAAGCTAAAATGCTCGTGTTACGAGTAGTTATCCAATTCTTTAAAAAATCCGACTTCCAATCCATACTTATCTCTCTTTTAAAATGATCTACATAAATAGTTACATTGTCAATGCAATGTAATCCTAGACACAAATCGCAGCCTTAATGTGATAGAGACACAAAATAAGACTATGATTCAAGACAAATTGATACGTAATACCATGCGACTAAAATTAATTAACGTAAAGTTACACATTTGGTTTAGTATCACTATATCATTGAAGCAGCGATGAATCTAGTAGTAGTGGTACCTCGAACACGGTCTCGTTCCGGTGGCAGCGCACGAGCACGGACGTCATGTTGAGCGCGTCGCCCGAGCGGTCGCCCGAGCGGTCGCCCGAGCGGTCGCCGAACAGCTCGCGCTGCAGGTCCACCAGCTTCTCCGCGTCCGCGAACAGGCGGTTGCCGCGCGGCTCTCTGCGGACCACGCGGCAATGTTTATGTCACTCATACATAACATACCAAGCTTTCTTTAGAGTTCATTTAGATAATCATATAGGTGATACAAAGACTACTGATTTTTAACAAATTTTTTAGACACGTTATGTCAAATTGTTTTTGAAATTTCGATATTTGAATATTGAATATTTGCAGAAGTATTATAATTATTAATGATACTAATTCGCAGTTTACATGCTAATTTCAACTTAATACTTAAACGGTACTTTTGTAATTAATTGGTATCGAACCATATTACAAGCCAATAGAGTTAAAAACAAGATCGTAAGCAAATATCGTTTGCCACATTAAGGGCATTAAAATGTATTTGGAGTCAACAATCCAAATTGTGGAGTTGGATGAAACAATATCGATTTGCACACATCCGTTTTACATAAGTTAATTGTGAGTAATTATTATTTGTTTGTATTGGAGCAGGGAGTAGACATAGACAGCGAGGTACTGACGTGAGCGGGTCGCAGACGAAGCGTTGCGCGATCAGACCCGCCGCGAAGTACAGCAGCAGCACGGCCGTCACGCACGCGCCCAGCGGGAACATCACGCACGTGCCGCTGCACACACACACATACATGGTGGAGATATGCTATTATAAGTTACATCATCCTACTCAATTCACTTATACTTTATGACATATTAGAAGTTTTTTCAGAAAAAAATAAACATTATAAAGACGATAAAAATCAGTAATATTATCTAGTCTTAGAAGATTTGCCAGCTGAGGATATCGTCCGATAGTGGTGACAAAGCGAGTAGAGGGGGTGACACAACGTCAGCGGTGCGGTCTCGGAGCTCGATCACTTTTAGTGATGGGTCGTCGACGTATTTGACGTCAACGAAACTAGACCGTCCAATTTCGTTCATCGACTAGTCGATCAACTAGTTGAATTCGTCGACTAGTTTACGCGTTAACTTGGTACACATTACGACGAACGGACGAAGTCTACGGCTTCGACGGCGACGTAGGCGGTAGACTTAGACTAGTCTCTCGTATGCTTAGGACTGGCTGAATACTGAATAGAATTAATTATAAAGTGTTATTCACTATTCTGGCGTATTTAGAACATTAACTGATTTTATATATCTACATTATTTTTATTAAATAGAACTTTCCTTCGGCATCCTTTCTACACATAGCACAACAATAATATCATTCGACCCGAACAAATATCAACACCCTTCAACTAGATTTAGAGTTCAAATTTGTTTGCACGATATTTCAACGGACGAATGAATTTCTATCACCCGACTACGTTCTCGTCTCGTCTCGCCGTCGCGCGTCGTCGATCGTCGCGTTGCAAGTTTCAGTTTAGCGCTCTGAGGCGTCTACGGATTCGACTAGACCATCGTATAACGGTGAACCGTCGATTCGTTCACAGTACGTCGACGGTCGAATTAACTAGTTCGTTCATTCAACGCTCATCACTAATCACTTTTGCTCGAGAGCTCGGATGCGACGGACGTTAATTGGGAACCGTGTAGTTTAAATTATTTCAGTGTCTAACGGCTTATATAATAGTGCTGATTTTGTGATTAATTAATTAAAATCTAATAGTTCTAGGTAGATTTGCTTTTTCTTTTTAAAAATTAAATAGACTTCTGGTCGATAAGACTAGATTGATTCTCGATTTCAGTCCGATTGCAATTTTTTTTCCTAAAATTTACAGTAGTTTTAAATAAGGAGTGAAACTTTTAATAAATAAGTAAAGTAAACAAACGATATTTAAACGGAGTACTGAGTTATTTACTTACCTACTTGTTCTAGAAAATTCACAATGCACATACATAACTTTAAATATACATTTACTATTAAATTAAGTTTAAATGTATTTCAGATGAACTAGAAATCTGTATATTTTGTATTAGTAAATAAGTTCTTAATATTAATGCTATTAACAATTTGCTTGGTTTGTTTTTATTAAGTATTTTAACGTAACTAGAAAACAATAATAAAATCTACTAATAATTAAATAGTTAACAATCAGCTGTGGAACTGGAACGTACCACAACAGACTCTTAGAGCCAGCCCCCTTATTGCAACAGTCGCTGGCGCCGTACACGTCGGGCCGCTTGCCGCACACGCCGCACATCAGTCCCCACACCAACATCGACATTATCTGTGACCAGACACACTAACTGTTACCACGCATGTGCTGCGCGCTACTACGCCGTAGACGGTATCTCTACGGCGCGTAGCATGTATTAACAGTGCACATAATTATAAAATACGAGAACAACCTCTTTCGGCGTCCTTTTAAACAAATTGAACAAAAAAGGATAACTAAATGTATGATTCAAAGTTGTGTCTTTCGTCTATTATATTTATTTTTATAAAGTTCAAAAGAAATCATAATTATTATAACATTAAGAATTATGAGGTATGGACCATATATTATGTAGCCGTATCGAGATGTTTCACTTCGATTTAGCTGTAGATTTATATGTATGTATCTGTAGTTCGAGTAAATTAACGTTTATATTTTCAAGAAGCGGATCAATAGAGGTATATTTAAAATACTCCTGTCATATACTACTTTTTTAGGTCTGCAATATTCAAATTGTCACATAATGCCAGGATGTGTTCACATTTTACTAGACTCGACTAGAGAAGTTAAATAAAAATAACGACGTAGCGACGTACGAGCCCACGTAGCGGCGGTAGGGCCCGTAGCGCCGCAGCAGTCCCTCCAGCGAGTCCGCGGCGGAGCCCTGCTGCTCCACCGTCTATGCAACACTTAGCGTGGTATGTCCTAGTCGCTCACCAGCAGCAGCGCAGACGCAGCCCCGAGCCCCACGTAGCGGCGGTAGGGCCCGTAGCGCCGCAGCAGTCCCTCCAGCGAGTCCGCGGCGGAGCCCTGCTGCTCCACCGTCTATGCAACACTTAGCGTGGTATGTCCTAGTCGCTCACCAGCAGCAGCGCAGACGCAGCCCCGAGCCCCACGTAGCGGCGGTAGGGCCCGTAGCGCCGCAGCAGTCCCTCCAGCGAGTCCGCGGCGGAGCCCTGCTGCTCCACCGTCTATGCAACACTTAGCGTGGTATGTCCTAGTCGCTCACCAGCAGCAGCGCAGACGCAGCCCCGAGCCCCACGTAGCGGCGGTAGGGCCCGTAGCGCCGCAGCAGTCCCTCCAGCGAGTCCGCGGCGGAGCCCTGCTGCTCCACCGTCTATGCAACACTTAGCGTGGTATGTCCTAGTCGCTCACCAGCAGCAGCGCAGACGCAGCCCCGAGCCCCACGTAGCGGCGGTAGGGCCCGTAGCGCCGCAGCAGTCCCTCCAGCGAGTCCGCGGCGGAGCCCTGCTGCTCCACCGTCTATGCAACACTTAGCGTGGTATGTCCTAGTCGCTCACCAGCAGCAGCGCAGACGCAGCCCCGAGCCCCACGTAGCGGCGGTAGGGCCCGTAGCGCCGCAGCAGTCCCTCCAGCGAGTCCGCGGCGGAGCCCTGCTGCTCCACCGTCTATGCAACACTTAGCGTGGTATGTCCTAGTCGCTCACCAGCAGCAGCGCAGACGCAGCCCCGAGCCCCACGTAGCGGCGGTAGGGCCCGTAGCGCCGCAGCAGTCCCTCCAGCGAGTCCGCGGCGGAGCCCTGCTGCTCCACCGTCTATGCAACACTTAGCGTGGTATGTCCTAGTCGCTCACCAGCAGCAGCGCAGACGCAGCCCCGAGCCCCACGTAGCGGCGGTAGGGCCCGTAGCGCCGCAGCAGTCCCTCCAGCGAGTCCGCGGCGGAGCCCTGCTGCTCCACCGTCTATGCAACACTTAGCGTGGTATGTCCTAGTCGCTCACCAGCAGCAGCGCAGACGCAGCCCCGAGCCCCACGTAGCGGCGGTAGGGCCCGTAGCGCCGCAGCAGTCCCTCCAGCGAGTCCGCGGCGGAGCCCTGCTGCTCCACCGTCTATGCAACACTTAGCGTGGTATGTCCTAGTCGCTCACCAGCAGCAGCGCAGACGCAGCCCCGAGCCCCACGTAGCGGCGGTAGGGCCCGTAGCGCCGCAGCAGTCCCTCCAGCGAGTCCGCGGCGGAGCCCTGCTGCTCCACCGTCTATGCAACACTTAGCGTGGTATGTCCTAGTCGCTCACCAGCAGCAGCGCAGACGCAGCCCCGAGCCCCACGTAGCGGCGGTAGGGCCCGTAGCGCCGCAGCAGTCCCTCCAGCGAGTCCGCGGCGGAGCCCTGCTGCTCCACCGTCTATGCAACACTTAGCGTGGTATGTCCTAGTCGCTCACCAGCAGCAGCGCAGACGCAGCCCCGAGCCCCACGTAGCGGCGGTAGGGCCCGTAGCGCCGCAGCAGTCCCTCCAGCGAGTCCGCGGCGGAGCCCTGCTGCTCCACCGTCTATGCAACACTTAGCGTGGTATGTCCTAGTCGCTCACCAGCAGCAGCGCAGACGCAGCCCCGAGCCCCACGTAGCGGCGGTAGGGCCCGTAGCGCCGCAGCAGTCCCTCCAGCGAGTCCGCGGCGGAGCCCTGCTGCTCCACGGCGCGGCTCGCGCGCTCGGCCTGCGCACTGATGCTGGCCGACACGCCCTCCAGCTCCACGCCTGCACACCACACATCCGTCACACACGTACCGATCCACCGACCTCGATGGTACTTTGGTGGCGTAGCTAGCGTGGGTAGTACCCACGCTAGCTACGCACCGGGTACCCACTGGGTACCCGGTGCCCATATTGTAAATGTAACCCCAAAAATGAATCCAAACGGTTAAAATAAAAACAATCCTAATGACTTATGTTTTTATTGTGATGATAAAAATGCGAATTATTCGACGATTTCTGTCATGATTGGTGTCAAGATTTATGTTTTATTCAAATAATTACAAACTTGATGACGATGGCAGCGAAATTCAGAAATAAAAACGACTACATTTAGTGAAAATCTTCGATCGAAAGACAGTGTGACCACCCTCAACAAAATAAATTAAAATTTATTTTAATTATGCATCTTACCCCAGATTTAAGTTTTTATAGATTTTTTTACTGCTCATGTTTACAGTCCGGTATCACCCCTAGCCCCCCCCCCCCCCCCTCTAGCTACGCCACTGCAAACGATTAGTTATTACGATGCTACCGACCGATTTTCCTGATGTTGTCGGTGATGTCCGGTATGCTGCTGTCGACGGAGGCCTGCACGTCCCGCTGGATGTCCCGGAACACCTTGTGTCCCGCCTGCACGTCGTCCTGGATGTGCTCGTCCAGCAGGCGCGACACGTTGCGCAGGAGCATCGACACGTCCGGCATCTACAAGATACCATTTGTTTTTAAATACCTGTTTCGGGAGGAATCCCTTACTCCCGTCATTCGAGATTTTGTAAGCCAAAATCGATGGAGGCACACACTGAAAAGGCTCTAAGCTAAGTGCGAATAAGTTATCTCAACTCAAGTCCCCTAAAACCCCTAAATGCCTTGGATTATTCTACAATTTAATCAGAAAGTTACATAGCCAATCATTAGAAAGAAAATACTCCAGCCATCTATAAATTAAGTTATGAGATATTTTAATTTAGTGACACACATCAATAAAACAGTCGTGACAATGGAAACAGTACATATAGTAACAAATACTTAAATTTTACAAATAGGCAACTTATAAATAAAAGAAAATAAATTCTAAAACACGATTATTCATAGTTCTAGCGAGAGTTACAGACTCAGAAACATAGTTTAAGATCGACAAGACACGCATTACAGTTGACACATATAAACTACCAATTAATACTTACAGTCGGGAAATATTTGTCGAGCATCTGTCCGGGTAAGCGTGCAACACAAGTACTTACTATAGTTATGTTATATTATTATACATCTCTAACATTGGTCAATATTTTCATAAAACACAGTGTGAAAATGTATGTATACAAATAAAGTTTTTACACAAAAATAAACTTCACATTTCAAAATTGAGATTAATAAAATTCCACCCTACCGGTCATCGAAATCTAATGTCCCCCTTAGAGACGTGTTATAAAAGAGATTGATACATTTCGATGACCGTAATGGAACCCTACGTACCCCCGTAGCCACGGATTTAGATATACCTAGATAACACAAGAGCAACTACTTCGCGTGCCTAGCTTACGTACAAAAATCGTAAGTGGCCACTTTCGCACTCAGTCTGCATCGGTGTATAGCGTTAGTGTAGGTAGTCAGTTGAAAATATTAAAATGGTTAATTGTGCTGTTATTAATTGTAAAAACTGTACAAATGCGAGGAGAAAAAATAAAGTTAACGTTTCCTTCCATCGGTAAGTCGTTTTGTGATTAATATTATGCGTAGTTAATTTAAAAAACAATTATTTTTAGCAATTTTTAGTCTAATACCCTCAGTAATACCTGATAATACTAAATTTGAGAAGAACAAAACTTTTGTATTACATTGCGGCTTTCACTTGGAGCGGTTGATGAGAGATTTTGTTTTAACAAGTGATGAATATCGAAACAAGCGATACTATCGTATATCGCTTTGGTTTTGTAGTACAGGGACTTTTGTCAATTTTAGCGTTTAGTGCTGTGCTGTTCATCATATGCAACACAAATCGATTTTCGAGAATCGATTTCGGAAACAGACGAATGATTTTGTATTATATAAGTACTTATTATGTAGAGAATTTTAATAAATAATCGTACCATTTCGTGTCTTTTTAGCTTTCCCCATGTAATCAATGATGAACAAGTAATATGCTTAAAACAACCAACGTTACAACTCAAGAAATTGATTTTAGACAGTTGAACAACAAAAACAGTCCCAGACAGTAGTCAGTGCGTCGAAGTATACACCAGCATTACGAAATACTAACAATTTTGTAAAAAATATATATTCGTAACAGCCTTATAAGCCGATCAGGAATTTTATTTTCCTCTGTTTATCTCATTACTCTGTCATAAAATCATACATAAATCGATTTGAACAATTCTTAATAATTCTTTACTGTACACAACTACTCAATAAATGTATATCCGTGCAATAAATAGTATTCGTATAGTAATTGAGAAATGGTATATATGTTACGGCTAATAGCCGAAGTGCGGCTACACCTAGTTTTAGCCTACCTTATCGAATTTCGAATACCTATGCATGACACAAAAATCTTCCCATCACTAAATAGTGCTTGTGAGGTCATAATAGGCATTCAAAAAATGGCACGCTTGGTTTTCATACAGATCGTGATACTTGTGTCATCTAGGTATATCTATATCTGTGCCCGTAGCCCTAATTGGTTAAGGCATAAGGGGCTTAACCTAAGATACAGGTTCGAGTCCTGCCGGTGGTCAAATTTTATTAATCACAATTTTGAAATATAGTATATGGTAAACTTTTCCGTAAAGTATTTATAATAGGTATGAACATATGAAACGTTTTGTATGAAAAAATTTAAACGAATTTTTTTAATGTTTTTTTATTTGTATTAATCGAAGTAATCACCCATGCAATCAATGCATCTTTGCCAACGCAGTGGCAGTTTATTGATGCCCTTCTTAAATAAATCAGCTGGACGGGAGGCAACAAATTCTTCAAAGGCATATTTTACTGCCTCTCGGGTATTGAAAAAAAAATCCATGTTTTTAAAATAATATCAATTTGAAATTAGAATTCTTAGCCAAAAAAAATATTTTGATTTGAAATGGCCAGTATTGCAGAACGGCAATTTCATAGGTAAAGACCTAATAACAGCGGCGGCCTTAGGGGGTGGCGAACAGGGCTACCGCCCGGGGCCTCGCTCCTGCAGGGGCCTCGCGCACCAACCCAAGCAAATAAAAAAAAAACATTATTAAAAAAAAAAAACCTTAATTTAAAGTTAGTTAAGTGGTCCTAAATCAAACAACCAGACTTACTTTCGCGTCATACACTTTTCACGAAGGACAAAGGGCCTCGCAAAGATCTGCCGCCCGGAGCCTCGCTATGGGTAAGGCCGCCGCTGCCTAATAATATTCTATATTGACAAAAGGCAGAGGCGGATTAAACGTTGAGAACGCCGTAGGCACTCGGCAAGCATCTCATCGACGGCGCCCCTATTTTATAAATAGCTAGTACTAGTAAAAATTAAATCAGTGTATTTAATCGCTGTAGTTGGCGTTACGACATGTGTGGTCGAGGTTACTCCAATATGTAGCTGGCATTTCTTTATTCCGACGTATAGTAGCCTCAACTACAGTTGCTGTTCCAGCATCTATTCCGCCCGCGCGCCCCTTTGTACCTTCGCGCCCCTAGACCCGTGCTAACGCCTAGTTTGCCTAATGGATAATCCGCCTCTGATAAAAGGGCTTGTCGATTTCTAAACCTAGAGGTAATTTTAAATATATTTTGTTCTATTACCTAACGAAGAGGAATCAGTCGTTTGAAGAGTAAAACTAAGTTAGGGCCTATGCACACTACGTCTTTTTTACGCGTCGACGGCGCGCTTTTATCCTACAGAGCAGTTTGTTGTCGTTTGTATCGATACACACGCGCATTAGCAATTTGGTGGCTTTTGCATCGCGTCTGTATTGATACACACGCGCGTTTGTATCGATTCATAAGCGTGCAGGTGTGCAAAGGTCTGCTGGCTGCGTCTGACTCGCGTGCGTATCGCGTCTGTATCGCTACAGACGCGCGTCGACGGCGCGTAAAAAAGACGTAGTGTGCATAGGCTCTTAATTGTCGTAAGTTATGTTAGTAATGTGTTGTTGTACTTGTTTCACTGGCCACAGAAGGGCTGGACAGGGCGGTGCCCTGGAACCCAATCCTCTGATTGCCTTTTTAAAATATTGTGAAATGTAAAATTTATATATTGATAAAACCTGAAGAGTTTAGGGGCACCAGTTTTTTTGCCCCAGGCCCATCGGCCAGCTAGCTTCGCTATTGACTAGTATTGTTGTTACCTGGCTGTACTGTATCTCGGTGTCCAGCTTGCCGATGTTGTACTTGTCCTGCAGCGCGCGACACTTGGGCTGGTCGCACTTCGCCAACGTCTGCAGCAGCTCGTTCTTCACTTTGCGCAGACCTGGCAAATATACATTAGGTACATTAATAGGCTAAATAATCATTATTTTTGGGAGCATTTATCATAAGGGACCTAAATATAAAGCCACCTTCCACTTTTATTTTAGTAAATAAAAGTGGAAGGTGGCTGTATAAATCAAATTTAAATAAACTTTTGATTCTGTCAATTCTTGTTTATCAGGAGTCTTTATCGGTATATTAAGATACTGTAGTGATAATGACTGTAGTTCTTGTCTAATTTAACAAAATTCATAGTAATACGAACTCAATCATACGAAATGATGTCCACATGTCTTCCCATGTGTGTCGTAAGCAGCAACTAAGGGATGGATGGGCAGCAGCATCTATCAGCTCAAAGTTAGTTACTATTTGAATGCGATCAAGCGTGGTGATTATGGCAGTCAGTGTCAGGAAGTCCATGTTCAGCAGCAGTTTCTATATGTCATGTCATATTAATTCCATCCCTCAAAATCTCGTCCAGCTGCTGCACGATGTTGTTGAGTCCAGTACGTACCCGAGTTGAGGTCCTCGGCCCGGGCGCGCAGGTCCCCGGTGAGCGAGTGCACGGCGCGCAGGTCGGCGCGCACCTCGTCCAGCTGCTGCACGATGTTGTTGAGTCCAGTACGTACCCGAGTTGAGGTCCTCGGCCCGGGCGCGCAGGTCCCCGGTGAGCGAGTGCACGGCGCGCACCTCGTCCAGCTGCTGCACGATGTTGTTGAGTCCAGTACGTACCCGAGTTGAGGTCCTCGGCCCGGGCGCGCAGGTCCCCGGTGAGCGAGTGCACGGCGCGCAGGTCGGCGCGCACCTCGTCCAGCTGCTGCACGATGTTGTTGAGTCCAGTACGTACCCGAGTTGAGGTCCTCGGCCCGGGCGCGCAGGTCCCCGGTGAGCGAGTGCACGGCGCGCAGGTCGGCGCGCACCTCGTCCAGCTGCTGCACGATGTTGTTGAGTCCAGTACGTACCCGAGTTGAGGTCCTCGGCCCGGGCGCGCAGGTCCCCGGTGAGCGAGTGCACGGCGCGCAGGTCGGCGCGCACCTCGTCCAGCTGCTGCACGATGTTGTTGAGTCCAGTACGTACCCGAGTTGAGGTCCTCGGCCCGGGCGCGCAGGTCCCCGGTGAGCGAGTGCACGGCGCGCAGGTCGGCGCGCACCTCGTCCAGCTGCTGCACGATGTTGTTGAGTCCAGTACGTACCCGAGTTGAGGTCCTCGGCCCGGGCGCGCAGGTCCCCGGTGAGCGAGTGCACGGCGCGCAGGTCGGCGCGCACCTCGTCCAGCTGCTGCACGATGTTGTTGAGTCCAGTACGTACCCGAGTTGAGGTCCTCGGCCCGGGCGCGCAGGTCCCCGGTGAGCGAGTGCACGGCGCGCAGGTCGGCGCGCACCTCGTCCAGCTGCTGCACGATGTTGTTGAGTCCAGTACGTACCCGAGTTGAGGTCCTCGGCCCGGGCGCGCAGGTCCCCGGTGAGCGAGTGCACGGCGCGCAGGTCGGCGCGCACCTCGTCCAGCTGCTGCACGATGTTGTTGAGTCCAGTACGTACCCGAGTTGAGGTCCTCGGCCCGGGCGCGCAGGTCCCCGGTGAGCGAGTGCACGGCGCGCAGGTCGGCGCGCACCTCGTCCAGCTGCTGCACGATGTTGTTGAGCGTGCTCACCGACACGGCGCGCGAGAACTCCGCCAGCTTCAGCGTCACCGTCACGCCCAGGCCTGCAGATACATCGAATAACACCACGCTCATTTTAATGATATTATTTTATGATATAATTTTAATGATATGATTTATATTAATGATATACTGTAAATGAACCTTTGGTAAGTAGGCTAACTTAAATGCAAACTCCCCCCCACCCCCAGGCCAACTTATCTCCACACAAACATCAGAATTTATAACCGGACTCGGACTTGGGGTCCGCTGAGGGCATCGGAAGGTTCTCTGCAAACATGGAGTCGCGTCGGGAGGATTCTCCTAATTTTATTTTTTTATATCTTGTAATATTCATTCACTGTTGAACTACATTTTGGTGTGTGGTTTCCGGTTTAGAATAAACCACCCCATGTTTTCCCTTGGATATCGTAATAAGACACTAAGGGACATACAGGTGATGGATGGACAGCACTACAGCAGCATATGTAGCAGCTATGGATCATCAGATCAAACCCTATTCAGCAGTACACTTACTGTTGAGCATCGCATTAAGCTTGGTCTCGAGCTCCTGGTAGTTGACGACGAGCAGGTGGTGCACGTGCGCCTGCGTCGTGTTGAGGAACGTGCGCGTGTCGCGCAGGCCGAGGCGCAGCGCGGCCGGCGCCTGCGCGCTGCCGCTCTCCACCTGCGAGTCCGTCGCGAACGCGCACACCACGCCGAACCTGACCAACATCACTTTACATCAAGTAATTGGCAAATATCCTTACACCCTGGAGCAACGCGGACATCTCCCGAAATTCGATTAATATCCTTATAACCGGATGTTTTCCAAGTTACATAGTCAATTATGTAAATATTTTTTTCTCCTGAATTACGAAAACCCCTGTCCCGGGGGACTTTCATCATCATCATTATCCCGGGTGGGAATCGAACTTACAATACATATAAGTCTGAGAAGCGACTACCGTCACCAGTGAGCCACCGATGCAGTCAAAATTCAAGATGAGGCTTACATTACATTACCCTCAATCACTTGCAATCACAACTGATTGCTTTTGTTTAAATTTGACATATTTTAAATCTCCCTAAAGTAGTGTGTAATGTTAGTAATACGTACAGGAAGAGCGTGAGCAGCGCGATGAGGATGATGGCCAGCAAGCCCTTGAGGCACGAGTCGTACTTGCGGTCGAAGGGTCGCCGCCGCCGCCCCGCGCGGCACCAGTAGCAGCAACACCAGAACATACTGACGAACAAACAACATTACATATTATAGTTTCCAATACATGAGACCATTCACTTGATAGTGAATGGAATAAAATTTTAAATTAAATAAAACAAGTAATCAATTACAAATTATCCTAAAATACAACTGTTAGCTGAAACCGAAATACCGATTTTATAGTTATAGAATTTACTGCAATTTTTTTTTTAACTTAGTAAAATACTAAGTAAAAGAATTATGCTTTATTACTTTTACTTAATGATAGAATAGAGACAAGGTTTTGGTAACAGGCGGTCGATTACTAAATATTCCGCCTATTACCTACATTATGTTTATGAGATAAATAGAGCAAGTCTGTGTATTGGAATGAGTTAAAGCTTGTTACCCACCCAGCCAGCGGTAGTATAGCGATGACGAGCGCGGCCACCACGACCACGGCGGTGGGGCCGGCGTAGTGCGCCAGCAGCTTGCGCCACTCCTTGCTGGCAGACTGCAGGTACACATAGCCGCCAGTCACCGTCACGATGCCTGTAACCCACGGAGACCGTCAGATTCGTCAATCCGAGCAAGTTTGCGCAGACACTCGTAATAACATAATTATAAATTTAAAACGTGATTAGCAGTTCTTTGTTTAAAATACCATATTATTATTTGAAATATTATTAGTAGTGACTATGTATAACCTAACCTTTGCTTATGAATTTTAAGATCATGATAAATAAAAAATGATAGATGAGTCCAATAACTTTATCATATGACAATTTAGATTACCGATTCATTAGCATTAACTATTATTATTACTAACTAAATTACTTGTCTGCATATTGTAGAGTACCGACATTTTTAAGCTACTATCTATTTATTTATTTAGCTAGCAGAATGTACTGTCGTATAAGATCCATTAAACAAGCAACACCACAAAATAAAACTGTAGTTTTATGAGAACTTTAGAAAGCAAGTTTCTCCGACAGGGACTTTTATTTAGCTTCAAGCTGTACTTAAGATTTTATCTTCAAGATCCATAAACCTAGCGGTAGCAGAGTCCGGTTGTGTGCATTACCTACATCTTACTTGGTTCGTTAGATAGTGAATCAATACCTACATACACAAAAGCCCTGAAACCTGAATAAATGCGATCTGTGGAAACTAAAACATTTTATATCAAGTAGATTTTGTTATTGACCAGGAGATTGGGGGTCAAGCTCGATAAAAATGTTTATATAAAAAGAAGATGTCAAAGTTGCGATAAATATTCAGATAGGTGAAAATATTTTGTCCTAGTTAAACATCCACAAAGGACAACTAAGAAACTAAACTATTTCATGACTGTTTCGTCAACTACTCAGCTTAACTTTGACTGGTATGGCTCTTAATAAGTTTAAAACTTCGATCAGATATTAACATCCATAGTAAGAAAAATACTTTTCTAAAATAGATAAACAAAAACCTAGTCCTTTAAGAGTACACGTCTTATGTTAATTGAATATCCTACCTAGTGGCATCATTCTAATGTTAGACTGTCGCTCGTTCAAATGTCTTCAATTGCATCTCGTGAACCGTGAGAGAATTCGTTTGATAGCCCTGCTACGAGCACGCCAACCTATTCTACGCTTTATGTTAATAGCCATAAGATTCATTAATTATAGTAATTGAGAATAACCGGTGCCCTGTTTAGTTGGCTCAATTTATTAGTCTACAAATGAATGTACTGTTATGATCAATTTAATCAAGCGTTTTGTCCTACTTTATTATTTAAGTACAGATATCATTTATCATTATTGTATACGATAGTTACTAACGATATATTGTGACTGATTACGATAAACTAAAGTATGTAAAACCACAGTAAAACTCAACTAATCCAAACTCGTTTTTACATTAACATACACATAGCACATATAATAGCACATATAATAGCACAGCTACACTATGAACCGATTCACTATTTCGACAGATTATATATCGGCTCGTTGGTCTAGGGGTATGATTTTCGCTTAGGGTGCGAGAGGTCCCGGGTTCAAATCCCGGACGAGCCCAAATATTTTTGTTTATATTGGAAAAAAGAAAATGTTAAGATGAAGAAAATATCTGAGTTATGTGGACAAGATATTATTAAAAAAAACTTGTTTTTTTTAATTGTCGGTAACCGCATATTTGAGACCGCTTGGCGACAAATGACAGTACGGTGTTAATATCCGCGCCGACAATACTCGGCCACCTGGCACCGGGTCAACACACTACTCGAGGTATTAATTCTACGCCCGTACTCTAGGATTGCCACTTATTCGGATGTTTAATGAATCCTCAGGAAAAACTAATTTAAATAACCAGACAAGGACTAGGCAAACTAACCTAACCTACACAATTAGTATTGGCTTATGTTTAACTTACCATCAGATATAGTAACATATAACAGAAAAAAATTGAAAATGATCACCAAAATTAAACCCGCATTTTAATGTAAAATTGTAACCAAAGTTTTAACATTTCGCTATCGTATTTAAGCAAAATGACTCCAAATAAATCATTGTTAACCCAAAAGTAGTAAATGATCACCAAAAGTACCTAAATGTTTTACTAATTTACTATTCGGTTCTGGCGTTGTATGGCCGCAGCTCTAACCTAACCTAACCGATTGTCATTTTTCATTGATTTTATTAAGGTAGAAATAGCGCAATAATTTGCTCGCTAAGATTTGGTGATCATTAACTAAATTTGGTGTTCGAATACAATTTGAAGTGCAGTCGTGACTAAAATAGCTAGTACTATTATAATTTTAGACTTTATTTTTCTGGTGTCAAGTATATATTTTTGCTGGTCATTATATTTTATCCCATTAGTATTTACACATTTTTCTATACTGTATTTTAATTTCTTTACTTTTCATCACGCTTTTATAACAAAAGACTTAGGCAGAAGTATACATTTCGTGAGGTACGTTACATCCCAAGTATTACCTTGAAGGCAACTCATTTATATCGATCACAATACTGCAAACTTCGAATATATTGAACTACAACTTTATCCAACCTGGGAATCAAGGTAGTTAAGAACACCGCGCAGCAGTCGTACAATTGCGTCACACAAAGTTAAATGACAAATTCGGTTATATTGTTATACAATAATTGAGGATTTCTTTTCACTATAAAATTTTGTATATAAAATTACTATAATTTGAACTTACTGGTTATTTCTTTACACTATAACATTTTGTCAGCGCGACTACTCTGTGATCATACATTATATACCTATGTGGTTACAAGCTCACTAGCTACTTCACACCCGACTCACGTACTATGTCTGCTACTATAATATATAAGAACAATAGCTACTTTACAAGTTCAGTTCTACAAAAAATCTGTGGTGTATAAACCTCATAAAATATTTTGGCTTATTAAGTTAAAAATATAGTTTAACATATGGGTCATTCTAAGTTAAGAGGTATTTCGTTGTATGAAGTGGCGGCACGGCTTTTTTTTATTATTTTTATTTAAATATACTTTTTGTTTCATGGAAACTGCTAAGTTGAAAACGTTTACAAAGTGGCCAGTCAATTTTTTGGTTTTATCCCGTTTTATAAGTGACCAGGGGAGATAAACAGTGCAGGGCAGATACAAGGTGTACAGAGGAGGACACATTATAAACAGGGAATTAAGAATCATCTATATTTATTTAAACTATGAATTATTTATAATCAGACTCTTCATTTCTTAGCAGTCTTCTTTGTTTATAAAATTAAATATATCCTAAGAACTAGGAACCAAACATAAAAAGGATCTTACTTTTCTTGTCTATCAAAACAAAACTATATATGTATTATAACTTTACTATCAATAGGCAATAATTAAATAAAAAGGAACAAATACTAAAAACTTTACTTTTGAATAACAGTATTTAACTTTGCTAGTGCTTAAACTATAAAAACAACGTATTTGTTTCTAAAAGCCGCGTTCAAAGACATCAACAGCTTCATTAAAAGCAGAAAAAATACGCTGCCCCCTCGTTTTTAAATTAGGGGCAGGTAGTTCTTTTATAACCTGGTCCCAGGTGATAAAAGAAATATCGTCATCATTAATTTTGAAGTTCTTTCCAGTATCATCACAGATTTTACAAAATACAACTTTAACTTCATCATTTTCTTCAACACCTGTGCACATTGCAACATAACGCTATTCTGTTTTTCATCTTGAAGTTGAACCAACACAAACTCCCCATTGTAGAATGATTTTTTTCCAGATGTTGAGGACTTTGGATCATCTTTGTGCAGTCTGGTTATATTGCTTGTGGTAGGTACAGAAAGCTTACAACAGCTTTCTGGACCTACCTGTATTTCTTGATGCTTCTTCGTATGTTCTTGACATACAAATTTGATAAGTGGTTCATAGTCTGTAGCTCCGTATATATCATCAACATGTAGATTACTAGATAGATTTAGCATGTGTTTGTGAATAATTCAAAGTACCCACCTGAAAATGACGGCATAAATCAGAGTCACAGAAGCAGCTCAAACTTTTTAATATCAGGCAACACGAATACGCAACCGGTAACTTGGTGAACCTTTAGTGTGCCTGAAAAAGTCTTTATACCTTCAGTAGATCCCAATTTTGCTGCTTTTTCTGATATGTCTGCATCATCTACGGTGAAAACTTTAATATTTGGACAGGCACCCCTTGAGAAAAGGGGTTTGACTAAGTCATCTATTGATGAAATATTGGTGCCACTCGCTTACGGTGACCTGCTTCATGAAAATTCCATGTGAAATTTTGAAGGTAGGGGTAGAAATCATCCAACTTTGTTGCCAAAACCTTTAACATCATTTTACTACGATATTGGGTGACCGGCCCATCGCTCAAGAATTGTAAATTCGTAATGCTATCCTATTTTTTTCAAGATTGTTCTTCGCTCGTCATTTTTTGCGAGGTGCCACTTTTCTGTAAAAAAACGTAATATTATATTGTAAAGCTAAGATAGACATAACTCCAAGTAAAGGTTCAGAGAAAACTAGAAGTATTAATTAATACGCGTACAAATGTATCTCCCCTGCACATTAGGTATCTCCCCTGCCATCAAAAGAACCAGGGGAAATACGCCAGGGGAGATACATTTTCGATGGAAATCTAAAATAGCCGTAAAAGTGTTTCTCGCACGTAATTCATAAACAAAAGTAAGAATGTATGCACTATTCAAAGTAAATATTTAAGTATATGTTAGTATTTTAACAAATAATTGCAAAGTTAAACTTACCAACAGACTGCATTCACTCAACACTTCTGCGCCCAGCGAGTGGCGTGACTGAAATGGCTGACAATATGGCCGCGCAGTTGACTTATAACTTGCTTGCTGCTAACTTCACGTTACTCACTATATATTTAAGGTTACAACTTCCACAGACTAGCAAAGCAAAACTGATTTTTGAACGAAAACAAAAGGCCAGGGGATGAGACACGAAACACGGAGGACAAATTTCGGCGTTAATATTTTTTATGAAGAATTGGAATATAAGCAATTTTACTTGTAAGATACTATTACTACGTTGACTATCTTTATAAAATTAACGACGTCAAAGTAATTATCGAATGTTAATACATTCATAATTACTGATTTACAAATAAAGTTGGTTGGGGGACAGACCAGGGGAGAGACATTTTTCTTATATTAAAGCTTATTGTGACTTAATTACGTACATTTTTGTAATAAATTTAAGTGACCACGTCGAAAACATTTAGTTTTAAGTGATTAATAGGTTATTTATGAAGTTTATATATAAAAAAGGTATTTTTTTGTCCTTGCCGTCGAAAGTACTTCTTAACTTAGAATGACCCATATTAAGTATTACTATGAGCTACATGAAGCCTTACCGACAATATCATTATTACTTTATATATTTTTTATCTATACTAATACTAGCGGCCCGCCCCGGCTTCGCACGGGTGGACTTTTATACCCTACCCCTGCCCTACCCTACCCTACCCTACTCCTACCCTACCCTACCCTACCCTACCCCTACCATACCCCTACCCTACCCCTACCCTACCCTACCCCTACCCTACCCTACCCCTACCCTACCCTACCCCTACTCTACCCTACCCTACCCTACCCCTACCCAAAAGTATCCTATGTCCTTCTCCCAGTTCTTAGCTACCTCCCTACCAATTTTCAGCCAAATCGGTTCAGCCGTTCTTGAGTTATAAATAGTGTAACTAACACGACTTTCTTTTGTTTTTAAAATGTATTCTGCTAATCGGGACGGAAACAAATCCAACAAATCAAAAACCATGGCAATTGGTCCAGCCGTTCTCGAGTTATAAGTGTTGTAACAAACACGACTTTCTTTTATATATATAGATAATAAAGAGCTAAAGTTTGTGAATTGTTTGTGAGGTTGTAGGGGGATCTACTGAACTAATGTGACTGCCATAGGCTATATTTTAAGTCAAGATTTCCTCGAGAACAGGGTCCAAGTGGGTGAAGCCGCATGGGCAGCTTATAGTGTATAGTCTGCAAAAACAAGCTTTTTATTTTGCTTTTGTCTTTTAAAACATCCATCGATCATATACAACCAGTGTACTAGAATGTAATCCTTGTTGTAAACAAAGAATATTAGGTAAACCATTAACATAACAGTAAAACAAAGCTCGCATGCACACGGTGGCATATGATCGGGGACCTTGGCCGTGCGCGTGCGCCGCGCTCTGCTGCCCACTCTAACTACAGCGATGCGTACAGTAACCAGGGTAATGTTATGAACATTACTACACAATGGTTATGACATTGCGAGCCACCTTGTATCTTACTATGTTTATTTACCTGTTCGCCCGAAATAATAGGCATTCGTAGCTATTCTTGAGAACTTCGTCCCGCGTGGATTAACCTCATTAAAGTTTTACGACAAGAGTAACCACAGAGGTTACTGATGTCGTACGCCTATACAATAAGTGCCCTTCTGTTGTACCTTTCCTGGGTCTCAACCTTTCCTGTACCCCGCTACTTTCCCGTTACCCTACTTTATATAATTGCTAGCTTCCCGCGCGCGGTTTCACCCGCGTAACTCCCGTTCCCGTGGGAAATTCATAATAAAATATAGCCTATGTCCTTTCTCAGGCTCTAGACTATATCTGTACCAAATTTCATTTAAATCGCTTCAGTAGTTAAGGCGTGATTGCGTAACAGACAGACAGACAGACAGAGTTACTTTCACATTTATAATATTATATATAGTAAGGATAAGGATAGTAAGGATTAGTAAGGATAAGGATAGTAAGGATGTAAATAAATAGGCAACGATTGAGACCAGACTAGTCTCAATCATTCCCTACTTGACATATTTGCCATTTGTTGTCACCTACCGAAGAAATATTAAAGATATTCCCACCCCTCATTTGTAACAGAAGCAACAAACCAACGACTTATAGAAGAATTTCAAATGAAATTCTAATACCGTAGCGTGTGAAAACAGTCGCCAAGCAAACCCAAACAAAAGAGACGCTGCTATATTCGTAGCTCTGCCATCGATCCACGGCTCCTAGCAGACCAGTGTCTATGAATAGAAGGTTTATATTCCAGGAATAATTTACAGGAATGCACTTAATGTCTGTTGTAAGGTATTTCGTAAAATATATTTTATTGACTCACATTTGTGAAGTATTTTTGCATTGAACTTTGTAACTAGTGACATGTAGAGCCAGCCAATCAAATTGCTCATTAGAGATGTGATCTTTGTCATTAAGTTTCGGACGGTATATCTATCTTATCTATACTAATATATAAAACTGAAGTTTGTTTGCTTGAACGCGCTAATCTCAGGAACTACTGCACCGCTTCGATGATTTTTTTCAATCTTAAAAAAAAACATTTATCGAGGAATGCTATAGGCTAAATTTAATTATGAAGTTCCCTCGTGCTAAGTTAAAATTCTTGTGTTACGAGTGGGTCGACGTCGGTAGTGCAATGGGCGGGGATCGAACCGGCGATCACATGAACGCAAGTCCAACGCTCTAGCCATTGAGCTACTTACGGCCGCTTAACTATGAACCGAATGACTGTCGGCACCCGCGTCGTTCAGTACCGCACCGTTAGTACGTGTAGCGTGGAGAACGCGATGATGCACCACTCGCTGATGACGATAACAACCAAAGCTCATATTGTGTACCTACTCAACAACCGTTTTAAATAAACCTGATGGAGGTCAGGTCCGTCCAGTAAATCGGTTCTTGGTAATAGGAGTTTCTTCTAGCTGGTACCTTTTTTTTCGGACGGACACAATCACTATGAACTATGCTACTTAACCGGGCATAAAGGCGAGCAGTGCTCCAGCCTAAATAAATTGCTTAAAAACTACAAACTAAGCAACCTGTGCAAGAGGGCGTTCTCTTTGACTGCCAATTGGTTGTACTTGTGTTCTAGTATTTCTTTCACAAAACATGCGTAATAATTCTAGCTGTTCATTATTATTAACATGATAAACGAATGTTTAAAGTATTAGTACTGTTTTATATAATTGTGCGTAACAGAGGCCTTCATGAACAGTGTTAAAAAATGCTGTTTCCGTTCTTGTATCACGTACAATTTATTGTCAAAATCTCCAAAACATAAACCAGCTTCCGCGTCGTATGATGGTTCCGGGTCATTGTGTTCGTCAGTAAGCAAACATCGAGCCTATGCCATTAAACAGATACCTTGAATTTGCACAATTATCAGTTAACAACAGCATCGTTGTTATTGGCCGATTATTTTCATATCTGACACAATCATATCAGCGGGTAATGGAAACCCAATTTACCATCACTCAGTAGGTTAGTCCACTCAATCTGAGCTTATCAATAAATGATGTAATGATGATTTTTACATTGGTACTTTTAAATATTTTAGCCGTATTTTAATTAAGTAATATAATAATATAACTCTTCATAAAACTAAATATATATGCACATATCTTTTTGTTATATCTGTTGTCCATACTTAACGTAGAAAGTTATTTTTGACTGAGTTTCTTATGAACCTGTTAGGAAAAATATAAAAGCTGCAAAGAACCTACTGAAGAGTCTTGTAGAGGGTCGAGTCGCTCATTATAAGTATCGAGATATTGTTACAAAAGAACACTCTGGCACTCTCCACGAGCTCGAGAGACTACAACGAGAACTGGACACTTTAAATGAACAAGTAAAAAAAATAATATATAAAAACCAATGGAACCTAAATAAAAAATTATCAATATCTATAGACCGTGTTAAATTGAAGCTTTAAAACCTCAAAAAGAATTTCCCGTACCGGGAATCGAACCCGAGCCTCCTGGGTGAAAGCCAGGTATCCTAGCCACTAGACCATACGGGAGATACATGGTAATGCAAATATTTCAATTAAATTCCACAGCACAAATCTGGTTTGTTTTTAAAAACATCATCATCATATTTACATACATTTTATATACTCAATTAACTTGGTATATTCCACGAATAAATTATTATATTAATTGTCTATAATCTTTAAAAGGTTGATAATCGAATTATCGCTTAAAGGTAATAAAATACAGAGTATATAAATTAACTATATTTTGAGTATCCATTGTAGCCGTGGGGGTCATTGCACTGTCCAATTTGGGTGTACCTGTTGCTTAGGGGGTGTTACGGGAGGAGGGAAGAAGAGGGACGTAATTGGTGCTGACTTTATTATCCGTCATTTATATTAATTATGTACAAAAGTAGATTAGTCAATTAAATAATTGTAATAAATGGGTAAGGTTTATAATGGCATTACCGCGCTTCGAAGTTTGTTTCTTACGTTTCGGATCATACACTTAGTGTAGATAACACGGTACAGTAATACCCCGACTTACGCGAATTCGGAAATACGCGGTTTTTATTTTTGATCACCACGCGCATAACCTGCAGTAAACCGAACACGCCGTTCGGTTTACTGCAAGTTAAATTGCAAACTGCTAACCTGACATAACATGAAATGAAAAACACTGTTTTTGGAGTGTAAACTAAATATTATCATTATAACCTTAAGAGGACTTTGAATCTAAAATAAAAAAAGGAATTAGCAAAGATATTTGATCGAACCGAATAATAAGTGAAAATCTTTCTATTTTAATTCACACGTCACGGTATTATCGCTTAGATGGAAACCATGTTAGAATTATGGTGTGATAATGTAAAGATCATTTATAATTTAACGTATTATTAAACATGTTTTTTCTGATCTATTGTTTTATTAGACTCTGGTCCCGATTACACAAACATTATATGTATTTATAGGGAAAGTTGAACCCCGACTTACGCGAATTCGACTTACACGGCTATCCCGTGGTCCCACCTATCGCGTAAGTCCGGGGTATTACTGTATTTATGTTAGTCAAATGCCGGTAGATTTTTTATTTGTAAGACTAATTAATCTCCTATACCGCAATCCTTAGGACTAAAGTCACGTGCAGATGGTATAAGCTACTGTCTTCTTAGTCGTATTCAACGTACGTGCTCAATAAGATTCATAACTAAATACTCTTACTACTTTTGTTGAGTATAAAGCCGCGTCAACGAACAAGTTCTTGTTGCCGTTCTACTACAGAACTTCAACCAACAATACATCTCAAACTGCAAAGAGAAGAGTTTACAGTACCAGTTTCCCCTGGAGCGTATTGTGGACATTAGCAACGAGGACGTCCCTGTCCGGGGTGCGGCGGCGGGGTGGGAGGGGCCCCTCCCCCCGCGCTTTGTGAGCGGTGCACTCGATCGATAGCCGACACGCGGAGCACACCGGGATGTACCACGTACCTACTTACAGCAGAGCACGCAGACACCACGGGTGATGCCACTTATAAACCCCCAGTGCAATTATCTATCGAGAGGATCGAGGGACAGGCCTGATTCTAGGAAGTATCGATTAAGATTCAACAGATTAATGTTAATGATCATTTTTATCGCATCGGTACCCGGTACCAGAGGGATCTTCACTACATACATTTCTTATACATTCATTTTGCTTGCTAAGTTGATTAGTTTGTACTTTTTTTCAACCATTTATCGAGGATGGAGCTCTGCTCGCCTTTATGCCCCGCGAAGTAGCAAAATCCACGTGGCTAAATACGTATGTCGGTCCGATAAAAAACATTTTGTTATAAGTGAAATATTTCATGTCTCCATTTAGTGACAAAGAATTAATTTTCAATTTCTTACAAGAAGTAAAGTGAATACAATACGTTAGTTTAAATAGTTAATCGAAAGCTAAATATATAACACATTATGTCTTAGTAAACTTGTAGACGCCGACCTTCACATTGAAAACATGACACCAATCAAGGATAAATTAACGGCTCTTGTGAAACTGGTCGCAACGGACGAGATCCAACGACTTTTTCTAACTTTGATGTTGATTCATATATTGTATAACATATATAATATGAATGGACATAATATAGTGGAGTTAAGAGAAGTTAAAACAAAACTAATTGAAATAAACGACATTAATAACAACAAAATACTTTCCAAGAATTTTGTACTGAAGAGATTATTTTTAATATGTGTAAGTACTTTGAATTAACACACATTATAAATTCACTGAAAAATTTCATATTTTTCATTTCTTTATGATTCATAGAACCGTCTATAAATTCATTAGTAATGTTAGCATTCGACATGCTGTAAGCAATAAGATTTTACATGGCAAATATAATTGTTACCAAGTAATTATATCACTGTTAGAAGCATTTACATAGCTATAGTACATTATTTACCAAAGTTTAATTTTATTCAAATATAGGTAATATACATAATATTTTATGTAGCAAAGGATTTATTACAGTATTCTATATTCACGCATGTTCTTACAAAACATATCTACGTATTTTTTCTTATGTAAGAAACATTACTTTTGCTTCAATTTATGTTTGCAATAACCCGAACATTTTTTACATTTAAATATGCAATACCCAACCTTTATAAGAAAAGACCTTCTTCAGATATACTTTTTACACTTATCCTACAAGGGAATGCCAAGAGCTTTTCCAGCGCTAGTCCGGTCTGCACTCGAGTTACTTTCTGTATGTGAACTCGTTGAAAAACTCGTCTATAATGAAAGGCGTTTAACCTGAGTAGCGGTTCTGTGTATAGAGGACGTCTGGTATACTAATATGTAAATGTAATACCGCCGTTAACACAGGTATCTACCAATCTGATTTCCTCTACACGAGTGCGGACTCCGTATCACTGTCAATTTAACTGCAAGCAATAGAATACGGAGTTTATGTGAGCACTATTTTAGTACTAAAGACTTTAAGTTTGGCGTAAACACTTCACTATTATCTACAATAGCACACAGAAACGATTTCCTAGTACCTACATATTATAAGCATTAAACGATTTACTGACCATTACCAGACATACAGATATCAATAGAAACGTTATTGTCGTACGTAGTTCTTAACCTGCAATCTATCTGCTACAGAAATAAACGCCTGAATGACGACCGTCAATCGACAATAGTTTAACTTCAAATTCTCTAACATTCCAATAATTTGTCTTAGGTGCAAAAAACATAATTATTATTTATTTCCGCTTAAACACACAAATCTCGTTTGCTTAATTAAGCCAACAAGATAGAATGTAAATAATAACTTAAGATTTAATCCTGTTATCATTTTTGAACACGAATATTTGATTAGGCATAGTAATAAAATTTACCACTGAGCTATAAACAAAATAAACAATAATGTTTAGATTATGTTTATCATAACATTACACAAACAAGTTATCGATGATAAAGCGCTATAAAAAAACATAAAACGAGCTTCTATCTTAAATTGAATCTAAGATCGTATCTGTCGCTGTTCCAGCTAGTGCTCGAGACATCAATATCAAACGTAATATAATTTGTAGTAGAATCTCAGGAAATTCAAATTAAATTTGCCGATATCGTGCGCGGTAATATGTGTTTGTTCGCTAGAAATTAAGTTACTAACTTGAATCATTACACATCGTATCGAATCGAACCATAACAGCTTGCACGTGCCTAGCCGTGTAGCGAATAAATAGGCATAATATCAATTGTATGCGGTCACCACCAGCGCGTTGAGATCCTCCGGCACTCCCGCAATGCATTCAATTCGGGTGTAATATCGGAGCGACAATGGGACGTCAGGGATAAAGTTACACTGGTCGGGGTTTATCGGGAGCTTCTCGGAAGAACTATCAAGTGTCCAAGTTAGCCGCAGACGCATCGCAACCGGAGCTTCGCCGGGAAACTAACAATAGACTATCGGAGAACACTACATTACATTATAATATAGTAATTAAACATTCTGTTTAATTCCAACCTTGGCGTTAAATATTTTCAAGACAAAACTTAGAAAATGCATCCAAGGCCGAAATATAAAAAGGTCGGCATCATGAGATTGTGAGACAAAAAGCATTACCAGAATTCCAAGTAAACATTCAACTGTCTAAATGTCTATGATAATTATAAACAAAACCCAAGCAATGACTCAGCTAGCTGATATTTTAAGAATTAGTCATTATGACCGTTGTTTTGGATCAAATGTTATAGACTAGTGATGTAACGAATGCTGGATTTTTGATTGCGAATATTTATCTTTAACATTCGCGAATGCGAATGCGAATATTTAAAAATTTCAAAAAAAAGCGCGCCTAAAATGTTTGACAGGTTTGACGTTTCGTGTCGACCATGTTTAAATTGAACATAGCGGAGCCGATATTGGTTAATTAAATGAATTTAATCACAGAAAGTTCATTCTAAAAGTTTTGTTTTGTTTTGTTTTGAGGTTAGTTTTATGTTATTTTTCAAATTTTACTGATATTTAAGGGACAAAGTGGCATAAAAACATGAGTAAAGCACACATCAGCGAAGTTTGGACTTATTTTACAATATGTGTTGCTGAAAATGTTAATTACAAGTTGTATTGTATTATTATTTCATATGCATGCATATAATAATTTCCTTTTTGATTATTAAAAACATTCGCTAAATATTCGCATATTTTTTGCGAATGCGAATGCGAATATTGAAAAATACGCGGATATTCGCGAATGCGAATGCGAATATCCGTTACATCACTATTATAGACACGTCTGACTAATCGTTATTTTCTTTTCCCATCGAATTGTTTCTAGAGTTTATGTGAGATCTTACTGCGATCTTTTCAAAATGTTCCGGTTAATTATCAATTATTTATTACTGCTAAGAAACCTGATTCTGATTAGATTCCCATCATTAATAACATGTTAATTAGATCGGTTAGTTTCGTTTTAACATAAGTCTATCAACGTTTTGTTAAAAATTTGAAGGACTAAAATAGAAAATGTTTTTTTTTTTTTAATTCAGGTTTAAAAGACAACCACAACAACAAAATACCGTGGAAACATAATGATCAAATATATACATAATATGTATGTATATGAATTGAGCAGTAAAGACTGAAACAAGAGATAGGACCTAGGTTCATGAACGCTGAAATTCCTTGTAATAATCAAAACAAAAAGCATTCCCGGTAAATGAACATGATTATCATGTGGTCATGTATTATTTTAGTAGGACACTCAGAAAGGATAGCTGCAATTATTTTCCTGTTTTGACGGAAAACCCGCAATGCAGCGTAAGTAACACCTTATTAATTTATAAATTATTAATTCTACTTAATGCATTAATGATTTTATGCTACCTTTTCCTTGTATCATTACAATTTTTGCCTTGAATATTATTATCATAGTATGGGAATATAAGGGTGGCAAAAAAATTCAATCAAGTGCGAAAACAAAAGGGTCGGCGCTCTTGAGTCACTGGAGCACAAATTTCACTAAAGTCAGGTTTATAAGTATTTTGGGCACTGGGTAAGGGTCAGGGGCTGGGGAAGGAACATCAATAAGAAGATGAGTGAAGTACCAAGGAGTGCACTTATCCATGTATACCGCAGTCACTACAAGATTAACAATAGATATGGTTTTAGGTTCTTTGTTTTTATTATCGTTCATGTGTTCAGTATCGGTTAATTCTTAGAATAGCCAATTCTCTGAAAGCCTATTACACAAAATAGCCAATTTCTAAACTGGCTTAGGTAAATATAATCAAAATGGAAAATTGTCTACAAATAATGGCATACAATTAATTATGTAAATGCAAAATCAAATTTAGCGTAATGCGAATCGAAAAAGGGTAAACTATTAAGATAGTATTCTCCCCATTTATTGTTAAAATTTGCTTGTGGTTTACAATTTAAAAATATCACTTATTGTAGATAAAAGAAAACTAACAACCATGAATGATGCGGTCACCGAATTACAGTTGTTGACGATGAAACAAAGCCAAATAAAGAACATGAATATGCTTTTGCGTGGAAATTTGGAAAGTAAAAATTAGTACCTAATGTGGCGTGTCGTGAGAAAGTCATGGTCCAGCGCTGGACCGATGTGGTCACAGCTACCAAATCTATTAGTATAGGAAGTGAAAATGTCACGTGCTCACGACTATTATTTAATTATCGCTGTGACATTTGCAGTCTCTGATGGCCAGAAGAAAGGCAAAAAGGGTAACTTATGCCTTGTGTAATCGCAAACTTTGCTTTTCTTTAGCAAAACTCGAATTATGTAATAACCACGAGAGGGTGCTTCATATTAATGTTACCCATGTGTCAACAAAGACCCTCTTCGGCCACTGACCTCAAAACTTGAAACCTCACGGTCCCTTTATGGCGTCAGAATAAAGCCGGATCTTCGGCTACTCTCCAAGGACCTAGTAAGATGAATTGTACCGCAGTATGTTTATAAATTTTGAAATGAAATCAAGTCCGTATACCGTGTGCAAGGAGCGTAATTTTGATGCTTTTATATCCAAACTAGCGATCCGACCCGCACTCAATGCTGAAGTATTACACATATGAACCTTCCTCTTGAATCACTGTAATCTATAAGAAACACCGCATCAAAATCCGTTGGGTAATTTTAAAGAGCTTAGTATACATAGCGACAGACAGACAGCGGGAAGCGACTTTGTTTAATACATAAATAGTGATAGTTTACAATAATTTACTCCGCTAGAATAGGTACTCAAGAAGCACAAGAGTGCACGAATGGCGATGCCACAGAAAACGGAACCTGTCGTGATTTTAGAATATAACATCTCCCATCACATTCGTCGCTTTATTGCTCAACTCTGTGTTACCAAGAATTTCTGATCGATCTCGCGTTCATTTCACAGAATTTCGACTCTCGATAAACATGCAAATATAGGTACAGTTTTATTCATTAGTTCGTAAAGGGTTCGTTAAGCTCCATTGTTTTCCTTTTTAAGCTATCTAACAATAAAATTATTAGTAATAGGTACCTATATATACTTACATTCAGTAAAACCTGTTATTTCGTCAATGCAAGCAGACTCCTCAATTTTATTTATTTGGCTTAGATAAATGTTCAATAATGTTCTCAGATCCAGTTTTTCTAACGTGTCGGTCATTGCCATTTGCAATCCTCATTAAAATATATTAGGTATAGGTGCATATTCGAATACATAAATAAGTTGTACACTTATTTACTTTATGGATTTATTGCGATTTTAGCTAGATTTCTATATTTTGTTTCTTAAAATTAAGACAATTGGGTGAGTATAAAACGATATAGTGCAGTCATTGAAGCGAAAAATAGGATCATTTTCACTTTTGAAGTTAAGGGTAAGATGAGGATAATTTTTAAAATTTCATACAAATCGGTTCACAGTAAAAAAAATCGGCCCAATAACGCTTCAATGACTGCACTAATAATAAATTTGCGATCGAATAGTTGGTGGATCTTCGAGGAAGTATATAGAGTGGATAATACCACAATCTAAAAAGTTAGTTTACCTGTCGATTTTAATTCGGGTTTTAAAAATTATGAATTTTATAGAAATACAAGCTCCCGCGCGCGGTTTTATCCGCTTAACTCCCGTTACCATAAAAACCTCATAATTAAATATAGCCTAAAGCATTCCTCGGAATATGGGCAATTATGTAACACTGAAAGATCATTTTAAATCGGACCAGTAGTGCCCGAGATTAACATTCAAATTGTTACACCGACATTCAAGAGGTGGTATTATCAATTCTTTGTTACTTGCTTCCTCCAACTTCGAAGTAAGAGGTAAATATGCACTCGACTATCCAATCTCTACTGATAATTAAATGATACAAACCAGATCTTTCCTGAAATCAGGTTTGTCGGTTGGAAACGAATCAACTTTCGATCAACAAAGGAATTAACTGTTCACAATTTGCATAAAACGCGTGCGTTATAACTTATATCGGAGTCAGTCAACGTAGCGAGTTCCGTAACACACAGTACCAAGCGGAGCACTTGCGATAATTAAGGCCAATAAATAACCATGTATGTGTAGGTTCTAGCATCAGTTTAAATTGAAAATAAAGACTCGTGGGCACTTGTCAGTAGGGCTACCAACTTCATTTGATCAAAAAAACGTATAAAATGCTTTGAATAGGAAAAAATTAAGTCTAAGCATTAATATTTACACTAAAATTGATTATCTATATTAATATTATAAAGAGGTAAAACTTGTGACGTTGTAAGGGAGGTAATCTCTGGATCTTCTGAACCGATTTTGAAAATTCTTTTATCAATAGAAAGCAACGTCATTTGTAAGTGTCATAAGCTATATTTTAAGTTAACATTTCCACGGGAACGGGACCTACGAGATTGAAACCGCGGGACAGCTTGTTTAATTATAAACAAACACATCGGACAATTTCATATAATTTCGTCGATAGTGACAATGTCTCCTGTCACATTTTTCATATCTGACATCTCACATTTCATTCAGTAAGAAATTGTTTTAATCATCTGTTGTAACTTGTGTACCGTTTAATATGTTTTTTTCTATGCATCACATAAAGGGTTGGAAATAAAGTATTTTCACATAGTTTATTTGTAAAACGATACGTTATTATTAAAGTATGGTTAGCAACCCTACTCGTCAGCCATTAACGACATCCGCTGAACTGTTCCGTGATCTGGCAATGTTTATTCATGTAGGTTATACAAAGAAAGTACTATTTCGTAAATACTTTGGTTTTAAATAAATAAGACCTTCCCTGTCTCTTGGTAATGAAATATTTATTATCTTTGTCGTTGAAACTCGTGCTCCTATATACATTCTTTGTCAAGTCAGATTGAACAAGTGTATAAAGTGAAAAATATTAGCGTCTTATAAATCATTATTCATCAAATAGAGTATGGACTTAGTCAGGGATCTCTAAACTTTGAATTATGGCTATTATTATTTTTCAGTAGGTATGTTTCAAGGTTCACAACTGTTTACATTTTTCTGGCCTTTACTATACTCGTATTACTAGACTAGTCGCTTAGCGCGACCTCAGCAAACATACACCATTTTTGCATATTGTGTTTTCTTCTTCAACTTATCACATCAATAGGAACAACAATAACAAATTGGCTGTCGCGGGCCTGATTGAAGACACTAGGTCTTAAGGGCCTGATTTGGCCCAAGGGCCGTAGTTTGGGAACCGCTGGAGAGAAATATTAATTAGTCAATGATTTAACAAGTAGACACACTTAATAATAGATTCTACTTTAGAAACATAATTGATAAATGTTTCCATTACTAAAAATTCCTGCATCGCGTTTTAGAATTTCCACCAAGTATTCAGTGCCAGAGATATATTAAAATAACAATTTACCTTAAAGTTGATGTATTGTAGTAGCTCATCCGCTTGTCATGTACATGTAACGAATACACCATTGACATGTAATCAATACACCGCTGGAGGACAGAGGTGAACGCGAACGACCCGCTGTCTGTAGCGTGACACGACCCGCAATAGTAGCTATACTTGTGGGCTATCCATAAAGTACGTCACATGAATTTCAGGATTTTTAAGCTTCCTCCCACGCCACACATTTGTGCTCACAGCTGGTCACATTTGTGCGACTCCCACCTGCCTAAAGTGACGTAGCATGGTTTGAAATTTTAGTTTCAAAAAAAAGTCCGAAGACTCATAGGCGGTCGGCGAGTGAAACTGACTAGTGTCTCTGTTGGCGAGCTGAAATTCGATCTAATCAGATCGACTACAACAAAACAATTAAAGGGTATGTTCATATATATAGTGGGAAACATTTTAAAGTTTTTTATTCATTATAATTAAATTAAATTCCGCGATTTAAGACCTACATATATTTTAATTTTACTGTAATGTCACGCGACTTCCAAGCACTCTTTGTCACACTTCGTTGACCTCTTCCTCCCCACACTTTACGTGGGACATACTTTATGGGTTGCCCCTTGTGTGTCTGAACGCGGGCGCGGCTAGGGGACACGTGTTGATACAGTTAACACGCCGTTTAGCACTAACTTGTGGAGGAGCCCGCGATATAGTGGTGAAAGGGTGGCCGAGTCATGTAGCTATTAGATTGTACTCTGTCAAACAGAGCCAATAAAATAAATATTTATTAGATATCATCAATTGAGGTTAAATTGCGACACAGCAACACTATTTGCAGGCAAAACTGTAGCGTTTTGACCATAATTAATAGTAAACCTACTTAGATTAATATAGTAATTAGTAGTTGTCCGCGAAGAGTTATCCATACAAAACTTTGCCACAATTTTCATCACCTTAGGAGTGTATCTTTTGAAAATCCTTTCATATCAGATGCCTACGTCATATTAGATACACACACACTTCAAGTTTCAGGTCTACAACCAGCGGTTTAGGCTGTGCAGTGTGCGTGGAACCGTCACTTATCCAGTCTCAGTAATAGAGTAGCTTCCGCCGCAGCTTAGTTCCTGTTCCCGTGGAAACTTCATAATTAAATGCCAAGCTTGCCAAGCAACGCAATATCCTTCCTGGATAAATGAGCAATGTAACCGTGAGATAATTTTTCAAAACGGACGAGTAGTTCTTGAGACGAGCATGGCAAACAAACAAACAAACTAGCTTTATATATTAGTATAAGATAATGATAAACATTAATGTAAGTACGTGATAACTTTAGCAAATGTATGTTAATGTTCATATCATTAACGTGGAGCCGTGGGTGAGATAAGCACCCTGCACCCTGGGTACACATCCCAATTTATATGACAATGACACGTATCTAATGGCTTTCTATGTTCATGTTATCGCTTATTATAGTTGTAACAACTATTCCTTAAAATAATAAAGTGAGTTACTGATAAATTTATTTGTTCAGTATATTGGTGTCAACTGGAAATTATATATTACGTGTAACGCCATTTCGCGAGTTGGATATCACTACATAGTATAAAACAAAGTCGCTTTCTCTGTCCCTATATCCCTATGTATGCTTAAATCTTTAAAACTACGCAACGGATTTTGATGCGGTTTTTTTGAATAGATAGAGTGATTCAAGAGGAAGGTTTATATGTATAAAACATCAGCATTGCGCCCGTGCGGAGCCGGGGCGGGTCGCTAGTATATTATATATCCAACTCGCGATATTCAGAAACTTAACGTGCTTGCTTAAGCATACAAAAATAAAACATTGAATCTCGGATACAGCTTGTCCATATATCGCACACCCAGGCCAACAAAGACTTAAGTGCTGATACGTCAATATTTTTTTATTGCAGTTTTGAATAGTTTAAGTAAAGATACATGCGCTCAATTTTTTCCTTTACATTTCGACTAAAAATGAAGGTTTTATACCAAAAAAAAAATTCTTGGCGTCAAATAAGTTCAATATTTTTTCAATTAATGAAGTCGTTAAACCAACATAAGCACATAAAATTTCATTTAAATACACCTAATCATGCTTAGGTTTTTGTTTCATTAAATAAAGCAAAAATGTTTAATTGTATCTTGTATTATGCTATTTAATGCCTAATAAAAAAACGATTTTCTTAAAATAATACCGATTACATCTCATTACAAATAAAAATAATCAAACAAAAAAAGGCGTATTTCCATGTTTATGGGTGCACTCGCACACAGTTTCGAAATAATCATGCTTACGCCTTTTTTCCATTCACGATTTGATCTAGTTGGCGGAAGTAATCCGGAACTCGTCACATAAACAAGTCGAAAGCTCTGGGTACTTACCCTTACAACGCATGCGCGGGCGGGGATTGTTTATTTAGTTGTCATAACTCACGCGCCGCTCAGGGATTACAGCACGTAACTATTTGTATTTCCACGTTAAAAAGACGTTTGAACAAGAGTTTACAAATAATAAGTCGTAATTATACTTAGTATTGACTATTTTACTCGTATGGTGGTTTATAAGGCCGGGACTCCGCCAAAGTTGAGACGAGCGGAGATGTGTTTGAATAACCAATCAGATTTCCACCGAAGCTAAGCGGAGAGGAGATGTGGATTTCTGATTGGTTATTCAAACACATCTCCGCTCGTCTCAGCTTTGGTGGAGTCCCGGCCTAAATGTACGCAGTCTTCGGCTTTATAATATTGATAGGTACCTACTCATCAGACCGAACGGTTATAAAAATATGTATTCTTTGGTTCTAGCTTACGCCGTGCGTCGGTCTGTCGGTCGCGTCTGAAATAAGTAGATAATGCCAATCCAGTACCGCCATTACATGTTTTTTTTTTTCAGGTGGTCGGGATACTCATGAGTCTCTTAACATATCTGACAAAAGTGAAACATGTCCTTCGAGAACTTCTACAGATGCATCCAGATACCGAGAAAGTGCATCATCGAACGAAAATGAAGAACCCTTCTCTCCGGCAGTATCTGAGCATACACCTAGTTTAAATCGGAGTAGGTCTTCTAGTCCAGTTCAAAGTTTTAATATGACAATGTCGTCTTCATTGGTGCGAGATGTTACGATGGCGCTAACGGATGCACATACTACGCCCCCAACGAGATCAGAAAAACTTTTTCATTTTAGCACTCCCTCTAAACATCACCGTAGTATTGATTTTATTTGTTCTCCTACTATTTCAACCAACAATAATAATTCCGAACAGAGTGGATACATTAATGGTATTCACCCAATATTAGCGGGAGATAATTATAATAGCTTAACAGATCTATTTAATGATAACTTAAACCATCAATCTTTACAATTACCTAATTCTCCAAACAGTTTCTCATCAAACCCTATGTGTATACGCAGCGATGAATCCATTTCTATGTCAAATCTAACTGAAACCTACATGCCAATAGAACCAGTTGCAATTAACAATGACCTAGCAGAGATTAACAATATTAGTGATGATGATGAACGGGTTAATTTGAATTTAACTGTGGCGAATCAAATTGACAACGTAGAAAATAATATTAACCCACAAATATCTAGTACCACAGAAATTACGCAACCTAGTAATAGTATTGCTTCTCAAATATTATTAGAGGGATAACTAACCATTTTTAGAATAATTAAAATTCACACAACACAAATCATTATTCATACGGTTATTCATCAAATATTTCATACTTGATTGACTTTCATAAAAGAAGTCATAAAAATAATCTCATACATAAAAAAAACATTTTAATAACTTTAGTACCTACCTATAAGAAGTACGTAAACACGAATAATTATGATTAATATAAATGAAGATTAATATTTTTGTTTCAATACTGTTACGCACTAATATGTTTTATTTTAATATAATAGAAATAAAAGGCGCTGGTCTTGGTAATGTCTTCTAATTTGACAAGAAAAAATCCAAACAAAAAAAGGGTATAAAATATGACAAGTACACTAAAATTTAGAATAGACAATATCAATGTTCCAAAGAGGTTCGATTCGTTACATCGTCCATCATTAAAAAAAGAAAGAAAAAGAAAAATATAATTTTACTGAATGAAATAGAGATAAATACTTAAAAAACCTTATACTCCTGGAGTATAAGGTTTTTTAAGGGTCTCTTGAATGGCTCCGCGCATGTCATCACATCCGCTACTCTGACTACTCCATCCGAGCCGTTGTATAACCGAGTCACTCGGCCTTTAGGCCATGTCCCTCTGGGAAGTTGGTCGTCTGCGATCACCACCAGATCACCGAGTTTTATTTGCGGCGAAGTTCCACCACCGCGTCTAGGTGTTAGATTTGGAAGATATTCGCGCAGCCAACGCGACCAAAAATGATCAATCAATCTCACTGCTTTGCGCCAGCTTTCTCTGCCAATCAAATCAGTATCAGACAATGTCTCTGGGATAGGTCGTCCCGAAAACGCCCCGAGTATAAAATGCATTGGTGTCGAACCTTCTTCGTTGTTTGGGTCAGCTGGAACGTGGGTGAGTGGTCGGGTATTCACCAAGTTTTCTGCCTCGATTAAGAACGTCTGGAGGACTTCATCGGAGGGGGAGCGGTCTCTAAGTGTAACTCTGATTGTTGTTTTAACAGTTTCGATACCCTTTGTGGGAAGCTGGAAGCTGTGTGGGCTTTTCGTGCAATTGGGGAAAAGCTTTGCGCTGGTGGGTCGCTGCTTTCTACGAAAGTCAGGTTTTGTCCCTTTCCTAGGACTACAGAGGGAACGGTGGCTCTCGAGGGTGTATCGCTGTAACCCAAAACTAATGGTGTTTTAGCTGTCTTCGATGAATGAACCTCCGATCTTGGCTTTGTCCTTGGGTGGGATTTGGGTTTGTTTTTGCCGCAGACTGTGCTCGGAGTCTGCGGTTGCGGTGCCCGTTTCGAGCGTGTGTTATATTCCATACTCGCGGGAGAAGGACCACTTTGTTACGCACTAATATGTTTTATTTTAATATAATAGAAATAAAAGGCGCTGGTCTTGGTAATGTCTTCTAATTTGACAAGAAAAAATCCAAACAAAAAAAGGGGTATAAAATATGACAAGTACACTAAAATTGAGAATAGACAATATCAATGTTCCAAAGAGGTTCGATTCGTTACAAATACTATTATTCTTTTGTATGTTTAGTAATTGGTATACTAAATAATTTTAAGATTTTTGTTGATGCCAGTTTTTGAGGTCGTTCTAAGAATTTGTATTTAGTTACCGTTCTGAGTTAAACTTATCAGAAAGATTATAATTCCCTGTTAATTTTATTATCTTTTATCAGGTTCTGTTATGACTATTATTATAATAAAGTGCAATTTTCTAAAAACCTTTTTCATTACACCACGGAAATATATTTTACCTAGAAACTTAAAATTACTTACAGTTATGGTTTAATTGAACATACTGTAAAAAAAGCCCGTATTTGGACTTAACTCTATATTTTAGTTTTATGTTTTAATAAACAAAACTGTAAAAGCGTCATACAATTCGACGTTTAAAAGAAAATTAGGCAAAAAAGGCCTTAAACAGTACTTAGCCTCTGTATTTTATCATAGTATAGAACTTTGTAACAGACGTAAGCATGAGTAGTTACAGTATAAAAAATATTTAGAAAGCGATGATTGAAATAAAAACCATTACATTTGAGGATTGATCTTAAATAAATAAGGAAAACGTATGTAAAACATTAAACATTAAATATTAATTACTAAGATAATTTAAGGTGTTTCGAATATAAACAAAAAAAAAGGTTGTATTTTTTACTATTTTTTGATATATAACAAAAGATCATAGAGTCAAAAACGAAATAGATATACCTGGTTAAACAGTTTTTTTGCTACCCTGTAAAGTTAGTGAAATCCTCTTACGCCTTTATTGGCCTGGGTGTGCGATATTATGTACTAGCTGCGCTCGGCGGGTTTACCCGCGTCACTCTGCTCCAGTGGGTCGGAACGTGATGTTTCGTAGCCTATTGTTAATCATGCTTATAAAGTATCCGCGTGCAAACTTTCAGCCAAAACCGTTTAGTAGTTTTTGCGTGAAAGAGTAACAAACATACATCCATACATTCTTACAAATTTTCGCGTTTATAATATTAGTAAGATTGTGGTAGGATGTACAACAACAAACAAACAAATACTTTAACTTTATATATTAGTATAGATATGTAGAGATTGGACAGCGGAATGCATATTTACGTATACCTCGAGGAAGCATAAGCACATAAATAATTCCTCAATCCACAAAAACCGAACCCGTATAATTCCATAAATCACAATACGCATTTTCTGTTAACAATTGGTATATATTTTTTATTGTTATTAATGCCTGCTAATAAGGTTCGTAATGAGCTGTATAATTGCTGCTTAGCAATGAGCACACATAATGATAAGTTTCCGTCGACGCAGCAGTACTGCCGGGCGCGTACGGTGCGTGTCGCGGCTGTACGTGTAACAATAGCCAAGAGACACCTCAACGACAACAAACTCACACACTTCACAATCACTTTCTATTCGGTTTCGATTGACAACTGTTATTAGTAAGATGTGACACTTAAATGTTCGATGTGGACAGAGAACGAGTTGATTGACATGATTGGTCGTAATTATAACCATTCATATTCATTCTCGATCAGGTTCTTTTATCTATAACTAGCGGCCTGCCCCGGCTTCGCACGGGTGGACTTTTATACCCTACCCCTGCCCTACCCTACCCCTACCCTAACCCTACCCTACTCCTACCCTACCCCTACCCCTACCCTACCCTACCCCTACCCCTACCCCTACCCTACACCTACCCTACCCTACCCCTACCCTACCCTACCCCTACCCTACCCTACCCCTACCCTACCCCTACCATACCCCTACCCTACCCCTACCCTACCCTACCCCTACCCTACCCTACCCCTACCCTACCCTACCCCTACCCTACCCTACCCCTACCCAAAATATGTATCCTATGTCCTTCTCCCAGTTCTTAGCTATCTCCCTACCAATTTTCAGCCAAATCGGTTCAGCCGTTCTTTAGTTATACATAGTGTAACTAACACGACTTTCTTTTGTTTTTAAAATGTATTCTGCTATTCGAGACGGAAACAAATCCAACAAATCTAAAACCATGGCAATCGGTCCAGCCGTTCTCGAGTTATAAGTGTTGTAACAAACACGACTTTCTTTTATATATATAGATTTTAGTTTGCTATTTTTTACATCATTTCGTTTTTTCACAAAGCCATTCTATGTAGTGCCGTACTCAAAGGGACCGAACGGGACCCTATTACAAAGTTTCTACTCTCTGTCCATCAGTCACTAGGCTGCATCTCATGAACCGTTATAGCTAGATAGTTAAAATTTTCGCAGAAGAGTACCTATATCTGTTACCACTATAACAGAAAATACTAACACCAGAACAAAATCAATATTTTAGTGCGGCTCCCATACAACAAACGTGATTTTTTGCCGTTCTTTTACATATCAATCTATAGATAGGAGCCCTTAGTGCGCGAGTCCGACTCATTTGGTCGGTATATTTTTTCTATGAAGGGCCCAGCCCCTTTCCTGAGGCATTTTGTCAATGTATGCATCATCATAACTTTGGTCTTCTTGGCAATGGCGGTTAACATTTGAAAATAATCAAGTTATGAGGATTATTAATCAGTCTTTAATTGAAAGAATTCGTTTGACATTATTGTACTTGAGTCTACATCCTGAAAGTCCAAAGCGGTAGTTCTGTATCTCAGGTTATTCCGCCCACAGGAATACATGAAAATAAATATTGTTGTGTTGACTCAGCAAATATTACTCATCACAGCATTTCACTTTCCGTGTCAAGGGCACAGGGTAGCCAGCAGCCAGTTGAAATGATGTATGATGATGACATTTACTATTTGAGGTGAATGCACTCGACTTGGCAAATTGACAATATACATTATTTTAACGTTTTATTAAGGGCAATTTTACAATTGGCGGCCATATGTGTATGACTATAAACTTGATAACAAAATGATGAGGTATAAGATAAAGATGTCGACTAAAGATAACATTTACAATGGTAATGTCGTCGTAGGTTTTCATGAAAATAATAAACGAAGTTCACGTGCACGTACTCAATATGAGTCTTGGCTTTCGGTTGTAAAATAGGTACATCCTACAGTCATAAATATAAAATAATTGTACGGTGTTCCTATATAATAATAATTAACTATATTATTAGATTCGTCCGTTGTACACTAGCTATGCACTTTTAATCATATGCATTATTAATAAAGGTATGCTGGAGGAAAATTGATTATTGAATTAAGCTCGCCTTTGTTCATGTTGTTTCCGTTGTATTAACTTTATGTTAAGTATTTACTGTGTAAAATAAAAAATAAATAATTATATAAAAGCCAAGACTAATATAGACTGATTCCAAAATAGTATTATTGTAGGTCAGTTAAAATGAGCGTTTGATGTAGTAGTGAAACTGAAAGTATTTCTTAACTTGTAATCTGCAATCATTAATACTGTCGAATCCAATATCACCACAGACATCTAAATTGGAGAAAGCGATATAATTTATAGTGAGAGAAGACAACACGAACGTGCAGACACAACTTTAATGCACAGGATAAAATCTACCTACCTACGATGTACCTACTTTATGACAAGTTAAAATATGTTGAAAACCCGTGCCTGCGCGTAAGACTAATAAAAATATATTAAAGCATTGTTGAATAAAAAAACGGACGGGATTTATCTATCTATATAAATAAAAATAAATGCCTATTTCCCTCGATCATCGCATCACGCCTGAACGAATGAACCAATTTCTTTTGTTGTGTTTATTATTGCCAGTAGAAGGTTCATATAAAAAAAATAGTAATAAAATTAATAACGTTAGAAATTGAAAAAAAAAACTTTACTGCAATATTATTTTTTCTGATGAAATTAATATATATAACGCGTCAACGATCTACAGAACGCCACATTATTTATGAGTGCCATTAGCTGTATTTTAAGAAGAGGTTCCCACGGGGACTGGGATCAAAGTGGATGAAACATATTACAAAAATGCTCCACATATCATCTTGATTACCACCCAAGCAAAATTCCTATTCATATGTGAACATTGATCATATTCTGAACCACACTCACCACTCCATAAAATAACTGTCGTAGCCGACCCTCATAAATAAAACATCTATATTTGACAAGATGGCGGCGCGTCGCTGTCAACAAACGGTGCCATGCGACAATTTGATTATTACGGCCCGGTAATATCATAAATTTCCATCACTTCTTGTGAAAAACCTTTCCAGATATAGATATATTGAAAATCAAATTATTATCGGTTTGTTTTATGCAGTATTTAGTACCAGAGTCGTCAAAGTATTATATTAGTAAAAGATAAGGATATTTGACGAGATGGCGTCGTCACGGCGGTGGGTTGATTTGATAACGTTTCGATATGAGAGGTAACAAAGTTACGATTGGAGGAGGAGGCTGGCAGGATGCACGTAATCAGAGATGAGCGGAAAATGTGATCGCGCCCCTCCGGGGACACGCGGTGCGGTTATAGCACAGCTGATTGTTTGATTATTGCGATATGATACATTCTGCGAATAATAAGTTCCGGCTCGAAGGACCATTTCTAATGTTGGTACTAAAAATATTGTTATTTATTGTGTCTTAGTCAGAAAATACTTTTCATAATATATTTTTATTTATTCATAGTTATTCAGATAAAATAAAAAGATACTAAATTCAGTGATAACTGTGACGTAGTAACTCCCGTTAGCATTTATGAAGAAAACATTTTATCTTAATATCCTAGTCAAATTGGAAGTATGCGTGAGTATATTTTATTTTCCTGAATGTACGTTTAGGACTGAATAGAAGCACTTTAAGCGCTACACACTGAACACACGCGATAAGACCTGTCGACTGCTGTTGAATTATTTACTAGCTATCGATCTTACACCCATCGAGCTGGTGATAACGCTCAATTCTATCGCGTAGTAACATATTTATTACCTGAAACAAATAAGAAAATACAGTTAAAAAGATATACATCTTGAAATTATAGGTAATTCTAAAACGTTGGCCAAAAACTTAAGGGATAAAATATAATGACCACCAAAAATATATACTTGACACCAGAAAAATAAAGTCTAAAATTATAATAGTACTAGCTATTTTAGTCACGACTGCACTTCAAATTGTATTCGAACACCAAATGTAGTTAATGATCACCAAATCTTAGCGAGCAAATTATTGCGCTATTTCTACCTTAATAAAATCAATGAAAAATGACAATCGGTTAGGTTAGGTTAGAGCTGCGGCCATACAACGCACGAGCCGAGCGAGCGAAGCGAGCGGTGCCGCGGCAGCGGCCGGCGAGTGCCAGAACCGAATAGTAAATTAGTAAAACATTTAGGTACTTTTGGTGATCATTTACTACTTTTGGGTTAACAATGATTTATTTGGAGTCATTTTGCTTAAATACGATAGCGAAATGTTAAAACTTTGGTTACAATTTTACATTAAAATGCGGGTTTAATTTTGGTGATCATTTTTACTATATCTGATGGTAAGTTAAACATAAGCCAAAACTTAAAGACAAATTAAACATTCTCTCTATGAAACGATTCTTCACCGAAAACAATAAATTAGACATTTGATCTCAGTACATTCTGAGGAAAGGTGACTCCCCTTTCTGAGTGATTCACACAATTTACATGCAGCTTACTTTTACAATGCTATAAAACGGTAATTATGCACTAAATCAGGTAATTAACGTAAACCAATATGAACCATTGTTGCTTCACAAACGTAAAAACAACACAGTGTACTGTTTTTGTGCTTTGGTAAATTTATTTCAGGTTACCTAATAAAATTGTACCGTTAAATACAGCGAACGTTTTAATCAACAGTAAGAGTAAACACATCATGTAATACTAATGTAAGCGACAATATGGTAAGGTATATTCTTCAGTCACGTCACCGCTGTGCTCTAATTGCTGATGTGCTCTGTTAAACAATGAATTAAATAAATATAAAATAGGTTTTTTATCATTATTTAACTAACTACATGATAAATAGGTGTCAATATATATAAAAATATGTCACAAAAAGAGTTTTCCCGTACCGGGAATCGAACCCGAGCCTCCTGGGTGAAAGCCAGGTATCCTAGCCACTAGACCATACGGGAGTTGAAAGACGTATTCAAATTGCTGTACTCAACATGAGATACGCATTATGTATGTATTCTGTGATAACGGAGACAATTACCCATTCGTTAATTATTTTCATTGATACGATATCATTCTATTGTTGTTTTATTGTGATGGTTATACATAGTATTGTGTATGAATTTATACGAATTGGCGTAATCGACAAGTTAATAAATACTTAAGTAGGATTAAATGAAAATTGATATAAAGTACTTGTCTTTTGAAATGTAGTATTATGCACTGAAATCGGCAACATTAAATATAGAATAATACAGTTAGTCCGTGACTAAGTTTTGTTATAATATTACGGAGAGCTTACAACTTCTTTCATTTCATCTCACAAACTTACACCGATTCCGTGTCGCTTCTATAGTAGGTATCTATCTACCTCTACTGCATTGATTTTCATTTTATTTCGCCATCGTCAAAACAGCCAATTCATAAAATTACAGTGGAATCCGTTTATAATGACATCGAAAGGAATTGACAAAGACGTCATAATAAGCGAACGTCATACAAAGGGTTTTGTGAAAAAAAAAACGTTTTTTATGTAAATATGTACTTAAGCACTTTAATAGAGAAATATAGTATTTATAAATACATATTGAATCAAAATAAAAAGTGCCGAACGACCGACGCCAAATTCTTTTGCGAGAGATGAGTTTGATTGTTTTTTTCTAGTTTGCAGATTATTGCACCTTTCTACTCAATCGTAAATGCTTTACTGCGTTGAGATGCCATTTTTTTCACAGTTCAAACACAAACGACAGACGTAAAACAATGCGTGACCTTCAAGTGTCAATTACTGAGATTCAAATCAAAAACGAGCCACGTGCCGAACGTCGTCGGGAATCAACGAACATTACCGAAGGTGTAAAAAATCCAGTAAGGTCATTATAACCGGACATAATTTATAAAAAATGGGTCATAATAAGCGACATGTCACTGTAAGGGAAGTCATTATATCCGATTTTTTTATAAAGAATTTTATATGATAACCAAACTTCGTAGTGTTATTACGTCATAATAACCGGTTGGTCAATATAAGCGGAGTCATAATAAACGGATTCAACTGTATAATTTTACACTTATAGGTTATCACAATAAACCCAATTTTCTTTAATATTTCGTTTAAAGGGGATTCCAACATTAAAGGGATTCCCAATCTGTTAAGAAGACTTATAGTATAACGTCGTGAATTGAAAATCCCTTTGATATGAAACGATGCCACAATCCTTTGTTTGCAACGATGTCTGTTGATACCATACCCACTACACCGACCACGTACTTGTAACAAATCTATCCAAAGTTTCTCAACTATAAAAATAACGATTTCCGCAACGTTATGAAAAATAGTAGATTTAACACTTTGTGAGGTGTGGAGATAACATGAGTGCAGCTTCTGTTGTTGTTGTGTATAAAATGTTCATTATTTTAAGCAATTGTTTATATTTTACACACATTATAGTTTACACCACACTGCTTCTACTAACCTTCTAATTAAATAACTATAAAATAAATAAGTAACTTAATTGTAATACCTACTTACAATTAAGTTAAAACAGACAATTAGAATTAATTACTTTGCAATTGAATAGAGAAAAGCATGTTTACACATAACCCCAAAATGTCAAAAAATATTTCGTTATTTTAAATAGGATAAGAAGCAATATCCTGTAAATGATTTGTGACTAGAACTATATTAATGTAGGTAACTCTAAACCGTTACTGTGATCCTAATATATATATATAACAACAATCGACCAAAGTAATACGAACAAGTACTAGAAACTTTATTCCTCCGGGAACTATCGCAACTCGACACATTTACGACTGTAGCAAGTAATAGGCCACAGCTGGACTCGTAAAACTAACCTTTTCCTTATTTCTATTTCACCAATTCTTTTAAGACATTTATCGCCATTTTATTAGGAGATTAAATAAGTGATGATTACTGAAGTCAGCTCCGTAGAAAGATATGTATTGCGATAAGCAGTTTACTAATTGTATGAAGACGCTAAAGTGCTCACTTTAACTGTTTGCGTATGATTTTATTAACACTTGTTTTATCACTTCTTCATTATTTCAATCAATTACATCTTTATGCGAAAATACGATTGCATGAAACCTATTAAGCTACACAAAGGGCAAAGTAAAATGTACCAATAAATATGTTTACTGTAGCGAGACTAATGAAAACACAGCATTACCGTGGCATTAGCCTACTGTTCGGAAAAAAGTGTGAGTGAACACGCGCTCGGACACAATACCAGTCTATTGAATGATTCGACAGTACAGACAGTACCCATTAGCTAATCTGAGATATGACCACTGTTGGTATACCGGGCGACCTTACAATACTTTTAGCATGACTGTCCAACCCGTTGCATGGCAACCATTCACTTTTTTGCCCGATCATTTAGTAGATAATCAAACAAAACTACACCTTATTTTGTACTACACAGAATCGTTTAACTTTTAGAGGTATGGTGATCCTTTTTTGTTAGGCTGTATGCTGAGTAATCAAGCGAATATATGCTTTCTGTCGAAGTGGGAGGGTTGTATCACGACTCTGTGCGTATGAGTCATTGAATGGAGAGAATGACCGGCGCAGAGCATAACTGTATGTTGTTTTAACTGTAACCCAATGAGCTAGATCATTCGGCAGATGGTCCAGTGACCGCTTTGATGTAGTCAGCACTAAATAGTGTTAGTAAACTTTAAAACGTTACGTTCGTCTCGTCAATGAGAAGAGAATAAACGGACGCCAGATGTTCAATTACTCAAGAGCACGAATTTCAGCGAGACGTTAGGCAATAAAGTATCAAACAATTATGAATGTCCCAATTGAGAAGTACACAGTAGGTACGATGACTTCATCTTTTTAAAATATAATTCTATCCCTCTTCGATCATTTGCACTTACATTAGAAAATATGTACAGATTTTTTTTTGTACTGTATTGATAAAAGGAGTAACTACGTCTAAATAGCTGTTTACTAAAACTTAGCGCAGCTACCATGATATTCCTGCATCACCCTATGCTCGACTGGTAGAATGCTTACGCATGAAGTCCACCAATGTACAAATTAAATTTTATGTATTAATAAATACTTTCAAGCCTGGTAAGAACGTATTATTATTGAAGTACCTAGGTTAATTATTCATATAAAAAATATAATAGTTTATGATTAACTTTGCAATTTAAGCTTGTAATTGAACTTTACGAGCTGAGAGTAAAACAATAACAGTAACCAAAATGCTCATAGGTTGTGGCCGTAATTCATGTCTTTAACTATCAGTAGTCAGATGTTGACGCCTTGACACCCTTGTAGTATCGAAATCACTAGATATTTACCTAATAGAGAAAAATAATGTGCAATATTGCAGTAACCTGGTGGCTTGAAATTGAACACCCCTGGGACATGCGAGAACAAGAAAAATTAAATCTTGCATCTGATCTGTTCCAGCCGCATAGAATAGACCAGAGTATTGTCAGTAGCGACTTGGTAATTACGCGACACATTTAATTACCAGCGGTTGGGACAGTACAGTTTAGTGCATGTTGTGCCCATGGGTTGTGCAAGTGCGACCCAGATGCGCCCGCGCCGCCTCGCGCGCCTGCCAACGAGCCACTCCCGCGCATGCATCGAGCAGATGTCGCGACACGGATCAACTCACTTTCATGCCAATATTACTGTACCACTTTTTATTTCAGTGTTTAGGTAAATTCTGCGTCACTAATGTAATGTTAATGACGTAATACGGAGTGTTAAAAGGTTAATGTACTGTCAGTCCGTTACGCGGTTTAATGTTGTGCGAAAATGTTGCGTCAAGTCTCATTTAATGAGTTATGACAATGCTCATAATTAAACCAGATTCCAATTTATATACGTATACTAGATGACACCAAAAGTAGGATTCTTTTGCTTATTCTCTCTCACGTAGTAGCTAATAAGTAGTGTAAATTTCCCATGACAAGTGCTCGGGTGCTCTCAAATAAAATATTAAAGTCTCTTCTTGATATCGAAACGCTAAGTTATTTAAGATTCCAAGAGGTTTTCTGTGGGTTAAATAACGAAGGGCCTGCACAAACATGTAAGCTAAAACCTATTATCATAAAAAAAACAGAAGTGCATGGAGATCAAAGTACTTGACGTGACACGGACTTCCTCAAGTAGTCGGCACCGTGACACTCGAGCCCCGCAGTGGTCCACAAGGCCACGGTAACGTACACCAGCGTGTTGCGACCTCACGTGTTCTCGAGCACTCTTACATATCTACTGATAACAGTGATATAATGCTCAACTATCACTAAAGTGCCTGTTTACATACATTATTTAATGTATCGCATCGGAATCGCATTAGTCAGTAATTATGAATCGAAAACAATTAGGCTTATTGGCTACCAAGAGCTATTGTCGATGACTGAATGCACTTCACAATAATCAATGAATAACAACACTATCGTGTTTAGTTAATTATTTTTATAAAAATTAGGTATTCTTATATCGTTAAAACATGTATACCTAACTTATAATCTTTATATTCAGCAAAAAGTACGACGCGACTATCAACTCTCACATGTAAATGAACTTGATTGCAGCGAGATAAATCCAACCATAAAATAAACCTATTGATCAAGAAACTTAATTATGAGAAGTACATAACGTTGTGAACTGGAAAGGAAATGAAATAAAACATAAAAGCTTGAACGAAACGAACCAGCAATGCAATTACTACAGTTCTGCAGCACCGGGGCCTCGTCGCAATGGTGTATGGTATTCAACCAATATTGGACGTCCGGTGTTCCCTTTAGCGAATGCCGCAGTGACCCAATAGCCTACATTACTTCAACTACGCCAACAGCTCGATGCAATCACCGACCAATTAACAACATTCAAGGAGTTTCCTGTAAATCTGTGAAGGTTTACAATTTGCTAGCATATATGTTTTTCCTAATATAGAAGTATATTTACCTTGGTAAATATACTTCTATATTAGGTCACACACGCACACACAAGAATCTTGATTCTTGTGTGTGCGTGTGTGACCTGTCAAGGTAAATTATAATCTATACCTGTATCTACACAAATTTATAAAAGCGAAGAGTTTTATTATGTGTTTGCTTAAACACGCTAAAACCAGGAACAATGATTTGAAAAATTCTATAAAAAATCGTTTAGTTCTAGGATATATTTAATTACGAGGTTCCTACGGGAACAGGAGTTGATTGGGTGAAGCCGGGCGTAGAATCTAGTGGTTTTATATTGTGAGAGCGGTTGGAAATACACACTCCACAAATGAGTAATGAAGAACTGAATTGATTGCCAAATGTAATATGTAAACAAACTACTGAAGTGGTAACAGTATTACAGCTCCAAGAACTAAACTAACACTAGCAAGTGGCACTCGACGTAACGAGGGGTCTCTTGTAACGTGCGTATTGTTCTTGGATCGGACATGCGATATGATTGTCTCACCAATCTGCGTGTCGATCGCTAATTGTTCCTCAGGTTACAACAACACTAGAGAGGTAAGTAGGCAACTGCTGTTGTTAGATATTATAATCCTTCGTCACCTACGTTTCCTGTACTCATTCTATAATATCCGGCAAGCAGATAAACTAAAATAAATGTCTTGCTTTTAGGTTTAATTTGTACACTTATTACCATTCCCGTAGAAACAGGGCTATAGAAAACTAAAAATAAATTCAAATCGGAGAACTTTTGAAGTCGTATTAACGCGTTCAAGCAATCAAACAAACTCTTCAGCTTTATATATAAGTATAGAGGTATAGATTGTACCTGTATGAGACACGCTAATATAGGTAAAAGAAGATATTAACATAATTATGTATTCAACAGGTCAGGTCGGGCGTGGCAACATAATAATAATAATAGCATCAGTCGCACGCGGACGCGCCGAGGGCGGGCGGCTCTAGGGTCATTAATGGCTGCAATTGATTCAGCCTTCACTAATATAGACTATTATGTGCTGCCACTGATTTAAATTGCTAGAAAAACAATTATGTTTTATATACACCAGATCACGAATGAATGAACGATGCACGACACGTAGCAGATCAGCGCGGTGAACTACCAAGAAGTCAAAGAAAATAATTGATAGTTAATATTGGTAGGTCTATTTATCAAGAGAGCCATATGGCAGAAATTATAATAAAAATGTTCAATTGCGTGAATATCATTGTAGTTGCCTTTACATACCATTGACCTGACTGACCCTAAAATTATGATAAAATATTCGTCAAGGCCGAACAGCATTCGCAATCTCAAGAAATTACGACTTAAGGTTCATAGATAAACAGTTAAATAAGCCTATGCAATTCAATTGTAAACAAGTCATCCTAAAATTGGTACTCCATTAACCTTGAAAATAATTGAGAATTTCCAATAGAAATAAGAAACCTCGTGTCGAATATAAAGCACGAAAAAAATATAATTTGTTGATAAGGAAATTCAATCTTTCATCGGAATAAAACTCCAGAAAGCCCTAAGGCAGAGGAAATAGTAGTCAACTAATCGAGTTCAAGCTTACTAACGAACATGGACTAGATTTCTTCGAAGAAAATGTTCACAAAGTAATCTTATCGAGCACTTTCTTATAACACTCTGAAGTATTAAATAAAGCGTTAGATATTTTATAAGCGTGTCAACTAGCGGAATATTCTACGACTATGGCATCAAGTGTTGTAAATTGTTTGTAAACAAAACGAGTTTGCAGCTTTTTCCTGCGAGGTGGTGGAGCGAATAAAACGCATTGCACCAGCGAAAGAGGTCGAGTGTCGACGCACAGCGCCAATGCAGGTGCGCCCTAGATTGCGGGCTCGCCACCGAGCCCGCAATGCATACTGGAGAGACATACGTCAAACTAGTCAATAGTTACCGAGGTAGTATGTTAGATAGTTAGCGTAAACGATAACAAAAAAACAGACAAGCTAAAGTGGAAGGATACATACGGAAAAAACTTCAGAATGGAATGAAAAGCGTGGAATTTGCAGCGCAGAAATTAATAAAGTAGAGTTCGTGGAATGTATAACAAATTTTTCGACTAAAGAACGAATTCAATCCAATTACAATTTTCTCTAAAGCAGATTATATACATACCTTAAAGTCTAAAGTATCTAATCTGTGCAAAGTTTGGACAGACAGACCAGTCGACCTACATTCATCAAATACGAATCCCTTTACAAATATAATATAATCTGTTAGCCCTACCAACCGCAGCGCCTCGTGGTGTACTCGACTACTCAGCTCTTTGTCTTCGCCTTTTGGCAGCCCGCTGTGGAGTTGCAACAAAAGGCAGTCTTGACCTACTGCCACGATTAGTATCTGAGATAAAGTAATTTTGTGGGAAACCTAGCCAGTTCTTCGTTGGATAAGTATTTACGTAACGTAATAAAATTACTAAAAAGATTTCAATTAAACCACGAACTTGTGAACTAGGATAACCCGTTGTGCCGATTTCTTGCTCTCAAATTAAACACGGTTTAGCTTTACATCATTATGTGTAATTATACTAACAGTTTTTTATTTGGGTATAAAAAGTGTTAGAGTATAATTAAACTCAGCGTGCGGTCCGTAATAAAAAGCTCATTAGCCAACAGCTGTTCAGTGAGTAATTACATATTCGCCGCCGCTGAACTATACGCGACTTCTGTAACACACAGTCAGTAAATAGCAACCGCTGAAAACGACAACTTGACTTTATATTAAACCGCGAGTGAAACATTAACTTCTTTCACTAACGAACAACGTAACTGAAACTTTACGTCAGAATTTACAAAAGAAAATGCTGAAGTAGAGGAAAAACACTTTCCATCGCGTTCCTCCTGAAAAAGTACTAGGCTATCATAAACCGATAGCAGTCACTGTTATCAGTGAGGACGACAGCGGGTGACGCGGCACGCGGGGGAGGGGCGGCCTTCGTGACGTCGACGCATCTGTTAACGCTAGTTACAATACGCGACACTATCTTATCAATGTCGTCAAATGAGCAATAGTTGGTTTGCAAGTCACTTCTGCATGATTATGAGAACCTGGTATAATGTGCGAAATTTTATCTAAATTCACCGAATTTTCCCGTAATTAACAAATAAGCATATATTTTATGGGTCGATTATAAGAACAGAAATGTTAACACGACTCGGCAATTTAGCTTGCTAATCTGTTATTATATCACAAAATTTTATTATTTAAGTAACATAAATGACATAAACCATAAATCCTTATCGAGTCCCACATAAGTTAAGCTCGAAATTTTTCTATAGTAAGTAGGTAAATATTGTCAACATTCAGGCAAACCAACGGGTATTTGTCAAATCCACGCCATGGCCGGTCACCACATCCTGGCGTTATCTCGTATATTTGTCTTTCACCTTCACATTGACACCGGGCAACAGTCCACAGTGGCAATGTCGGTGTTTCGGCGTTTGTTTTAGCCGCGGGAACAATAGACAACGACTCAATGCGAAGGTGAGCTGGACAAACAGCGCCATTCCGCCCGGAACGCTCCACAATCGGGCCGGAAATGTTTCACTTCGCTCTTGGATACCATTGACATGTTGACCATTGCCGACCTTTCAGTATTCAGAGAATTGTCAGCGGTCAACGGTCAGCTTATTAGCTTGGCTTTGGTAGCTTCACTGACCCATTTCGTAATACCTTGACGAATGTGTAAAATTTTACCTTTAATCTTAGTTTCAGATAGTATTATATCGAAGTGGTGCCTTCTTCTTGACTTTGTGAGTAAACGCCAGTCGTTGTTTCTTTCAAAACATTATGATTCTTTTGTATTGAAAGATTGCATACATCCAACACAATATTATTACAAGTGATATGTATAACGGTTGCTCTACACCAGATTATCATTACTAACTTTCTCCGGCGCGATAATAACCAATAATTAAAGTTTAATCTGTAATTACTGGTTGTTGACGGAACTTTCAACATTTTTATATAATATTAGACTTAGAAGCGGTAGAGCAGTAGCAGTTAGTAGTTGTTGGAGTCACATCGGAAGCGATAAGACGTGGGCTAATGACCCGCGGGTCGGGCTCGCATGTATATGTAATGCACGAGGTATGTTTGTCGACAGACGCCGCACTAACTGTTTATAAATAAACCGTTTCTTTTACTTGTTTATGTTTCAACGCATCTACTGGTGGGATTAGGTGGAGGCCTTGGACGCATTCACAAGCCATAATTCTAAATGCGGCAGGTTACTTATTTTATTACTATTATGTATGTTTATTGTTTATGCTTCTGAAACGAGATAGAAATAGATGAAACGTTCATAAATAATGCATATCAAATCAATCCTTTTTTAAGTAAGTCCCAACTATAAGAATACTTTGTAAAGTACCATAGGTATAACTTTGGGTTAGTCACTATCTGGACATACGAGACTGGGCATGAGTGTGTCGAGTTGGTGAAACTCGGAATTAGGATCACTTATTATTTCGTCATCTGGACATACCGATATTTATATTTGTGTCCACTTAGTGAAACTTAAATTTAAGCTTTTTTTGTTTTCGTCGACTGGACACACACTCACATTTTACCAGATTTCATGACAAAGTACAGTCACGCAGAATTTTTTTTTAATCACATTCATCATTAGCCTCTATTAGGCACGGATCATTTTGTATGTCATGGTAAAATTATTCACCATTTGTGAATTTTCTAAGATATTACACAGATAGTGAATGAAAGTCACCATGTCACTATGCTTGTCTATAATCGTCATCACGGAACTAGTTTTATTACACTCTTTTGTATTCCCGAGGTGGCTGGTGACTAAAAATGTCGTAGTCTGCTTTAATTGTTGACTCAGGTAATAAATCCCAACCCGGTAACTCTTTGGCCATATTAGCTTTTATCAGTTTACTTTATTTTGGGGGACCGAATTTCGTGACACACATTGATCAATATCTTCGAGATCTCTGCCTCCCAGCTGGTCTGAAATATATCGTCTACTTCAAGATATTATGCTGCCGCTTTGTAGTTATGTATTCTGTACACCTACCAAATTAGAGCACACGCGTTAGGAGTAGGTGCCCACTCAATAAGAGTATAGAGAAGTTTGTACCAGTAGTGTAGGCACTCAATTAACACCAGGCGACGCGCCACATGAACAAACAAACCATCGGACGTCCGCCCGCACTCACACACACTATCTGAACACGTTATTTTCTGCTCCTAATTAATTGTGATCTCTGAAAGAGATTTTAGAGCATTAGCTTGTTCATTGTTATTTATGTTGTGTTCGGATCCTGAACCGCTGAAGATAACTACTGCAGGATGCTGCACGAGAAGTCGCGTTGATTGTTAGATGACGGTGTAGTTATCTAGTTACGATGGATATGTAGTAATGACGCTCCCAATCAAGCTCCGAGCAGACGAAATACAAAATGGCACCCTTAGAAGATAGCATAAGGATGAAATTCGATTGTCGGTGTAAAGATGTGAGTATTCGCGAATAATGCAGTTCGGAACAAAATACTTATCTTATTTGTTTTGGGGTCAGTCGTCAATGTACTGTATGTACTGCTCTGATATTTCTGCTTGAGGATTTTAAATCAGTATTTAACTATATTTGTGAAAACGCCTAGAGCGTGCATTAGCGCTCATAATGTTATTTCAAATGTATATTAAATGAAATATTGTAAACAAAAGTTATTAAAAAAAAAAGATACATAAACTGTGATACAAAAGATGACGAAAAAGAAAACGCCCGGAGTTTCTTTCTTCCTTTCTTCTCCGAGTCGTCCACCTAGGTAGCTAGTGAAAGGTTGCAGGTTAGCTAGGGTAGGATTCTCGCCGGCGAGGGCCGCGTTTCACCCCTACCCCTGCTCTGTGTTCCAGCGCCTGTAGGCCGATCACTTCCTCTTATGTTCATAAATCTGACCTATATATCAGTGGTACCACTGGGTCGTGGTCCTAACCCCTTAAGGGTGCCCCCAGGTGTGTACCACTTAATTGTATGTTTTTACATTTTTTTTCTATTTTGATCCATTAAAATCTATAATAATTAATATGAACTTAAACTTATTATGGGTAGAGGAATTAATGACCAGCTGACTGACGAACTACTTTGTCTGTGATATCCTACAATTTGCTACCGGTTAATTAAGTAAGTATCTAGTTTAATTCATAGAATAAGAATAATTGTGTAACATTGTGATTCTGACAAGTACAAGTGTATGTAAATACCTAAGTGCTGAATAAATTCATTATTTCAATGTTACGTCGTCAGTCGTTACAATTTTGAACGCGTTATGAATTGTGGGGGAAAGATGTAGAATTCATAGATTGGTTTACATACTCTCCACATTTAAAAAGATGAGTTAGGTTTGTTCTCTCACTTTTCATTTTTAATTACTTACATTGTGTCCTCTGATAAGATTAATTTTAGTGAGCATGTTGTGATACCTGAAAATGTTGCGCATTTAACAACTAGGTATTAATATGTTTTTATTTTTTGTGAAATATGTAATATAACAACTGTGTCCGAATATATTTGGCTGGATGATAAAGCATCATTATGTGGACTATACACACCCAAAGTAACACGTTACTTATCATGCGACACACAACTACGTTAAATTGAGATTATCAAAAATACCAAACTTGTGTGATTCAAAGAGATGTGACAGATGGAGGCGACAGACAAGTGATGTAACTTTACAAGCCAGGCATTTATTTTAATCCCATCTCATAACATGTGTCCGTATCGTCTTCAGAAAAAAATGCTCAGACTTTAAGTTTAACTAGTTTTTAAAACGGGTACGACGATTCTTTGTTTTTGGGCGTAATTAAAAACCAATTATAAAAGTCCAACTTAATGAAATACGTAAGATTACATAAAAGAGATATAATCTCTCCGACTTATAGTGTAATAACTATGTCAGTAGGTGGGTGGATAATAATCACAGACAAGAGGGACCTAGAAAGGCAATGGCATTTACCTACACAGTTATTATATTTCCAATGTATTTATTGAAAATTGCTAAATGCATAAAGAGAAAAAAACGGCCAAGTATATAGTCGCACGTATACTGTACAGATTGCTTAATTTCGTGTCGCGGGACGAATTAATATCATTGTTGGTTTTCAGTAGAACTAAAATAAAGGGGTCCGTTTTTATTAAGGCTGGAGCTCTGCTTGCCTTTATGCCTGGTGAATTAGCAAAAGCCTCGTGGCTAAAAAAGGAAAGTTTTTCCCCAAATGACGAATATTATGTTTTCGAACTAGCTTGTTTACACTAATAAAACCTAAGCCCAGCAGGTAAACCGCACAGACAACATACTAGTTTAATGTATACCAATGACGTGGTTACCAGGAAAGCACAGGAATATTCAATACATTTATCAGGCATGGAGTGGCCACAACCATAATAAATTGAAGTTTCAGTAACATAATTCATGTAGGTATTAGAAGAAGAAGAAGGCGTACAAGTATCTTAGCACGTCACTGAACTTTTCAAATTTCTAAAAATATGGAATGAAAAAATTTGGTTCTGATATTATGGCACTAGTTTATCGAAACGGAACAATGAGAAGCCATTGGACACACGACCTTGTCCGCGATTAATTGCGACCAATCACCGCAACAATCGCCGCTATTGGAAAGTGTACCAGTGCACCATACTGATAGCTAACAGTTTTATACGTCATATACAAGCTGGAGAACTAAAAAATATTACTTCTATAAAAGGCAGTAGATAATTACCAGCGATTGAATCTAGTTAGAAAGTCAAATAGTAGGTCAGAACGACGCTGGTCTCTCCTCTGGCCATTATCTTAAGTCATTTAAGTGAAGGCGCCGATATGTTGATACACAGTCCGAAGCGAAGCTGTTGTATCTAACGATAATACTGACCCATTTTATGGGATCCCTTTGAAAACGGACGAATGATGTCAGTCATGTATTTAGTCATAGATAACCTTCCTCAATAATCACTTGAACTTTCCAAACAAGCTAACTATGCAACTTCGTAATATTCGTAAGAAATGTCATCGTTTTACACACACCTACACAAGGATCAGTTGTGCAAATAACCAATACTTATTTGATCAGCATTGCCAGCCTCACCATTCCAAGATTAAAACTAGGCAACAGCAATTAACAGTCTATACCGGATTAAGAAAGTATCAGAATGTGTATGAAGAGACGTACCGATATGTGATCTGATGAGTCATCACGGTCACTGTCAGACATCGCCAATTAGTCACAAGTCATTCGCTTCGATATCACTCGATCTAACCATTTCACAGAAACAGGTTTCACGTTCCGACGCATTCGACTTTTAAGACGATTCAAAAGCATTCCCATGTATACCAAGAAATAGTTGTTTCATTTCAGTATAGTCTTTGTACGTGTAACTGTATTAAACCTCTTTATAATAACTATTATTATATATAATGATTATTTTTTGATGAGAGATGAGATGAGATGTTGAACACTATTCTTGTTAACTGCTCGTATTAAGTTAAAATGTTTGTAGGTTCACGTCGGCAGTGCAATGGGTGGGGATCGAACCGGCGACCACATGATCGCAAGTCCGAAGCCTTTAGGTTACGCCCGCTAAAATTGAAGGGATCTGTCCTCTGTATAAATACATCTCTAAACGTATTAAATATTCATAGTATAACAATGGCCAACGTTTGTCCCACCTTTCTCAACTTATGTTGTACAAAACAAATATAATATGCATACTATTTCTTTATTTAAGGGTGTATTGTATCCTGGACTCATGCAGTTCCTTGGATCTGAACACAATTGTGTGTCACACAGTCGACAAATTATAGAAGCTGACGAACAATTCATTGTGTAATTCGTGGTGTGTAATAAGGATTTCCATACATTGGATTTTTTTCCATTATAAACATTGGTCTTCAGAGGTCCTAAGAAGTCAATCGTAACAAAATATCAATGATTTTAATGATAAAAAAATCGGTAAGTACCTCATTTTGACTCTGTTGTAGATGAACACTGTACGATGTAATTGGTAACTAGTTTTGTTTATCTACTCTACTGTCGACAGTACACCACTGATTGCGTCGAACATAAACCAAGCAAACTTTTTCATCGAAAAAGTGATAAATTATTTTATTATAATTAAACATGATTCACCTCACATGAAATCATACAAACTTTTTCCTTAATATTTGTGACGCTTTGTTCGCGCAGGATGCCGTATCGGGCACACACTGGATTTCTCAGAGTGGTTACATAAATAATCCGAGACACTAGTCGACGTACAGCTTGTTCCTATGAGCCGAACGTTTCGCAAAGCTTTTAAAGGACAGTGGGCTGAGAGAAAGTTGCTCCGTCGTGATGAAACCGCTCGGGAACTTCCAACGCTTTCAGCAATCGTTAGCCATAAATTTACTATCAACTGATCGATACCGGTGATTTCTATACTCTTCTCTTATTACTCTTCCGGATTAACAAACATCAAGTGAACAAAACTTCAGTAGGTCCATAATCCACATCAGGTTTTCAGTATTATATTAGTGGTTGTCTGCGATAATTATTTCAGATTTGAATAATCGTGAATTCAAATCACCAGAGCACTTCGTCCGTTACAGCTGATTTTCTTTATTATGATGCTGATATTCTTGTGTAAGTTTTGCACAATTCTATTTATCTTTCTATGTAACTACTTGTTTGTTTTGCATTTCCTGATGTACACATGTATTAGCAACAAATAAACAATGTGAATGATATATTTGGTGCAAAAGTTGCGGCCTACATAAACATAAGAGTCGATTCTTGAATATTTACTGCAGTTTCTTATTCGAAACTGACTCGCTTTAAACCATATTATTTATTTCTCAGAGACCACCTCATGTCTTCCTCCGGGTATCGTAAGAAGTGACTAAGATATATATAGCTGATGAATGGGCAGCAGTATCTATCAGCTTAAGGTTAGGTTATATCTCCAATCCGCCTGCCAAGCGTGGGGATTAAGGCAATACTCCTGTCTGTTAAGAGGAGGCCCATATGCTGTGGGCGTAAATGGGCTATTGCAAAGTAGAAGAATGCACTTGTAATCGTTATATTAAAGCGCTGATAGATAACAGTAAATGAGAAGTATAGTTAACTACTTGAAAACACTGACACGTGCAAAACAAGCTTACACGAGTGTAAATATACCGAATCGATGCACTACAAGTATCTGTTAGCCTTCAGCACTCCCACGCTACGTGCGCGCTTTTCTGCACTTTGATGAGTTCACTCAAATTCGATACGCAGTAAAGGGCAACCGGTGGGTGGGGAGCCAGTACACCAAGATAGTAATAAATTAAATTAACTCACAATTATGTATATAATCACGCAGCAACACATTGAATACAAACATTTCGTTGTTTTCTGTCTTGTCTTATGCCCGGTGAAGTAGCAAAAGCCTCGTGGCCAAAAACATAATGCCAGCCCGAAAAAAGCTGTCAGTCTTGTCTTTTAATTTTCTGTGCCTAATCTGCCATTATTTTATCATTTGGTTCGCGACACAGAGCAAATGTTATCAAAAGGGCAAGTCTAATTTGTACGTACAGTCAGTGACCTCTGTCGCAAAAAGTCTTACGATTTGAAAGTCATGTATCTGATGCGGCATACCACAGACAATAACACTGTGGTACCGCATCACCGGCGTATACTAACTGAAATCAGTTGCGTTATGCGATAGTTTTGGGTCCATCATAATTATAATCATCCACATCACATACTACAGAACTTATTATTATGATAATATATCCTATACGAAATTCAATAAATTTTTCAATAGTCCATGCTCAATATACTTCTTGTTACTATTATTATTTTGGACGAGAGAGGGCCTTCTCCAAGCAACGTCCAACATTATCCTAACAATAATATAGACACCTTAGCCTACTTTATAGTTATAGTGAAAATATATTACCTACTGTTTGATCGAAATCGCGTATTGTCAGGAGTTGCGTCGTGTTGCGACATCAGCGCCTCAGTATCGGAGACTGTTAGAGCAACGAGCACAATGAGAGCTTGTGAAACAGACAGATCAGCGAAACTTGTTTGTTAACTCATATTGATTCTCTGATTGTGACCTATTTACGTGTCATAATAACGAAATAAGCGCCATTGTAACACTAAGCATTGTTATCTAATAACAACTGTGTGCTCTTATTGCTACTTATCAACATTGAACATACTCAGCTTGGCTAGGCTTCGTTAATGTTTCATTTCGATTCGCCATACTACATTCCACTCGCTATAATTCCAAGTCTCGAGTGTTTATCAAATTAGATCACTGCCGTAATACATAATGTATGTGACCTACGTTTAGTTCGTACCATATTTTTAATGTTGGCAACTGTGTTTGCTTATCACTAAAGAATGGTGCTAATAAACAGTAATAATTATGTAGTATAATAATGACAATTTTTTGATACCTCTACTTACTATTACTGACAATCCATATAACATGGTAACTGTATCAAAACTGTGTCTATTCATAATAATAATTCAAAGACCTAAGTATGAAAAATAAGAAATCGAAAGCTGATCCAATTTCGATAAAGTTAACACTAGGTTACGTGTCACCACATAAAATTTCATTGAATCCGCTCAACCCTGAAAATCAGTAGGCACCGTCAGAATAGCTCATAGATCTTAATAGTCAAATGAAGCGCAAAATACTCAGTTATTTTCCTAAAGCGGTAAAAGTAAATAGTAGAGAGGTCGTTAAGTCTGTCTGTAACGTAATAAGATGGCGATGGAATTTCTAATTCCATTTAGGAAAACGTCCTTATAAAGTAGTTAGTGGTTACCTCGCTGGGGAGAGTCGATGTTAAATATTGAGTTACTTCGGCGAAGCTAATGTTAGTGCTACAGTTATTTATTAACTAATAGCTTTTAGTGCTGCCGCGGGGAGATTTTAATGTTGTGGCTATGAGGTTTTGCTGTAGTAAGTTCTATTTCATTAAGAGCTAGCAGATTACAGAATATATCACAAGACCTTTCCAAAAATAACAGGATACTTCAAAAAGAGTAAGCTTTTTCAATATTAATACATAAAACTAGAGGTATCCATAGAATTATTTTACCTCGAATGTACAGTCAACAAAAGATATAGGTTGACACCGTCAGTATCTAATAATTTCAATAAATATGTTTATATCACTACGACAGCCGGTAATTCTTTATGGGTGAAGAGTTCGCTGCTAGTTGTGTACAAATGCACATAATAGTAAACTCTTCTCATTAATGTGTACATATAAATTTAAAATTAGTTTTACAATGTGTAAACCTATCTTATTTGTTGACTGTACTATTCGACTTACATACACAGAAATAATTCAGACTCGCAATACACAAATATGGCTGCTCCAATACCAAGTGGAAAGATGTGCTTCGTATATACTTGTACAGATTAAATTTTCAATTACTGCACAAAAAATAATTTAATTACTAGTGGAAGACAAAATGAAAATTTAGAATGGTTATTTTGCTAGAATACAAATTGAAGAAAGCCAGTCGTAAGCTCGAAATAAAAACCGATGATATTAAAAATGCAGCGCCGCTTCAGAAGAGACGTGCAATAATTAAAATGGCATAAATTAGTTTTATTTTTGACGTCGACCACAAAATACAACGGTACTGTTCATACGTGACTAACACATTGATATTGTACGGAGAATAGAACACGCTAATAAAATGCCGAAATTTTTCTGTTGATAAGAAATGCGAAGTAATCGATAGTGCAATAAGTATACCTATTACGTAAATCGATATACGTAGGTATTACGATTTACGTAGAAGTAATTCTGTGTAACAGTTTCTTTATTATTAGAAATTAATTATACAATATGCAGTTTTAGTAAATTAATGAATGAAGAGACTGAATAGGACAGAGAACCTTAAGATGTTGCCAAATTTTCGAAATTAATTAACGAATTAAATGCTACAGAAAGTAATATGATACTTGGACAAGTAGAGCGTGGACAAGTACTTGGACAAGTAGCAGCTTATACCACCAAATAAGTAGATATTCGACAAGAATTTCGTACTCATAGGGGTGGGATTTGATATCTACTATTTGCTGTTATGGTCACTATAGATCTGGAGCTTGTGCAGGTTTAGCAAGAATCTAAGGGTCTACATCTTACTGCGATCGCCAATCGAGGGGATTATGGCAATATCCCTCAACGATCCTGGCTTGCCAAGGTCTGTTAAAAGTAGTTCCTATGTTCAGCAGTGGATGTCAACGGGCTGTTGATGATGATGAAGGGTTATGGTCTATAACCATCATTATACAACAATATTTCGATCTGAAGCCGGGTAGTTTTTCATGTATTGATAAACATGTGACACTTGTGCAAGTCACTCTTGATTGTATAACAGTGCAGGTGATGCCGTGGGAGGTGGCGTGAGAACAGCGCTTCACGTTCACACACGATGATGTGAACTTGAGTGGAATCAACCGTTCCACCGGCAGACACTCCGGCCACCTATATTTATTGTATGACACCACAATACTTTCTAAGCAAGGTAATTACACAAAACATTTCAAATATCGCAGAAAGTAAGGTAAGTGCGACTAGTACGAATAAATAATAAAATAATGTAAAATAAATGGCTACTTACAAGGCCAACCATTAGTCTTGTATTGGACTTGACGACACATTACCACTGCACTTGGCAATAATACTCTATTCACTAAGCTAATACGCCTATTTGCGAGTGTTAAGAAGTTGAATGGTGGTCTCCATTTCCGCTATTATCTGTCATGGTGTATGTACAGACCGCCACGAAGAGCGCCATTATAACAGCACACCACATAAAACATCATTACGGTGTTCACCACGGTCGAAGTATTTTAACTAAATAACCTCTACAGACAAAATATCATCCTTGGAATAGCAAACAATTAGACACGCTTGCAACCATGACGTGTGTTACCTTATATTCTTCCGCATTTTATTTTGATTATAATCACTGCCAATGTATTTTGTGCGGCAATATTTTGGAAATATGTAAAATAATTGTAAACGCTACAGACAGGAAGAGTGCAATTATTTGTATGAAACACTAAGGTACAAAATCACACGGAAGGTGCTGAAAATTGCAACCTTTTTAAATCGAAAGCAAAGCTTTTATTTTCAAAATCTGTTGCAAACTAAAAAATAATCGCATCAGGACGAAAGCATGTTCAAAAACATGATGATACAATGATATATTTAAAGTGAAAATAAATTACATTATTTTAATAGAAGTCTTATTTGGTGTGTAGTTACAACGAAAGTGCCGATAAATTCAAGAAATTGCAATTCTGTAGTTTTTTTTTTTTTCAGAACAATAAAATCCTTTACAAGTTCCTCATAATTATTGGTGCAATATACTCGTGTAGTGAGTGGTAGTTCGCGAAACAATCATTCCCCCATTCCCCTATTGGCGTCACTGATCCGTGACTCATTAGCAACAATATCAATCCGGCTACAGCTCCACATTCGAGCTTCGAATGCTCTAGAGCTGTAGCTATAATCCGGTTAGAGAAGTTGGAGAAACTGTACGTGGAGTCCAGATGAATATTACGTAATTTACGAGAGTCCCGTTTTGAAATCTTAAGCATATTTCAGTGAGTAATGATAAATACTCATAAGTACTAGACAAATAGGTCAACATTTTGTTGGACTATTAGTATTAAAAAGTAAGAAGAGATCGTTCACAATAGGTAACTAATATAGGCAGTTATCGCATACGGCCTGCAGTAGACGTCAGGTAGGCTGAGTCAGAGGCCGATGCATTCCGGCCGCTATTGTTCCGAACACCAGTTCATAAATACCTAATAATAATTTATGTTTATAGTACAGTTATAGGTAATTAAACAACTATTACTGGTTATTATTTCGTTGTATTTGTGGCACGTTTTTTTAATTGGCTGTAATTCCGCTATAATATTTTGATTATGCCAGTTATTGTCATTTAACTATGTATTCATTGCCTATTAAGTTCATGTTTTTTCTTGCTTTTGTAGTATACTTGCATATTCAATGTGCTAATATTTAGAGCCCGAGTAAAGTTACTTTGTTGTTATTCACGTGCGAGCCTTATCATCGTCATCAGTAAGTAATTACCTACCGTGGAATAAGCCCCTGTCTGGTGGCTACTGAATACCAAGTTGCTTACCTGAAACAATAAGACTTACTCTGAATTATAATGTTGGAGACTAGTTACGGATATTATATGAAAGAGTATCTCCATACCGTAATCTCAATAATGTCAATTGATTTGATTCTTGGAAATGCTAAGTATTAATCCCAAGTTACAGAATTGCAACTAAAAGTATAACCTACGCTTGATGATCAAAATTACAAAAAAAACGGCTTATGTTTAACTTACCATCAGATATAGTAACAATGATCACCAAAATTAAACCCGCATTTTAATGTAAAATGGTAACCAAAGTTTTAACATTTCGCTATCGTATTTAAGCAAAATGACTCCAAATAAATCATTGTTAACCCAAAAGTAGTAAATGATCACCAAAAGTAGTAAATGATCACCAAAAGTACCTAAATGTTTTACTAATTTACTATTCGGTTCTGGCACTCGCCGGCCGCTACCGCGGCACCGCTCGCTTCGCTCGCTCGGCTCGTGCGTTGTATGGCCGCAGCTCTAACCTAACCTAACCGATTGTCATTTTTCATTGATTTTATTAAGGTAGAATAGCGCAATCATTTGCTCGCTAAGATTTGGTGATCATTAACTACATTTGGTGTTCGAATACAATTTGAAGTGCAGTCGTGACTAAAATAGCTAGTACTATTATAATTTTAGACTTTATTTTTCTGGTGTCAAGTATATATTTTTGGTGGTCATTATATTTTATCCCAAAAAAAACATGGATGAGCCCATGTTTTTCTCAAGCGGTAATGTAAACTAGTGATTTTTAGCTACGTTCATATTTAAATTGATATTTGTATCTCTTGTCCTGCAGTAATATTAACGTTTGAAGAGCGTTATTTTGAGTGCTATTTCACTTCTCTAGCATAAACTCACAAGCGAGTAAATTTAGTTATTACGAGAGACAAGTTAGCATGTCCGTTACACGTCAGAACCAATCAAGTAAGTCTGCATGTAGCACCATCTCAGTTGTCTTCTATGTAATGGTACACAATAGAATATAATTTTAACGTTTCCCGTCTGAGGCGGAGTCAGGGCGAGTGTCACGGAGCGCTAAAAGGGGAACAATAAAAAGAGCGCCGCCTGTCGCAACCAGCTATTGTTCGCGCGGTCGCTGGAGCTTCGTGATGCCACTACTTTCATATTACAGACGACAGAAGCTGCTTAGTGTTTTCTTGTTATTAGTCATTATAGAGAGTACCTCAGCCGCTGAGTTTAATCTGAAATTCTTTATTATTATTATATTATATTTTAAACAGAAGTCACTTTTATGTAAACGTTGAAGAGTTCGAAGTATTTAAATTAAAGCATGCACAGTGAGTGTTGCCGACCTTAATACTTTTTGATTTAATAGTTTTCTTTTGTTTTTGTCTATTGTACATATTATTATTGTCATATTTTTTAATCTGCAAATATGTACATACATTTGTTACTATCTCGACCGTTGCGTTTTTATTTATTATTATTATTGGAAACACATGAGGCACCGGTCCGCCATTCAGGCGACAATATTGTGGTCCTTCGAGCCGGAGTGTTGAGTGTTACCAATAGCTAAAGTTAAGTTATGAAAAGATAAAATAACACGATAGTCTAGTAGTCAACCTGTTACTCCTAAAAAAAATACTGCAAATCGATGGCTTTTCCCAGACAATCAAGAGTTCAAAGAGCTTTTCTACTACACCTATTATTTTATTGTCATATTGACTCAATAACAGCACAAGTGAATTCGCTTAAAATGTAGTAGATGTGGGCACTGAATACTGACTAGTGTGAGTCTCATATTTGTAACATTCCCTGGTGCCGCACGCATGACCGCACCACAGGAACTCGATCGGATGACGAGTAGGTGGTGCTGACTTCATCACAGAAGCTATATTTTCTATCTTTTTAATTAATTACTATCTAAGAACCAAATAGAATGATTTGAAATAATTGATAAATTATGTTCTTTTTGTTTTGAATGTCTACTCTTCCCTAAATGTTAATAATAATTTGGACAACATAGTCTTACGCGACAAAACATGTAAATTCCTCCCTACGACATACATAATAGGACGGGAGCTAAGTATCATAAATAGGAGATTGGATTCCAACTCAACATAAAGTAGCATCCGTACTGAACGCATCGTCAATTAACTGAAGACGCAGCACGGCAGCCCTGCGCACACGCAGGTCGACGGCCGCGACATGCGACTTGCGCCCGCGCCGCGACTTGAACCTCGCATTATACATTATACAGCCAATCAGCGCACTCTTTCACCCCGACCGTCTATCAAGTATCAACAGATTGCTCGTTGTTACTTATGTGTATTGAACACATTCCTCTTTTATTGCAGTTCTATAGAGCCTGCGTGTCTGACGCCAATGGTTATTTATTGATTTTTATAAATTTATTTCAAATCTAATAACATTTAAGGCTTTCTCGTTGGTCTAGCGGCTTGCAGTCAACCATAACCGGAGTGATGAAAAATAAAACTATTCTAACAAGATCAGTGAATAGGTAAGTAAAGCGATATCCAGAAGTTCACGGCCGTGCCTCAGAGAGCACGTAAACTATCCTTGATCTCTCACCCACCGGTCGTGTCGGTACACCGCCCCACCGGATTATTTTTATAAGGAAAAAAGAGGGGGGCAGACTTATCTCCTTTATTTTGATAGTAATATGGCGGGCCCCAAAGTCATCCTTCATAACCTAAAATAATATACTGATCCCGTCAACTAGTCCATAAAGTCCTTATCATACTATAACAGAGCGCGTTGAATTATAACGAACCAATGAAGCGTCGAGCGCGCACCTATCGCGTCGCTGGCTGATATGAATTAACAAAGCATGTGAGAGACCTCGCATCTATTTCGGTACATCCGCAGCACACTTGTTAAAAGTGCATCCCTTTGACGAGGTGAATATGGCTGATGAGCCAAGCTGCTGCGTGACAAAATATTGTTGATTAACAAGTGACGGTACTCGCGGTTTCGATTAATTTTGGTCGCTACTATGTCCTAGACCGAGGTCGCGATACGGCGAGCCTTCCATTTCACTTGTCGACCCTGGAGTGCGGCCGCCGGCATATCTTTATATGAGTTTGTTTTTACAAAGTCGTCGCATAGCAATCGTATTAGTATTATATACCTATACCTAACTAATATTTTAAAGAGGATAAGTTTGTATTTTTGTTACAAATAAACTAAAAACTACTTAACAGATTTCGATAATTCTTTCACCCTTAGAATGCTACATTTTCCCGAATAACAAAGGCTATAAGTCCACCCGTGCGAAGCCGGGGCGAGCCACTAGTTATATCACAAATTATATCACAAGTAATTATTACATTTTTTTTTTGACTAGAAGATTTTTTGCACACTACTTGTATTCTTATTCTACTGTCTTGATTTATTGTGTGTTAATACTATTATTCATTGAATTAGTTGTATTAAGCAAATAGGACAATGAAGTAAAATATAATTTATATCTAATGTTTAATGTGATGGTAATTCTTGTTGCTTCAATAATTTAAATATGTACTAGGTTATTATTATTAAAACAAACATATCTTGAAAAGTGTTGGTAGATACTTAAATATTATTAGAACTTAGTAAAATTTGTTTCAATGTTCAAAAGCTGCTTAGTATGACCTAATAAATTTTAATTATAGATAATAAAATAAAATTGTAAACTTAAGGTGAATACCATACACTGGATCAGAATTCAAGAGACCAGGGGAAGGCTGTTCCCTGGCTCTTAGTCCAAGGATATACCCATAGAAAATAAACTATTTAGTTTTGTTCATACAAGATTGCTTCAACAATGATAACAGATGATGGAAACAATACATGTTAACAATGCCAAACACTGTAAGTGAATGTCAATCATAAATATTCTTTATTATGTTTCACAAGTGGGCATTTTAATGAAAAAAATAGGATAGTTATTATTATTTTACTATGTGATTGAATTATAATTAAAACCTAACTAACTACCTACTTTTATATGCCTAAATTTAATTGTAATTATCTGTTTAGGGTAGTTGATTTTTTTTAATTTAAGCATGAGACGTTTATCAACAATAAAACAAAATTATATTTTCTGTTTTTTGACTTTTGAGTAAATGAGACATTTTTTTTGGTTTTCCTTGTCTTTTGTAGGTTCCGAGACGTATTTTTGGCAACAACAAAAGATGACAATTATTATAATAATTAAATCTTAATGAGTTTGATACAAATTGATAAGGATTCGGACACGGAGGCATCTGGACCCAGTTAACTTAGCTATTACTTTTTGTAACCCTGATGTTAGGATGGCCGAGTGTCAGTGGCTGTTTTAGACTTTTCCTATGAAATAAAATGTGAACGTGTAAAATAAAATAATTTGGAATGACTTGACCATTGGGGCAAAATCAACATCATCAGAAGAAGTCAGCGATCAGGTATGAACAGCTTTGTTGAACTATTCTTGCATATTTAGTTAATTTATTGACATGGAAACAATAAGTACATTGCTAGTTTTCATCTTGATGCGCCCAATTGGTCACAATGTTTTGTTTACTTTATCTCCTGCTCGAAATGAAACCCAACCAGTACTCTGCACAGATGGACGGCTGGAGGTAGTGGGAACAATATAGGGTCAGAGGGTAGTCTTAGGGTCAGATTGCATAGGGTTGGCTATCATGATACTGACCTTCAGGGTAGGCCTGCTTGTCGGCGATGGCGTCGATGATGATGTGCGAGGAGTTGTAGAGCGGGCCCATCGCGCGCATGTCGAACTCCGTGCTGGCGACGTAGACGGCGCGCAGGTCGGGGCTGCTGTAGTTGACGGAGATGCTCATCTGCTCGTCCGCCTCGCGCTGCATGGTGTTGGTCAGCTTGTCCAGGTTGTAGCGCAGCTCGGCGCGCGCGCCCGCGCACAGCGCCGCCAGCATCCACACCCACAGAGAGCGCATCGCGGCGGCGAGACACTATAACATTACGACACAAAGCGACACTGCACCCGATGCACGCGCACTATTTATAAATTGTGGGTAAACTCTCTGTTTGCAAAACAAACTTCGAGATACCCTAAACATAAACAGTCGAATGGGGTCGATAATCACTTAATGAGAGAAACTGATCTACGACAACGCGGACGACTTATTTCACCGGTTTTGTACGACTCTAGAATATATCTGAAGGAAATGTGTCAGGTTTTATGTTATGATTCACATATTTTTCACTAATACCGTTCTGACAACAAAGAACGCAACCGACGGCACCAGTCGCGCTCGGTCGATGAGTGAATGTAACGGCGCACTCGGAGAGCGAACCGACCGACTGACATTAGTTCTTGTTTGCACCGTTCGTGCTACTAAAGAACCAGTGTAGCCAACTCTAAAATAAAATTGGTATAATTTAAAAATATTAAAAAAAAAACATACATTAAGATTTTTTAAAGAATACGAAAAATATATTTTGCATATATGCAATGTGGATGCATTGCATATATGCAAAATAACTAAACCATATAGCTAACGAGTTTGGTTGCTTGGACTCACTAATCTTAGGATCTACTGGTCCGATTTGAAAAATTCATTCAGTGAAAGATAGCCCATTTATCGGTATTTATCTATGGCTGTACTTTATTAAGACGTTTCCACAGGAACGGGAGCTACTGGTTGAAACCACACGCCTGAAACTAGTATTCATATAAAAATCAAAACGTTGGTAATATCCATTATAATTATCATTAAAATGGATGGAAAATTTTATATACTAGAGGAATATTATTCTGAGTTATTAAAAATACCTTTTGTGCTTTAATTTCTTTAAACATTTTGAATTGTATGTATCTTATTCATTAAATAGTTAGTTAATCACCACCAAAATAGGATTTGTAACCATAGTAATTATACCAAATCGGTTATAAAATATAGCAAAGTGACACCTTTTAAACAAATTACAGATCAGTTGATTATTCTAATTAATTGACATTGTTACGATACGTAAAAACGAGATATTTAGTAAAATATTAAATTTTAAACCAACAGTACACTTATCACAAATAATGTAGATGGTAACTCTGTACGAGTGAACGAATGAGAACATAATGAATGAGATTTGGCATCTAGAATATGACACTAAGTAACGATATTGCCAGTATTAATTTAAAAATAACCCATCACAAATATTTATTTATTTTAAAACTTCTGCACAAGAAAGTACATAGGCGGACTTAATGCCAGAGGCATTCTCTACCAGTCAACCATTGTCAAATATACTTTATACTGTTTATAGTACCTACGTATAGTGTCTATGTAATGTAGTATGTTACAGGTTTCAAAAAAAAAAAATAACAAAGCAGGATGAGCAGGATTATGAACGAATTCATGTTACTTTTACGTATCAAAATATAAGTACTTTTCTTAGTATCAACCTAATGACCTAAGGTAACATATTAATATGGTTCAAAATGTTTTCAGAATAGAGGTAGGGACTGTTTTTATTACGATTGTATAAATAATACAAACTTGTACTCAATATAATATGTGCAACAAAAACATATTAGATTTAGAAATAATTATAGAATTAATTAAGCCTTTAATTTTTAATTCTACTGATTAAACTTTCTAGAATAATTAAGCAAAATATATAGTTTCCTAAGAAATTGGGATTTCTATATTGATATTGGCAAGGTCCAAATTGCCTCCAAAATTCAAATTATTTGTTCGATGCTGAACTACAAAACATTGGCTTCTTTAGTGTTTTGAGCCTTGATTATAATAGAATATACACTGGTGAACAATTAGGGCCTCGAAACAAGTCTTAAATAAAATATTTTGTAGATATAAGATATAAATATATTCTTTTTAAACACTGTACATAGTTATAAAAAGAGTTTATACAATGACTTTCTAAATGTTTTAGTAAGTATACATATTTTGCGCCAAATCGCCAATCTGTGTAACTCGAAGTGTTGGGATTACGTGAGAGAGTAAAGGAAACGCATCTGATTTAGTCTACCGTTTATTACTCTTATCTTACTCTTTTACAGTACGCTTAGCCTAATGTACAAACAGACACTGATTCATACTACATAACGAATACTTACACTACTACATATTAATTAAGTACTAATATATACATATACCACTACAAACTGCCCACCGGATAAAAACCCAATGTTAATAAATAACCAGATTGATCGCCTTTTAGAAAAATCATAGCAAGGAAAAGACAAGTTATTGCTAATTTTATTTAACTTTGTATAAAAATGACGAAATGGTAATATAATTCGTGTGATGTATTTTATGGATGTTTCCATGCAGTCCTAGATAGTTGAGGTTTCGTAGTCGTATAATAATCATCATTGGATTATCCATTGTAATAGGTAGGCATATATTAAAATGAGTCAGCCCTTTATTTCGCTGGAAAAGAAAACTTAACCATGAATGTGGTATAGATGAATTATTTTTCAGTGTTTTTTATTTTTATTACGATCGACGATATACCTATCTTACTCCACTTATCCGTTTAAATTAAGTAGGAAAAGGGAAAGGGTTAGGAATTAAAAGATTTTGGCTGCGTATTTAAATTATGTATTTTAAATATTATATAAAATACTTCTTAAATTAGAAAACTTTACTTAAATATTACATATTTTACTTTTACCCTATGACTAATCTATAGTAACATATAAAGCTGAAGAGTTTGTCTGTTTGCTTGAACGCACTAATCTCAAGAACTACTGGTTCCATTTATAAAATTCGTTCAGAGTTAGATAGCCTATTTATCGAGGAAGGTTATAGGCTATATTTAATTTTGAAGTTTCTTTGGGAACTGGAGTTACGCGAGTTCAAACTATAAATGTGGAATTTTATGCAGGAGTGATTTTTGTAACTGCGACAGACGATATATACTGCTAAGATTTCCTTCCTTAAAGTAGGAACTAAATATTTATGCATCCGTTTCATATTTACAACGTGTACTGGTAGGATAGAAATCATCACTTTTTCACAATTCCTTATAATTAATAGAATCGGGCGTTACTCTGTGTAAAAATCCATATTAGTCTAAATTGAAAAGACAAAGTATCTAGTTAGTTAATACTGCCAAAAAAATGTGTGTAAATGCTGTAATGCAATTTTGCACCGCCCTTCGGCTGGTGATTTTGTTTTTGCATATTGTTACTATCTCTCCTGCATATTGCGCATAATTTGTGCGGGCGGGAAGGTGGTACAAAATTGCTTTACAGCATTTACACACATTTTTAGCGGAATGAACTCTGAATGCCGCAGCCCAATGGCTAGGGGCGTCGGACTTGCGAACTCGTGGTCGCCGGTTCGATTCTCACCGGTTCGGTCATATATATTTTGTCTCGTGTTTTTAATTGTGGCAACTCCTTATGTTCCTCGGTGTCGACAACACGGAGTCCAGCACTAGTGAGACAATGTCACGCGTCGGGCGCGGGCTCCGCCAGCAGCGGGCTCGCGTCGCGCGCGGGCCCCGCCAGCAGCGGGCTCGCGTCTCGCGTGGGCCCCGCCAGCAGCGGACCCACCTCGCGCGCGGCGGGGCCCCACGCCGGCGACAGCGACAGCGCCTGCTCCGCGCTCCTGCGGGTCAACTCCACCATTAGTTACGAGACGGAGAAATAGGTAACGATGGCTAATGATCGTCGTCATCATCAGCCCGTACGACGCCCTGCTGAGCGTGGGCCTCCGAGCGAGAGATGCTTGTCGCTATAGGCACCAGTAGTTCGGTGCAGTAGTATTATGTTGTAACATTGGAGGACACGCTGCCGCTATACGTACGTTGATATACGTATGTTATGAAATAAAATAGAAACTAAACAAATAAAAAACAAAATCATCATAACAAGTCACGAATCAAACGACGACCTCCGTAGCGTTGCGGTATGAGTCTCACTTTAAGTTTCAGAGGTCGTGGGTACATTGTAAGATTTTCTTTCCGGTTTTAGTTGGTTGAGGAACTGCCGTCTTTGTCTCGTATCCGATTATAGCATTATTTAGAACATTCGTATACCATGGAACGGGCGGCAGCTTTTTCCTGTGCTCCAACATAATATGACTTTAACAAAAACCCTCCCTCGGAAGAAAGTCCATGTTCAGCAGTGGACGTTATACGGGCTGATGATGAGGATGATAAATAACATTTACCGATTGTCTGGTTATAATAGCAATTGATAGTTATACCTTGCTTGAAGCACAGCTGTCTCCACACCTTGCAACTCCTCAAACTGAGACATCAACTCCTCACTCACGTTGTAGATGATCAGGCTCTGGCCATCCTCTTTTAATTGCTTTATTACTCGATTTAATACCTAGAAGATATAAGGAACCGTTATTTAAATGTATATTTAATGTATTAGGTTGACTTTTTTTTCCTGGCGGTAAATCCGTTTACACACTGACACTCCTTTGATCCGCTTTGGCGGGGGCCGGGCACACATAAGCAATCCTGCCCAGGTAAGAGCTACCATGCCTTTACCTACATAATAATAAACCACTTTGATATCTGTGTATTTTTTTTTATATGTGCAATTTTTCCGTTTAAAAAACATAGCTTCTTAAATAACCTTATGTAGCAATTTTTGTATTTATATGAAGTCTGAAATTATTTTTAATAATACTGTATCGAAATTTTTGCAGTAGCTTCTTTTAATATTTTAATAACATATTTTATGTTGTTTTCTTAAAACTTATAAATATCATATATGGAACGAAACGCGCAGCGACGATATGTAATAAGCTATGAGGCTGTTGCTACTTCATCGGGCATTAAAGTGAGTGAGACTCCAGCATTATTAAATGGTCAGGAAAGCGAATTGTTTAAGCGAGACCTGCCCACACATGCGAGCAATACTTTACTATGACTTGCCTCGTGCTTTGTGAAGTGCATCTAACTACTCATATAGCACGCACCTGCTGCGCCGCAAAGTCGATCATGGTGATTTTCTGTGCGTCGAGCAGCACACAGCGCGTAGCCCCGGCCGCGGAGAGCAGCCGCGCCGCGAGCACCTCTGCGTTCAGGTACAGCGCCGCGCCCAACATGCGCACGCGCACCGCCTCGCCCGCCGGCGTCTGCGGGCGGCGGGGGTTCGTTATGTGGCACAATACAAGCAACTACAGTAATACCCCGACTTACGCGAATTCGGAGATACGCGGTTTTTATTTTTGATCACCACGCGCATCGGCGTGTTCGGTTTATTGCAAGTTAATATGCTAACTGCTCACCTAACCTAACATGAAACGAAAAACACTGTCTTTAAGAGTGTAAACTAAATTTTATCATTATAAACTTAAGAGGCCGTGGTCCCACCTATAGCGTAAGTCCGGGGTATTACTGTAATTATAGATCATGGAAGCATAAGGACGGATCTGCTATAATACTTCTGAATGATTTAGCTCTAAGTGCCAGTTTACGATAAAGGTATATACGACGAATGTTTCTAAGCTATAGATATATACTAGGCGGAGAATCGGATCCATTCGCAAGCGATGGTAGCGACGACGACAGTATGATGCGAGTTTTTCGGGGGAACTGATCCTTACGAGACCTCCAGCTCCAACGCTCATACCTTAACGCTGTGCATGTGCACTGTGGGCCGCAGCAGGCGGTGCAGCAGCACGCCCAGCGAGCCCAGCGCGCCCGCCAGCACGCCGAGCTCCACCGTGCGCACGATGCTTCATACCTTGACGCTGTGCATGTGCACTGTGGGCCGCAGCAGGCGGTGCAGCAGCACGCCCAGCGAGCCCAGCGCGCCCGCCAGCACGCCGAGCTCCACCGTGCGCACGATGCTTCATACCTTGACGCTGTGCATGTGCACTGTGGGCCGCAGCAGGCGGTGCAGCAGCACGCCCAGCGAGCCCAGCGCGCCCGCCAGCACGCCGAGCTCCACCGTGCGCACGATGCTTCATACCTTGACGCTGTGCATGTGCACTGTGGGCCGCAGCAGGCGGTGCAGCAGCACGCCCAGCGAGCCCAGCGCGCCCGCCAGCACGCCGAGCTCCACCGTGCGCACGATGCTTCATACCTTGACGCTGTGCATGTGCACTGTGGGCCGCAGCAGGCGGTGCAGCAGCACGCCCAGCGAGCCCAGCGCGCCCGCCAGCACGCCGAGCTCCACCGTGCGCACGATGCTTCATACCTTGACGCTGTGCATGTGCACTGTGGGCCGCAGCAGGCGGTGCAGCAGCACGCCCAGCGAGCCCAGCGCGCCCGCCAGCACGCCGAGCTCCACCGTGCGCACGATGCTTCATACCTTGACGCTGTGCATGTGCACTGTGGGCCGCAGCAGGCGGTGCAGCAGCACGCCCAGCGAGCCCAGCGCGCCCGCCAGCACGCCGAGCTCCACCGTGCGCACGATGCTTCATACCTTGACGCTGTGCATGTGCACTGTGGGCCGCAGCAGGCGGTGCAGCAGCACGCCCAGCGAGCCCAGCGCGCCCGCCAGCACGCCGAGCTCCACCGTGCGCACGATGCTTCATACCTTGACGCTGTGCATGTGCACTGTGGGCCGCAGCAGGCGGTGCAGCAGCACGCCCAGCGAGCCCAGCGCGCCCGCCAGCACGCCGAGCTCCACCGTGCGCACGATGCTTCATACCTTGACGCTGTGCATGTGCACTGTGGGCCGCAGCAGGCGGTGCAGCAGCACGCCCAGCGAGCCCAGCGCGCCCGCCAGCACGCCGAGCTCCACCGTGCGCACGATGCTTCATACCTTGACGCTGTGCATGTGCACTGTGGGCCGCAGCAGGCGGTGCAGCAGCACGCCCAGCGAGCCCAGCGCGCCCGCCAGCACGCCGAGCTCCACCGTGCGCACGATGCTCACGCCGAACGTCAGCGCCAGCACCGCCAGCTCCGGCCGCGAGCGGCGCCACAGCCGGTGCACGATGCGGAGGTCGATCTGCAACAATCGACAGTGGTGCCAACCTATTGTTGATGCATGCGACAGTAAGACTATTGGTAGTTTATACGTAGAAAAGCTTTGTTTATTCGGACGGACATTTATTTATCACGAGGTTTATGCTACTTCACCGTGCATAAAGGCAAGCAGAGCTCTAGCCTTATTAAAGCCTCGGGTCAGGGCGGTCGCTGACTGAGGAATTGAAGGATTATGACTTTTAGTTGTTTAGAGAAGTTTTGTGCAACTGTCGCTGTACGTTACAGTTCTCGGGCCTCTTCATGTCTACGAGGACATCGGAAACGTAGAAATCATAGAAGGCTAAAATGTATTCCAATGATTCTGCGGAAATTTAATGCAATAACAGAGATCTGTTGGTGGTAGTAAGGTCTGATTATTGAAAAAATTTCATAACTCCTCTTAATCCTAAGAAAAATAGAGACGGTATACAGCTGATTCTAAGGTTGACCCCACATCGAGCGTGTGAACAACGGGAACACCTAGAAATGCGCAATGTGAGGTGAGCCTAATGCTAAATATTCTTTTCCTATGAGATTGAGCACCATTACTCACGCACAAGATAATAACATCAATGTATTGCGATTATTAATGAGCGAAAATAATATTATGGTCTTTTTTTTTTTTAAAGACAACTCCCGCACTATGGAAATAAATCCCTGTGTCGCGGGGGACTTTACAAACATACATTTCACGGACACAAAGTACACCCAGACTCAGAACAATTATTTGTGGTTCACACAAATAATTTTCCCGGGTGGGAATCGAACCCAGAACACCAGGTCCCAGAAGCAACTACCGTAACCACTGAGCCACCGGTGCAGTCAATCGGTTTGGCCCAGTAATACTGAATTGGCTGCGCGTACCTACCTACAAAGATTCGCAATGCGTGGTTTGTAAATAGGTTAAGCATATTATCAATTTTTCTAAAGCGTACAACATATATTTCTTTGGAAGGAAAAGAAATCACTCCGCTATGAACTTGGCCAATGGAATTATAAAATCTTTTTATCTCTCTAGTTGCAATAGGTTTTCCTCAGAGGTTTATCATAGGACCATTGTTATACTCACGTTGTTTGTAAGAGTTCGCGGATGACATTAAATTTTTCATAAAATTTAACTGACAAGTATGTAAATATTATGAAGTAACACCACATAATACACAATAGTAAAAGGTACAGACGCGATCGTTTTGGGAATGCTTGCTAATCTCTAGCTTGCAAGGATTGCCGCAATTTTCATTTATCATAAAAGGGATACGTCATATCTGCAGCCAATATTTTTTCGTCCTCAAGGAATTGTTATCGAGACCAAAAAATATACTTTTCCGTATATTCCGTGTCCCTTTAAGTTTAGTAGGTACCTATATAGTACTAGAGTGCAGTTGAAAAACTATAATGAGACTAGTGCACGGAATGTTATCATATGTGATGTGTTAGTTTAGTCCGCGACAGTCTGGGTCACTGGGTGCTTGCTCTGTAAATTGTATCCAGTAACCATCTCTTGACGTAATATGCGATAAGGTCCCCAATTTCGTCGTGATTTAGTAAAATCTACAGGCATTGTTGTTGCTTTTGTTTAAAAAAATAAAATTAATACCATTTGAACAAGCAATGGCAACAAAATATTTGTCTTGATAATAATCATGATAAACTTTTAGTAATTTATTACACAATACACATAATTGCAATAAGGAAAACAAAGTTTATATAATAAAATGAAGTTGCAGGTTTACCTCAGATACAGTTAAATAAAGCAGTAAAATGGAAATGGAATGGACAATACATTGACATCAGCTACATCTACCACGAGTAAAATGGTTTCTTTGTTAAAAATATTAAGTTTAAAATTATTTTTTTCTTTTGTACAACTTATTCGCTTACTATTAAGAATTAAGAAAAAAGATCAAAATATCACGTAATTATCCGTACCTATATAATTAAAAATGTTACAACATCGTTAATCAAAATGGATTATTGAATTGTTTGTCAGTAACGTAAAAACACTACTCTTTCTCACTACTAGATCACTTTACACATCGCCAAAGTTGGGCTTTGTTCGGATAACACGGCATCACAGTACTGACGTATTGGTCGTATACATATCTAACCTATTTTGCTACATCGCATTTTAGCACTAAGTTAATAATAAACTTGTTATCACCGTAGGAAAGTCACCGCAATTATTGTATATATTAATAAACAATAACACAGGAGGTAATTGAATGAAACGCCAGAGGTTATCAGTGCCGAGGCGCACCTACCGGCCAATGGACTGATAGCGTTAGTGGGACGCTTTCACTTCCATTCATCAACAATAGATACTCAATTCACTTTTACTTGAGTAAATTTACTATACACAAAACTACAGCAATACCGTGCACCAAAACCATACTTAAATCTGAAAGACGTTTTCAAACTTATTAGTGATTTTGTAAAACACCTTTAAATCCAGGTAAATGAGATTGTTCGTAATGGTAAAACAATTTATTCTAAAGGAATGGCACAGACTTACCATAAATATGACAGCGCAGATGAGCACCGCCGACAGACACGCCTTCGGGATGAAGTAGAAGTATTGCGTCAGGAAGATCAGAGCCAGGAGCGTTATAATTCCTGGAACAACAAACTTTATCAATGAGCATGGTGACCTCAGAGCTTTTGTTCGTTCTCTCTTCATTTAAAATTTTCGGAACACGAAACATTTTAGCAAGGTATTATTTAACCCGCCTCGTTACGACGGATGAATTCATCCAATTGAGTTTGTTTGGAAAACAGTAGACGACAGTGACCCCGCTATGTTGTACTGTCAGCGTGTACGTACCCGAGTAGAGCCCGCTGTGTTGTACTGTCAGCGTGTACGTACCCGAGTAGAGCCCGCTATGTTGTACTGTCAGCGTGTACGTACCCGAGTAGAGCCCGCTGTGTTGCACTGTCAGCGTGTACGTACCCGAGTAGAGCCCGCTGTGTTGTACTGTCAGCGTGTACGTACCCGAGTAGAGCCCGCTATGTTGTACTGTCAGCGTGTACGTACCCGAGTAGAGCCCGCTGTGTTGCACTGTCAGCGTGTACGTACCCGAGTAGAGCCCGCTGTGTTGTACTGTCAGCGTGTACGTACCCGAGTAGAGCCCGCTGTGTTGCACTGTCAGCGTGTACGTACCCGAGTAGAGCCCGCTGTGTTGTACTGTCAGCGTGTACGTACCCGAGTAGAGCCCGCTGTGTTGCACTGTCAGCGTGTACGTACCCGAGTAGAGCCCGCTGTGTTGTACTGTCAGCGTGTACGTACCCGAGTAGAGCCCGCTGTGTTGTACTGTCAGCGTGTACGTAGCCGAGTAGAGCCCGCTGTGTTGCACTGTCAGCGTGTACGTACCCGAGTAGAGCCCGGCGGCGGGGGTGCGCACCCCGCTGGCGTGCGACACGGCGGAGCGCGTGAAGGCGCCGCACGTGGGCATGGCGTGCACCAGCGAGCCCGCGATGTTGTACTGTCAGCGTGTACGTAGCCGAGTAGAGCCCGCTGTGTTGCACTGTCAGCGTGTACGTACCCGAGTAGAGCCCGGCGGCGGGGGTGCGCACCCCGCTGTCGTGCGACACGGCGGAGCGCGTGAAGGCGCCGCACGTGGGCATGGCGTGCACCAGCGAGCCCGCGATGTTGTACTGTCAGCGTGTACGTAGCCGAGTAGAGCCCGCTGTGTTGCACTATCAGCGTGTACGTACCCGAGTAGAGCCCGGCGGCGGGGGTGCGCACCCCGCTGGCGTGCGACACGGCGGAGCGCGTGAAGGCGCCGCACGTGGGCATGGCGTGCACCAGCGAGCCCGCGATGTTGCACAGCCCCAGCGTCACCATCTCCTGCGTCGCGTCCACCCTGCCGCCCGCACCTGACGGACGAGCATTTATTGAACGACTTTACAAGCCAACATTGTAAAATTGTTCGACCAAAGCACTGATATTTTTCGGTTGCAAAATGAGTGTGTCGTGGTAAAACGAGGTGTTCCGAAAGAAACTTAACATTTATTATACACAAGACAGATTAAGCGCTTTCGAGATGCGGCTTTATCGCCGAATACTGAATATCCTGGCGTGATAAAGTTATTAACAGTTCTGAACAAAATGAAGTAAAAATACAGACAATGAAGAAACGGAAGCGTGCATTCTTTGGACACATATTTAGATATAATAATTAAGACATCATCAAGACTATAATAGAAGGAAAAATTGAAGGAAGAAGAAGAAAGAGTAAGGACGGAAGATGAAACCCAGAGGAACCTAAGAAGACCAGAGGACCTAGACAAAATGCCACTACAGCAGAGAGATGGCTGGCATAAAATCACTAATGCAAATTTAATGGATACTTGTCATTTGTCACGTGATTAAGCAGGCGCGGGAAAAAATTGACGGGCATTCATTGGTTCTTTTTTTTTATTATTATTCTAATTTATCTTTGAATCGAGCGTTCGATTGTATGAATTTTGGTTTCATACATTTTATAGATAGCATTTTATGCTAGCGATCGCTGTATTGGTATTTTGGCTCTCGGAATTGATGACTTGGGAAAGCTACGGCAGTAAGAAAAGGGTTCCAGAGAATAGTCGCCGACATTCAATATGGCACTTTTCTATTTTTGTTTTTTTTCGGACGGACATATGTAACCTCAGAGGCTTTTGCTACTTCAGTGTCATGCCAATTTTATGTTTGATTCTAATATAGCTTAAGTAACTATTACTGCAAAAACAATCCTTCTGCCGTTAGAAAACAACAAAAGATAACCCAATTAACGAATAAGTGTTTTTTTTTCTATCTACAATCAGCCTAGTGGCTTTAATCAGATTGGATGTTGTGCTTTGATTTTTTGGAGAGCCCACATCCTGTGATATGTCATCTCTTACTATTTCTTTTTCATTTTAGATTGAGGCTAGTCGCATTCTTTTCAATCAGAACAGGCAGTTATTCGTGTTCATGAGCTGTGTCGTTCTAGACGTTGTTTGTAGGACACAGGAGATCTCTCTATTTCTTCCTTGACGGTTGGGACTTCCAAATACTCATGCACGTCCGAGTTTCGTTTTAACCATAGCGCATCGATCAGGACCTTGAGAACTTTGTTCTGGTAGCGTTGGAGGAGTTCCACATTTGAGTGACTCGCTGATCCCCGGTTTAGGGATACTTTTATATATAAGGACTTTATTTTCCAGATTCAGTGTTGATTGTCTACCTAGTAGCCAGTACATGTCTCCAAACCTTTTGTTTGCCTGTTACCTTTTGGCCTTTATATGATCTCGCCAGGTGAGATTCCTCTCTAAGTGCATACCAAGGTATTTTACTGTGGTGCCTGTTGGCAAAACAGCACCGTCAAGTGTCAGTTTTAGTACTGGCAGAAGGCGTTTCAAAACCAATATCTCAAAACTTTCGAGCAAGGAGAGAAGACTTATGGATCTGTATGATGTAACCTCTGCAGGAGGCTTCCTAAGTTTGGCAGTCATGTTGATAATGGACACTTTCCACAACTCTGGGAAGTATTTTAATCTAAGCATTGCATTAAAGAGGATCGTCAGCAGGACAATGCCTTTTTTTGGTAGCTGTTTGAGAATTTCTGCTGTTATTAAGTCGAATCCCGGGGCCTTTTTTGTTTTAGATGCTTGATAGTTTTTTTACCTCTGTCACTGTCACTAGGCTCAACAGAGGAGACATCTGTTAAGTTAAATAATGAACAATAATAAAGCTGTGTCACTCACTGAAGGCTTTGGCGATGGCGATGTTGGCGAGCACCATGACGGTAGGTACCATGATGACGGAGGAGCCGAGCTGCTGCACCATGTCCACGAAGTGCAGCGTGCCGTTCGGACCCTCCACGCTGAAGGGCGGCAGAGATATGCGGGGAAGGCCCGGCTCCACGCGCCCTGGTACAAAAACACACTTATTATCATAACACGTTTATAGATCCCAGTGGTCGCCCAGTGGAGGAAATTCGTCCGTAGTTAAACAAAAAGCGTGCGAAATTTCATAGTCCTCCGTCCGCGCAATTTTCGTAAAAAGGGGTAAAAAGTTTTTGCTTCGCGTATTAATTAATATATAGATAGACTAAGTTATTCTAGAACTATAAAAGTTATTTAAATTAAAATTTCGCTATAAATTATTGGCTAATGCAAAAATATACCTATCAATCAAAGTGCTTACTAAACACGATTGATAAAATTATCGTAAAGTAATTGTAGGTTTAATCCTTATTCTTAGTGATTAAGTGATTCTTAGTGATTAATATTAACATAACAAAATTTATAAAAAAAGGTTGCCCACTTGAAAGTAATTCTGTAGCTTTCAGTGTATCGCAAGGCACTTCGTTTTGACCACTACTCAATGATGATATCATAAGTAAACTTTACAGGTCTCAGTTGAAGCACCACAAAGAGTTTTAATAACACAAGAGGATAATGAATCGCAAAGTTACCAGAGAGCTTGAACATGGGTTGTTGGGGGTCGTGCACGAGGAAGGCGAACGTGGAGGCGAGCAGCACCACGAGCGCGTTGCGAGCGATGGACACCAGCCACAGCGCCTTCTTCAGCCCCGCGCGCTTCGGGGACACGCGGATGTCCTTCACTTGCTGCACACCACACACACACATACACACTGTACTAGCATTCTGCTTTGTCTACACAGTTCTTATTGTACGGGGAACTAAGATAAAAATCAATTATAAATTAAAAAAAAAAAAATATCAAAAATATTTAAGACATATCGAGGAGATATGAACTTTTATAAGATATTTTGAATAAGAACATGCGTTACTAAGAATCGGTATGACACTGAAGCAGAAATAGCCCATACCCTCAGCAGCAGCAGCACGCCGCAGCAGACGAGCCCGAGCGCGCAGTCGGCGCGGCGCACGTCGGGCCACTGCAGCACGATGTGGCGCACGTTGTCCGCCACCGACTCCGCCGTGAAGCTCAGCCCCAGCAGCCCCTTGAGCTGCGACACCACGATGATCACCGCCGTCGCCGACGTGAAGCCCGACGTCACCGCCGGCGAGATCAGCTCCACCAGGAAGCCTGCACGGGGGGGGACATGTGCCTTGTCGTAAACTGGCACTTACGACCAAATGCTTCTGAAGTATAATGGTATAACTTATGCTTCTGAGGTCTAAATTTATAATAAACCCTTCTTCTTGTTGGTAAAAAGCGATTGAAACCCCTGCATTTTGACCAACGGTTGGTTTCGAAACGAACTAAAAAACCAATTGAAATAACATATAGTCTGGTATAGTATTTACGTGATCTGAGAGCGATACATTGCAACTACTATTATTTACTTTACGGAAAAAATTAAATACTTTACAGAAAAGATTACTAATTTCTAAATTTCAAAATTGAGTTTAATACTATTATTATCAGAGTCATCAATGAAAATTTATTGCAAGTTTTTCTCTTGAGGGTGTAAAATCCCCTATATAGGTAGATTTACCTCAAAGAAAAACTGTTCAGCCAATTTTGATAAAATAAAATAATATAAATTAAAAAAAATATTCACGTAATTACTTACATGTATTTGTAAATAGTCAAAACCGTGGTCAAAACATATTTTGGCTTATTTTTAATTTACTGTGTTAAATTAATTCAGTTTATTTGGTTATTGCTACTTATTATAATCTACACTAATATTATAAAGAGGAAAGATTTGTACCTATTTTTGTATGTTTGTATGTTTGTTATGAATAGGCTCAAAAAGTACTGGGCCGATTTCAAAAATTCTTTCACCATTCGAAAGCTACATTATCCACGAGTAACATAGGCTAAATTTTATTTTGGAAAAAAATAGGGTTCCGTAAGATATTTGGGTTTTTCTGACACAAGGTGTAAAAAATCAACCAGAAAAGTTACTTATTTTGCGTACGCTGCCTAAACTATAAAAGATAGAACCATAAAATGTTCTAATTAATTATAGATCTTATAAATATCTACAAAAAAGTCCGCGACATACTATACCTATCTATGTCGAGTGAGGCACAACGACCATTTTTTTATTTAGAAATCTTGAATTTTTTTAGGACTACATTTAAACGCGTTTATTTTACTCATGCTATTAATCCTTATCAAAATAAATTATTTCATCACTAAGTACAGTTTATGTAGATAATATTTGAATGATTAAAATTGGACGTTTGGTTTTGAAGTTATGGCGAAATTAAAATATTACGATTTCTGCTGCACGGCCCGTTGCGAAGTCTAATAATTTTCGTGCGATTTTTTTTAGATTTCGTTCTTAAAACTACACCTACGCAAAAGTTTTTCTCAGAGCTAATCAACAGTTCTTCTCAGAGCTAAACAACAGTTCTCTTCAGAGCTTTGAAAATGCCTAAAATGCCTAATCCCTAAAATGCCTTTTAATTACATCATTAATTATATTTTCATCATTAACAACTTTAACATCCACAGAAAGACAATCTGTGCAGCCTGCGGATAATGACTGCGTCGTCGATGTTTGTGTCGGTGTCTGTGAATTGACCTAGGAATCATTTTGCTGACCGTGTCTTTCCTGGGTAGGCTTTTTGCCGCGGTAACCGACATCCGCACGGAGCCGCGGGCGACCGCTATCACTACATCACTACATATTATAAACAAAGTCCCCGGCCGCGTCTGTCTGTCTGTTCGCGATAAACTCAAAAACTACTACATCGATTTTCATGCGGATGTTACCAATCGATAGAACGATTCTTCCGGAAGGTTTACGTAAATGATTTGTTTAGTTTATGTGTACATTTGACTAATATATATTGATATTTGTCAGAGGTGTCGGAAAAAATTAAGCCATTTGGGAGCTTTCAACGAAAACGCTGCCTAAACCCTATGAGATATAATAAAACAATGTATGGTGGAAATATTCTTCTCTTTTAGATCTACAAAAAAGTCTGTGATAGCATATGTCTATCTTTCAAGGTTCAAGGCTATATCCATTATATCTTAGAAAAATGATAATTTCTCATGCGGTAATTGTAAAGCTAATCAGACGGATTCAGTATTTATACTTATCATTTTAAATGAGTTGATATTCTTAAGCATTTCATGCAGATTATTTTACCCCTACACTATATACTTTAAATGAATAACTTAGAAGTTATCGCAGGTAGGCCGAATGCGATAATGCGCGCTCGATCCTTAAGAATTATAGGGCAAATTTTTTGTTTTGTGTTCGTTGTAACTATGATGGATAGATACTTGAATACCTATTTATTTAGTGTTTGTTGTATTGTTAGTCCTGAAGAGTATAGGTATACGATAAAAGTATACCCACCTACTTATTTCACTGAGTTTTAGTAGGTACCTATATTAATTTGTTTCTGTTTGTTTTGACTAAATTTCGCCCGTTTGTTAGAGGTTCCAAGAAATTATGTAGTATAATTATCAGTATTGTACCCGTGCGAAGCCGGGGCGGGTCGCTAGTATCTTAGAAAAATGATAATTTCTAATGCGGTAATTGTAAAGCTAATCAGACGACAATCCTTATCATTTTAAATGAGTTAATATTCTTAAGCATTTCATGCAGATTATTTTACCTCTACACTATATACTTTTAATGAATAACTTAGAAGTTATCGCAAAATAACAGCGCGTGTTTTAGGTAGGCCTAAAGCGATTATGCGCGCTCGATCCTTAAGAATTATAGGGCAAATTTTTTGTTTTGTGTTAGTTGTAACTATGATAGATAGATAGATACTTGAATACCTATTTATTTAGTGTTTGTTGTATTGTTAGTCCTGAAGAGTATAGGTATTTCATACGATAAAAGTATACCCACCTACTTATTTCACTGAGTTTTAGTAGGTCATCATCATCATCAGCACGTATTCGTCCACTGCTGAACATGGGCCTCCTCCCGAGGGTCCCGAGGGTATAGCCATAGTCACCACGTTTGGCAGGCGGGTTGGTGACCGCAGAATTATGTTGTAACACACAAGGAAACGCTGCTGCCCCTTCCTTGATATACGGTTATTATAGATGATGTTATAACAATCGGGACCAACGGCTTAACGTGCTTTCCGAGGCACGGAGGGTAGTCCCTCAACCAACCAGACCCGGAAAGAAATCTTAGAATTTACACAAAGATTTCATGTCCGGTGTGGGGATCAAACCCACGACCTCCGAGATTTAAAGCAAGCCAATTACCGCTACGCTACGGAGGTAGGCCGAATGCGATTATGCGCGCTCGATCCTTAAGAATTATAGGGCAATTTTTTTGTTTTGTGTTCGTTGTAACTATGATGGATAGATACTTGACTACCTATTTATTTAGTGTTTGTTGTATTGTTAGTCCTGAAGAGTATAGGTATTTCATACGATAAAAGTATACCCACCTACTTATTTCACTGAGTTTTAGTAGGTACCTATATTAATTTGTTTCTGTTTGTTTTGACCAAATTTCGCCCGTTTGTTAGAGGTTTAAAGACATTATGTAGTATAATTATCAGTATTGTACCCGTGCGAAGCCGGGGCGGGTCGCTAGTAGATTATATAGCTTAAGCCTAAAAGCTGTCAGGTATGAAAATACAATAATATTTTATTAATTTATATCTATGATTAAATCTAAGTTCAGTCCTTTTAGTATGTTATTATTTAGACCAAGGCTGCTCAACCTTTTGAAGAGTCGGGCCAAACGGTGGATTCAGTCGTTAACGACGGGCCACTTACATTTCCTGTTTCCATTAAAATTGAATGATTGCTTATTAGGAACAAAGAGTATCTTATTCTAAAATCTAAATAAAGTAACAAAATTGAATTTATCTGTAGGGTAACTTGTTTATACAATCAATGTGATTTCTGCCATTGTCAATTGTCTTCAGAGAGGTCATAAAGTTTGAATCAGGATGTACTTTGCGCGGCGGGATTTTTGAATTTGGTGCGTAGTTTAAAACCATAGGTACTTGCGCGGGCCACCTAAAATTCTTTCGCGGGACACGACGTGGCCCGGGGGCCTGGGGTTGAGCAGCCTTGGTTTAGACGGACCATAAGTATCTCGACAGTGATAACGCTGAAAAGTATCTGGTGTAAGTTCTTGTATAATATGGTTTACGAGATCGTTTTTCTTTTCGGACGGACTTACGTAGTTAGCCACGTGGCTTTTGCTACTTTACCGGACATATAGGTGAGCAGGCACCAGCCTTAATAAATGGTTTAAGTACTACAAACCTGCCCCCTGTGGTGCTTGGACCACGGCTCAGGGAGGTCGTGGGTGGAGTCGGGTTTTTATGAACTTTAGTTTAGGTTTTTAGGGTCTGGGTTTACGAGGGCATCGGAAGGTTATTAGTCCACTGGAGTCACGTAACGGTACATACCTAATCTCAGCAGCCCCATGAGCAGCACGACGCAGCCGGAGAGGAAGGCGAGCAGCACCACGAACTCCACGGGCAGGCCGCGGCACACCTGCAGCGTGAACAGCGCCATGAGGCTGGTGGGCCCGATGGACACCTCCTTCACAGTGCCCAGCAACACGTACAGCATCGTGCCTGCACACATCACGAGCTGTTCTTTACATATTTTCATTTTAATGTCCCTTTTAAATGTCGTGGAGCTTTGACATTGTATATACGGACTATAACATACCGAGGCGTTCCGTCATAGTCTTGTAGGTTCCAAAACAACAAGGTCAGGTGTAAGTAAAGCTATACCCAGTTCCTACCACCATGCAGTAATTAATCGTATCCAAAATGGGTGAAAATTAATATGACATCAATTAAGTGACACTTAGCCTGCTAAGTCGGCCTTTACTGGGAAAAGGGGGTGGTACGTGCATATATTTGTTCTCATTTTATTTGATCTTCACAAAGTAAATATGTCAGTTTTCTTTTCATTGATCTCAATCTATATTAATATTATATAGAGGAAAGATTTGTATTTGTGTGTGTGTGTATGTTTGTAATGAATAAACTCAAAATTATGTATACATACGTGCCGATTTCAAAAATTCTTTCACCATTGGAAAGCTACATTCGCCCTGAGTGACATAGGCTATATTTAATTATGAAGTTCCCACGGGAGCGGGAGTTACGCGGGTGAAACCGCGCGCGGGATGATAGTAATATTATAAGGGGAAATATTTTATTTTGTTTGTTTGCATCAAATAGGCTCCGGATCTACAGGACCGATTTCAACATCTCTTTAACCATTATTTAAATTATGATGAAGTTCCCACGAAAACTGGACATGGCATATGTACCTACGCGGGTGAAAAAGCGCGTGGGTTTCTAGTGATAACTCTATAATTAACCATTACATCGCATGTATTATACCTATATTTGCTTATTGTATCTACAATAAACGTTTAAATTAATTAAAGCGCTTTACTTGACCGTTGTTATATTGTTACGGTCGCTTTCTTTGTAGTGGCTGTTGTCATTGATAAGTTATCGACAGTTAAGTGTGTTCAGTTTATTTATGTACGTATTATATATACGTAGGAATTACTAAACATCGTTTATCTGAATGAAAATAAAACCGGCCAAGTGCGAGTCGGACTCGCGCACGAAGGGTTCCGTACTATTTTCAAGTGTCTACCTGTTGCCGTTATTGATATTGAACAGAAAAGGGCAAAAAATCACGTTTGTTGTATGGGAACTTTAAAGGGGGGCCCCTTTAAAGTTTCTTATGTTTTTAGTAGTTGTTGTTATAGCTGCAATAGAAATACATAATTTGTAACGACAACTGTCTAGCTACTGCTATTCTTGAGATACAGCCTGGTGACAGACAGACACACAGTGAAGTCTTAGTAATAGGGTCCCGTTTTCACCCTTCGAGTACGGAACCCTATAAATTAAAGTTACTTTTCGTTTCGAGGAGCTCGTCGTGTTTTATCTATACATATAATAAAACTGTAGAGGTCGAATGTCTGTACACAGAAAAAAAAACGCCTAAAACCGAGTCAGGGGGATGTAAGAAGTAAAATAAAAAACATCCAGAAAAAAAACTCTGTACTGGTTAATTTCCGAAAGTGTACGACAGATTTTAATAAAATTTGGTGGTACCTTAGTACCATCACGCAAAATTTAGCATCTGCATCCCCGGTCAACATTTAAAATAATTTTAATCACAGAAATTTATTAACCTGCCGTGGGCTAGCTATAAACCGAAGTATTAACAAACACCACGCGGACAAAGTCGCTGGCATCAGCTCGATCGCATTATAATGATATCAACTGATTCTCAATTCGTTTAGTTTTTTTGCGCTGCACAATAACATAACTTGATTGTATGTCGATGAACCTTGTTCAGGTATTAAACTGCTTTAACCCTTAATACACTTAGGTAATCGTTTTTTTTTTCAATCACACGACTTATGGTTTATGGTTAAATCGAACTTTACAGAATGATATGAATGATTGGATGATAAATTTATTCTTTACTGTACACATGAAATTTGAGTAAAAACAACATTTAAAGATGATGTACAATGGCGAGCTGAACTCATTAATGAGTTTTCTTCCAGCAAACCATTTTCAGAGTGTAAATTAAGGTAAAATGGGCAAGAACAGTGTACACGACAGACTTTAGATAATACAATAATAATAAGTAGACTAGATTATTATATATATCCGAGTAATACATATACGCATACTAATACATAATAATATATACATACATACATCCAAAATATAGCATTATAAGCAATAAACTAATATATAAACATTATAATTCAAATCACATAATTCGAAATATAATGTTTATCAAACATGAAAACTATATGTTAAGGGGCCTTTATTATTATATTTATGTACCTACACCTGAAATAACAAATGGCCGCCACTACCCATTTGTTATTTCCTGTGCCAAAGCGTGTGTTAAAGCTAAATTATGTTAGAAGGCATATTATAAAATATCAGACTATGTAAATGACAGAATGGCATGGGAGTAACTTGCTCTGGAATGACACTGCTGCTAAACAACATTGTAAAAGTAACGATAAATTGTTTTTAAAAAAAAAAGGATTCCTCTGAGTTTCTTGCCAGTTCTTCTCAGAGTTGCCACGTCTTAAACTAGTGATAGGAAAAGAAATGGACGCATCAGAAGAATATGATTGAATTTTTTGAATTGTGTCTATATGAATAAAGAAATTTTGACTTTGAATTTGACCATAATAGGCATGACGACAAAAAAAATGTTGAGTCCGTCAGGTAGATTGCGAAAAAATATGAGCCATTTTTTTTCGGTTCTTACCTAAACAAAAAATGACGAAAATACAGCGCTTTCAAATTTTATTTGACGTCACTTTGAGTACGATTTTACCAAAGAGTGACGTCACAACCCCCTCTCCTGAACTTTAAACTTTGTTAATGCTCTGTATCTTAGATTACTAACAGATTTAGATTATAGATTAGGTATTCAAAAATATTACTAGCAGAGTTTTGAAAACAACTAGTATTCCTGATAACCCCTCGTGCTAAGCTAAAATGCTTGTGTTACGAGTGGGTTCACGTCGGTAGTACAATGGGTGGGTATCGAACCGACCACATGATCGCAAGTCCGGCCTACGCCTAGTCATCGGGCTACGGCCTATTGGCATTACATAAATACCTAAAATTATATGGCATCAACGTAGCTAAAAAAGTTTAAACTTAACACAAACCAGAAAGCAGCTTAAAACAAATAGGTACAACTTTTTAAGTCACGTTTTTCTCCCACAGGTGTAGGCAGATGACGGAACGGAGGCGCCCCCTTTCGGCATCTCCGGTTACACTCATTCTATATACTTCTTTTGTAACCCTTTCATGCATTCTTTCTACATGCCCAAACCATCGCAACATTCCCTTCTATTCGCGCTGTTGATCACTTTATCTGTCTATTTCATTCCACACATATTATCTCTACAGCGTCAAATAAGAAATTGGTAAACAATAAGAAACATAAAAAATGGTATCAAACGGTCAGAAAGTTAAGAAATAAACTTTTTTTCAGTGTATGTTCTAACGACACATAGATGTTTAGTCCACCCGAAGGTTGACTTGGAGAAAATGCTGTTGGCATTAAATCCTTCTTCGCAAAATACTTTTTGTACAGAAATTTTAAAAAAATAAATAGATGTTGAATGTTTCCATGTTTCCTGTTCACATTCTCAGTTTCCGGATACTTGATTATCTTTAAATGGACATAATTATATAAAATCATAAAATATTTAGCTAAACATAGGCAATATACGTTCCTCTAACACTGTTGCTAAGACTCTACCAGCAGCTCCGAGAGAGGAGAAAGTCAGTAGTCAATCAGTCAGTATCTATGATATTTTTCCGCAGAGCTGCATAAATGAAGTACCTACGTTTCAACTTCTGTTGGAACTTTACTAGCACATACTTACTTCTCTAGCATATCTAGATCGTGAAATGCAATAGAGTCGATCGATCTACGTATGAGAGAGAGCGCGCAGTACTCACCGACGTAGGCGGAGTAGAGTCCGTACTGCACGGGCAGGTTGGCGAGCGCGGCGTAGGCGATGCTCTGCGGCACCAGCGTGAGCCCCAGCGTCACGCCCGCCACCAGGTCGGCCGCCGCCGCCAGGCGCGAGTAGCGCCGCGCCCAGCGCAGCACGGGCAGCCGCGAGCGCAGCGCGCGCGCCACGCAGCCGCCGCGCGGGCCGCGCTTCACGAACGATATGCCGTCCTCATCTTCCATTGCTATTTTACTTTTCTCCGAAATAGTTAATGAAACTCGTGCTCTTAATGGCACCCAACGTTGCTCGGATTTCTAATTGTTATTGCGGAGCGTAATCGTAAAAAGTGCCAGGCGTTTTCCAATTGATAGTATGTAAAATGTAGCGAGTGCGGCCACGGATGGCGCCGTGCGAACGTCTGCGCTTTCAGTGTGCCGCGCCGCCTCCGTTCAGAGTAATTTAATTCTTTATCTCACTAACATAAGTTTTCCGATGTTCGAGTAAACAGAAGATAGCGACGATACGCTCGCCAGTCGATCCACCCTCCTCCGACGTGTGCAGGTAGCATACCTCTGCTCGTTGCTTTTAATCCTCCACGGGCTTGAAATCACTGTGGCAAATCTGAGTTCAATAAGCGCTGCTGGTAAATATTTGTACAGGTAGATACGTACATATATAACGTGTAACATAAATAATGTCAAACATTAGTACCGGGATTTTCCATAACACAAAATAACTTCTAAATCTTCAAAAATATGCAAAGTAGTTTTACTGACGTATTGAACCCCTTCATGTTTTCCTAATCTGTTATAGAGAAGTATTATTTTCTTGATTTCACTAAAAAAATTAAATCACATTTCCAACACATAGCTCATGATATATTAAAACTCTTTGGACCACTGGTTTATTTGTAAAATGTCCATCGAACCCCGACATGCGGCGCGTGGCGACTGGTCGCGCTGGTCGAGGCTCGTCCACTGCGCACCCGAACCCCCGACCTGTACCTATCGACTGTCATCGAACTGCACGCTACATTCGACAAACGTATTTATTGTTCATAGTATATTCGTATAATTTACAACAGAATACATCTAAATATACAAAACATATTATTATGTTAATCGCTGGGCCGCTTCATTATCTCAATCGTTTCGTTACGCAAAGACTATGAAACACTTACTCGTGTTCGACTTTGTTTGAATTTATGTTCTCATAAAGTAAAGAGAAACGTAACGTTAGTCCCAATGAGCTGCTCAACTATTGTAGTACAACCACCTCATAGAATACCATAGTCAACTACCATTATTAGTTTAGTTCAGAAGGATGGATATAGGTACACCTGTAGCTATTTCAAATTTACATCCATACGTCCAAACTTTGCTGTTGTCAAACAATTTCTAATAGTAGGTACCTACTTAGTTTATTAGAAAAATACATGACGGGAGAAGAGTTTGCGACTCGCCTCGACCTCCCCCTTCTATCTGAGCTTTAGTTTGCAAAGACCCAATGCAGTTGCACAAAATCTAAAAGTTGTCATTTGTTAATCTCCCCACCAGCAATAACCGTGAGCCGAGGTCCAAGCCCCACATGGGTGCCCTCTTGCGCGGATCGTTTAATTTGTAGTTTTTGAATCATTTTTAGGGCTGGAGTTCTGCCACTTCTTTATACCCAGTGAAATAGCAAAAGCTGGTGGATAACTTCATAATAATATATAGCTCTCGCATCTCGATACCCCGTGGATACCGCTTTATTATGAGCGTCATCATAACACTCTCGCATACCCGCCTGCAAATACTCCTTGTTCCTTCACAGAATCTGACTGTAAGGTTTGTAGCACTCCCTAGTATCCTTCTCAAAAGCGCTTTATTTGACATTATTAACAATTAATTATGATAACTAATAAGTACCAAATTGTTATATTATAATATGTAATCGGCCGCATTGCGTTAAAAGCCGGTTATAAATTATAGGTAGTTACATGTTTTCGACATAGCACACTAACGGACTGTAATATTATTATTGTCAAAGCAGTCTGATTGACCTTTGACAGTTTTATTTGATACCTAATACAAATCTGTTACGACTTATTACAAGTAGCACACTAAATATGACATCTGTAAAGAGCTGAAAACATGTTTTCAGTTCCCGTCGCACCTAGTTTTTTACTTACTTTACTTTAGACTTAATTGTTATCACAGGGCTTTCCTACAAACCTCATTCACTGTATCGTCAGAATGAAGTGGGATGTTCACGTAGTTAGTTATTAACAACTTGTGTTCTTACTGGTGTTAAAGAGCTTCTTGATGTTTTCAGATAATTATACCTATTTAATGGAGTGCCTTTTCCAATACATAAATAATCTAATAGAAGTATGCCAAGCAAGCACAGCTACCCTTTCGATATTTTTGATAAGTGCCTACTATAATAATGTAGAGAGGCAGGCTCTGATTATGAAATCTCCGATTTGCCACTCCCCCCTCGACTTTTATAATCCCATCCTGGAACCTAAAGTCCCCTTTCGCCCTCAAACACTGGATACGCCCGTAGTTGTTTGTCTCAGTATTTTAGAGAAGGTTTACCATAATATATCATAAAAAAGACACATCATAAGACGAAACAAGGGTGCATTATATTATTGTTATTAGTTGGACGCTTACAGAGCAGCTTGCGAAAAGCCGTCGCGCGCATCATACTGTTGTAAACATGATGAGTGATAAGATAGGCGATTACAATATTTGCAGTGATCGCGGCCATCGCACACGAGCTGCCGGAACTATTATGTTCTCATAACAATATGGTAACGATGTAAACTTAGATAAATGATTATAATACAGCGCGCGCGAGACCAATCACTTATCTAAACGCAAACATTATGGCGACCGGAGATATACCTACGACAGATCAAATGGACCACCGTGAATTGTTTCGATTTGAACCACGGAAAATAAAAATAAATTAAATATAATATAATATACTGCGCCAAATCCTGAGAGCTTGCTGTTGCCATAACCGAACCGAGCAAAATCTTTATGTATGTACATAGTTCCGATAAATTATTTCGTTTATATTTAAGAAGATTCTACCGGACAACATAGGTACAGCTGCAATGTATACTTACGGTGGGTATTTCCCGGTCACAAACAATCGAATAAGATAAGTATGTTTATGGTAAATGTATTCATGAATAGCAAAATAACATCTAATTGACACCTCTATACATTTTGACTGTGGCCGGCAAGACACAGAGTAACATACTGCGATCACCATTCCACTATGCAGTAAGGTGACTCTGGCTAATATAAAAATCAGTCGGGAGGACTACTGAATTAGGCGCTAATTTTAACCACCAGTTTCTGGTTCTGCAGCTGCATGTTCACGAACGACATCCGATAATAAGATGACTGCCACCATGTTAGTCAAGTGTGCAACGATCTCTATATCAACGCTAAATAATCTCGGCTCTCCGACATTGACACGTTTTGCAAAGAAAGTCCATATTGACTCAGTGGAACACGTTACATGTGAACTTGTAATAGTTTCACAGAATGTAGGTAAGTGCTATTTGTATATGAAATCACACTGCATTGTAGCCGCGTCTAGGAAATAAACTGATAATTTTAGGATTCATGTCACACTTGTAGAACAGAACCAACGTGAACCAGTTCGGTTTAGCATATTTACAAAAGTATTGAATTCAACGCTATATTGGCAAAGCCCTGTAAGACAACTCCGAAAATCGGTACAGAATTGTGTTCTTTCTTATTATCAAATAGTAGTTATCGTAGACGCGAGTAGAGTATACTCGCGTCTACGACCGTTTACAATGTTTTAACTGCTACGAAGGGCAGAAGATAACATTCTTTATACACATTCACAATGGTTCAGCAAAAAATGAACACTCGATTTTGATTTCCTCGAGTGGGCGCCATAACATTCTTGCCCGGGGTGTCAGTCCCTTTTACCCCGGCACTATCAGAAAACTTACTTTTATGTGTTTTATTGATACAGCTTAAAACGAAATCTCCAATTATTAACCTATTGTATACAGCATACCAAAATACTCGTTGCTTGATCGAGAGACGCTCGACACGAAACACTAAGTACACAAATCGGCAACCTCAGCTTAGCTATCCCCATCCGAGACGCGTTCTAGTTTGGTGGGGGAAGCATACCACCCCCACCAATCGCCCCCTCAAACTTGGCGCCCTGGGCCGTCGCCCCATCGCGCCCCCCATTAACGCCGGCACTGTTTTCTGACACTTGTTTGCTGCCGTGTATTGCTGAAGTTGCCGTACGCTTGTGTTGTTGAGTATGGTCGCCATTGGAGCTCTAAAGCTTAAGAAATCAAAAGAGAAATCTATTAATTTGAATCAGTTGTGATTTAACATTTAGATGGTATAACTGATTGAGCCATATTACATATTCTAAATTCTAGGGAAATTGTAGCAAAAATGCCCACCTCGGGCAGCATTATTTTTGACTAAGCATATTATTATGTACCTAGTCAACATTTAGATAAGTTGTCTAATTAATAAATTAACTGAAGGGACCATTTTTAGGGTTCCGTAGCCAAATGGCAAAAAACGGAACCCTTATAGATTCGTCATGTCTGTCTGTCTGTCTGTCCGTCCGTATGTCACAGCCACTTTTTTCCGAAACTATAAGAACTATAATGGTGAAACTTGGTAAGTAGATGTATTTTGTGAACCGCATTAAGATTTTTACACATAAATAGAAAAAAACTATAAATTTTGGGGTTCCCCATACATAGAACTGAAATTCAAAAAATTTTTTTTCATCACACCCATACTTGTGTGGTGTCTATGAATAGGTCTTCAAAAATGATGTAGAGGTTTCTAATGTCATTTTTTTCTAAACTGAATAGTTTGCGCGAGAGACACTTCCAAAGTGGTAAAATGTGTGTCCCCCCCCCTGTAACTTCTAAAATAAGAGAATGATAAAACTAAAAAAAATATATGATGTACATAACCATGCAAACTACCACCGAAAATTGGTTTGAACGAGATCATAAGTCAGTAGTTTTTTTTTAATACGTCATAAACCGTAAACCGCAATTTACCTTTCATTCAATCAACTATTATTAACATCGATCAAAGTTACAACGAACTACAAGAACTTTTATACTATGTTACTTGTTGTATTCTTGATATCAAAAATAGGTAGGCACTTGCAACTAGTACGGAACCCTTCGTGCGAGAGTCCGACTCGCACTTGGCCGGTTTTTTTTATCGTGGGATTGAAATAATTAGAGGAATACATTTTAATTTCGTTTATATAATACAAAAAAAATCCGTAGGTACAAACTCTGTCTAATTTTAAATTTATACCTGCGATATTTTTTATCTAACGATTGAAAAATTACCTCTTAATATTTATAAGCTTTATTAAAGACCTAAAAATGGTTGTACTTTAATATTCTTGAAGAACCGGAAAAACTGGCATGTTGTTTACAGACCGCTGCAGCCGCGGCAAGTTATTGATCGTAACACATTTATACCAGATTTAACATTTGCAAATAATATCACACCACTGGCAGGACTTGAACCTGCTATCTTGGCCTCCAATACTCGGCCATCAGCTACGGTGATTCTTATCTAATTGTCGAAATTCTACATTTCTAAGAGGAACATGATAAATAATTCGACTCCCAGGTACGCTCCCTTTCTGTCTAACACTATGACAAATGTTTATATAAAAAACCGGCCAAAAGTGTGTCGGGCACGCACATGAAAGGGTTCCGTAGGCATGCATATCTAAAATGCCAATTTTTTTAATTAATGAATTTAAAATTCATTTTGAGGTCCACTCCATACATTTTGTTGGTACGACTAACTATCTATGATACCGAGTCCGCTATAATTTTAGTTGAAAGTACTTACTTAGAGGTATATATTGCAGAATTATTTTAGTAATATTTCAAAAGTTCAAAGGGGGGGACCCTCTAATTTTAACTTTGTATTAGGTTATCTCGAGACTGGGAGGTTTGATCTACATAGTTTCAAGGCAGTTTTTGTTGCAATTTAAGAGACCTTTCCAACGATACACGATGGGGTTAGTAGAATTTAATTTTTAAATTCACTTTTCGTGGCATGGGAGGCTGAAAAATTGTTTTTTTCCATAATTTAAAAACCAAGTTTTGGATCTTCAATATACATCTTTCCACCAAGTTTCGTGACAATCGGTGCAGTAACGGCGGAGTACGAGCCCGGACGGACAGACGGACATGACGAAACTATAAGGCTTCCTTGTGGACTACGCAACCCTAAAAACACATAGAATGATTAAGTTTTATGAAGTGCTTATATTAGCATACCTACAGGCTTTCGGCAAAACATTTCGGATTGAATTATAAATATATTTTGTTTGTAGAGATCGTTAAAGGACATATTATCTTGTTTCTGATTTTTAATAAGATTGTAACAAATGACCGTGGGTCGGCAAAGGTTCAGTTTTTATGTAAATACGTGGAAATGAGCCTATATGCCTAATAAAAATACCAGTATTCAGGTTTAACCGACATGCTTATTTTTTAGGTAGGTATTGAAGTAGATTTATTATATACAGATAATGAAGATCTTGTATATGTTCGAATTGTCTTGCCAACTTGTATTTCGCGATACAGGTTAGTTGGCACGTTAGGCGTTAGATGGCGCTGCCCGTCTTACGTTGATATATACGTGGACATAACAAATTAATTATTTGTAACCTGGATAATAAATAAATTATGCATAGATTTGTTATTGTCAAAGATAGACACCACGATTAAGAATTTTTATTTTGTTTAATCCAGTCCATTTAGCGTCGACTTTTGAATATGGGCCTCCCTCGACAGGGGTGTTGCCATAGTCAATATGCTTGGCAGCAGAAGATGTTCACAATATTGTGTACCTGCACAAGTAAACGATGCTGTCTGTTACTTGGTATACGATTAAAAGTCTTATCCCTTAACCAACAAGACCAAATTAAAACTTTGCGTAAAATCGAACACAAAGATTAAGGTACAGAGTGAGAATCTCAGTATTAAAATGTTTTGAATTTTAATAATTTACGGAAAAGTTTACGTTACCATATACTATGTTTCAAAATTGAGATTAATATAAGGTTCAAATCCTGCCGGTGGTCGAATTTTAATAATCTCAATTTTGAAACATCGTATATGGTAAAATTTTCCCCAAAGTATTGAAAACATAAAAAAATGTGAAATACGGGCGGTGTCATCGTTTAATATTTAATACCAAATGTAACTTTGGAGATATTAGCAGAAGTAATGCGGTTCATTACCGATGGGTGGCACTAACGTCCCCCTTAGAGACGTGTTACAAAGAGATTAATAAATTTGGGATCCACCGTGCTGTGGCTGTGGTTCCACCGTAGCCTAATTGGTTAAGGCATTAGAGGCTTAACCTAAGATGCAGGTTCGAATCTTGCGGTTGAATTTTATTAATCTCAATTTTAAAACAGAGTGAGAATCGAACCCACGACACTTATAGGTACCGCTACGCCACTCGTTCTTAATTTACTTTTTATATATTAAAAGTTTACATAAATCATATGCTGTTTTCACTTTTCACATCATATACTTTGATGGTCATTAATTTCAAACCTACATTTATTTTTATTTTTGTACTTTTTTTTTGATAGTACGGCCTCATTTTTCACTTAAGATGACTCAAATAATTATCGAACATAGTATTTTAAGCAAAATCTGTATGAATACCGGCATATCGCTATTGTAGACAATAGAAGGCATGTCCACGTTATGATTTCGCCACTAAAATGACGTTATTTGGCACTTAAAAACTGTAGTTATTCCGGTCCCTGCAGATAACTCAACTACACTGTGTGAAAGTCGAAATCTAAAAGGTCGTAAGTTCGATTCCCGCCGGACAGAAGCTTAGTATAAATTGAAGATGTGAGTGGATGAAGGTGATAAGTCACAAAATCATAATTTCGAGTAAATCGAGTTTAAAGTTTCACTTTTATTTTTTTAAATAAGTCGTTACGAAACAGATTTTTAAATTAAACTATGATGCCAAGTTGTGTAAACAACCTGAAATATTAATGGTACGAAAGCAATTAAACAAATTAATATTTTTTATTATATAATTTCTAAAAAAACTACACATAACTCCTTCTTCCATAAACAAAAGTCAACTTTTCTGCACTTTTAGTTAGGTTTTAAAGTAAGAATGTAAGTTTTACTGTCTTAATTATAATATAAATATTATATTTTACTTTACTTATATAATATTATATTGTTTTAGACACTATTTGGTATATCCCACACATGTTCGAAATTTCTTTAGTGATTCCTTAAGTTTTTTACGTTATATTTATTAGCGTTACTGCGTATTTCTGAGGTGTTTTTCCGATTTGTTTTGGTTTTTGCATATTAATATCTCAGAATCTTCACGTTCGTGTTGGTTACTAGTAGAAAGAATAATTAATTTTGCCTTGTACTGCTTGCTCACTTACATTACAAGAACGAAAGGCTTTCCGCAAATAAAATACCATCACTACCCAAAGGAATGATCTAGCATGACCGAATGGTTAAGGCATTAGTGGCTATACATAAGATGCAGGTTCGAATCCTGTCGGTAGTGTAAATATATTAAGCTCAATTCAAAATAATCAACATTTTTAAAATGTAAATACTGGCGGTGTCATCGTATAAAAAATTAATTCCAAATGCAACTTTGGTCATATTTGTCTTGTTAAGTATTATCGATAGATGACATCTGATCTAGGTGTTACCGTGTTAGACGTGTTATAAAGAGGTTGATAAATTTCAACGACCGGTTGGGTTCCACTGTGGCCAAATGGTCTAGGCATTAGAGGCTAAGTATTCCTAAGATGCAAGTTCAAATCCTGCCGGTGGTGTAAATTTATTAATGTTTTAACTTTTAATTTTAACTTAAAGAAACTAACACTTAAGACCATGTTTTTTTAAGCTTATCCTTGGAATCATCATGGATTCTAGTTTTTTTTCCGTTACTGGGTGACCATCAGCAGTATTTTAACAATATTTTTTTAGTTACACTATGCATTATTAAAAAAACCGGCCAAGTGCGAACCGGACTCGCGCACGAAATGTTCCGTATCATTTTCATGTGCCTGTCTGTTGCTTTCATTAATATCGAGCAAAAAAGAGCAAACAATTCACGTTTGTTGTATGGGAGCCCCCCTTAAATAATTGCTATATATTTTTTAGTAAATTAAATACATAAATTCTCAAAATTTCAACTGTCTAGCTGTCGCGGTTCTTGGGATACAGCCTGGTGACAGACAAATAGACAGCGAAGTCTTAGAAACATGGTCCCGTTTTTACCCTTCAGGTACGGAACCCTAAACATGCGCGATAATGTGACCGAATGAGAATCAAAATAACTAAATGTCGTGAATAAATGAATGTGATATGCATGTCACATAACACCTTAATTCATGAATAAGTAACATCGCGTCTTTCAACCATCGTAAGCTGAGTGGAAGAAGGTGCTATGTACGTACATATCACTTTCTTCCAAGAAAGAAAAACAAAGTCTTTACTTTATTTATCTGGAAAAGGGTGATATGGGCCCATATCTCTTTCATCCAGTGCCATTTTCAAAGTTAACTGTACATAACACCTTTTTCAACATATTATTTTGAAAAATAAGCCTTAAATCGACGGTTTAAGGCCATTAGTCTGTAGTCATCGACATTTCAAGCTCATCTATGCAAAAAAACACAAAATCTCAAAAATGCGACATATCACCTTCATCAACTCATGTCTTTAATTCACCGATTTATTTTGGGTCTTAAAAATGACGCACACATAGACAGGTATCATCTTTTATAAATATGTATACTTGAACTGGTGAGGTACGACGGTTAAATTAATTACTAACAGTCCTCTGATACTAGGAATTTGAGGGCTTTTTAAATCGTTTGTTAGTAAACACTAAACAGACAGTTAATAAAAAATCAGGACAACAATTGATCAATATACCACAGATTTATTATTGCAAGTTCAGAACACGAGTGCACGACGCATGTATATAGGTAAATGCTCCCAACTCCGTACAACGTGTCAATAAATCGTATGAACAAATAACGCGTGTTCAATATATTATTATTATATAAATATAATTATTAACATTAAGGCTCAGGTACTTACCCTAGGTTCTTACGTTACTACTAAAGGTAACTATGTATTTACAACTCGACTGTGCGCTCCGAGCGCTCCGAGCGCTCCGAGCTCGACGCTCGACGTGTACTGTGCTTGTACATATATTAGTTAAGTTATTTTTGTTATTGCTATATAAATCAAATCTAAGTAAATTAAGTATTTTTAATCAAAATATTATATAACATCTAAGATTTATGATATATTTTTTTTAAACACTTGAATAATTTTACGATTTCGGTAATCTATCACTTCATATAGTAGGTATACAACATAAACCAGTACTATCACACGTATGTCGTTAATAATACAGCAACATTATACAAAACTCAGTATTAAATGGTATTAAAAGCCACATCGAGCCTCGAGTCAGCGCAGATTTACCACAAACTCTAGATGGACCGAAATACAGTTCTACAGAAGTTCGTATATTAAATAATGTCTCACAATCTGTCGACATGTGTGGTACTACGTGTAGAGCTGTGTGTAGCGGGAGACTGGCGCTGCTCTATGTCTTCACCTTCTTCATGATGAGGTCTATCTGCTCGTCCACGCGCTGACTCGTGCCTCTGCAACATCACACTTTGTTAATTAATAGATGAAATAAGATACAACGACCCTTCGTAGTATTAAGGTACAAGTTAACTCGAGATAAGTCTTCGTTTAAAGTCCGAATGTATTGTTTAGTTGAAGCAAGAATTATATGCCTAAAGAAAGTAAAAGAATCCATGAATGCGCCTGCATTAAGAAGGGGGCTGCACTAAGGGGGTAAGAAGCGTTGTCAATGTTTGTATGAAATTTCTATAGTTTTAATAGTAGGGTTTTGAAATTACTAGAAAATACTTCTTATCTAAAGAAAGTAAAATGTAGCTAATTATATTTCAGAACAACTCTTGCAAAGGGGTGTAAGTTTGTTTGGAAAATAGTTTATTTTTAAAGCTCCAAGCTCACATAATTCTCTCATAAATTCTTAAATAAAATGTATGAGGGATTATTTGTGATAGTTAGAAACTATCCTTATTAAGTGGGAAAATAGGGGTTGCAAGTTTATGTGAAAGTTCGTCAATTTTAGTGATAGCGATTCCAAAATTACGGTTAGTTTGGTCCGCAACGACTAGATTCCCACGGGAGGATTTTATACTATTAATGACGAAACTTGCCATTCGAAGCGAGATCTGTGAGCGTCTCTCAGGAAGGAAGGTAGTCTGATAACATGACATATTTCTCAAAAGCCATTCCTCAAGGCGCAGATATACGTTGCGGTAGTGGACCGTCACCAGGAGACAGATCTCAGAGAGTTTACCTGAAGGCGGCGGGGTCGGGCCCCACCATGGCCACGAGCTGCGGCACGTCGGCGGAGTGCTGCGCGAAGCGCGCCAGCGCGCGCGTGCTGCGCCACAGGTGCTCCTCGCCCGGCGCGCCCGCCAGCAGCTGCAGCAGCGCCATGCTCAGCTCCACGCACACCTCGTCGAACACCTGCGCAACCGTAGGGACAGGGCACCGACACAAGGAGGGGGATCGAAGGGACTTTAGCTTTTCTAATTCGATTTGCCTTTAAATATTGGATTGGAAATTTAAAACCTTTTAAATACAAACGATTTCGTTACGACCGGTCCGAGATGTTGTTGCGGGACAGAATTGAACTTGTTTAAAATATTCAATGTATTATGAAAATATGTACACGGATAATTTTACAGAAACCGATAAATTTACATATTTCTACAATAAAATATAACTATTCTATTTATACGCGTAACCATTTAATCATCAATCTTATCTTTAACTTGCCCAAGTTGACGACCAGAAAGGAGTACAATAGTTCGTTTCTTCTATCCGATCCGATCCGAGTCGAAACGCTCTGACGTGAGAGTCCAATGATACATAAGAGATCCATATTTATATTAAAAGTTACAACTACTCCATTAGTTGGGTCAACTAGTTTGAGTTAGTTATATTTATTATCTGGTCTGCAGTGTATCTTGTGTTACATATTATTAATAACAATGCTATTACATTATATTCCAACTCAACATATTTTTGTACTATTATCTATAATTATGTTGTTTGAAAGTGTAAATATCTATATAATTCATATTTCTGTACGAAACATACGCGACAACGGATCTAGCTTCACCGAGAGATAATAAACACATAGTCGATCATACACAATATTTGTTGAGCGACGTTTACTGCCGCGACATGCCACTTCTGGGAACGACGCAGTTATAACGATTATGTGACTTAAGATAATAACTACTACATTTCTTGACACAACACATTAATTGCTCTAGGTATTATCAGCTCCGTTGACAATACATGATGCAACATGGAAAAGCCTAATGCTATAGATTCGATGCCCACACTCTACAACTAACTGTGTGAGCTATACAAAGTTGTTCCGAGTCACTATGTGCTTCTCGTCTGTGACGTTTAGTTTAGAGTTTCGGTAAGAAATCTGTTCACTAATGAAATGTCACTAATTTTGTACTATTGTATTTTGCGAAATACTTCTAACTTGATTATGATAAACAAAAACTACGTAGGTTCTCGTTAAAGTGCATATAAAATGATATTTTATTGCACAATCAGGAAACATTACTTGTAATGTATATAGGTATAAAATTGTTTATTGTTAATGGTCGCTACGTCGACCATATGGTGAAACACAAATGACACAATAGTTAAATTACCTTACAAATAAGTATTTCGAACTTAAACCTAAAAAAGAATGTTGTATATCAACTATATAGGAATATAGCTTCACATATAAATAACAACCTCCGTAGCGTAGCGGTCTTTGGCTCGCTTTAAATCTCGGAGGTCGTGGGTTCGATCCCCACGCTGGACAGGAAATCTTTGTGTAAATTCTAAGATTTCTCTCAGGGTTTGGTTGGTTGAGGGACTCCGTGCCTCGGAAAGCACGTTAAGCCGTTCGTCCCGATTGTTATAACATCATCTAAATTAATTGTATATCAAGGAACGGGCAGCAGCGTTTCCTTGTGTGGTACAACATAATACTGCGGTCACCAATCCGCCTGCCAATTGTGGGGACTATGGCAAATATCAAATCCCTCGGGAGGAGGCCCATGTTCTGCAGTAGACGATATACGGGCTGATGATGATAAATGATTATGTTTCTACACCTCGAACATTTTCCAAACATTAGGGCAAGTAGCTGGCTTTGAAGGACAATGCCATTCTTGAAGAATCGACATATTTATTCAGAGTGGTTTATGTTTATGTCAACACTGCATGATAATTATTATGGTGGATTTCAATATATTTGTAACACCCCTTTTACTGTCAGATCAGTAATTATCTAGATTATTTTTGGAACTATACGAATTAAAGTAATTATTAAGATTGATAGCAACAATGCATCATGCTCAAATAACAAATATATGAGAAAGAGAACTGAGAAACTTACTGCTCTCGACTTACATAGAGGTAGTGCTATCGAGCGAGTGAGACAGAACATCAGAACGTTTTAATATGTTACATACAAGTGAAGTAAATATGTAAATTGTTTTTATATCGCGTTCATTCATTGCGGTGACATGCTTACGTTATGTTGGGGGATGATGGACTTATCGTGTTATTTTACTTGTCGTACAGGCTGTTTAGTAATTACTCTGAATTTGATACTGCGATAAGTTAGGTATGTTTTACTTCTTTTTTGAAAAACCAGGTAGTTTCAAAAGTTACACAATTCGTGGTGCTGGCTGTAAATAGGTAGGCACCTTTAAATACTTTATCTATTTTTAATGCTATTTTATTTTGATTTACATTTTGTGACGATGAGAGGATCTGTCCCTAAATAGCAATACAAATACGGTTCTTTGGAAATTGAACAGTTAACAACTATCAAACACCCTGTATATATGCAATTATTAGCTTTAACGCTCACCGCATCTGTAAGTTTGTTAGTAATCGTATTATAAGAGATTGTGTATTTTAATTAATGAATACATAACGACTGAGATACAAACGTTACAGCCACGGTTTTACCAGCAAGTTGCTCAGTAAACATCACAAACTTTATTATTTAGTAGATAAAAATCGTTTAAATTAATTGCATAACAACAAATGTAAAAAAGTATACTCTTACGATAATGCGCATCGTACAGATTCCGATGTCAAATGTTTAAGGTAAAGTAATGTCATGGCTGTCATTTTAAGGAAGTTTCTGATAGATGACGATGTTCCGCAGATGACATGACGAACATTCAACTGTTAAAGCTTTGGAAATGGAAAATAAATCGTAATTTATTTTCGAAGAAAGAACAACAATTGTTGAGTACATCAATGACAGAAGCCAGTTAGCATAGCAAAAGCAACAGTCGTAGCATTATAAATATAAGGTAATCCAGCGTCGACCCGAACCATGACGAGCAATATAGAGAAAAACATTACGCCAATACAGAACAATAATAGCTTCTGTCAGATATACAATTAATTCATATGTGGGAGTGCTCCCCTTCTCTGTAAATGGCATTGATTATTACAAGTACGCCTACTGTAAGACTGACAGTCAGTTGAATGAAGTTATTTAGAGATACGCTGTATGTTTTTAGTATCATTATTACAGAATAAATTTTGAAAATGTGTTGGGCGCCTGTCTTTTCTTGTATTGCGAGGCACTGGAGCTTATGTTGCCATGCAGCCTTTTCATTACCGTCTTCTTAATTTGATATATTTTTTACGAAAAAAAAAAAAGTAAAGAACATTCGAATTTTAAAATGATAATCTTATATTATTAGCAAATACAATAAAAACCCAGTGTATGCGCTAATTCGTTCGTTAGCATTGACATTGTGATTAAAATAATGAGTGGTCGTACAACAACGAACACCTAGTTCAATGAGAAATGATGCTCAACAACAAAATTGGTCGACGCCAGGAATTTTGATGAATGTAAGAGCCGAGCGACAAACAGTGACGTCATGGCGGTGGTGCGGGGTGGGTAGTGGAGGGTACCTTGGATTTAGCGCCCTTGGGCAGGAGGTCGCGCAGCGCCTTGCCCACTTGGAACCGCTGCAACACACAACGCGCTGCAGCGATCGACGGTCTACCACAAGCCTGCGCGCTTTACACTCATCTCAATTCAGATTTAAACTAAACAAAAGCCATTCCTGAAAGAAAACTTCACGTGAAGGTGCCATGGAACTCATTCCCTTTCTTTCTCAATTTTTTTGCGAAATAACCAATATCTAATTGAAATGAGTGCAAACGCGCTGTTCTAGCTCAACTGCACAATGTATTCATAAACAACACATACAAGAAGACACTTACTTCGAGACAGCGACCGCGAAACTATTCGCCATGTCCATTTTAAAGGTCATGGGAATACACATGTGTCTACTATGTATCTGATCAGAGTAAAGTATCGTTGATGAATACAACTGCCAGTACTGTCATATAAAGACAGGAAGCGTGTTTATTATATTATTATAACAGATTAATATGACTCGTGGTAAATATTAGTATTAAAATTTCCGGTTATGTAGGTAATTAGTTGAATACTCCATCAATTATACATTTATTGTTTGTTGAATACAAACAGTTACGACAGTGTTTAAAAGCGGCCGTAGCCCAATCATGTGGTCGTCGGTTCGATCCCTACCCATTGCACTACCGGCGTAAACCCACACGTAACACAAGCATTTTAGCTTATCACGAGGGGTTACCAAGAATAATAGAATTGTACAAAAACTGTGCTAGTAATCTTTCAAAAAAAAAGAATGAAACAATATATTTTTGCGGTCATATTTCTCGTTCAAAGACGTCATCTATTAAGTATGCTTATATTATTATTAAGTATAGCCTCAGCATGTGAGGAAGTCATCAGTTTAATGATTACCAATAGTCATAATTTCCGACTATTTTATCTTAAGTTTTTAAATGATGAATTGCTCATTACCTCTGTTACACGTGTCCCGCTTATTATAGTGAGACATCGCGCAAAGATAGACGCCACAGAAATGCATCGTCGCTATTGTTGCAGCGACACTACACTTGAATACAAGCAACTTTACAACCTCGAGTCAGTTTCTCCCCGTGGTTGTTCAAGAATATAGTAAATGTAAATATGTTTTTTAAACAGATTGTTAAGTAGTTTTAACCTTCGTCAATAAATGGGCTAACATAGAAATACTTTTCAAATCCGACCTGAGATTAGCGCGGTCAAGCACATAAACAAACTCTTCAGCTTTATATTAAGTATATTAGATTAAATATATATTATTGTAGACTAATTACGCTGCGAATGGGAAAGAGACTACTTGCAAAAGACAAAGTGGCCGGGGTCTCGATTCCCACTGAGATACCAACTACTAACCTACCGACCGAAGACCGAGACGTAGGCCGGGTGTCTCACTTCATATGCTATTCGATTTCGTCATATCGACAGATTTCCGCACTTAGCCTCCTGAGCGGGCCTTTGTACGTGATCGTCCTGATGTTCAATTAAACTACCTTAAATCCTCCCAAAACTGTATCAACCCCTTGATGTTTTCAAGGGCCTTGGACATCGACAGGGCTTTTTAGACCAATTTAATCAAAATCTAGGCAATTTCAAAATAGAACCAGGCGCCTTCTTCATGTAACTCAAGACTATTTCCTGTCAACACAATAACGTACAGATTCCTTATTGTACACTATAGACATAGCGAGAGTGTGTACACAGCGCAGTTGTACCAACACTGTCACAAAGTGGACAGTCTGACACGCCGTCACTACGCCGCCGTATCGCTGTTTGTACTTTATATTATGGTACATATTATGTAACAGTTACTATATTAAAGTAAATATTGTTATGTTTGCGGAATAAACTTAGTTGACTTTTAAAGTTTATAAGAGAAGTGACAGTCTAATTTATAAAGTGGTATACGTTCAATTCGATATGGTATGGACTAAAACATAATCATTTTCTGTAAGCTACAGTGGGATTTTCAGATAAAGGTATAGTCACACTTATGCTAACCGGAGGCAAAGTAACTAGGTTTAGAGTATAATATGGTTGTATCCGGTACAAACAGGTACATGTGACCCATGGGTCGAGCGGGGATTAAACGAAATCGTTGGCTTTTTAAAGATACTTTAAAATAGATGTCATCTTTTTAACGTGTAGTGATTATGTTAGTCAAAAACTTGCGAAATATTAATACTTATTTTATCATTTTTAATTACTACAAAACAACGTACGCAATTCAAGCGCGAGGTACGGTCCCTTTAATTTGGATACAGTACTCTGGTAAGTACTGTCAGCGCAGCTAGCATTAGGGGATGACTGACTTTATTCAAAAATAAAATGTATCATTTCACGCTGATTTCTTGATTAATATAATCACAACAAGTAGGTGTATGTGGAGTGCATGCGTGTGACGTGTGTAGGAGTACAGTAGAGGCAGCAGATACCGACCACGGTCTTTACCTCCTTGGTGGCGATGTTGTACATGAGCGCGGTGCCCAGCTCGCGCAGCCCCTCCTCCGCGCTCAGCGCGCTGTGCACCGCCACCTGCGGGTCAGCTCAGTCTCACAGTCTCACAGTCACACAGTCTCACTGTGTAGCAATTATCTATGACAGCTTGAAGCAGTTGCATTTGTCTGCGCAAGCTGTGCGTATATGGCTGGTCTGAAGGATGCGAGATGGATATCCATCGATCCTGCCCACCCCTTTAAGAGGCAAGCATTAATGTGTGTATTTTTACACAACATGCTGTGTTTTATCATTAATATGATATAATAAATATATTTATAATTGCCGCAGTTATCAGATACGGCTGAAGCCGGCACTCAGTTGTGTTTAAGGTAAAAAATACGTGTTTTAATTTATGACATTAACTTTTTAAATTTAAAAAACGGCATGCCTCGAATCTCACTCGTAAGTAAACTTGATACCTAGACCCTGAAACTTCGTGGACCGGTTAGAACTCACAATGAGGCATGCGCCATCTATTGATAATGTTTAGCATTACTCGATCAACGGCCAAGACGCGGAGTTGAGACCTGCCGGAGGTCTAAATTTATTATATTGAAAATGTAGAAATAGGTAGGTATATTTAGTAAAACAATGTAAATAGTAAGTACCTTGGTGGTGGCTCTTATGTTGGAGAGGGGGTGACCTCGGTAGTCCCACTCGCTGATGTACAGCAACCACTCCGACGACGAGATGTTCTCAAACAGGTTGCACATCTGAACAGAACAACAATATGTCATCAATATTTATTATGCTACTCAGCGAGTATCCTACCCGCAGTAGTTTAGCAGCGCGTGGTGGCGCCGGTCCTAGTGCAGCACCAGCGACACTTTGTACCGGGAGTACTCACAAAGAGCGCGAGGGCCCGCTGCTCCTCCACCGGCTGAGCGTCGATCCCGCTGGCGTAGTTGAGCAGCGCGTGGTGGCGCCGGTCCTGGTGCAGCACCAGCGACACTTTGTACCGGGAGTACTCACAAAGAGCGCGAGGGCCCGCTGCTCCTCCACCGGCTGAGCGTCGATCCCGCTGGCGTAGTTGAGCAGCGCGTGGTGGCGCCGGTCCTGGTGCAGCACCAGCGACACTTTGTACCGGGAGTACTCACAAAGAGCGCGAGGGCCCGCTGCTCCTCCACCGGCTGAGCGTCGATCCCGCTGGCGTAGTTGAGCAGCGCGTGGTGGCGCCGGTCCTGGTGCAGCACCAGCGACACTTTGTACCGGGAGTACTCACAAAGAGCGCGAGGGCCCGCTGCTCCTCCACCGGCTGAGCGTCGATCCCGCTGGCGTAGTTGAGCAGCGCGTGGTGGCGCCGGTCCTGGTGCAGCACCAGCGACACTTTGTACCGGGAGTACTCACAAAGAGCGCGAGGGCCCGCTGCTCCTCCACCGGCTGAGCGTCGATCCCGCTGGCGTAGTTGAGCAGCGCGTGGTGGCGCCGGTCCTGGTGCAGCACCAGCGACACTTTGTACCGGGAGTACTCACAAAGAGCGCGAGGGCCCGCTGCTCCTCCACCGGCTGAGCGTCGATCCCGCTGGCGTAGTTGAGCAGCGCGTGGTGGCGCCGGTCCTGGTGCAGCACCAGCGACACTTTGTACCGGGAGTACTCACAAAGAGCGCGAGGGCCCGCTGCTCCTCCACCGGCTGAGCGTCGATCCCGCTGGCGTAGTTGAGCAGCGCGTGGTGGCGCCGGTCCTGGTGCAGCACCAGCGACACTTTGTACCGGGAGTACTCACAAAGAGCGCGAGGGCCCGCTGCTCCTCCACCGGCTGAGCGTCGATCCCGCTGGCGTAGTTGAGCAGCGCGTGGTGGCGCCGGTCCTGGTGCAGCACCAGCGACACTTTGTACCGGGAGTACTCACAAAGAGCGCGAGGGCCCGCTGCTCCTCCACCGGCTGAGCGTCGATCCCGCTGGCGTAGTTGAGCAGCGCGTGGTGGCGCCGGTCCTGGTGCAGCACCAGCGACACTTTGTACCGGGAGTACTCACAAAGAGCGCGAGGGCCCGCTGCTCCTCCACCGGCTGAGCGTCGATCCCGCTGGCGTAGTTGAGCAGCGCGTGGTGGCGCCGGTCCTGGTGCAGCACCAGCGACACTTTGTACCGGGAGTACTCACAAAGAGCGCGAGGGCCCGCTGCTCCTCCACCGGCTGAGCGTCGATCCCGCTGGCGTAGTTGAGCAGCGCGTGGTGGCGCCGGTCCTGGTGCAGCACCAGCGACACTTTGTACCGGGAGTACTCACAAAGAGCGCGAGGGCCCGCTGCTCCTCCACCGGCTGAGCGTCGATCCCGCTGGCGTAGTTGAGCAGCGCGTGGTGGCGCCGGTCCTGGTGCAGCACCAGCGACACTTTGTACCGGGAGTACTCACAAAGAGCGCGAGGGCCCGCTGCTCCTCCACCGGCTGAGCGTCGATCCCGCTGGCGTAGTTGAGCAGCGCGTGGTGGCGCCGGTCCTGGTGCAGCACCAGCGACACTTTGTACCGGGAGTACTCACAAAGAGCGCGAGGGCCCGCTGCTCCTCCACCGGCTGAGCGTCGATCCCGCTGGCGTAGTTGAGCAGCGCGTGGTGGCGCCGGTCCTGGTGCAGCACCAGCGACACTTTGTACCGGGAGTACTCACAAAGAGCGCGAGGGCCCGCTGCTCCTCCACCGGCTGAGCGTCGATCCCGCTGGCGTAGTTGAGCAGCGCGTGGTGGCGCCGGTCCTGGTGCAGCACCAGCGACACTTTGTACCGGGAGTACTCACAAAGAGCGCGAGGGCCCGCTGCTCCTCCACCGGCTGAGCGTCGATCCCGCTGGCGTAGTTGAGCAGCGCGTGGTGGCGCCGGTCCTGGTGCAGCACCAGCGACACTTTGTACCGGGAGTACTCACAAAGAGCGCGAGGGCCCGCTGCTCCTCCACCGGCTGAGCGTCGATCCCGCTGGCGTAGTTGAGCAGCGCGTGGTGGCGCCGGTCCTGGTGCAGCACCAGCGACACTTTGTACCGGGAGTACTCACAAAGAGCGCGAGGGCCCGCTGCTCCTCCACCGGCTGAGCGTCGATCCCGCTGGCGTAGTTGAGCAGCGCGTGGTGGCGCCGGTCCTGGTGCAGCACCAGCGACACTTTGTACCGGGAGTACTCACAAAGAGCGCGAGGGCCCGCTGCTCCTCCACCGGCTGAGCGTCGATCCCGCTGGCGTAGTTGAGCAGCGCGTGGTGGCGCCGGTCCTGGTGCAGCACCAGCGACACTTTGTACCGGGAGTACTCACAAAGAGCGCGAGGGCCCGCTGCTCCTCCACCGGCTGAGCGTCGATCCCGCTGGCGTAGTTGAGCAGCGCGTGGTGGCGCCGGTCCTGGTGCAGCACCAGCGACACTTTGTACCGGGAGTACTCACAAAGAGCGCGAGGGCCCGCTGCTCCTCCACCGGCTGAGCGTCGATCCCGCTGGCGTAGTTGAGCAGCGCGTGGTGGCGCCGGTCCTGGTGCAGCACCAGCGACACTTTGTACCGGGAGTACTCACAAAGAGCGCGAGGGCCCGCTGCTCCTCCACCGGCTGAGCGTCGATCCCGCTGGCGTAGTTGAGCAGCGCGTGGTGGCGCCGGTCCTGGTGCAGCACCAGCGACACTTTGTACCGGGAGTACTCACAAAGAGCGCGAGGGCCCGCTGCTCCTCCACCGGCTGAGCGTCGATCCCGCTGGCGTAGTTGAGCAGCGCGTGGTGGCGCCGGTCCTGGTGCAGCACCAGCGACACTTTGTACCGGGAGTACTCACAAAGAGCGCGAGGGCCCGCTGCTCCTCCACCGGCTGAGCGTCGATCCCGCTGGCGTAGTTGAGCAGCGCGTGGTGGCGCCGGTCCTGGTGCAGCACCAGCGACACTTTGTACCGGGAGTACTCACAAAGAGCGCGAGGGCCCGCTGCTCCTCCACCGGCTGAGCGTCGATCCCGCTGGCGTAGTTGAGCAGCGCGTGGTGGCGCCGGTCCTGGTGCAGCACCAGCGACACGTCGTCGCGCAGCGCGCTCGCCGCCAGGCAGCGCAGCACGCCCACGCGCGCCTCGCTGGGCACCGCGCCGTCGCTCAGCAGGCGCCCTGCAGCGAGCCGACCGTACAGTCACAATAGACATAGACAGAGACACTTGATCAAAAGTTTCAAAGATTGAAGAACAAATCACAAGCCTCACCGATAAAGGCCAGGAAGTCGTCCCCGAGCACCCAGCTGCCCTCGCCCTGCACTAGGTACTGCTGCAGCTCGTCCAAGTTCTGTCGCTCCTCCGGCGTCAGCTCCACGCCTTCCAACGCCTTTGTCAGCTTCTCGAACTCAACGACGCCCTGAATATCGCATGCGACATATTGAAATCAGATAGTGTTTGGATTGACTTATAACAAACAATAAGAATATGCGGATAAAGGAACAATTGACTTACTATGAATTAATCATAGATCGAGATACTCTCCTCAGCCCAAACTGAATAAAGATTCAAATTGCATGAGCTAAGAACATATGAAAGGAACAAGGACATAAAATATCGAAGCATGTCCAATTGCTAATATTCTGGCTGAGTATAATATCGCAATAAATCGACGACACAACGTAAACAGCACTTGTCTCGGCATCCGGCACCCACGTGTCTGTCGTGCACCACTATACTCCCTGACTCACCGTCACGCGGAATATTCTGGACACACATTTCTTGTAATTGTACCATACATACGAGTAATAAATTTGACAATTCCAAAAAAATCCAAAATTCTCAATTTGTAAAATGCTGTACATTGGTATGCTGATTGATTGAAAGCTTCGTTATTCAGAAGCTAGTAACAGTTGCAACAATCTTTACATTATATCTTTAGAGTCACTTTTGGAGCTTTAAAAATACTCATCGCATTTATAACTTACAACAAAATTGCAACGTGACTGTACGTTATACACAAAATGATCACTCCTGCGCACATCACATTATTGGTGTCATCAGCGACCATTTCAACTTGTTTAACTGCCTGCATGCTGCTTGATTATGAACACATTTCGAAATTTTGCTATTTATTCTAGTTCTAGATATCAATTCTAAGATCTAATCGAGATTTTGATGGAGAAAAGACATGCACCACTGTTCCCACCAGTTTATTTATTTGACTATAATAGGACGTATTAGCGGCGGAGATTAAACTTTAAGAAAATTTCAACACAAATACTTATAATGTTTGTTTACTACTCACACTCAACTATTTCTAAATTTAGAGTAAACATGAATTAGCATCAGTCTTTGAGATTAGGAAAGCGATATAAATAATACGACACGACGTGGGAGAGATGGAATTTTCTTCGTTATACCTACGAGTAGAACAATAAAATAGGCAAAAAACATAGTAGATTTCACTTCGAAATCAGCTTCTTTTATTTTAGCAGAATACTCAACTCCGAAAACTTTCATAACGCGGTTATTGACTTCATGCGTATTTTTGGGACTTTTTCATATCGCTTATTTTTTCAAAGTAATCAGGTTATACCAAAACGATAAGACTCGCAAAAACTCTAAAAACAATGGTACACAAGTACCAGTAAGTAGTAGTAAGGAGCATGACTGTAATTCACTCACATCGATATCAGTGTAGACGATGGGCGGGTCGCGGTTGCGCTTGCGCTGCTCCTCCTGCCGCCGCTCGTCGGCCTCCAGCGCGAGCGGGTCGGAGCTGGGCCCCGCCAGCGACACCTGCTCGCCAATTGTTGCCGTCTCGACTGCTTCTGCCATGTCTGATGCACACAGTCATAGCCACATTTCACTAATACATCACTCGGGATGGGCGGGAGATTTGCCTATATGTTGGGTTAGATAGATGCAATCATCAACGTGTTGCTGCTGAATTTAGGCTTTTAATATTGGCTTTCATGGAATTTGATTGAGATATTAATCGGAGAAATCGTAATCGTAGTTTTTTCAATTCAATTGTCGATATGTTTGAATCTAACCCGATTGATTACAGCTGTATAATATTATATACTATGATTATTCGGAGGGGTTTGGTCGTACACTAGAAATGAATATCAAAATAACGTGGAGAAGCTTTTATTAGCGCCATTTACCCACACTGAACTACTTTTATAAAGAAAATGGCATCGTGCAATGAAGGCATTTCATTACTTATTGCAAATAACGAACGTTGAAACGTTGAGAATATTCATTTATTATACCTACTGTTCTATGATGACATTTAACGTTTACTAAATAGAACACACTTATAGGTTAGTAGTTAACCTAAAAACACTAAATTTTGAAGAGTCCCGATTTCACATGAGATATTTTAAGATCGGTTGCAGCGCCGAACAAAACATACAGATAGTAAAAGTTCACATTTAATCGCAGCACAAAACTGTCGAGTGAGCAGCGTGCATGCGGTGCACGGCCCACGACGCCGGAAATAGAAGGCTGGCGATATTATTAGAATGTTTTTGAAATGATGGAAGGTTGTTATTGGTGAAGGATCACGATCCTGGGGCAGGTCCCGCAGTACGCACCTGCGAGTGTGTCGGAGCGGCGCCGCACGAGGAATGCCGCGCCGAGCCGCGCCGCTGGCCGCGCGCCAACACACCAATATATTTATAATTACGAACGAAGATCCAGTGCTGTGTTACACCGTTTCACATGTTCGCATTCGTTTTGTAAACAGGCCGTTTCGGACGTTCCAGTTTCACGCCATCACACCGATATTTCACCACGTCGGTACCTACTTAACTGTCATCAGGCAGTTGTAACATAGTAACAGCCATAATATGATCTCACGTATTTGTAATAAGAACGGGCATAAACCGAAGTCTGCAGTACCTAGCTTATGAATAGCATTAGTCTCGATGTTGCATTCCAGTGAAAACCCGCCGTTTCCAAATAATAAGATATTTAGGATTGATTGAGTGCCTACACCGCGTTATTACCGTGACAATAAAAGACTAGTGGTTTTGAGTTGGATTAGGTATCATTGTTACACTTAATCCAAATTGATTGGTAACAGATGTCAATCTGAGATACAACACGCTATTATTTATGATTGCCGTACGGTGGCTCACCACGACATTAAACTATTAATCGTACGCGTGTTATATGTCGGTGCTAGCTGCTGAGGTAGCAGTACTTGGCGGCCTGCTCTCACAGTTGTGTAAAAATGAGTCGGCGTAGATTTGCGCTGGTCGTTGCTCCGGGAGTCCCGGCCTACTTGCGACGCGTTCAACTGTTCCGTTGACTCCCGCAATAAATAGCCGGCAGACACTTGCTCTCAGCGTCGATTACATGATGACTCGCGATATCGAATTGAACAGGACACATGATGATATCTTGTTCAATTCGATATGGTGACCATGCAGCGATATCAATATGTGGTGCTTCCAATACACTTATTGCGACTTATAAGTTTATACATAACCAACATTTTAGTGCAGTGATACGACTTTTCTATAACATTCTGATATCTATATTAGAATGTTGTCTCTTTAATTCCATAACGTTTATACACCACAACTGAAGCGGCCGTAGCCCAATGGCTAGGGCGTCGGACTTGTGATCTTGAGGTCGCCGGTTCGAACTCCACCCATTGCACTACCGGCGTGAACCCACTCGTAACACAAGCACATTTAGCGTTGTACGAGGGGTTAACAAGAATGCTAGTATACCGCAAAAGTCTGCTAGTAATTAAAAGAAAAAAAAAAACTGTATTCATTTACCCATACAACCCACTGCCACTGTCACCATACACTCTAAACTATATAGCGAATACATTTACAGATTCAAATTTAAGAAACTAGATTTTTGTCTGTTTGTGGGTGTGTGTCTGTCTGTGGCATCGTAACTCCCGAACAGGTGAAGGAATTTTGATTTAGTTTTCTTTTGTTTAAAAGGTAATTTAATCGGAATGTTCCAAGGTATATTGATAAAAATCTTTACTATCGGGGGTTTATTAAATGTTGAATTAAAAAGTTTAATTTAATAAACCACCGATAGTAACAGTATTGATTCAGAACATTGCAGCACTTCTCAGCGCACTGCATCACTGGCGCGGGACGTGAGCGACTCTTACAATTGACCGCAAGTGACTGCGGATATTGATATAAAGCGATGACGACGGAATACCTTATCAATAATATTGATTTATCGATAGATCTTTATACCTTTATACTTTGTACGGGAGTTACGTAAAAATGTAATTATGTAGCCTTATTGTCTGTCCGTCATATTTATTAAGATTCTAAGTAGAAGAAACAGCTCGAAATCATTACGATATTGGCAATTTTATATAGGAAACCACTTTTCATTAAAACTTCAGGCTTATAAATGTAATTAATAAGATAATTATGACAACACTTTCAGAAAAAATCCTAATAATCATTGGTGAGTATTACTATAGTAGATTCTACTGTGCGGCTACAAGTACACACCTAACAATATATAATCTTTCTTTTCTCACAAGAAATTCTTGGAATTCCATAAGGGGATAAGTATATTTGTCATAATAAGTAGTCGTCATGTTGGTCCGGTAGATCCGCATAATAATAATATGCACGACGCGACGCTTACATGGAAATTACGTATTTTTTAGATACCCGATCCTATATACAGGGTGTCCAAGAACCTGGCGTCCAACTGGATTCCCACGATGCCCCAAGTTCTAACAGTACTCAGAAAAATATTTTAAAAAATCCACCCCATGTACTTACAGAATTATACTGATTTAAAAAAAAAAGGGGAAATGAGCACCCTGTGACATACTTTTGAATGCTGTGACTGCTAATGCTGATAATTTCGATATTTCTTGGAGGTTTTGTAATCTAGGGTATTGCTGTGTCTAAATAGAATGTAAAAATAAAGTACTTATTGTACCATTTTAAAATAAAATATTATTTTAACTAAAGGTGATATGGAAAACTATTGAATTTCGCAACTTTGACCGACTGTAGTGTAAAAAAAATGTACCAAAATAGTATGGCAAGTGACGTCAAATTTTGACGCGTTTATTCCTCTTTTTAAAAAGGTATAATACATACACATTAATTTGAAAAAAAATAATTTGATAATATTTTTACTCAACAACCCAATTTTTACGAAGTGCCTACCTACTAACGGTAACTGTCGGACCCTTTCTTATCTTAGAAACTGTTATGTTACTACTATTATTTACTTCGGTTCCAAGAGTGAGCAAGAAGGAAATACACACAGGTAGATGGGTTCCCAGTAGAATAAAAGCAAAGAATGTTAGTTTAAAGATATTTTATTACAATAAATGTTCAAAATGTTGACCACCCGCGGCAATACAAGCTCTCACTCTCCTTAAAAAGGACCGCTTTATGTTTCGCGAGTAACTTTTTTGACGTATCACCTGCACTGCTTGTGTTATCTTCTCACGAAGGTCAGCGATGTCATTAATGGGCTTCGCATAAACGAGCTCCTTCATAGTTCCCCAGAAAAAAAAATCCAGCGGATTTAAGTCAGGTGAGCGGGCTGGCCACGGGATTGTTCCTGATCGCCCAATCCACCTGTTCGGGTATTGCTCGTCCAAAAACTCTCTAACGGATACGCGAAAATGTGCTGGACAGCCGTCGTGTTGGAACCACATATCTGGTAGGGTCTCTTCTAGTAAGTTTGGCAAATCATTTTGAAGAAAATTTAAATATGATTCGCCAGTCAAATTCTCGGGCATCTCAAATGGACCAATAATATTCCCACAGAGAATAGCGGTCCACATGTTCACTTTGAACCGGTACTGGGATCTATCTTCTCGCATCAAGTGCGGATTTTCCACATGCCACTCGTGCAAGTTGTGTAGGTTCATGTAGCCATCCTTCTTAAATGTTGATTCATCTGACCACAAAATTTTGTCGATAAAGTTTTCGTCTTCTCGATGTTTTTGCAGGATTGTTTCACAAAACACGACTCGGCTCGGATAGTCTCGAGGTAAAAGACTTTGCACTCGCTGTACGTGGTACGGATGATATTCTTCTTTTTGGAGAATACTGTGTGCTGTGCTCTTCGGTATCCCCGTATCAGCTTCTATTCCTCGCACAGAGATGCTTGGATTTGCCGACACCGCCTCTAAAACTTCATCGCGTATGAAGTCATTTACGGGTCGTCCTTCACCAGCTACTTGATTGGGGAACCGCCCGTCACATAGTGATCTGTGCACATTAATGAAAACTCGATGGTCGGGATATCGCGTAGCCCTCGGATACCTTTCTCTGTAAAGTCTCGCTGCAGCTCGTCCATTACCTCTACATTCTCCATAAATGTAGTGCATATTTGCGTATTCTTGCGGAGTGTAGGTCGCCATGGTAGCACACACAAAACACAAACTGTCCAAACACAGGCAAAGGTCGTCGTAAAGAGTTCGTTTCAAAGTCCAGAGCACAAAGAGTAATCGAGTCCAATAAACAAAGCTTTAAATCGTAGTACGTGATCAATGGTAACAATAAGAGAGAGGTGCGTAGTAACGGCAGGAGGCAGTGACGCGTACTGACCGTACTGTTATCCTAAATAGCACGATCCCAGATAGCGTCACTATCTATCTCACTCGCACCTCTAACCTTTTTCTCCCTCACTCTTACCTGAATAATGGGGTACCATAAAGAAGAACCAGCAAATCGCAAAGATAGTTTCTGTCTTGCTCCCTCCTGTTGTAATAACGAATCACTATGGTGAGATGCATGCACATACCGTCCCTTACGGTCTAACCTGTTTTTTGAGAGGCCTGTTGTTATTTTTATGAGCATACAATAGTAATTCTTTAGAGGTTAGATTCAATTCGTCGTAAATTTTTCTTTCTAAGAATTCTGTAAGACATCGTAAAAATTGGGTTGTTGAGTAAAAATATTATCAAATTTTTTTTTTTCAAATTAATGTGTAAGTATTATACCTTTTTAAAAAGAGGAATAAACGCGTCAAAATTTGACGTCACTTGCCATACTATTTTGGTACATTTTTTTTACACTACAGTCGGTCAAAGTTGCGAAATTCAATAGTTTTCCATATCACCTTTAGTTAAAATAATATTTTATTTTAAAATGGTACAATAAGTACTTTATTTTTACATTCTATTTAGACACAGCAATACCCTAGATTACAAAACCTCCAAGAAATATCGAAATTATCAGCATTAGCAGTCACAGCATTCAAAAGTATGTCACAGGGTGCTCATTTCCCCTTTTTTTTTAAATCAGTATAATTCTGTAAGTACATGGGGTGGATTTTTTAAAATATTTTTCTGAGTACTGTTAGAACTTGGGGCATCGTGGGAATCCAGTTGGACGCCAGGTTCTTGGACACCCTGTATAAAAAGAGCTTTCTAACGAAATCGACGGAATATTATTTACTAGCTTCCTGCGCGCGGTTTCACCCGGAATTTTGACCCAAGTTATTTACGAAATCAAATACTTCGGGACGAATTATGTTATTGTAAATGTTTTACTAAAACAGCTTTGAAGCTAAGATGAATTGAGAGTGCAGAATTTAAAGGAGCTTACAAAAACATTATTTTGGGTTCCTTACAAAAATAAAGAAACTGAACCCTTATAGGATGACTCGTGCATCCGTCTGACACAGCCAAGTTGATTGGAATCTACTGGACCCAATCAAATGACTTGAAATAATGAAATTTATTCAGCACTTAGGTATTTTAGTTATTTACATACACTTGTACTTGTCAAAATTACACGTTATAAGACTAAATCTAACAAAAGTATCACTTAAGTAGCTAAAAACATCGTTAAAATTGTTTAATCTTACAGATTTTTTAATCAGTCTGTCGTGCGATAAATGACAAATGTACACATTATTGTAAGATGCCTTAAAGGTCTAAAATTTCTTACGAGAATCTAAGCGGCCAAAGTTTAAGCGACATCCACCTGATCACCCTCACATTAAGGGGTTAAGACCAACGTTTAGGGTGCCACCGGAGTACAGAGTAGATTTACGAACAGTAGTGATGAACGCTAGCACGAGATCCCAGTTCGAGGAATAAGCAACAACGCGGTCCTCGGTCATGCCGTCGAGGATCCTCGACGGCATGACCCTAGCTAACCTTGTTATAGGAAATCGAAAATATATTTTTGTTATTATTGTAAATAGTTTTGATTGTATTCATGAAATAATACTAAAAATTGAGCATTCCCCTCCCGATCTCCGAAACTACTGAGCCTAACATTTTGAAATACAGTTAATTGCTTGTAGATAACAGGAGAATCTATTAGAATATAAATTATATGGGTAGGCTAACTGTAGCCCGCAACTTCGCCTGCGTATAATTCGATTTTTCAATACAAACTTAGCCACCCCTTAGGGGTGGACTATTTTTCTTATCGAATGCCTAAGTGATATAAAGAATGCACCCTCTTAGTTGCAGGTGGTAGACAGTCAGGACCAAGCGTCTTATATACTATAAATAATATCCAAGCTAAATTTAAAATGTCTCACCAGCCTCCTCCGTCTTCTCCCCCCGTTTCTTCCGCTTCTTGTCTCGTCTCCTCTCCTTGCGCGCCAGCTTCTCCGCCAGCGTGCTGCGGCGCTGCTCCAGCTCCTGCGACACCACTCTACGACAATACACGCTGGTTGAGCCGATCTGTTGGTCATACTCTTAAGGGAATTGTATTTTAACTTACTACCAAAACCATAGAGTCCAAAATATGACGGCCAATTTTTTTTTTGGGGCGGTCATTGTTAGTAGCCTGGAGGCTTTTGCTACTTCACCAGACATAAAGGCGAGCAGAGCTCTAGCCCCAATAAATGCTTTAAATACTACACACTAGGCAACCGACTTCGGCTCTTTCCGATTCCATTCCATTTCCGAGAATAGATTTTGTTGTATACGATGTGAAAAAGACCATGGCCATGAATATTATGGCCATGGTCATATATGCAGCTGTCTGGGAGACCTGTATCTACGGGCCGCCATGAGCAAGTATGGGCTCCCGGAACGGAAACACACTTAGGGCGCTAGAACGTTATTTCATAGCAACCTGAGCTGATCCGTCCGATCCGTGTTACCTTTTATTCTATTAAATATTAAGAAGATCCTTGGCAGTCTCCTAAAGATAGCATTTAGATCCTAAATAAATAATAAAGCTTATATAATACCCATCACCTTTCACAAAACGCTTAAGCCTCAACTAAATTCTCTACTCTTAATATTAGCGATTAAACTATTGACTACCTCCATAGCGTAGCGTTATAACGCTCGCTTTAAATCTCGGAGGTCGTGGATTCGATTCGATCCACGCCGGACAAAACATCTTTGTGTACATTCTAAGATTTCTTTGCGGGTCTGGTTGGCTGAGGGACGGGTAGTCTCTTAGCCAACCAGACCGTGCCTCGGAAAGCACGTTAAGGCGTTGGTCCCGATTGTTATAACATCATCTATAAAAATCGTATACCAGGAAAACGGGCAGCAGCGTTTTCTCGTGTGTTATTACATAATACTGCAGTCACTAACCCGCCTGCCAAGCGTGATGACTATGGCAAAAACCCTCCCTCGGGAGAAGGCCCTTGTTCAGCACAGGACATTGTACGGGCTGATGATGATGACGTTTTTTTTTCGGTTTGACTTACGTAGTTAGCCACGAGGCTTTTGCTACTTCACCGGGCATAGATGATGATAACGTTAAGAACTAAATAGTTATAGAACTATATTTACAATTATTAACAAAAATAAGCTATGTTATAGGCAACATTTTATGTTACTACGGGAACGGTGCACGATGACACGGCGCGTTATAACGACCACAAGGTACAACGACTTCTACCAATTCGCCAATCTATATTAGATAATAATTACTGTTAAAGGCTAAAACTATAATAAAATAAGATTACAACAAGCCGAGTTCCATGTTAGATAGCTATCGTCAGATGAATTGAGCGTATCATAGAACAGCTGCACTTCCATCAACCGGTCAACTGCTGAACATGGGCCTCCTCTTTACAGATCTTAGCAAGCCAGGGTAGTTGAGCGATCTTGTCATAATCACGACGCTTAGCAGGTGAATTGGTGATCGCAGTAAGATGATAAGTAATCTTAAACTTGTGATGCTGCTGCCCTCCAATCAGTATATCCCTTAGTTGCCTGTTATGACACTCATGAGAAGACATGGTTTGTTCTATTTTAAGCCGGAAACCACCCAGCATAATGGGGGGGGGGGCACTAACAACACACAAACATTATTGTTACAGTGGGTAGTTGTCTACAATGAACACACAGGATTAATAAGCATTAGTTTATTAGTGAGCCAAAGCAATAGAAGCGGAAGCGTGTAGTCAGAAGGGTCTGGTGGGGGGGTCGCGGGGGCCGGGGTTGTCCGAGTTCGCGGGGGGTGGGGGGCGCAGGGCGCGGAGGGCGCGCGCCGCGTGCGCCGCCAGCCCCGCGCCGCGCCGCACGCCGAGCGCCAGCGACGACCAGTCCCATCTACGCACACACACGCACAACCGCTACGTATAGGACACGTCGCGCTACGAGCAGCACACGTAACGCTACGAGCAGCACACTTAACGCTACGGTCAGGACACGTAACGCTACGGACAGGACATGTCAGGCTAACGTAACGCAACAACACATGACTGAACTATGACTTATTAGCCAACTAGCGACCTGCCCCGCAATGCTGAAGTATCATACACCTACCCCAAACATTCGTCTTGAATCACTTTCTTTATTAAAAACAAAGCGCATCAAAATTCGTTGTGTAGTTTTAAAAATGTAAGCATAAATGCAGATCTTTAGAAATAACGCTAGAAACGATACACAGAAACATTATAACAGCAACGGTTAGTTATTTGTTAATGTTAAGCCCAACCCAAGTTATTTTAACTTTCATAAAACGAGCTGAAATATTGTACTTACTTACCTGATATCCAGTTCAAAAATGTTTTTATTGTGCGGACTTAAACTAGATTATATAGGAAAACAACTTGTTGGGACAATTTACCGAATATATCAAGATATGAGATATTAATTATTGGCTAGACATACGTTCATTAGTTTACTCATGTACAGACAACTGTACAGGTATATTTTATTTTATATACATAGTTAGCGTAGTGGTACGCATCAGCACTTTTTACATTGTTATTTTATTTAAGTAGTGTCAATAAAGCATTCGTCACTTAAGGTTGTGTGTTTATCATTTGTTTTACGCAATCTCCTTATCAATATCATCGACTATTGTCACTCACAATTCGTAGGAAGATCAGCCCCTACATATGGTCCTTCGAGCAGTACTATCATTTGGTGTTTAGAGGATTTCTGGTACGATAGCGAATCGGTTTGCTGGCCTCCCACAAGCGGGTCTCACCAGTGGAATTGAGAAGGCGCACATATCGTGCTAGGAATTATAGACGCACCACAGCAATACGGTAAGCAGTCTTTTTATCGAATATCACAGAGCATACTCGTATCATCGTTAATATCACTATTAACTTATCAACTTAACCGCAGGTTATTAATCATCTTTTTAGCGTTTCTTTCGATTAACTTGTCATGGAGGGATTACAATCTGTTTTGGAGCGCCAGAGTATCCTGACAAAAGAAATTGAGAGAGTGAATGTCAATTTCCGAAAGGATAGCGCGAGTAGGAAAACATCCGAGTACCTTCTCAGCCGTTTAGCCGCGCTGGATAAATGGTGGAAGGAGTTCGAGGATAATCATAACAACCTGATGGCCTATGAGGACGAACAATATGAATATTTCTCAAAAAATATCTATGGGTATATGAAGGAATATTACATCAAAACAAAGGAAATGATATCTTCATTCAAGGAGCCAAAATTCACGTCATTTTCTTTGCCTATTTTTGAAGATTATTCCTGTCTCGGGGATGACCTACTTAGTCAGCAGGAAACTAATTTTAGAGCGTTAGAACGGTTGATTAATAGAATCAACATTATGGAATTAGAAGAGAAATGGGAGCTTGTAGATGAACTGAAGAATCTTCAAAACCTATGGAAGGTTATTGACACCATTCATCTGCGATTGGATAATCAATTAAAGGGAAGCAATGATGCATATGAAGTCAAATTTCAAGACATTGAAGATCGTTATCTTGCCATCAAGAAGGACTTGAATAGAAAGTTGAACTCTACCGCTCACCTTGAACAAGCCACACCCAAACTGGAAGTCCCTACCTTCTTTGGAAAATACACCCAGTGGCCAACCTTCTTCGATTTATTTTTGGAAGCGATCCACAATAACAAGTGTCTGAGTAAGGCGCAGAAAATGCAACATCTTAAAGGGAAGGTGAAGGGTGAGGCAGAGGGCTTAATTCAGCATCTTAATATATCAGCCGAAAATTACGACACGGCGTGGGACATTCTTACGCATCGTTATAATAACCCTCAAATTTTATTCTCAACGCAGTTGGATATCTTTTTGAATCAACCTCCGATCACTAAACAATCATCGTATCACGCGTTTAAGAAGTTGCATGATACCACAACTCAATGTGTCAACAGCATTAGGAACTTGGGGATTGACATCACTACCTGGGACCCCATATTAGTTCATCTCTTAACAAAGAAACTGGATGAAGAGACGCGTACTGACTTCATGGAATCACGAGAATCGCCTCGAGACCTAGCCTCGTACACAGAGTTACTCAGTTTTCTTGAGAATAAGTTTATGGCTCGAGAACCTACGTGCAAGAAAGAAAAGTCTACATCAGAATCCTATAAACCACGCCCAAGTCATTCAAAATCTAACAACTACAGCTTCACTTCAAAGAGTACTCCGTTTTACACGAAATATCAATCTAACGTTACAAATAGCAGGAGGGTTTGCCCTGTGTGTAAAACGCCTCATGATTTATATCAATGTAAACGTTTCCTTGCGCAATCAAGTGACGCGCAAATTAAAACACTATCAAAACATAACATTTGCCGTAATTATCTATACACACATTATGACAATAAATGTATATCAACGAAAAGGTGCAAACAATGCAACGGCGATCATAATTCTTTGATTCATGACGCAATTTGTGCGATGCGACCAGGCTCACAGGAATGTACTCGTAACTCATCATCTCAAGCACGACTAGACACGGCGTCGACGTCACAGAATAGTCACAATGTTAACTATGTTGCGAGCGACAATGAGGAGGTGCTTTTGACTACTGTAGCATTGAATATCAGAGCCTCGGACGGTACTTTCATGCGGTTTAGAGCACTATTAGATCAAGGATCTCAGATATCTCTCGTATCAGAAAACGCCGCGCAACTATTGGGATTAAAGAGACAATATTGCTCAGCAGCTGTATCAGGCATTGGATCGACACAAAAACAAAGCAAAGGTTTAGTTTCACTCGAATGTGTATCAATTTACGATGACTATCATTTTACAACAGAGGCACTAGTTGTATCACGAGTTATAAATAACTTACCTAATGCTTCGTTCAGGAAACAGACTTGGCCACATTTATCTCACACAAGACTGGCAGATCCTGAATATAACATTTCGAAGACAATCGACTTGCTTTTGGATGCTAGTATCTATTCAGATATAATCATGAGTGGCTTAATCAAAGGTCCCATTCAAGCTCCTATAGCCCAGCAGACAAAACTTGGGTGGATACTATCAGGCAATGTGAAGACGTTTGCATGCCATGTTGTAATCAACGATGTAGACAGCATCTCAAAATTCTGGGAAGTAGAAGATATACAGGATTCTTCTTCATCACTTTCATCAGCGGACTTATATTGTGAGCAATATTATCAGTCTACAACGAAGAGGTTGAACTGTGGCCAGTACGAAGTAGCATTACCCATGAAACCCAATTTTGAACAAGAGATGGGCGTATCTAGACCAAAGGCAGTCGCTCAATTCATTCAACAAGAAAAGAAGATGATCAGAAATCCATCACTGGCTGAAGGTTACCACAAGTTCATGCGGGAGTATGAAGAATTAGGTCACATGCGTAAGGTTAATCAACAGGATATCAGAGCATGCTATTTACCGCATCACGGCGTGCTGAAGTTAGATTCCACAACAACAGCTCTCCGTGTTGTATTTAATGCTTCGTCTAAGATGTCGTCTGGGCGCAGTTTAAATGACTTGATGTATAGCGGGCCTAATCTTCAACAAGATCTTCAAAATCTCATATTAAGGTGGCGACAATATAAATACGTCGTCACTGCCGATATAGAGAAAATGTTTAGAGCGATTCTTTTAAGATCCGAAGATCAGCATCTTCAATCAATATTATGGAGAAATGATCCCCGTGAAGCACTCAATGACTATCAGCTGAAGACCGTTACCTACGGCACAAGGGGAGCGCCGTTCTTAGCGATGAGAACATTGAAACAAATCGCCCTCGATCACGCACATCAATATCCCCTTGCTGCTTCTGCGCTGGAGTCATCCTTCTATATGGATGATTACTTAGGGGGAGCTGATAACATACAGGATGCTAGGCAATTGCAACAGGATTTAATAGCAGTATTAAAAGGCGCCGGCATGAACTTGAGAAAATGGTCGAGTAATGAACCCCGACTCATCGAAAACCTACAGCCAGAACAAATCAATTCTCCATTTGAGTTCAAGGACAGCGAGTCTAGAAAAACATTAGAATTGCGATGGGAAGCTACGAGTGATATGTTTACGTTCGGCACAAGAATCGAACCTCAACACAGCAACGAGCCATACACAAAACGTCAATTATTATCAGATATATCAAAAATATTCGACCCGCTTGGCTGGTTATCACCCCTTACTATCAGGACAAAGATATTATTCCAGGCCACGTGGACGACACCCCTGTCGTGGGATGAACGCTTGCCGCCAAACATTTCGTCAGAATGGCAGAAGTTGCGAGATGACCTAAGGAACATCAATATTTTTACGATACCTCGCTATATAGGTCAAACAGAACAAAATGTACAGATTCACGGCTTTTGCGACGCTTCCGTGAAGGCGTACGCGTGTGCAATTTACATGGTAACAACCGATCATAAGGGCACATACACATCGAGGCTAGTCATAGCAAAAACGAAAGTTGCGCCAATGAACAAATCAATAACACTACCCAGATTGGAGTTATTAGGTGCACAATTGTTATCACAATTACTCCAGAAATTTCTTCAGACGCTTTCTTCACAGAAAATAGAAATCTTTGCCTGGACTGATTCGATGGTTGTACTAGGTTGGCTACATGGGGACTTATCAAAGTGGAAGCAATTTGTAGCAAATCGTGTGCAGAAAATTACAACAATCATTCCCGCATCGAATTGGCGTCACGTCAAGTCCTGTGACAACGCAGCAGACTGTGCCACACGAGGAATGACATCGGCAAATTTACATCAATATCACTTGTGGTGGGAAGGGCCAGAATGGCTTATCAATTATAACTCCCGCAATAACACTACGAGTGAATATCACAGCCCGATGTTGGAAAGGAAACTACACAGTGTGCATACAGCCTTACATCAAACACAAACATCATTTGTAATTGAATTATTAAATAAATTCAATTCATTAACAAAGGTTGTACGAACCGTGGCATGGGTGTCGCGTTACATTGCTTGTTTGCGCAATAAGAATTCACGTGCAGCGAGCGGTGCATTGACCGGTGTCGAAATACAAAGTGCATTGTATTTGGTCACTAAAGATATACAAAGCATAGATTTTAATGAAGAGATAATTAGTTTGAAGAAAAAACGCTTTGTACGTAGCAATAGCAAATTAGCCTGCCTGCAACCGTTCCTAGACGATCACGGAATACTGAGAGTCGGTGGACGCCTTCAACAATCAAATCTCACGTATGCCGCGAAGTATCCCATCATAATATCACCTCGAAGTCGCTTGTCGGTGCTAATCATTCAGCAAGCTCACATACACACGTTGCACGGTGGACCGCGACTTACCTTATCACATATTCGGGAGAAGTATTGGTTAATCAGTGGCATCAATTGCGTCAAAAAACAACTGAGGCTATGCGTAAAGTGCAGAAGATATAGCCAAGAATCATATCACCAGCTCATGGCGGATCTTCCCAAGCCTAGAATCACCCCATCACGGCCCTTCACCAACGTAGGCGTTGACTTCACGGGACATGTGGATATAAAGGCCAACAAGGGAAGAGGCATCAAAACTAGCAAGGGATACGTTGCAGTGTTCGTCTGCCTAGCCACCAAGGCCGTGCATTTGGAATTGGTGTCGGACCTCAGCACGGCATCCTTCTTGGCAGCATTAAGAAGAATGTGTTCCAGACGAGGAGTACCCAAAAATCTTTACAGTGATAATGGCACTAACTTCGTGGGCGCTTCTCGACTTCTCAAACAAGAGTATAGAGAGATCATGACTTCAATCAACCCAAATGTTCTCAATGACGTCACCAACATGGATATAAAATGGCATTTTAATGCTCCAGTTTGGCCAAATGCAGGCGGTTTATGGGAGGCAGCGGTGAAGAGTCTGAAGTATCATTTGAAGCGTGTCCTTGGTGAACAAAAATTAACCTATGAAGAGTTTTCTACATTGCTGTATCAAATAGAAGCCTGTCTCAACTCGAGGCCCCTCTGTGCTCTCACTGAAAATCCAGACGACATGTACCTCACTCCTGGACACTTTCTGGTAGGTGGTTCCCTGTTATCAAGACCTCAGACAGATCCTGATCATATGAATTTGAATACACGTTGGCATTTGATTCAGGCGATGAACAAACAATTCTGGAAATTGTGGTCCACGGAGTACCTTCAGCAGCTTCAGTCGAGAACAAAATGGCGTAGTATAAAACAAAATCTGAGAGTGGATGATGTGGTTCTTATCAAAGAAGATAACATGCCACCGGGCAAATGGTCAATGGCGCGGGTACAAGTCCTGCATCCGGGTCAAGACGGGTGTGTAAGAGTTGTGACTCTGAAAACTGCTGATAACACTATCAAACGCCCGGTCAATAAACTTATCCCTTTGCCGGTACACGAAAATAATGGTCCGAAAGAAGACACAACTTCGAACGGTTCTCGTCCCAGACCATCCTCCAGAAATCGCAATCAGCCGAAGATCTCCATGGCAACGATGTTTATATCAGCGCTTTGTCTGTTGATGATGACTATATCACCCAGTATACAAGAACCATCAGTTACATACAACATCACGGCGCTTGACAGTGAAAACCATCTATATTTCGATAAGATATCAGTATTGCAACATATCAAAGATGAGTGGAAACTAATCGTTTATTACAACATGTCTACATATTGGAATGGATTCACCGAATTAGAAATATATATTAGACACTTAAATAAATTATGCCTGAATTCAAGTACACAAACACAATCAGGCAAGCCATACAAAGCTATTACATTACAACTACAGCATGAGTTTAACGAACTTCAACATTATAACTCATTACTGCGAAATCCTAACAAGAGATACAAAAGAGGACTTGTAAACGGTGTTGGCAACGTGGCTAGCTATCTTTTTGGAATCTTGGATGACAATTTCGCCGAACAATATAAGGCAGACATTGAAAAGATAGCCTCAAATGAAAACCACATTCAGAGCCTTATCAAAAATCAAACACTTGTTATTGAATCGGAATCGAACGTCATACGAAGAAATGAAGTTATAATGAACCAACAATTCACCTATATGAATAAGCAAATGAAAACATTATTGCACGATGTCAACAAAGTGCAATCAGACGCCGCCGAAGGCCTTTTGTTTACGTCCTCAGCTTTATCAGCGTATGTCGTTCTATCAAACCTACGGCGCATGCAGCAAAACCTTATAGATGTGATCACAGACATTCATCATGGACGCATAGACACCCATCTATTCTCGCCTGAAGAGTTAGAGTCTCAAATTCACATCATAATGCGTGAGATACAGGATGATCTAAATGTTCCACTAGACAAGTCAAGCATCAAGAGTTTATACAAGTTATTGCGAGTGTCTACTCGAGTATACGATGACTATCTTATTATGGAAATCAAAATTCCCTTGGTTACTACGGAAACATATGAATTGGATAAGGTCATTCCGCTACAGAGTAAGAAATCAAATGGGAACTATGAAGTTACGTCAACATACCCATATTTGGCATTTAATTTAAGAAGAGACTTGGTATTATTCTTCACTGAAAATGACCTACAACTGTGTCTTCGTGCAAATTCTGAGAAGATATTATGTACCATCGATAAACCCATATACACAATACAGGAACAACAATCCATTTGCGACGTTAAAATAAATGATGTAATAACTACAACCTGTATATACAAACAATGGAAGTGCGGCGCGAATAAGTGGATCAAGTTACGTCGCCCGAACGACTGGCTGTATCAATGTTGTCAACAATGCACCGTCCGTATTTTTAGCGCACAGAGTACGGAAGTCACAACCTTATCAGGCAATGGCATAATCACTTTATGCCCAGGATGCACGCTTAAGGGAGACTCATTCCAGATTTACTCTCACAAGAATTTTATAAATCACGTGGATCTTCACACCGAGGGAATGAAGCTACCACAAATATCTGTTGTGAATGATATCGTCAATACTAGTATTCCCACTATCGAATCCTTTTTACCGGAAGACCATCAGACCGCGTGGAACCAGTTGCGGTCTGAAATAGATGATCTGAAGCAACAATCGACACAAGTCCTCAGTGTTCATGACGTGCATCAGTACAGCGTGCTCTACTCGCTGGTGGGAGGAGTCATCCTGATGGTCCTCGTTTGCACTATCATATGGATAAGACAGAGACGGAAGCAGCAGCCAATTATGGAATCAGGATTGGAGTTGGCGACAGTGAGGAGTGTACCCGAGCGAAAACCTATTCCTCGACCTAGGAAGATTCCCGAAAGCACTTCGACCCCCAATTTATGCTCTATCAAATTCGACATTCCTTTGAGCGAGAGTGACTAAATAGTTGCTAGTTCAATTTAATGTATTTAATTTATGTTTCAAAGTTCATTTTTACATTTTTCTTCCGCCCTCGGCAGCATGTACAGACAACTGTACAGGTATATTTTATTTTTTATACATAGTTAGCGTAGTGGTACGCATCAGCACTTTTTACATTGTTATTTTATTTAAGTAGTGTCAATAAAGCATTCGTCACTTAAGGTTGTGTGTTTATCATTTGTTTTACGCAATCTCCTTATCAATATCATCGACTATTGTCACTCACAATTCGTAGGAAGATCAGCCCCTACAACTCACATTTTTATTATATAATCATTTACCGAAATGACTTCTAAACTAACTTGATATACCTATTGGGTCAGAGTAACTCTATCTAATGTAGATGAACTCTTCATTGGCAGAAATCAATTGATTAATTCATACATTTCGACTATAAATTTACATATTATATATATATGTTAACGGAAATGTATGTAATCCGTCATTGTATACAATTCCTAGGAAATGTATGTAATTCCTAAAATCGCCCGGAAATGTGTGAAATAAATTATATTAGACATATTTCCTAGGAAATCTATACATTTCCTAAATAGCAATCGGAAATATCAATGGGTAGGTTTAGGTTATTTTTTTTATAACCACCCGAAGCCTCGTTTATCAACTAACTAGGTTGATCAACATATGATTCTTATTAATTTCTGGTAACAGTGATTTTCCGATAAATGCACCTTAAAAGTTAATAGATACCTAGTTGATTTTTGAAGCTTTAATTGGTAAGATAACATTAATCACATTTTACGGTATGATTGTTACCTATTTGTATTTATAAAAAATATTATTCTCGTTGAAGCAACATGTTTTATTACAGAAAGCATTCTTTTTATACATTTCCTGATACGATATTGGAATTATATACAATTCCTAGGAAATACATACATTTCACAGGAAATGTGTATATTAAGGAATATTTGAAACATTATTTTACACATTTCCTAAGTAGGCTCGGAAGGGTATATATTTCCTAGGAATTGTGTACAATTCCTAGATTTCATACATATCCGGTAACATATATAACAAAAAATTTTTCTGCTGTTATTTATGTTTATGTATCTCCATTATCAATTAATATAAAATCTAAATTAAAAACCAAATATCTAGTGTTAATTCCGCTAAAAATGTGTCAAAATACTGGGATGCGTTTTTGCACCGCCCTCCCGCCCGCAAAAATTATGCACAACATGCTGGAAGGGTGCATGATGCTCCGTGGAGGAGCGAAACACGTGTCGGGTCTTCGGCTGGTGATTGTATTTTTGCACTTTTTATTTTTCCTTCCTGCATGTTGTGCATAATTGGATTATTATGGATTTCCGCAAAGTAACGCCTGATTCCATTAAATATAATAAATATATAATTATATACAAATCAATGGGAGTAAGTACCTCTTACATTTAAAACTATCACAATGAAACAAAAAAAGACTTAATAAAGTCGTATGCAGTGTGATGTGGTCGGACATATACATAATTATTACATACAGCTGCGTATCCGCGAAAAGCGGGCATTTCGTAAGTAAATATGAATTACTAATGACCTTATGTGAGGCAACGAGGCGCTCCACCCGTTAGAAACCAACGAACAACAGACAAGTCCCAAATAGACATTTTTTCGATATTGTATCGAGCAAGTATTTTTAACATAAACTTAGGTGTATTAAAAGTTGGCATTTTGAACTTAGGTATGTAACAAGACTTAATTATGTGAAGGTAGATTTACGTTTGTATACCTACTAGAGTGAACAGTCCGTGAATGAGTCTTGTATATATATATATAATCGAGTTTCGTTGTTCGTTTTCATTTATGTCAAAATCAAATCATCCAATGTCACTGTCAAGTTGACAATTCTGAATTGAAGGGTGACTATAACAAGTTGCTGATCGGAGCCAGTCTTGAACGAGGCACCGGCGTGATCAGTAAGACTAAAGGTTAGTAAAATAGTGTTAACATGTACTGAATTTGTTTGAGGTTGATAATAAATATTGTTATTGCGTTGATTTATCTATTCGTTTTAATTCTATGATTCCCTTCTGAGGTAAAATTACAGGTATAATGACTATCGACATTTTTAATTAGTCGATACTTGAATCACTCGGAATTTTAATCTCAGAGATTTTAAGCTTAGGTATTACAATTTTCGATATATTTATACCATCGATATTTAAATTTTCGATGTATTGATCAGTGACATTTTACTAGTAGGTATTAGAATACCTACGGGTCAAATGTCAATTTAGAATTTTCGATATTCTAATAGGTAGGTACCCTTTAGAATTAACCATACTTCATTCTAAAACGTACATATGTATGGAAGAAGAAGAAAGTACTACATTAAATAACGCAAAATGACGAGGTGATGTATCGTACCGCGCCTCCTCGATCTGGTCGTTGAGTGTGACGTAGTCGGGGCTGTCCTGCCGACTGGCGCGCGCGCCGCCGCTCGAGTACATCGTCTGCAGCAACAACACATACAACTCAACAACGACATCTCAGTGCCACGCTCTAATAGAATCACCCTTTACACGTGTTGAGAAACTATATCATATAAAGTCAATTCTTTGTTGAATTTCATATTTTTAAATACTTGTGTGAAAATGATATGAACGGACTAATTCTAAACAGGCTAATGTGGAGAAAATGTTAATTTATTATTTTAAAGTGACCGTTTGCGTCGTCAAGCGTCATTATTATAAAAACCGCTGATATGCGAATGCTTAAATACTACACCAATTTAAGCAACGCTGACAGTCACTTCACTGTATATAGTGTGGCCCGGAGGCGGTTGGTAACGGGGCGATCCCGGAGGCAGTAACCACAAGAGACTCGAAACAGGGGCAGCAACCAGGTCCCCTCACAACACCATAGAGGTGCTCCGCCCAAATTGTTGGAATGGGCCGAAATAGAAGAAATTTTGGGAGGCCAGGGGAGGCTTGGCCACTATTCAGTAAGTACTGTAGATGGTACGCACCTGGCTGGCGGGCGGCGCGAGTCCGTCGAGCAGCCCCTGCAGCGCGGAGCGCAGCGGCGGCGCGAGCAGCTCGTCGGGCTGCGCCACGATGTGCTTGGGCACGCGCGCGCCGCACAGGAACTGCACCACCTCGTCGCTGAAGTGGTTGCAGTTGTGCTCCAGCAGGTTGTAGGCGCCCGGCGAGTAGGACGACGTGGCCAGCCCCTGGATGTAGTCGATCAGCACCTGGAACGGCACGAACGTCTCGCCCAGCCGCTCCACGCGCAGCGGCGCGCCCAGCTGAGTGCCGCCCTGCAACCACACACCGCCAACATTAATATTGTCACCACTAAGTCTTCGTGACCATCCCAAAGTCAGTTATTACAAAATTGTAAGAAGATATTATTTGTATGCATGTATTTTCAAAGGCAACTCCTGCGCATGATACTTTTGTCCCTTTGCCTCGGGGGACTCAGAACCACTATCCGCGGTTTACACAAATAATTCCATCGAATGGGAATCGAAGAAAAACAGATCGCAGAACCAACTACCGTAACTATTAAACCACCGGAAATATGAAAAAGCCGACTGCGAGCTCTCGCTATGTAAAGTGAGACATGTGTGTTCAGTAGTAAATGCGCGTTCGCGTTGACAGCAGTCATAAAATTAGCTTGCACCAGCGACTGCAAGGTGGCGCGACTGCGAGCTCGCACCTCTCGAGCGGCTACCGGTAGCCACAATTTCGTTGCAAGTGACGTTATAGTGTGCGATGACCTTAAGGGTACTTTTCCACCAGAGATGGGCTATGCTACGTTGCAATGGATACGTTTGATATCCACCAAATATATTAATTAGTGCATATATCTTAGCACTGGTGGAAACGGATTCAACTAAGATAATAATATGTTTTTTTCTATGTAAATATGCGTCCTATGGATGCGTGCTATAGATGCGTGCTATGGGTCGTCGCGAGTGGTGTAGCTATGTGCAGAGCAGAGTACATCTTCATAGCACATCTTACTCGCACCGCTACATAGCTTAGTATCAGTGGAAATGGTCACATTGTTTCACAGCTTAGCTATTACATCCTCGCAGCATAGCTGCATAGCACATCTCTGGTGGAAAAGCAGCTTTAGGCGGAAACGCTACCGATCACCGATATCAAAAATTATGTCTCCGTTAGAGAAGAGAGGTTTTAGTAATCATTATTAACTAACATCTAGTTTATTACACAAACGACATCCATCATGTTCCAACCACCAACAGGTGCATCGCCAGAAAGTTTTAATTCTTTCGTTCAGATAATAAATACATTTCTTAAACATAAATGTTATTTCGAGTCAAATTCCGCAAGTCTAATATAAAAATGAAGTGATCATGAAATTCCTGCGTCCAGCCACATAGTGCACGTGTCGAGTCGTGGACGGAGCTCGTCTCTATGTTTGCGAATATCTTCAGCGTCTCACAGCGGTCATCATACGACGATAACAATAACGGAATATTTCTTCACATTTTTTATACAAAAATAGATGACTCGAGAGACGAGTGGAGAGTAAAGCCCTTAGTATAAGAAATAATTTATTAAATGTACTTATCAAGTGCTACAACCCTAAACTCTGTAATCTATGATAACTTCTGATCAAAACCACTACTAAACTGACTCTGACTGTTTTCCAAAAACTCATTACATCAATCCTAAATATATAACAATAAGAAAACAAACACAAAATTGTTTAGATGTGCTGCCAAGAAAATTAAAAATAGGTATTTCATCCATAATTAAAATCTTGGAATCTGATCTCATTGTAATCGCTAAATGCACTTAATTAGCTTTCATTTCCGACAGGACTATAAATTGAGACATCCAATTAAAAGGCCACCAAACAGCAATTCCGGATAAAACTACCTACACACTTCTTGTGTATATATAATACCTGCTTATATTTTCGTATAACCGTGCACAATCCTCAATAAAATCGCGGACAAATGGAGTGTCGAGTGTTTCCAAATTACGTGGTAACATATTTATAGGTGCTATAAAGTGGAGACACTACGCTGTGCGTCTTCAGGAGTCAACAACCGGCGCGAGTCAACCGAGTCTCCTGCAGGTCACCGACTGACGCATTGCATAACGATACAGCCTCCAACATCTCAAAGCCTCGTTATCCCCTGCTAATATATATACAATACTTCAATCGAAATCTAATATCGGACCGTGTTCGGTCTACAAGTGGCGAACGAATGAACTATAAAGATCACAATTTTCTATTGAACAAGAATATAATAGCTTTTCTTATATCCTTAAATTTGCTACACGGGCTAGAACATCTAGCCAAAACGTAACAACACGATACATACAATTTCACATAGCTACTTCAGTATCCATAGGTACTATTGCTCCGTTGTTTGGAGACGATTTGACTGCACCACCAGGTTACTGACACCATATTGGAGTATTGTCACTCGACTTACATAACTATGCCATTTCATCTCTATTACAGGTCCATATGAGTTCCACTGCAATCATCAGGACAGAGGAATATAATGTTTTACATAAATATATTTATAATACTTTGATTGTTGTCGCTTATATATAATATGTGGCGTAACGACATTGTCAAATAAACAGTAATTTATAGGTAGAGGCGGTCATACACGGTAATAACGGGCTCTTTGTGAAGACTAGGTGGGGAGGCGGTAGTTATGTGGTTGCCTATTGCCAGTTCTAGTATGTTATTAGATATTTTAATACTCATTTAAATATTAAGTCACGCTTATTTGAGATAATTTCCTGTCGCTCGCTTTGCATTCGCAACGATCAGGAGTCACCTTCAGAATTTATGAGAATTCCTAGAGTCTAATGGCTACGAGTGAACAAGATAAATGTATACAGGCAGTAAGGGACAGAGCGAGGCAGCAGACCAGGATGTCACCTATTTCTAGTGAATGTGGAGCGAGTCGAAGTGCTCGTGTTTGCGGAATACGGGCGGTTCCTGCGGCGCTGCATTGTCTAATTATACTCATCTCAGTGTGTCGCACGTGTCATGTGCATGCACTACTATATCATCACTGTTTATATCTCTTCTTTAACGTTTGCTCTGTTTTAATGTGAGTTGTTAATTAACTTCACTAACATTATCTATTTTATTATATGATTCCTACACAATTGTACATTTTCACCGATACTCCTGTGCAAGGCAATATGACATTAGATTACAATAACATACCGGTACTTGTCTCCGCCTGACGACCAGGTTTAGGGGATAAGGAACTGTGTGAGAGATGCAACGGTCGTGTTTGTTGCAGTCAGTTATTGTCACTTTGGCGCCGCGCCGCGCACTCAAATAGACACTGTTTACAATTTCCCCACGTATACATAGAACCACTGACGAGATTCGTACTAAGTGCTACGACATGAACCACTAGCGGGTCATGATATACTGGTGCATATTCCATACCGAAATTCTAATACATAATCGAAACTAAAAATAACGGCCACTCGTGTTATGAAATTTATTAATACGCGGCTAATATTACGCACGGTGACATATAAAAGTCCGTATGTACATTTTACGGTTTCTTTATGATCGTTTGTTTGATACATTAACGCATAATATATTAAATTTAATTATTAATTATGCTTCATTACTTCAGAATTTATTGTTATGTTTATTGAATTATTTTTCATGAATAATAAAGTTGGTATTTATTAAATACATTTGACTCTAGCTCGAAAATTAGAAAATATAATTCAATAATTCATCAGAACGTTATTCTAATAATATAATATAATAAGAAATTAAGAGATTAGCAGAAGAACGAAGGTCGCTGACATAGCTCAACGGATTAGCAAGCTGAAGTGGCAATGGGCAGACACATAGCTCGAAGAACTGACGGCCGATGGAGCAGAAAGGTTCTCGAGTGGAGACCACGAACTGGCAAGCGCAGCGTGAGAAGACCGCCTGCACGATGGACCGACGACCTCGTAAAGGTCGCAGGGAGTCAGTGGATGCAGGCCGCTAGCGATCGTTCCCGGTTGAAATCGATGGGGGAGGCCTGGGTTCAGCAGTGGACGACAACAGGCTGATGGTGATGATGATGATATGACGTGTGACTTTAGTGACAAGTAATTCACAAGCACAAGGCACATTGAGACAAAAAATATATATCATACAAATATGAGATTGAATCCACAATATCAGATGGGTAAACATGTTGAGGAAGTACTTAATTATTAAGCACCTTGTTACACTTCTTTAATACAAATTTGTTTGTTTTCCTTTTATATTATGGTTATTTTAATTCAGTTCCATATGAAAAGAGAGATGCCCTTCCATTCAAATTCGTAAGTTTCGCGAAGCTAAAACTAGTCTTTAAGCAATAATTCTGGAAAATAAAATCATTTTCATATGATTTCCAGCACGTCGTTTCCTTGAATAAAATTGTCCACAGTGATCTAATGGTTGATGTTAGAACTGTTTCAGTTAAGAATAGACAGCGCGTGGGTGCATCTACTGTCCTGAATCTATCTTTCCACGTAGAAAGGTAAACATTCGAGTGTTGCGCCGCGTCACGTGCTACCTACTACTTCTACATCTACTATCAAAGCAAAACTTAAATGTTCCAATTATTGCAGATTGTTTCTAATCACACGGCGGTCAGAAGACATAGGACAGAGTTGTGCCTCAAGCAATTGGATTATCATACGGGTTTAAATGTTCAGGATCCAAGAAGTAAGCACTTGCACTTTTCGGCACTGTAAATTTATAATAATCTTCACATTTTCTTCAACAGAACAGTTTAGTTCGACAAGTTGATCTGACTGACTCCCTAGGTACCTCATATCATCCGAATTTGAAGGCGGAAGTTTATGCAGTAGCAGAACAGACTGCACCGCTATTTGTCAAGTAGCACGAGTTTACTCAAATCTTCCGAACGCACCTGTTCGTCTAAAGTCTCGTTGGCTTTAGAGAAAGCGCTCTTTGCCAATTCGTAACAGCACGAATGGAGAACTTATGATGCCCATTCTTTGTCTCAGCTACGACCACTTTGGGGACGAATATATTATAATGAAATATTATAAGCAAATGAACATAACAAGGCAAGCAAGTGAACAGACTGAACACACGAGTAACTAAAAAGGTTTGTAAACGTATCGACAGTGAGTAAACTCCTACAAGAGGATTTAATATGATAGATTTATTAGTGCGACTGACCGGAGTGCAGCTGGTGATGCCGGCGCCGCCGTAGAAGAACTCGCGGTGGTACACCACCACGCTGGTGTGCCACACGCCCTCCACCGGACGACCTGGAACAATTGCAACTATATTTTAAACACGACACCACTTAAAATACCTAAGCGACAACAATCAATCTTTAACTAACGACTATGACCGCACGACTCGCGCACACTCCAACCTAACTCGCCATAATCCTCTGTGTTTTTATTTTATTTTACTATCTGCACTTATTTATTCAATTTGTAGTGTAGGTATACATAGTGAATTTACTTCATATTGAAGTATCGTCTCATGGTTGCTACAAATAAACACAAGACACGTGTTAAGGCGACAGCACATAAGCTTCACGAACATTGGTGCGATAGATTGTTTTCTAGACAAACGACAGGACGTCGGAACTTTGAACGATAATGCGACACAACTTTAGCACAACAAACTAAAGCGCTAACAATGGCCAGCAGTGATAGTATAATTAAGAAAATATTCCTATTTTTGTTTTACATATCTGTGTACAAAAACATTAATTTAATGTAATGTATAATTTCTAGTTGTTATAACATAGGTAACATAGGTGTACTCAATTAGTTAATGATAACAATTGATGCTCCACGGCACCTACTATTACTTCATTTACTAGTGTTCTCTTATGATGGCAGATATATTACGATGAATCATTTACTGTAGAATTTTTAATAGTGATTTAACATAGAGTCCTCAACTAACAAGTGTGTGTGAGTATTTCTTGTGTTGCACAACTATACAAGATCATGAGTTTCTAATACAATGCTGTTGATATTATGGTGATTATCGACCGCACTGGAGATTTCTCTAACACAGGATACAGAACTATGTAGGCAAAGATATTAAAAGGCAATCTAAGCTTTATAAATCAGAACCCTAACCTAGCATATTTTACTAATCCATCATCATCATCATCAGCCCGTATAACGTCCACTGCTATACATGGGCCTCCCGAGGGAGGGTATTTGCCATACTCACCACAATTGGCAGGCGGGTTGGTGACCGCAGTATTATGTTGTAAGTGTTGTAACACACGAGGAAATGCTGCTGCGCATTTCTTGATATACGATTATTATAGATGATGTTATAACAATCGGGACCAACGGCTCAACGTGCTTTCCGAGACACGGAGGGTAGTCCCTCAACCAACCAGACCCGGAAAAGATCTTAGAATTTACACAAAGATTTCTTGTCCAGTGTTGGGATCGAACCAACGAACTCCGAGATTTAAAGCGAGCCAATTACAGCCAACCAATAAATTTAATACAGCCGCGCGGGGACTCCTCGTTTGTCTAACCATTTGAAGCCAGTCTACAAATGGTTAGACAAACAACAAATGGGGAGTCCCCGTCTTTAGGGCTTAGGGATCGAAAACTTACATTATTCATTATAATGAATGTGGGGAATTCCCACGATATTAACCAAGTTATCTTAAATAATATAATAAAAAAATAATGAACACTGGTATATTTTCATCTAAAGATTCCCATGAGATTAGGAGCGATGTGGAAGCATTCAACCTTCACTGATGAGCTTTTAGTGTTTTGGTAAATTGAATTGTTTTCATGTGGCTCTATGTATAGTGATACTAATGGGGTCAAGGCACAGACCTTGGATCACATCCCGATGCTGACTCCAGGTGTCGGCCACAAGTAGGTCACAACTATTCGCGAAAATTTATGACAATGTGTTACATATCACCATACAATAGTGGTGAGAATGTATTATGACAACTCAAATATAATGTGATTATATATAGACATATAATTTATATTCTACAAGCTACCACAAATAAATACAAATATGTAAGTTATCTGTTTATAATATTAAAATAGTAGTATTTTAAATAATATTATGAAAGAATGTGTGATTATGTGCCTCAGTAAAAGCTGTACTAGATTTGATGTTAATTTTACATTATTGATTTCAAAAGTAATATCATAGCATTTTATTTAAGCATACACTTTTATATTAGAAAAGAGCTAGGGAGAAGCAGAGAAAATGTAAGAATATTACATGATTGAAAATATCTGAACCATGTACAAATTACAAATAATACATTAATTTATACAAAACAAATGATAAAAAATGCAACAGAAATAGAAAAATATGTGTCCACATCTCATTAATGTAATATGTTTTTTTAAGAGTTTGTGTTTGATTATTGTCATTAGGAAGTATCTACTTTAATCATTCATTATGCAATACTTAATTTCCTATTTACTTAGGGTCAACTAAAAGAAATAACTGGTAAGAACATTTTAGTTCTAATGATCCTATACTACAATGTATGGTATAACGAGTTAAAATGACACAAATGTATTGTACATACCAATTATGGAAGGAGCAAGCAGAGAAGCGAGACCATTAGTGAGGTCATACACATACAGTTCCACCGGGGAGCTTTCTTCACCAGCCATTGTCACTGGGGCTTCTGACACAGCCTTAACACCTTAACTTGAGTGTGCTCTGCTAAAACACAACAATTCAAACCAAAAAAATTACATTTATGTCAACTTAAAATAGTTTTATAAAAGAATTTTAATTGAACTAATTTAAACAAAACTAAATCCTCCAAAATTGTAATACTTTGTTAAATAAATGTTATGTTACAGTGGTCAAAGTTACATCATAATACATACAGACAATATATCTTTGTTGTGCAGTTTAAACGGTTCGAGAGAGACAGCGCGCGACGCGTGCAGCGGTGCAGCGATGCAGCGCGACTCGCACCTGAGTGGCGCCCGAGCCCAGTGCGCGCTCCTCACGAATTCCTATCGGCTACTAACTTCTACCTAAACCATTTATAAATAACGCGCCACCCACATCAACGGCTCTCACTCTACAGACGAGAAATTAAATGTCAGTATAATAAACAGGCAGGTAGCCAGGAACTAAAAAATGTTTGTACAACTTACATTGGGTTAAATCTTTATTTATGAATGTTAGTACGATGCAGAAAATGGGAAGACATGCGTAACTTCCATCACTTTTACGTTGTTTATGTACCTATATTTAAAAATAACAAAATTTGTTTCTATTTCTTTGGCTGACTGTAGCTGATTCGCCTGATTCTACAATTTTTGACTTTGACACTGACGTATAAACAGCTGATCGCATTGGCATTTTTCACTGCTAGGAGTCCGTATTCTAAATAAAAAAAATCAAATTGAAGACAAATTAAGCCGACTAAAAATTAGGTCTAAACGTTTTGCTATTTCTATTGCTATATTGATTTAAATGATGAACTATGTATTTAATTAAAAGTAAATATTCTTGACTGGAAAATATGTCTTCTAAATCTTATTTATTACCATGTGTATCCGAACAATTGAAACGTCAATTGTCATGACTGTGTCATTTGGTTGCTCTTCAAGCGCGTTCCAGTCTCCAGACATGAAATGACAAAGAGGCTTGAAAGAGAGATGGCAATGCGTAAACAACCGTTGAAAGAAAAAGACCTCTTTAATGTAATCTTGTATAATAAATAGGTATACGGAACACTAACCTCCAGTTTGTCATGTCAAGACTGAAACTGTTATGTCAGTGAATTGTTGGTGTTTTGTGATTATTTTAATTTGAAACTATATGTCGGGATCAAAGAAAATGGTAACGATATTAAGTTCTCATTTCCAGCTCGAACGTTAACCATTCGAATATACAAATATTATTATTGACCACGTCAAATTCGCTCCCAAAATTTTCAAGTTTTCTGTTGATTCACTTGACAACTCTTTCAAATTCAAATGTTTTCAATAGTTTTCGAGTCGGGCGAGACCGACTCATGCATGTCCACCGATCTCCTCTACGAGCTCTCTGATAAGAATCAGTCAGAGGTCACAATGACCGTGCACTTTCGTAAAAGAAAGACGAACGGCCGCGTCGGAGCGTCTCTGTTTACCGTGCGAGTGTCCACAGATACTGCGCGTGCAGTCGGCGGAGGGCACGGCGCGGGTGGAGGTGTCGGAGTCGGACGTGACGGCGGCGCTGTACGAGCGCGTGTACGAGAGCCTGCGCCTCAGCTCGTTCGCGTTCGCGCTGCACCGCGACCGCGCGCGCCGCGACGAGATCACGTCCAGCAAGTCGCGGCGCCTGCGGGACGCGGGTCTGCAGCACGGTGACATGCTGTACCTCAACCCCGTCAATGGAGCCGTGCTATTTGACCAACCCACTGATGAGGTCAATGCTTCATTTCTAGCTTTTATAAAAAAATACCCTCTTACAATGAAAACAGATTTCTTTTGATTAGATATTGGGCTACCTTTGGAGGTTTATATTGTAGTTAATGTGTAATCTTATATATAAAATTCTCGTGTCACAATGTTCGTTCCCGTACTCCTCCAAAAAGGCTTGACCGATTCTCATGAAATTTTGTGAGCATATTGAGTAGGTCTGAGAATCGGCCAACATCTATTTGCCGGGTCAGCTAGTAGTTTATATAATGAAATAAAACATTGCTACTATTGGCTTAAATGAATTTTGTTATTTGATATTATATGAGCCACAAAGTACCTGATAAGAAATTGGAATGCTTACAATGATTGTATTTACAGATTACAAGTAAACCATTCCCAGACCTTGCTGTGGCAGGTCCGTCAACTTCAACACCGACCCCCTCCACCAGCACCACTCAACCAGTTGCCCCACAATCGGCTGGTCCACAAGAAGATGAAGTAGATTTAGAGCTTTACAAAATGTCTGGTAACATCCAGAGGCAGAGAGATGAGAAATTGTGAGTTTTCTTATTATTTGTTACTAGCAATGTTGGAACCACCACCTGTTTGTGTAACTTCCGTGTAAATGGGAACCTCAGTGATGATGTCACATAATATTATCAAGAAGAAATCCTTATGAGTTGAGAAGAAGAATAGTATATTTATCATTATACAGGGTTATTTGTAAAACACCGGTAACCTCTCAGGACTACGTTACTAACATCATAATCAACAACTTTTTTCTATGACTTTAAAAAAATCATCATATTTTAATTCATCAGATTTACATACAACAATAAAAATATTTAAATTCAACGTTCTAAATGTTACGAAGTCTATGCGAAGCAAAAGAAAGCGATAGTACCGACAATAGCGAGGGGAGCGGGGAATACAGAGTTGAAATGTGTTAGATAGCACAATGAAATATTGAAGGTTGGTTTTTGGTAAATGTATTATGTTTTGTAAAAAGTCGTAGAACATAAGTTGTTGTTTATGATGTTAGTAATATAGTCCTGAGAGGTTACCGGTGTTTTACAAATAACCCTGTATATGTATTATTACAATGTAGTTATAGATATCACATTGTTTTACTTACCAGTATGGCAGTAAATTAAATTATCTACTACTTCTGGGTACAGTCGACAAAAGAGATAGGTTTGCACCTTCCATATCCATTAATATAAATAGATATGTTTATGTCAGCAACACAGCCGGTAATTCTTTATAGGTTAAGAGTTTGCTGCTAGCTGTGTACAAATACACATTACAGAGAACTTTTTTTATAAACATGGAAATTTAAATTTAAAAATGAGTTTCTCAATGTTTACACCTATCTCCTTGTTCAAATGTATCTAACAATTTTTCTCTGCACTTACCAATGGTTGACTGGTAGAAAATGTCTATGGTATTAAGTCTGCCATGTACTGTCAGTGGTACTGTTCAAATAAATGCTGCATTATCACCGAGTGTGTTGGCTAGATTATACAATAAAGGAGGCTACACAGGTGAAATCACAGTGGTGTCATCATCATCCCATATAATGTCCACTGCAGAACATGGGCCTCCTCCCGAAGGAGGGTATTTGCCATAGTCACCATGCTTAACAGACAGGTTGGTGACTGCAGTGTTATGTTGTACCCACACAAAGAAACGCTGCTGCCCGTTCCTTAATATACGATTATTATAGATGATGTTATAACAATCGGGACCAATGGTTTAACGTGCTTTCCGAGGCACGGAGGGTAGTCCCTCAACCAACCAGACCCAAAAATAAATCTTAGAATTTAACAACGAACCCACAACCTCCAAGATTTAAAACAAGCCAAATACCGCTAGCTACGGAGGTTGTTGCACCGGTGTGTATGCTTTAAAACACTGGTGTACAAACTAGAATTTTTTGCTGTTCTTATGATTATTCTTATGTTGTGGTATTGTAAAACTGATTGTGTTGTAACATTGGTACAGATGTCGGCACAACTCCAAGGGTTGCTGTGTGCACTGCTCCCCTCTGGAGCCGTGGGATGAGAACTACCTCAAGGAACACAACATAAAACACATGTCCTTCCATTCCTACCTACGCAAGATCACATCAGGAAACTTCATTTCATTGGATGAACTTTCCTGCAAGATTAAACCAGGTTAGTGAAAACAGATAATAATTTTTCTTTTTCCCACTGGTGAGCTTCAGGACCAGTTGTTAGTTGGATTATGTTTTGGATACTTTAGTGATCCTGATGACTTTTATATTTTTAAACTTTTAAATTTTAGTCATAGTTCAGTTTCAACTGAACTATGACTAAAATTTGTATATCTTATCACATTACTGAGACATGTGCTTGTACCTAACATTATGCTGATGTAGTAAAGGATATTAAAACGGCATAATTTTTTGAATAAAAAAGAAATGTTTGTAATAAATAATATAAAGTTTATACAATGAAAGTAACATGTACAAAGGCGAAATTAATTCAGACGGAAGGATATCTGATAATGTGGGCATACCTCAAATATCCTAAATTGAACCATATTAATGATTGAATGATGAAATGCCAGTCAAGCACAAATAACATGGTCGTAATATTTTTGGCTTCCTGTCCTACACTCGGGCACATTATTGCAATCCCCCCAGGGTGCACGGAGCACCCGCCGTGGCCGCGCGGCATCTGCTCTGGGTGCCAGCCGGGCGCCGTGACGCTGAGCCGGCAGCCCTACCGCCACGTGGACAACGTGCTGTTCGACTCGCCCGCCTGCGTGGAGCGCTTCCTGCAGTACTGGCGCGCCACGGGCCACCAGCGCCTGGGCCTGCTGTACGGCCGCTACGAGCGACACCCCACCGTGCCGCTGGGTACGTCTTGAGCCCGAACGTTATCTATTCCTATTTATACAATTCTAGAACTTTCGTTTTCGCCCTAGGTAATGTTTTATAAAAAGTTGTCCATGTGAGAACTATGTGGGTGATCTCTGTAAGAAAATCTTTTACTGTTGTGCCATTCTAAAAGTGACGATTGCTTTATCTTATTTTAAGTAGGGATTGCCACAAAAATAGTAGTCAAGGGCTAAATCGATAAAAAAAACCTATCCCAATTACAAAACTACATAATTTGGGCTTATTTATTGTAGGATACGTTCCCACCAACCATGACCGCATCGAACTTCCACATGTCGATGACATTCCTGCTTCTTGGACATGTAGAGCACAATACACTCAGCGTACTATCGTTTCATCTCGAATAAATAAATTTTGGAAATGGTTTTCATGTAACATCTTTGACACGGGGGACTCCTTTCGAACGAGTCGGCAGGAGTCCCCCGGCTGACGGAGCCCCGTGCGCAGGCATCCGCGCGCGCGTGTCGTTCATCTACGAGCCGTGCCAGACGTCGTCGCGCGACGGCGTGTGGCTGCAGGCGGACGCGCGCGCGGCGCGGCTGGACGCGCTGGCGGCGCGGCTGGGCGCGCGCCGCGTGGGCTGGCTGTTCACCGACCTGCTGCCCGCCGACGCCGCCGCCGGCACCGTGCAGCGCGTGCGGTGAGTTCTACGTGCCATAGCGATGTTCAGCTGTTCAACTTTGTGTAATAAACTTTACGAAAAATAGGTACAGTGATAGTTAAAAAGACGAAAAACTGAATTTTAAAAGAAGTTTACCGTTTAAATAAATATATAAAAATATATATCTACAAGGTTTATGCAACCGCAATCCGAACGATCGAATCAGTCGTTTCAAAGAAGAATCATCCAATGAATGCCCTTTATATTTCCCCGCGCCACAAATGTCAAGTATACATCCATCCATCCATATTGGCGATGTTCTGCTAGCGATGGTCCGCTGTAGTGGCACTTTGTGTAGGCCCTCAGTGCCGTAGCCAGGCGCGTGACCGTGCGTGTGTTGCAGCGGCGTGGACACGCACTTCCTGTCGGCGCAGGAGTGCATCATGGCGGGCGACTACCAGAACAAGCACCCCAACGCGTGCCGCCACGCCTCCTCCGGGTACTTCGGCTCCAAGTTCGTCACCGTCTGCGTCACAGGTCAGTCGTCGCGTGCTACCGCTGCGTTTGTATTGTGTCGAGTAGCGTGCAGTGGATTGTAATACCGACCGTGTGCAGGCGACAGCGACAACCAGGTGCACCTGGAGGGCTACCAGGTGTCGGGGCAGTGCCAGGCGCTGGTGCGGGACGGCATCCTGCTGCCCACGCGCGACGCGCCCGAGCTGGGCTACATCCGGGACTCCAGCGACTCGCAGTACGTGCCCGACGTCTACTACAAGGTACGTGCCGCTTGTGTCTTTCAGATTTGACGGAATCATTTTCTGCGATAACCATCCGTTACATTGAATACTACGATTCTTAACTGTATATGAATGCGAACCCCATACATTTTTGGCACATGATTAAATATTTCCACATAAAAAAAAACACCAACGATTTTATCGACCATAATTATTTCAATTGATTGTCCACGCTTTTGGAGATCGTCAATATAACTACCATGGCTCTTGTTTGTGGAGATAAATTGTTTTGTATTATTGTTATGGTAACCGTTATTGATGTAGTGTCGATGTCTTCAGAGGTTCATCATTTTGATTAGACTCTAGCAGAATGCTTCACGCTAAAAACGTATTGCAAACTATTTAAAGCTGTCTACCGAATCCGTCCGGCTGGCCTTCTATTACTTGTAAACTGCAAAAACTCTGCTAGTAATCTTTACGTTACGTTTTAAAAATGTAAGCATACATAGGTACAGACAGACAGCGGGGCGCGACTTTGTTTTATACTTTGTGTTGCTGGAAGAATGTATATACTATTAACATAAATAAAAAAAATACAAAAAAAAAACATGAACATAACAATAACTTACCTGAAACACTTTGAGCTACTATTTACAATATTTTATATAAATATTTTTTTATATTTATTAGGATAATTGAAAAAATATATTATTACACATAGGTTTATTAATAATATAAATGAAATTACAAAACTCTATGGTAATAAAAAAAGTATTTAACTAATAATGAAGAGCTATGGGCTTCATTACATAAAATATATAGACACATATGTGTAGCATACAATATTTAAGCGCTAAATCAAGATTCAGTACTTAAAATTGGCTCGCATGTGTTTGGGCTAACTAGCTGTAACTTTACCGATATTTCATACAGTAAAGTAACATTTGAGACTACGACCCTAGACACTACACTACGACCACAATGATCGGCATTAAGTCCACCTTAGTATTAGTATAATAATTTATATACAAGGTTTTAAGTAAATAAATATATGAATATCCGGGTCGATTTCGTATTTTGTAAAACAAGCATTATTTGAAAAAAAAAATGAAATGTCACTGGTAGTAAATTTTACCCAAATCCTGAAAGCCGTTTTGGAATACCAGGAATGTGAATATCATAAGTGCGTTTGTAAAGATGGATGTAAATTTAATGTCTAGATATACGCGGTGGTATATTAGTGGCTGGTTTCGTGACAGTCGTCAGCAGGCATTCACCTGACATACACGAGTACTTCACGGCGCACATTGCACATCACATTAGAAAACATCGTTTTCCCTCGGTTATCGCATTTACACAACGCGATGCACTAATACGGTTGTGTTTTCCACGGCACAGCTAGAATATATAATTCACTAGCCGCTGCTTGATTTATCGCTATTTATTGTTGGCATTTATTCGCTATGTCATCGACACGATGGACGAGGTCAGCATCTTGCAGACCTGTACGTCGAACTTCGAAAAAGAGATTTGCAATGACAAATGCAAATGCTACCAGACCCTCGGCAAGCTGGACCAAATGCTATCCCAGCGAAGAGATGGCGGCGAGAAGAGGTACAGGACATTATCACTTTATTTGAGTTGACTGATCCGGATTACGTGCCCGCTTTTATGGCGAAGGAGTTGCGGAAGCTGCCCCCCGTAAATTGTGAACACGTTTACGTAACCAGGTTGTTGCAGGATATAGCGATCCTGAAAACAAGCCGGGCCGAAGTGCAGTCGAAGTTACAGGCTTCAAGTAACACCATAAGAGATTTAAGTTAGTTGGTAAAGTCGCGGGGCACAAACATCCATGTGATCCATGTTTTGAGTCAGTATGACGCGCGCACGAAGGATTACGTGCCATTGTCTATACAACATTAGATATTATATTTTAATATTTTGAAATAAAGCACCATTTCGAGCGACTGCATGTTGCCGTTATTATTATCGAGCAAAACATTCTGTTTGTTGTATGGTAGCCCTCTTTAGTTTTTGTTTTGTTCTGTTTTTAGTATTTGTTGTTATAGCGGCAACAGAAACACATCATCTGTGAATTTCAACTGTCTAGCTATTACAGTTAGGTACTGTACAGCCTGGTGACAGACAGACGAGTTTTAGTAATATGGCCCCGCTTTTAACCTATGGGTACGAAACGCCAAAAATGGCTTTTAAATGTTACTTGTATAAGGTTTCAAAATTGAGATTAATAAAATTCGACCACCGGCAGGATTCGAACCTGCACCTACCTAAGATGCAGGTTCTTTATATATTAATCTCAATTTTGAAATATAGTATAAGGTAATCTTTTCTATAAAGAGATTAAAACATTAATAAATAAAATTGTATACCTAAGGTTGTACGTATTACGATATTCTGAATTTTTAAAATCAGAACATTGAAACTCGGAATAAAATATTTCGGAGTATTTGGGTGTTCCCAGTATTGGGGATGACTTTGTAACATTTATTTAAAAATATTTTTGTTTATCGAAATATAACATGTATTTTGGTATGTTTTAATTAAGCAAAGAAACTCGACGGATTTAGATAATTATTTCACCATTAGTAAGCTACGTTATCCAGTAGTAACATAAGCTATATTTGATGATGAATTTTTCTCTCGGGAACGGAAGCCACGCGGGTGAAACCACTCGCGTGTAGCTGGGAAGTTATATGCACAATGTAGTACGAGTTGTTGGTAACACAATTTGTAAGTTAAGTAGTTTTTAATAATTATAATGTTTCCGTTTAAATAACAATATTGATATCCTCTCCTTACCACCAATGTTAATACGCAGTGTACTTTACCCGATGTCCAGCACAGGGTAAAGTTCGCAATAGTCACCACATCTGTCAGGCGAATTCGTGACTCATCGCTCTTGCGATAACAGTTGAAATCAATGAAATCATATTGAAGGTATTAATACTATTTGTTATTCGATCTGTTTATATTTGGTAGAATTGAATAAATTAAACAGAATTTAAGAAAATAAAAAATGTTTAAAAAAGAACATTGATCTCGGTTGATTTTTAATCATTCTCAGTGTTTTGGTCACACGGTATTCGTCATTCGTGATAATGCTGGGTTCAGGTGCGTCCTTAGTGGATAACCGAGCACGAAGAAATGAGTATATTCACTTTATTATTAACAACCATTATACTTAGTCGTTTTCCAGCATAGCATATATTTTTTTAGTTTTAGTATATTCGAGAAATTGCAGTGTTACGATTCGCTAGAGCTCATTTAGCCAAGCACATTTATCATTGACGGACGGACTGTGTAGTCTGTACATTTGGATAGTTCTACTGAAGTATTCGTAACCATCTTGAGATTGCCACAATATTTGGCTACTACATTCTAGTTTGTTTAATCGGTTGAAATTAAAATTGAATCAATATTAAATTTGTTAATGAGATATCATCGTGTTTATCTGTCTTTTTATTTCGTCGTATATTTCGCCAACAGGCACACGACGTCGAGTAAGCTTTAATAAGTAGAATGAGACCAACCATCAGTAGTCGGTCCGTATGTACTATCTATGTAATGAGCTCTTAGCAAGAACCTGGGTTACTGCAATGTAGTATATAAGTAAACAATGACATGTGAGTAGGGTGAGGGTAGTGGTCGTACAATGAAAGTCGTGTTGCTTCTCCATAGACTTTATTTATCACGAATCCGCTTCGGACGTGTAATACGTAGTACATATAACATTCAACAAGGGCGGGTCGCTTCGAGCCCGTCTATAAACTATGCACCGACGAAATAAAACGCTGCTATACAATATAATATGAATATAGTTAACACGAATTACAAGAGAGCAGCGCTCTCCACACACTTACGTATAAACTTTGGTAAATAGAAAAATAAACTTAACAAGTATACGCGAGTCGGGCCCGGGCCCGCGCGGCTCCGGGACCAAAGACCGAAAAATACGATACGTCACAGTAAATATATCCGATATAAAGCAGGCACTGACCGGGGGGAGGCCGCGCCCCCTCGACCCTACACATCACAGACTGACCCCGCCGTCCGAGGCACGTTTGTTTGTAAATATACTATCTAGTTCTAGCCTAGCCCTGGCGCGCCTCCGGCCCGTCGCGCCGCACCACTCACATGTACTCTACTATGTTAACATTTATATTATTGACACACATACGATCGAAACGTTAAAATGTATCTTAAACGCTTACAAATAAACACGCGCCCGCTCGCGCTCATAACAAAAATATATCATCGTTTACATCGAGAACATATTGAGTCTAGGCCCTAATAACTAATCGCGTCGCAGTCGCCGAGTCGCTCCGGCCGAACGAGCTCTACGCAGAAGCTCAAGCCGACGAACTTCCGATAAAATTCGCAAAAAACGTTTCCAAACTTTCGATTTCCTACGTAGACATATAAAAATAGTTCGAGGAGTTCGCGAGAGGATACGATTGGTCCGAGGAGACATAAATAAATGACGAGGGTGCGGGAGAAGATTTCTTCGACGAGAAGTGATATGCCGGCGGAGAGAGAGAGGGAGAGAGAGACTAGTTGAGCTTGCCGCAGGCGGAGATGAGGATGGTGGTGTGCGGCTTGCCGGCGCTGTCGCCCGTGCGGCTCAGCCGGTCCACCAGCTCTAGCCCCTCCACCACTTGCGCGAAGATGGCGGTGAACCCGCGCATCTCGCGCAGCACGATGCGGAACTGGGAGCCCACCAGACCCAGGTTGTCGTGGCGCTTCTGCGAGCGCCGCATGCCCACCGAGCCGCGGGCGGCCGGCATGCGCGTGTCGTCCGGCATGAAGTAGCTCTCCTCGAACACGGAGCGCCCGCCACGCCCGTTGTTCAGCTCGAAGTCGCCCGTGATCACGCTCTCGTTCTCCCAGCACTGAAACACGGAACAGCCGCGGTAGCCCACGCCCAGCTCGCCCGACGCCAGCGCCGCGAAGTTGCGCGCCATCCGGGGCGCCACGTCGTCGCGCACCTCCACCACCACGCGCCCGAACGCGCAGCCGTTCACCTCCAGCTCGAAGTAGAACAGCGGGAACGCGGCCGGCGCGCGCGGCGGGGGCGACGCGGCCGCCTCGGCGCCCGGCGCCGGCGCCGCGCCCGCCTCCGCCGCGCCCGCCTCGCCCTCCGCCGCCGCCGCCGCCACCGCCGCCTCCGCCTCGCCGCCCGCGCGCGCGCCCCGCGCCCACTGCCGCGCGAACAGCCGCGCCGTGCAGTAGTTGGCCAGCAGCAGCAGTGGGTCGCGCTCCGCCGGCGGCGCGGCGGGCGTCGGGCTCGCGTCGCCCGCCAGCGCGCGCCGCAGCGCCTCGAAGTCCAGCGGCGCGGGCGCGGCGCGCACCAGGTCGTCCAGGCGGGAGCGCGCCAGCGCCTCGGCGTGCAGCGCGCGCAGGCGCTCGCGCTCGGCGGCGGCGGCGGGAAGGCCGGGCGGAGGCACGCAGGGCGGCGAGGGCGGCGCGCCCAGCTCGGCCTCGAGGTTCAGCTTGAGCGCGGTGGCGGCGTCGAGCGCGCGCAGCTGCAGGTCGCGCGCGCGCGCGGCCAGGCGCGCGGCGTCGGCGCGCAGGTCGCGGCAGTGCGCGGCCAGCAGCGCGCGCGCCTCGGGAGCGGGGCGCAGCGCGTGCGCGTGCGCGGCGCAGGGCGCGCAGGCGCGGCAGGCGGGCGCGGCGCAGGCCACGCACCAGAGCGCGGGCGCGCCGTGGCGCGCGCAGGGCGGCGCGGCGGGCGCCAGGCGGCGCGCGAGCGCGAGCACGGCGGCGTGCGTGGGCAGCGCGGCGGCGCGCCCGGCCGGCAGCTCGGTGCGCTTCCAGCAGTGCATGCAGTACACCTCGCGCGCGCCGCCCAGCACGGAGCGCGCGCACGCCAGACAGAAGTGGTGCTTGCATGCGAGCAGCTTGGGCGGGCGCTCCTCGTCGAAGGCGCGGTGGCAGCACGAGCACAGCGCCAGCTCCTCGATGTCGTCCAGCGCGTCGTCCTCCGTCATGGCTGGGGCGCGGACCCGGGCTGGTCGCGCGGGTCGTTCACATCGTTCGCTGGTCGGCGGTCGCTCGGCTCCGTGCGGAACTTAATAGATTAACGGAGTGCGGGAGTCGATGTGCATCGCCACATCGTTTTACGTGTTGTGTACACACGCCATGTTGTTTTTCCTGTCTGCGCCGCGCTTCACGTCGCTCGATCAACAGATTAATTCGCGCCGACGTGACTTTGTACGGACGTAGCGCCTCGGAACGCTCCAGAGATTTACAATTTACAAACTTAAAAAAAATAAAATGTAGTAAGGAATGAGTTTACCCACACTTATCCACGGCCATGGTACGGTTAAGCTTACATCCGTCGTTATATCGTCATATTGGAGTAATTTTTTATAGCACCTTATATTATATTCTTACGTGTGCCCAAAATCAATTTTGCTATAAGTTTATGTTTACACATATTTTTAATATTACTGTGATCGAGACTTCCGCGTTAATTTCCATTTCCATACAATTGTAGTGAAACTACGATTGCGTGTTCGGAGTCAAAATCAGAATATTTTATTTATAGAAAACATCCAATATTTATAGTATACTATTAAATATGTGTAAGCCGGTACACTCTCACACGCGAAGATCAACACAGAGAAATACTGAATAAAGATTTAGTACATTCATTGAAGTCGGATCACGTGTAAATACATACATAGGTGCTAGGTGCCTACACAATCTTTGTTTCGTCCCTTTTCATCGTGTTAAGGGTGGAATTTTTAAAAATCCTATCTTATTTGTATTCTACGACATAGAGAATGCACTCTACAAGTTCATCAGCGGCTGAGGTGGTGCATTGGTCTGTCAGTCAGGACAAAGATTTTTATTAATATTTGTAGAACTCTTAATAATTGTTTATTACTTTAGGATATTTGGTTCTTCCTTCTAATCTTAATCACACGATAGATGTTATTGTTGTAGTTTTTTTTTGTGTTTGGATTGAATAAAAATACCTTGAGATTTTCAGCGGCCCCATCCGTCCCCCGTGTGTGGTACACCCCTCTCAAACATCTTACATAAGTAACTTAATATCATAACATTTATTGAACTTTAAACATATTTAAAGTTTTTCACTTAGTTTCAATTAATACGTGTAACGATCGCACTTTTTATCGGATATTTTGCGAAAAGCCAATAACAGGCTACTCCCAAAAGTTAATTAAAGTAGCAGACCACGTAATTCGAATACATTACATGCAGCTATTTACGAGGCTGTATTATTGCCTTTCATATTTCCAAAATAAATAATGTATTAATTTATAAGACAATATAAGCCATATTCAGTTCAAATCGTGCGTTAAATACCTAAAGTGCAAACGTTTCATAATAAATATTCGTGTGTATCGATGTACAGAACATATAGAATTTTTTAAACAAATTGAAACTTTGTAATGCAACTAAAATAAATGTTAGGACGCAGTAACAAAGTCAGTGCGTCGCGCCGGTCGTCCCGCGCGATGTTCAGGCGGGTGCCGGTGACGGCGGCGGGCGGCGACACGTTATCAGCGCGTTATCTGCACGCGCCGCTATCGATCCGCCGCCCCGTGCGCCACGCATCCGACACACTGCCCCACAGACCCTGCCCCACACACCTCGCTCACTACTCTACCGGCACCGGCACCTCCACATACTTATTTCCTCTGCGTTTTTGATCAATATTATTGATATTATCAAAAGCGTATTATTTAGTATGTACAATGATTACATTGTTGGTTAAATGTAGGTAGGGCGTCGCAGGACGAACAATAGGCCGACCCCGTGACCTTTGCCTCGCACCTGCATTATACTTTACGAGTTATGCACCTCGTCATGGCGACGCTGAACATTTATTTTTATTGGTTTATTGATTGGAAATAGCAATATGCATTTTATTCGAAAAGGAGTAGGCAAAGACCAGTGGACTAGCGTATTTATCAATTTTATTATTGAGTATTCCTGAACCAAAACTAACCAATATAAATATTAATCATTAGAGCGCATGTTTGTACCATCGACTCAAAAATGGATATAAATATACTTACTACTACTACTACTTCATTTTTCAACACTACATCATCAGGATGATAATTATAAGAGGAGTAAATAATTTACTTGAAGATTGAAAACTCGGCCCTTAATGTTTTGTTATTTTCGAGTATCTAAGCGAGGTTTCCTTCGATACCTGTAAACTGTGTTCGTGTACAATGAACGATTGAGTTAGAATAATCAGAGTCACTCAGATACCATATTTATAATGATGTAGTATCACTTGTAACAAATAGATGCGGGCGTGCCATCACTTCGTTAAACAATGACCCCATATATAAATATGTACAAATAGTTAACTAGTAGGTCAATCCTCTACCTTGTGTCATACATTTTATTAAGATGCGAGTAATTTATTATTACACTTGAGAGCAATAAAATCGCACACCCCTTGTAATTTGGTTTATTACTGATTGTTTTCTAAAATCTAAAGATATTGAGTAAAAATCATTAGACAAAATTAAAGCATACAAGCTTAGCTTTACAAAAACATAAAATTAAAATCATTGACCTTTACGTAACTTACAAAAACCGACCGTACACCGAATTCTTCCGACTTCCTCTTGAATCACTCTATCTGTTAAAAAAAAACCGCATCAAAATCCGTTGCGTAGTTTTAAAGATTTAAGCATACATAGGGATATAGGGACAGAGAAAGCGACTTTGTTTTATACTATGTAGTGATATGACGAACACTGGTCCTTTGATATACATTAATGATTTGGATTAAGGAGAGCGAGGGGACGGTCGGCCAAGCATATGTAGTAACTAGCTTCCCGCACGCGGTTCCACCCGCGTAACTCCCGTTCCTGAAGGAACTTCATAATGAAATAATATAGCCTTCCTCGATAAATAGTCTATCTAACGCTCAAATAATTTTTCCAATCGGACCTGTAGTTACTGGGATTAGCGCGTTCGAGCAAACAAACTAACTCTTTAGCTTTCCCCGTAATACGTACGCAACACTTACAGTGTGATGTGACAATGTCCGAGAGTGCGTTGCTTGTGTCGAAAATCCTTAAGCTGAACGTTATTAAACTGGTTAAGTTGCGAGTCGGACTCGTGCACGACCTGTTGCCGTTATTGATATCGAGCAAAAAGGGCAAAAAAAAGATTTTTTTGCCCCGTAAATATTTATTTTATTTTTAGTATTTGTTATTAAAGCGGCAATATTAATACATCACCTGTGAAAATTTCAACTGTCTAGCTATCGCGGTTCTTGAGATACAGCCTAGTGACAGACAGATAGACAGCGAAGTCTTAGTAATAGGGTCCCGTTTTTACCCTTCGAGTACGGAACCCTAAAAATAAGCGTCACATTACCATAGAGTGTAATAAGTCTGTGGCGGCCTTAATGGGGGGGGGGGGGTCAGGGTGATTATCCTCTAGGACGGGGATTCCCAAAGTGGTCGATATCGGTTTTCTAGGGGTCGACATAAACGAAAACTGATTTTGGGGGTCGACGAGGTCTAAAAATTGACCCCTATTAAATTAACACAAGTTCTTATTTAAAACTTTCAAGGTAGGTAGGTAGGTACTGTATTGTTTATGTTGTATTACGTGTACTAAGAATAATTAATATTCTTGTAGGAAATAGCATTGTTGTAGTAATGTAAAGCCTCAAGCTCGTACAAGATGAAAAACTCGGCAAGTCAGTGTGTACAAGTTTGTGCAAGATAATGAGTTCGAGCGTACGTCTTTCAGGCGCGTTCTGACTTGCTCTCTATTTGACACTTACGCGATTTAACACGAACGAATTCATGATCTAGTTGCAAGTCCGGATCCGGTGGTCCGGTGGTAGCATTAAAGCGCGTCCGTTGTTATATACTCATGGTCCGCCCAAATAATGACAATTGTTCTTAATATAATAATATATAGAGAGAACAAGCTATTGGACACAATATAGTGAAATAATAAAGTTAAGACTAAAATTATTGAAAACAATAACTAAAATACCTGCTTAATATGCTCATTTATAAATGTTAAAATTATACATAGATTAATAATAAATTATTGTTTTGACTATTTGCAAGTGCCTGTAATAGGTTTACGTAAATAAAAATGATTTTTATTTTATTTTATTTTATTTATAGTCCAAACATACTATTTAACGAGCTTGCACTTAGGTTGAAAGTTCATTTGCGTTTTGAAATTCGTTGGAGGTTGAACGATAATAACTCATATAAGTACTCATTTAATTCAAGAGATTACAAAGTTACTACATAGCTAAATTAAGTGAAGTAAAGTGACTGAAAAAGAATTTACAAAATGCTGAGCTCCCTACGCGAGTTAATAGCGTGACCATACAATATCTGCAGTTTATGAAACATTAACAGGATAAGTACCAAACAATTTTTATACGGCACAGCGCATCAGCATTGCCATATCGTGGGGCAATGCAGCCAGCGTCTTGGGGACGCTGTCTGTATTGTCCCACTGTGTGAAAGTGATCAGTTGAGCTATCTGTAGATTGTTTACAACAGTTTGCAGTTGCCTCAGTTGTTTCAATTGTAAAAATTTACCAGTACATTTAACACTATATTATTGTTTTTTATTTAGGTAGTTTCTTATTTTTTTATTTACTGAGAGTTTTATGATGGCGGACACGAAAAAAAAATGCAGACAATACAGTTTGGACTACTTGAAGTTCGGACTTATTGCATCTCCATCAAATCAACACTTGCCGATGTGTCTCATATGTGAAAAAAGTATTCAGTAACGATGCCATGAAGGCTTCAAAAATGGATGACCACTTATCAAGAGTACATGCTGACAAAAAAAGTAAGCCCTTGTCATTTTTTCAAGCACTTAAAGAAAAACTAGACAAAAAGGTCATCCATAAGATCGATGTTTGCGTCATCATCTATTAAAGATGATGATAGTTTACGAGCGTCCTATAATATATCTTTACTAATAGCGAAGTCGGGGAAACCCCACATAATTGGAGAGCAGCTTATCTTAGCAGCCATTGCGGAAGTCCTTAACAATGTATTGCACAAACCCGCACATGATATTTTGAAGAGAATACCTTTGAGCAATAACAGCGTTCAGAGACGCATAGACGAACGGCGAAACATTTTATGCAAGTTCTTACAGACCAACAGATTCTCTCTCCAGTTGGACGAGTCTACATTACCCGGCAATGAAGCTCTGTTGTTAGGATATGTTCGATATATCAAAGATGAAATATGTGCCAAGAACTGCTTTTTGCTACATATTTAGAGACTGATACCATAGGAGAATCGATTTTTCAGGCCGTGGAACATTGTTTTACTGACAAAGCTATTCCATCGTAGAACATTGTTTCTGTTGCGACTGATGGTGCACCGTCTATGGTTGGTAGTCATCGTGGTTTTATAGCTCAATTAAAGCGACACCTGCCTGATGTATTGGTCATTCACTGCGTGATTCACAGGCAGCATTTAGTAGCAAAAAAGCTGAGTCTTAGATTGCATAAGTCTTTACAATATGTAATAAATGCTATCAACAAGATTCGAAGCAATTCTTTGAACTCTCGGTTATTTGCTCAGCTATGTGAGGAAAACGACAAAATCTTTACTCGATTACTTCTGCACACTGAAGTTCGCTGGCTATCAAGAGGCTCTTGCTTAAAAAGATTTTCAGCAATTTTTGAATCTGTGTTGGAGTTTTTACAAGAAAAAGATCCGAGAGAATTTGAAAGAAAATCTGAACAATTGTAAAACACATATTTATTACTTGACTGATATCTTTGGAATGTTCAACAAAGTTAATTTGCAGCTGCAGGGGGAAGATCTTAACTTGATTAAAACAAAATCAATAATATCGGCCTTCGTGGGTAATCAAAAACAAAATTTAGGCAGAAAAGAATATTCGCAGTTTCTGCATTTGTCAAAATTACCAGAAATGCTTCAAGATTCATCATCTTATTTTATTATATGTCACTCACTCACTTGGACGCACAAGGATTTTACGGAGAGGTTTGAGGATCTTTTAAATTTACAAATTCCTCAATGGATAATAAATCACACACGTACAATACCACAGCCATAGAATAAGCCAATGTGTAATGTAATGCAAAGAAGATTTGATTACCATCAGCACAGACGAAGAGCTTAAGCAGAAGTTCAACCAAAGCTATCAGAAGTTCTGGTTGCAACGCAACATTGAAACAAAGTATCCTACATTGTGGATCATTGCTGAAAAATACCTTATCGCTTTTCCATCATCATACCTAGTTGAAAAAAGCTTTAGTGTGGTAACAAACATTTTGACGAAACAAAGAAACCGTTTGAAAATCAACGAACGTGGAGGTTTAAAGATTTAAGGCTGCAACTCAGCAATATTGAACAGGATGTAGCTAGATTGGTAGATAGTCACCAGGTTCATCCATCACACTGAATGTTTTATTTTCTCTTTGCGAATTAATACTTTTTTAAATATTATTTCATACCTACTTAAGATTCTTTAAGTAGGTACCTAATTTGTAATAATCATTATAAATTAAACTTGATATTTACTGAATTGTATGTCTTTTTATTTTGTTAAATTTTGATGAGAAAATGAAGTCAACTTTACTCACTTAACCAAGTGCAAAGTTTTCCAATTGGTACCTTAGTACCTAGGTATTTTGTATCAATAGGAAAAAACTAAAGATAGGCCCCCTTATTCATAATAGTCTGCTGACTTAAAGCATTGCTAATTCTCACTCTGTCTTCTTCTATTGACCTAAGTCAGAATGAAAAATAACACATTGTAGCAGCTGTTTTAAGTTAGCGGACCATTATGAATAAGGGGGTTGATCTTAAATGTAGGTAATTTGGCCGTAGGGGTCTGAGGTAACAGTTCATTTTGGAAAAGGGGTCACTTGTCCAAAATAGTTTGGGGATCCCTGCCTAGGATAATCACCCTGTTAGGTAGAAACCAATGTAGAGTAGAGTCAATTGTAGGTTTAGGCATAACTATTGAAAATTGCAATGGGGTCCACAAGTGGAAAATTATACTCTAAAAAAATGTAGGTAAATCCAGGCAGGTATTTTATTGTCCCCCGGACAAAAAAATAGTTATTTGTTATACAAGAGTGCAAATTTGCTTTTTAACCGCGTGTTCAATTTTGATGACCGAGCAAGCGAAGGATTCTAAAATTGAATCACGAGCGCAGCGAGTGATTCAAAATTAGAATCCTGAGCGTTAGCGAGGGAATCAAAAGAGTACGAGGTGAAAAATCTTTGCACTCGAGTGCAACACGTAACTTTTCATTCCACCTCAGCGAGGAAATGCGCATTATTAACAGTTTCAGTCAATTCTGTTGGCGTCAAACAAACTTCCTCGTCGCTAGAATCACTCATTTTAGTTTTTTCACTTGTTTTCAAGTTTCTTGTTTTTAATATAAGGTTTAACAATGACGTGAAAAAATGCCGCGTAAAGAACCGCGTACAAAGCAAATTGAAAAAAGAACACCAAGAAGGTTCCGAGTCCGAGTTTTTAACAAATTAAAAAAAAGTTGTATGATATATTCGGCACCATAGAGGTAGCAGTAAATAGATTTAATGTTTTTTTTAATTCACAAACTTTGTGCACACGATGTTCTAAATTCAATTTACTTTATCCTCTAGAGAATAAAAACGGCTTTTCCACTCAGATATTGAAGATTAAAAATACTCTTTCCGAGATGGTGGGATGAAAAGGTATTTTATTGTTCAGTTACGTAAAGATAAATGAATTCAAACATCGGAGTTTGATTCGTTCATACAGTCGCCGTCAGATATATTGTAGCAGACAAGAAGACCAAATACTTCTGAATAATTTAAAATGTCAATTAGTTCTACTCTTCCAGTTACTATTAATATCTGAGTATTTATTACTTCATAAATATCTGAGCAGATTCTTGTTAATAATTTCTATATACACAACTAACCAAAAATATCTGCACACTTACAACGTCAAGTGCAAGAGTGAAATAGGAATCACTGTCGAACTAAGGCAGCATTAAGACAACATGCAAATAACGTTTGGAATCTTTCAGAGAACAAAATTTTTGTGAGAAGGTTGTTGGTTCCATGCGAACACGGTTACATGACGTATTCAATGCAGAAGGAGGTTACACAAAATACTTAAATTTTATATACTTATGATGTCACAAATAAAAAAATATTTTTAATTTAATTACAAAACCACGATCTATTTTCTATCAATAGTTTGAAATTAACATAAAATATTAGTTGTATGATTTTCTATGCAATTTTTATTCCCTTTCCATCGTATACCTAGAACAGTCTTCTGGTGGTCAATAGGGTGTTTTCCGGAAGTTTTGTAAATTGGTTATTTTATTGAGTTCGACTTGTTCTCTTAAAATTTTCACTTTGTCGCTCATTGTTTTAACTTTTAACTCTGGGGACAATGTGAAAATTCAAAGAGAGCACGCCGACATTAATTAAATCACCAGTTTAAAAACTTTCCAGGTAAAAAGATAGTAATTTTTGGTTCTTCCTTTATATCACGCAGTAATGAATTAGATAAGCTCAGTGTTTGTCTGCGTAGTTACGCTTGACGTTGTAAGTGTCAGCATCCGACACAAAGCGTCGTAAACACCGTCGGCCTCGGGGCGTCTTAGACGACCCGGACGACGAGATCACAACTCATCAACTAGCAGTACAGAGCCTGCAAGAAACTAGCCCCACTACACAGAGACCACTCTATCCGACCCGCCGGAGAAAAGTGCGCCCGCGAACCCGACGCGTCCCGCCTCGCCCTCCCGACCCTTAGTTTGCTAAGAACCTTCAACCTTCTTCGTATCCAAGTGGGTACTACGTTTAGTACAAATCGATGAACTTGCAAGTGGTTCTGCTCGTCAGGAGAAGGACGTGTACGGCAACGAAGTGGGCGTGTCCGCCAAGCGCCTGCCCGTGGCGTACCTGCTGGTGGACGTGCCGTGCGGCGTGGCGCCTGCGCCCGCCGCGCCGCCTTCCCCGGCCAGCTTCCCCCCCGCCAACCGCGCGCTGCAGCACCACCTGCAGACGCTCAAGGCGCTGCACCAGCACATACAGGCCGCCGACTCCTTCCTAGACGTGAGTACCATCCGACTACGACATACGCGTCTCACTTAGAGTTGCCAACTTTATTTGATAAAAACAACATATGAAATGGTTTAGTAGGATAAAATAAAGTAAGTATGTTCACAAACTATATTTGTATGAAAAGTATAAAGTATTTACTAAAAACTGTTAATGGTTGGAATTTTTCAAAAGATAGAAGCGTTCAATTAATTTTCGTTATGACGCACACGTGTGGTGTCGCAGGCGATGTCGGACCTGCACGTGCTGCTGTTCCTGGCCACGAACGACACGCTGCCGCTGAGCGACGCGGCGCTGGCGCCCCTGCTGGCGGCCGTGGCGGCGCGCGACGCCCCGGGCGCCGACGCGTGGCGCCGCGAGCCCTCCGCCGCCACGCTGCTGCAGCTCGCCGCCGCCTCCGCCGAGCACGACGCCGCCGACAGGTACGTGCGAGTAGTGACGTCACGAGCGTGGCGCCGCGAGCCCTCCGCCGCCACGCTGCTGCAGCTCGCCGCCGCCTCCGCCGAGCACGACGCCGCCGACAGGTACGTGCGAGTAGTGACGTCACGAGCGTGGCGCCGCGAGCCCTCCGCCGCCACGCTGCTGCAGCTCGCCGCCGCCTCCGTCGAGCACGACGCCGCCGACAGGTACGTGCGAGTAGTGACGTCACGAGCGTGGCGCCGCGAGCCCTCCGCCGCCACGCTGCTGCAGCTCGCCGCCGCCTCCGCCGAGCACGACGCCGCCGACAGGTACGTGCGAGTAGTGACGTCACGAGCGTGGCGCCGCGAGCCCTCCGCCGCCACGCTGCTGCAGCTCGCCGCCGCCTCCGCCGAGCACGACGCCGCCGACAGGTACGTGCGAGTAGTGACGTCACGAGCGTGGCGCCGCGAGCCCTCCGCCGCGACGCTGCTGCAGCTCGCCGCCGTCACTCGGCGCATCGTACAAAACCATAAGAGAGTTGCTGGATACTCAATACCGGTCTAGAAGTCGGCGAACAATCCCTCGGGAACGGCGAGCATCTAGTTACATTACGCAGATATCACCCTATCCAATCCGTTGAAGATGAGATGAAGATGAGGGTCCACGAATGCGTTCCCTGGTTCACGAATCAGATTGTCGTTATTAATTTTAATAATAACACTGAAGGGCTACACGCCTCGTCGACCGATATCGACGCGGAAGCCGAATGTTAATTTCTGATCGAAAAGAATAAGTAAAGTTGGTTTCGGTTTGTGTTGCAGCATGCTGAGCGGCGGGGCGGGCGCGGCGGGGGGCGTGTGGACGTGCCAGCTGTGCACGTTCCACAACGCGCCGCACAACGACTCCTGCGAGATGTGCGCCATGCCCAGGTACGTCCCGCGCAACAGTTACTCGTTCATGTCAGTTCACCCTCGCCTACTGCCATCATATTTTATACTTGCCTACTTCTCAAAACGTCGACTAGTATTCAAAATTACGGAACACACTAGAAAAATTAAGTGAGTGAGATTATTAGATTTCCTAGGCATATTGTTGACTTTTTTTATAAATCAGATAAAATAAGGATAAACCTTTTGATAAATACTAACTACTACTACTGCAAAAGTGAGAAAATACTATAAATAATAGACAGTAAAGCGTGAAGAACTATTTAACCAAAAAAAATTGCAATTAAAATAGTCAAAAAAATGTTCAATGTCGGTTGCGTTCGCTGCGTAGGGAGCCGACCGCGCGGCTACCATGTCACAGACGTGCCCCTCCCGCACCACTACCATGTCACAGACGTGCCCTTCCCGCACCGCTACCATGTCACAGACGTGCCCTTCCCGCACCACTACCATGTCACAGACGTGCCCTTCCCGCACCGCTACCATGTCACAGACGTGCCCCTCCCGCACCGCTACCATGTCACAGACGTGCCCCTCCCGCACCACTACCATGTCACAGACGTGCCCCTCCCGCACCGCTACCATGTCACAGACGTGCCCCTCCCGCACCGCTACCATGTCACAGACGTGCCCCTCCCGCACCGCTACCATGTCACAGACGTGCCCCTCCCGCACCGCTACCATGTCACAGACGTGCCCCTCCCGCACCGCTACCATGTCACAGACGTGCCCTTCCCGCACCGCTACCATGTCACAGACGTGCCCCTCCCGCACCGCTACCATGTCACAGACGTGCCCCTCCCGCACCGCTACCATGTCACAGACGTGCCCCTCCCGCACCGCTACCATGTCACAGACGTGCCCCTCCCGCACCGCTACCATGTCACAGACGTGCCCTTCCCGCACCGCTACCATGTCACAGACGTGCCCCTCCCGCACCGCTACCATGTCACAGACGTGCCCCTCCCGCACCGCTACCATGTCACAGACGTGCCCCTCCCGCACCGCTACCATGTCACGGACGTGCCCCTCCCGCACCGCTACCATGTCACAGACGTGCCCCTCCCGCACCGCTACCATGTCACAGACGTGCCCCTCCCGCACCGCTACCATGTCACAGACGTGCCCTTCCCGCACCGCTACCATGTCACAGACGTGCCCCTCCCGCACCGCTACCATGTCACAGACGTGCCCCTCCCGCACCGCTACCATGTCACAGACGTGCCCTTCCCGCACCGCTACCATGTCACAGACGTGCCCCTCCCGCACCGCTACCATGTCACAGACGTGCCCCTCCCGCACCGCTACCATGTCACAGACGTGCCCCTCCCGCACCGCTACCATGTCACAGACGTGCCCCTCCCGCACCGCTACCATGTCACAGACGTGCCCCTCCCGCACCGCTACCATGTCACAGACGTGCCCCTCCCGCACCGCTACCATGTCACAGACGTGCCCCTCCCGCACCGCTACCATGTCACAGACGTGCCCCTCCCGCACCGCTACCATGTCACGACGTTAGGTTAGGTTAGAACTGTGACCACAACGTGTGTAGGTTAGAGCGTGCCGCGGCAGCGGCAGCGGCCGGCGAAGCGCCAGAAACTAATATTTGTTAGAAAGCAATATGATAATAGAATGTTATGAAGAAAAAAGTTCTGAATAAAAAATATATGATCACTAACGGTTATGAGTTCCGAAGATATTAATAAAAATGTATGAATAAAAAAAGTATGAAAAATAAAATTCTGAAGAGTGATGATTATGAACACAAAGCGGTAGTAAGAAAAAATATATGATTAAAAATTTTATGTGAGCCAATATGGACCCATGATTTATTTGGATAGGTAAGGATTTAAACAAAAGTATGAATGGTATGGTCTAATTTTGGTCTGTTTTTCTATCAACTTTTAAAATGGAACATAACAATAATAGTTGGACATATGGTACCGCGAAGTTTTTTGTAGATACTGATATGTTCTTTAATATTGTAGAACATACTTTGGATCTATCATCAATAGTTTCGTTTTAGGGCACTTTTTTACACCTTGGATTACGTTGCTTAAGTTTTAGTAAGGATCTCTAATCTTTTCTAACAATAAATATAGCCTATGTCACTCAGGGTGAATGTAACTTTCCAATGGAGAAAGAATTTTTGAAATCGGCACAATATTTTTTGAGTTTATTCATTACAAACATACACATACACATCATAGGACTCAAATGACTTAACTATACCATAACCATACGGATTATTAATAAATTACCCTTATATATCGATATATATATAACTGTAGCCTGCCGAAATTCACAGAAGTAGCACAGAAGTGCATTACTGGTGTAATATAGGATATAGGTTAGATTATGTTTAAGTTTAGGTATTTAAAGATAGATGTAAGCTTACAATGTCGCTTTAGGAGTTTCTCCTGTTATGGTATTATAAATGTGTTTTAATAATAAATAAAAACTTTGTAAATAAAAAGTCCAATGATTTTAAAATAGTACATTACGATACGTGTGACCTAAGTAGCCTATTACTGCACGGCGTGAAGTTAGCGCCCGAGCGTAGCGAGGGTACTAAACGCCGTGCATTAATAGGCTACTTAGGTCACGAGTATCGTATACTATTTTATAGCAGATGTGACATAAACGGGTTATTCCCAGTTGTCGCCACTGGTGACGCCACCACTAACGACAAATGGGAATATTTTTCAAAAAAAATCAAAGTTGTCACCAGTGGTGGCGCCACCAGTGGCGACAACTGGGAATGGCCATTCTTCTAGTTCCCAGTTGTCACCAGTGGCGACAGATGGGAAATATAAAGTGATACGCCTCCGGTGGGGGCGATGCTAGAGCTGAAATATAGTGATGGGGTTTCATTATTGTATCACTAACGAAGTTTTAAATAGGTATATTTTATATTTTCTTAAATAAAACTTTTACACGTTACTTGGGAAGATATATATTTTTATAAATCACAATATTTGTATTCATTGAGATTAAAACTGCACAAGTACAGTTTCCAGTACTACAACTATTACAGATCGTATAATTATTTTACTTAAAACTATATTATTAGGTTCTTATCACAGATTAATCAACGTATGCATTATGTCTATTTATATTCTTAGGTTATTTTTATAAAACAGACTTGTATATATTAACCACAATAATTGACGTTTATAATTTTCTAAATCTACAGGTATTATGTTACTCATTAATTTACTGCGATGTTTCAAATCCTGAAGTTTGAAAGGACCCGACCATATCATTGTAACATTGTGGTACCGCTGGGTAATTTTCTTTTGTTAGTTGTTGTTTACAGCCGTAAAGTCGCTCATCTACTTCATTTTTTAAAAAGTCAGGTGTACATGAGTGTGCAGTTTCATGAAGGACATTGTTATCCTAAAATAATAAAAAATATAAGTAATCGTAGCGTACATTAAACAAATAAAATAAAGTGTATTAAAATAATTCATTACAAATTAACGTTCACAATAAGTGACAAACGTGCACAAAATGGCCGCCTGTTTCTCTTTTGTGTTGGCATGAGCGTGCACAAACGTGTTGGCGTGAGCTTTATGTTAAAAGTTTTTTCATATAAATAATAATAATAAATGAAAGCCGAAAACTTACTTTTATCTTTATAATTCCTTTACACTTGTATTTTCGTTTGATGCATTCCCACACAGTTAACCCACTTTTATGTTTCCTTTTTATATGATATTGGAAACCTGCGCGAAGCAGAATAGTCCCGTGACGTCTTTTTATATAAACTAACGAAACTTCACCAGAACTGCACGACGCACTTGACCCTGACATTGTTGGGAATGCACTGGTAAGTGTTACGTCACTGGTCTACGAACCGACAACAGCATAGAGGAGGGGGTTGATCGACAGGATCGGAGCGCGGAAGTTATGGCTGATTGTAAATATATTGCAATTATGTACATATTCATTACTATTTAGTTTGTGATAAGAACCTAATAATATAGTTTTAAGTAAAATAATTATACGATCTGTAATAGTTGTAGTACTGGAAACTGTACTTGTGCAGTTTTAATCTCAATGAATACAAATATTGTGATTTATAAAAATATATATCTTCCCAAGTAACGTGTAAAAGTTTTATTTAAGAAAATATAAAATATACCTATTTAAAACTTCGTTAGTGATACAATAATGAAACCCCATCACTATAATTCAGCTCTAGCATCGCCCCCACCGGAGGCGTATCACTTTATATTTCCCATCTGTCGCCACTGGTGACAACTGGGAACTAGAAGAATGGCCATTCCCAGTTGTCGCTACTGGTGGCGCCACCACTGGTGACAACTGGGATTTTTTTTGAAAAATATTTCCATTTGTCGCCAGTGGTGGCGTCACCAGTGGCGACAACTGGGAATAACCCGGCGGGTTTCATGGGCATGAAACCCGCCCTGGACTCACGGGGGGTGGTGGATTACGATACGTGTGACCTAAGCGGCCTTTTATTGCACGGCGTGAAGTTAGCGCCCGAGCGTAGCGAGGGTGGTGGGGGGGAGCAGGGGTTGGGTTCGGCCGCTGGGTGAATTTATTCATTTAAAAGTCACATTCAAATCATTGCAATTTTTAATGTCATCATTTTATTATTCATTTCTTCATACTTTTTCACTGTCATTTGTTCGCAGTGAATTTTTAAACTTCAAATGACATTTAAGTGTTTGCTTTCATTTTTCATGCATGTGTGAAGTTAGTCGATTAATTTACGTACCGAGCAGAAATAGGCAACTTAGGTCACGGAAAAGCGTGCGTAAAATGCGGGTTTAGGTCACACTGTGCTATAAATTACGTTGATTTTTCTAGTGTGTCCCGTAATTTTGATTACTTTGGATGCTTAGATACCGATGGCGTTTTAGTTGTTAGATGCTTTCGGTGGCTTGGTTGTAACGAAGTATTAGGCGTTGTGGGTGCACCGGTATATTTGAACACGGAGGATGCTCTCAACTATTTGATCACCGTAGATGCGTCAATATTTATGATCATTTTGGATGTTATGTATTTGGAGATCTTCACGGTCAGTTCATAAAACGACAAGACCCACTAATTTTATATATGGCTCTTATATACCCTTTATTCCCGTTGTCCCCGTAAGCCGTATCCCTGTCTTACGGGGACAGCGGTACTTCAATTAAATATTTAAAAATACTTCCCGTTGTTCTCGAACACTGTCAAGTAGATCAACTTACTAGTTAGTTGAGAAACTAAAAAGGTTTCTGGTGGTTAAAAAAAACCTAAAGCAATGTAGTTCAACCGGATTTATTGAAGTTTTGTTTGGTTAGGTTAAAAATTATAATTATACGCGTTCACTGAAACTGGCAGCTAAATTTAACGTTTACTTCCCGTTGTCCCAGTTAGCCGAATGTACGTTATGGGGACATAAATCAGAAATGAGGAGATACGTAGAAGAACGCGGGTTACCGACATAGCCCAACGGATTAGTTCGTTGAAGTGGCAGTGGCGGGCGGCTGTTTTCATTTTTTCAAACTCCGCAGGGTCGGAGTCTGCCTTTGCTCTTATCGGAAAACTAGCTTTTGCTCGCAAATTCGTAAGCGTAATCCTCAGTTTCATCCCTTCTTCTTGTTTCCTTAGTCAGTCGCGGTACTATTTTGCAAAAACATGTAGATGAAAAAAATCTTGTATAACTATAGATCATGTTATGTAAAGAGTATATTTAATACAATAATTGTTTTGTTTCAGAAGCAACGCCATGTAAATAGAGCGCTGGCGTTCCCACAGTGTACACCTAATATTAAGATAATCTCAACACTCGCTGCCGCCGGAATACTATTATTTAATTTATTTTTATATTGAATAACGCTAAATAAAACTTTGGTACACGATCCGAGTCAGATGACTGACGACTGTCGAGTTTGTGTTACTATGATGCATTTCACACAGCGAAGACTGACCGTCGGAGACTGAATGTTGAGCCGTACCCCGACAGCGGCGGACACTCGTCGCTGTGCCGGGGGACGCTGAGCGACTTGCAGCAGTGAGCTCGCGTCCTCTCACATGGCCCGCTGCGTTCACTTGGCGAACCTCACCTCTCTTACAAACTGACGTCTATTGGACGCAGAAAGGAATGCCGTTCTGGAACGAGGCGTCCTTCCCACGGCTCTCGTAACGCTCTCTGGTGAGGCGAATCCCCTCACCAGAGAGCGTTACGAGAGCCGTGTGATGACTTACATTTCTGTCGCTCATTTAGTTACGATACGAGTTCAAGACAGAGTTCCTTACATTGTACATTGAAAAATCTCGCTGCAATGCGGGTTTTGTTGTGATGGTATTATACATTAATCGTCGGGAGTAATAATTCAGTTGAAGCGTTAGTTCAGACTTTGTAAATCCGATTATTACCGATTTTCATTACCTCCTGTATAAAAAAAATTTAATAAAATGCAGCCAGTGATTATGATATAACAAACCTGGGTTCACCTCACTTTATCTAACATAGTAAATATGCGCGGCCTGGAGCGGAACTATTCCTTGGCTGAAATTAATTTCAAATGGGGATAATATGTAGAGGTAAATAAATTGAAAACGTGGTTTTGTAAAAATATTTATTTAGTATGTACAATTTTGCATATAAGCAGCGCACGCGTGGGCGAGACACCGGCGGTGTGACGTCACTATTTTATTACTGATACATTTGTTTTTGTAAATATATTTACTATTACAATGAAACAATGTTTTATTTTGTCGCCGACCTGCGAGCCCGGCGCTAGTATCCCTTTTAATATCAACGTGAGTCCGGTCGGACCAATATTTTTAATTATTCCAGCAGAAGGGTTGCCACAAGTTAGCATACACATGTCTAACACGCGGGCCTGGCGGTCTGTGGCGCGTGCGCGTAGTGTTCGACGTCACAACGATACTCGCAAATATTTCGTAGGTTTCAATACGACCTATCGCCAATAGGTTGTACAAAGATTTAGTCGACAACTTGTACTAGCCACCGATCACAAGCATTAATAAATCGTCATTCATTCTTATCGAGATAAAATCTAAATATTATCATACAATCATTAATTAGATTTGGATTCGCTATTTGGCGAAGAAAAGTCTGATCATCGTGACAAAATGTCGGTTTTGAACTATTTACATTAAATAAATTAACTAGAAGATCAGCTGTTACAGAACGAAAATGAATCATGTCGCGTTTCTCACAATCTCAGCGAGCGAGTGATGTCATGATATGGAACGCTCCGATGACCGTCAAAGGCGCAGATTCTATAAGTTGTGTCACAATGTAAAAACGTTTCGGCCCAGAGGTGGTCAGGACGCCGCCTCCGTTCCTCGAGCTACATTATGTACAATCACATCATGCTTTTTGTATAAGGTTAAAATCGTAAGGTCACAAATAAAATCAAATACAAGAATAGCGGTCGTCGAACGATCGTCGACGAGCGATCTATACAATTATTTACAAAATACAATAATAATTTTAGGTACCTATTCATTTTTTTGTCAATTTTCAGCGGGCGGAGCCCCCCTAGGGGCTCCCGTCCGGATATCACATAGTTTTATATTCTAATATTTAGTCGTCTATGATACAAATGGGTCCTAGTTCACTTTTATTTACAACGAGTCCGGTCGGGTGTTGTCGGGCGCGGCGCGCATGGGCGGGAAGTGCTTGGGGTCGCGCAGGTCGAAGCCGCCGCGCGGGGGGCTCCCCTCCAGCGCCGCGCCCAGCTCGTCCGCGCGCTCCGACTCTGCGGGGGGGGGGGGGGGATACAGACTCATCATGTCGTATGCTATGTATTGGTTCAAATCAATCTATAATCTGAGTATTGAAATTAAAAAATGGAAACTGTTTTGTTGGTTTTTTTTATCTAAAATCTGAGTCTGTCCAACGCGATTATTCCCGATTGTCCCCTCTAGCCATGTCCTCCGAGGTGACATCTGGGAATTGTCTTCCCAGTTGTCACCAGGGTGACAATTTGTGCCGACTGTTCCCTTTGAAAACTGACTAAAGGGGACAAACGGGAAGTATTTTCCTCAGTTGTCACCGGGGGGGTGACATTTGCTACGATTGTTTCTTTTTCAGGAAAAAAAATGTAATCACCGTACATTTCAGCTTTTTTTTTCTTATGTTACATAGAATCAAATAAAAAAATTACACAATGTCAACACGCTTACAACATAGGAAAAATATTAACTAATAAGTTAGTAAATATAAATGTCAAAAAAATGATATAGAATCAAATAAAAAATCATCAACATTATGTTTCCGTTAATAGGTACAATCACAGAACTTTAATTAATACTAATCGTATAATCACAGATAATCACTAAGGGTAAAGTTACACGTGCTAATTTAGTAGCATGTTCGTTTGTAAACTTGCTCTTTGATTTTGTGCCTTGTGTCGCAGGTAGCATAACACGAAATCGAACTCATTCCTCCGTCTCTCTCTAAGCACTCTTGAAATAAGCAAGTCCAAATGAGATTGACGGACTATTTTGTTACGACAGTTATTTTGTGTCATGATATCTGCGGCGCTAGGCACAAAATTAATAAGCAATATTTCAAATAAGCTTGCGACTAATTAGCACGTGTAACTTTACCCTTAGTGATTATCTGTGATTATACGATTAGTATTAATTAAAGTTCTGTGATTGTACCTATTAACGGAAACATAATGTTGATGATTTTTTATTTGATTCTATATCATTTTTTTGACATTTATATTTACTTACTTAATAGTTAATATGTTTCCTATGTTGTAAGCGTGTTAACATTGTGTTATTTTTTCATTTGATTCTATGTAACATAAGAAATAAAAAAGCTGAAATGTACGGTGATTACATTTTTTCCTGAAAAAGAAACAATCGTAGCAAATGTCACCCACCCCCCCCCCCCCCGGTGACAACTGAGAAAAATACTTCCCGCTTGTCCCCTTTAGTCAGTTTTCAAAGGGAACAGTCGGCACAAATTGTCACCCTGGTGACAACTGGGTAGACAATTCCCAGATGTCACCCCGGAGGACATGGCTAGAGGGGACAATCGGGAATAATCGGTCCAACGATCCTTTTTACTAAGAATTACACTAAAAAACAAAATAAATATGACAAGTTTCCAACGTTATAATAAACTTTCATGCTTAAAAAAACTGAAGCCAATAACGACTTTAACGAACTTTGGCATCCGATGATTGTCTCTGGTGCCAGTAACAAAAATATCCGGATTTTGTAGTCATGTGACAATAAGCATCCCCGAGTCTTAATCCTGGCGACGAGCGTGAGTCGGCGAATACTGACGATCATCACATCTGTTATATTATTAACACCCTCTGTACCATTCTAACATTTTAGCTTATTATTTATTTATGTTGCCAAAATTGTTAATATGGTATCTAAAAGCCAAGCTAACGTAACATTAGTAACAAAAAATAATTGTCAAAATTCCCCATAATGCACGTCACATACATAAAATAAAGATAAGCATTCTCCTGCAATCGTATTTAGTAGAAGCGACAAAATAGTTGTCATAGGAAGATTCTTTCAGCAAACAACATTATTATAAAACAACATGAAATATATTTAATATTTTCGGCCTCAGAGGGCGAGTGCGAGCCGTGCCCTGAGATGTTGTTCTAAGATAATATAGCGAGCGATTTGTCATTGTGCCAATCCGTCTGTAATGTTTCATAGTAAGGTATAGCTAGCCTACCTGACAATATCGAATATGTAAAAAATAATGCATAACATCAAACATGAAAATAGAGATTACAAAATCTGAGTTAGCCCAACCTGTAGGATGATTCGGAGTCCGCTCGACCAGTGTGCGGCACGTAGCCGAGCGGGAGATATGTTACTAGTGGGACCAGTGGCATTGTCGATATTGATCCAGACAAGGATGCTCCGAATTTATACAAAACGTACTCAAGTATGTTACTTGGGTACTTTTGGATGTGTCACTTTGAGTATGCTCCAGATGATGGGCATGTTAAAGAAGCCAAAAGGCTTTGCTCGTTCACCGGACATAAAGGCGAGATTACTACAAACCAAGCAATCGGCGCAAGAGGACGCTTCGGTAAGGTCGCAGACGGGGGTTTGCGGGATCGTGACTTTGAATATGAATTCGATAATAAATGTTGAATAGAAATGTTGTATAAAGATAGAAATGCAGTTCAATAGTATCATCCTACAGGTCATGGGCCCAGTTGAATAGATCGAGTGGTCGTGGTAAAAGGAGCACAGATCGGACAGCACGCAGCGGTCCCGACACGGACGCACTCACCTGCTCCGGCGGCGCTAGTCACTGGGCTCGCGCTCCGGCCGCTCGCGCTCTGCACACAAACAGAGTAAACACCGATACAAACCGACGTCCGGCGGGGACGCGCCACAGGGCGGGGGGCTCGCCCGCCGCGCGGGGAGGGTGGTGGTGGTTGGGGGGGGAGCGTGGGGGGGCAGTACCTGTCATCCGCAGCGGGTCCCGGCCGCGCAGCGCGCCCGCGTAACTGTTGCTAGTGGAGAGCGCCGCCGCTGCGCGGGAACAGAACGTCAGCCGCAGCGAACGCGCTCGAGACACGCGCTCGGACTGATCCCTACAGTGCTGGCGCGCGCGTGCCCCCTGTGGCGGCCGCTATGTGAACGAACCTCGACGGCACTACTTAAACGCACCGAGCCGCTTGTCAACTTGTCAAATTGACGAATCGCTTGTACAATCAGCGGAATATGTGAGATTAAAAACTCTCGAGACGGCTTGAAGTTACGAACAATTGATCTTATAAAATTGTAAAATTTACTTTAATCTTCCAATTTGTATTACAAATTCTAATATAATAATTAGTCAACCCTGCGACTTTTATTATAAATATTTTAAAAATGTTAACGTTACTTAGCTAGCTAACAAGTAACTACGGATCAAAGCAAACTGATACAAACGATAAAACAGTTTTACGACCAAGTTGAAACAAGCGTAGCGTTTAATTATCATCACCGATACTTCGAGCAGCAACTAGTACCCGAGTTGAGCCTACTTGCCCTGTTATTTAGCTACGTTGCCCTATTTTATAAATGTATAGTAAATATCAGAACCCTGGACTCAGCTAAATTTAAACAAGTTTCTGAAAATGTTAGGTCTTTCATGTGTTTCGAAAATGAGAGTTGAATGTTGTCCAACACTGTTATCGCTCAAATAATATATGGAAGGCGGAAAGGGTTCTGGTATTAACTGTAACATGTGTGACTCGCCAACGCACTGAGAATACCAGTCCGAGTATATATAATAAGCTTACGCGTCAATGTAGCCGCCGCAAATGCTTAGCCGTCAGCGCAAAAGTAACATACTCCACGTTTTGGGTTTTATTTATGAAGTACAGTCTTAGACTTATGGATTTTTTGTAAGTAAATAAGTACTGGAAACGATTCAAATATAATCAAAGAGTTTTTTAAAGTAGAATAATCGTGGATATTTTTAATGGTAGTGGTCGTTGAACCGCGATTGTATTTTGTTTGTTTCAGAATAACTTCGTATACTTGATAGAAACAATACTATTTTTAACTCATTTTGGAGCGCTTTTTCAATCCTCAGATAACATTAACTCAATGAATAGCGTAATTCTGACATTTCCAATAAACAGATAACCAATATCTGTGGAATAAATTTAACTGCTTCTTAGACTCCATCTTTTTTTATGTTATCCTATCCTCCAGGTTAGGATAACATAAAAAAAGACGTTCAAAACATTATCATTAAAGATGTCATCACTAACGTGCTATATAAATGGGTTTCTTCTCATATATTTGACATGAACATGTTACGGAAAATCCACAATTTTCCAATGCCAAGTTATTCAAAATTTTAGCAAATTTGCTTTTTATTAGAGATTACTATAGTATTTGCCGACTAACCGACTAGCCTTCTAATCGGTTTTCAAAATGCCGATTAGTCGGCCAAGTAATATATAGAAATTATAAAACAAATACAAATAATTTCTTTTATTTCATTTGTTATGCGCCGATTATAATCGGCAAGTTTTGCCGAATAGTCGGCTTCCCCGACTAGTCGGTGGCTAGTCGGCCCATCTCTACTTTTTATTCTATTAATACATAGCCAGTTAAGATTAATGGGCAGTTATATATTTGATGGTTAGCGGAGGATTGAAAGCCCCTAGAAGTCGGGAAGGTCTTATAGAACATCTAACCTACACATGAAGAGATTCATTCATGTTCAGATCGAAATAAGTGATCGTGCGTTATTTACAAGTGCGATTTTGGCACTTTTTTGTATTTAATACAGTATCAGGTACAGTACAGATCGACTTGACCACTAACACAATATTATTCTGGGGAAAAACAACCACTGCGACATTTGGATCACTTGTGCGCGGACGGTCCGGTTCGTACGGTTCGTACTGGAGTTCGGCTGAGCAACTAACGGTCCGACGACGCGTATCGAGCGACGGATCACCGCTGAGGCGGCGCGTTCGGTGCGGCTCAATATATGTATAATACATACATAATTCTTATGTATAAGAATTATACATACATACACATTAATTATTATATCAAATACATAGATACATATGTGAGTCCGTGCGCAGGGGACGCGCACGGTGCGGGGAGGTCGCATGAGGGGAGGGACGAGGGGGCGTCTGTGGGGCGGGGGCGCGGGACACCGCGCGAGGGCGCGCGGGGCCCGCGCCGAGCCCGGTACTGTGCGGCGGCGATCAGATACATCGTGATCAAATTACAGTTTCATCACAATCGTATTATGAAACATCTCTGGGGTACAGTGATATCATGAGCTGACGGGGTGAGCAGACAGAAGCAAGTAGTGGGGGCACCGACCTGGCGGCGCGAGGCGCGGCAGCAGCGCGTGCTGGCGCAGCAGCGTGCAGTCGCCGCCCTCGGCCGCGTCCAGCGCGTACACGAACAGCGTGCCCGCGCTCGTGGCCACCAGCAGCCGCGCCGCGCGCGCCACGCTGCACACGCACACGCCACAGTTATCGACGAATACCAAGGAAAATTACATTTTTAACTGTTATACTAAAATACGACGACGTCTATTGTTAATGAGCCTCGAAAGTTCGGCGTCGGCGGACCGAGGAATTTCAATACTATGATTAAAGTAGGTATACAATTTTGACGACGGACATTCACGAGGCTCTCTCCATGTTTTTGACCTTATGATGACTCGATAGGTCCGTTTTTGCCTCCCTTTCGCAAAATAAATAATCTTTAAATATTAACATATAGGAAATGCCACTTTCCGACGATTTCACCGTTAAACACCTGAAGTGCGAACGTTGCGCCTTCACGCGTTTTTTTAAATGAACGAACAGGACGGATATACTTACATGCGACATTATTATTTTTTAAATGAACATATTCCGTCTTATTAATAAACGTGGACTAAAGAAAAATTAACTTTACTCTAAGCATTAACCCGGTACTAACAAATTTCACTATTAATAAACACGGACTAAGGAGTGATTAAGCTAATTCGACTCTAGTCTCGGTGATGAAGTTAAACCATAGGGATACCTTGTTTAAGGACGGATTAAGCATAGAGTAACTATCTTTGACAGCTGTTTTTACTTTTTAGGTTAGATTGTAATATTGTTTGGTAAAAGTTAATTAAAATGAATAGACTATTTTAGAGACGACTTATGGCTGATAGACGAAATTAATGAGGTTCAGAATCAGATGGACTACATTCCAACAATAAGGCGTGTTAAATTATACAAAATTCGTAAGAATCCACTTGAAGAACTTGAAGCTAAATTTATATCGAAATATAGGTTTTCTCGATCTACGGCTGTTTTTATCATTGATATAATAAAAAATGATTTAGCTGGTGATGCGACAGGTGGTTTCATACCGCCCCATATGAAAGTTTTAAGTGCAATAAGATCTTGGACACGCGGAGAGGTAAGAATTTGACAATCAATAAAATGATATTCAACAATCTTTGCTTCTTCTGGGTATTTGTTATGTTATAAATCTTTTATATTTTGTGACTTCAACAGATTCAAGATGACGCAGGAGATATAAGTGGTAAGGGGTATCAGCCAACAATATCACTTGTATGCAAACAGCATTAGTGGCAAAAAGTGCTCAATGGATCAAAATTCCATAAAATGATGCAGAACAGAGCAATGTGATAGAAGAATTTTATTCGATATGTGGATTTAGACAAGTGATTGGAGCCATTGACTGCACACATATTAGAATACCAAAAGTCAGTGGAAATATTGGACAATATTTAGGATATAGTTCAATTAATGTACAAGTTGTGTGGTATGAAGCCCAACTGTAGCAATATATGTATTAAGTTTCTATATAATTTGTCTTTTAATAAAGTTTACTCATATTATGTCATTTGTTCTTATTTAAGTAGGTATTATACCTATATTATTATTATTTTGTAACAAAATAATCGAAATCTCACAATTCACATCCAAACGTCCATATCATAGGCCGACATTACACGCTCAATCTGGATCGAGATCCGTGATCGAGATCAATGATCTCAATCCAGATTGACTGTTTAATGTGTGTGATTGACGGACCGCGACATCGGATCGCAAATTATCAAATATTTTGAAATCCATGATCTCGATCCGTTTATCGCAATCCAGATTGAGCATCTAATGTGCAACATATAATTCGAAAGATACTATTACAATTGCTAGTAGTAATAAGAGAATAAAAAAAATATATTAAAATTAATTACCTACTACACATGCTTTTTTTGTTCTGATCCATTTTGCAATTCGTCATCATCAGCCCGTATAACGTCCACTGCTGAACATGGGCCTCCTCCCGGGGAGGCTATTCGCCATAGTCACCACGCTTGGCAGGCGGGTTGATGACCGCAGTCTTATGTTGTACCACACAAGGAAAGGCTACTGCCCGTTCCTTGATATACGATTATTATAGATGATTTTATAACAATCGGCCAACGGCTTAACGTGCTTTCCGAGGCACGGAGGGTAGTCCCTCAATCAACCAGACCCGGAAGGATATCTTAGAATTTACACAAAGATTTACTGCCCGGCGTGGGAATCGAATCCACGACCTCCTAGATTTAAAGTGAGTCAAATACCGCTACGTTACGGAGGCTTTCGCGATTGTGAACACACAATCTTCATATTTTTTTATTGGCAATCAGAATCCCCTGAGCACACGTCTTCATGTGATCATTGCGAACAGTGGACTGACGTGATCTGGATAGACTGTGTAATGTGACAACAATCCAAATCAGTTTATATCAATCTACCGCGATCACGGATCTCGATCCAGTTTGAGCGTGTAATGTCGGCCATAGATAATAGAAACAAACATCGTCTGTCATCTGTCACTGTCATTTGTTTTATTTCATTCGCTAGTTCATTCTTTTTATTTTTTATTTCAACGGTGTTGCCATAGATTGTCCGTTAAACCAGGCGTAACGAATGTATAGCTAGTCCGAGCTTTGTCCACGTTTATTAATAACGTTATGAAAACGAAGTTAATACTTAGTTACACCAGAATTAGCTAAACCAAACGTAACTTAGCAAGAAGTAGGCCATTTTATTAATAAGACGGATTATGTTTAATACAAAATAAATTGTCCTCAAAGAGACTGAGATCATAAATGTACGTAGCACGTGCGTGGAAAAATGAGTGCCGTATATACGACACAATCTAGATCATTCGAAAGGACGCCCCTTCCACAGGTTCCAAGTCCAAGTCTGTAATTTTTAATCCTTTCGAAAAAGTATATACAAATAGACCAATTTTACTCACAAATATAAATAACGAGCGGCCCGTGCCGACTTCGCACGGGCGCACCTATGTACTTAGAGATTGCATTCTGATGGTGAAAGAATTATCGAAATCCTTCCATTTTTAAGTTTATTCAAACACACAAACAAAAATCCAAACTTTCCTCTTTTCAACATTAGTATAGATTTCGCTGAGCATTAGCAACAAGAACATCACGATGTATACAGATGATTATGTATTCAGTAACGTTACGTTACAATTAACCGAGCAGTGACTAAGAACCGAATGAAATAAAATATGAATGAACGTTATAATTTGTATCTTTGTATCGCACTGTGATGTGTGCTGTGTGCGGTGTGCTGTGAGCAGTTGGCGGTGTGCTGTATGCGGTGTGCTGTGATGTGTACTGTGTGCGGTGTGCTGTGAGCAGTTGGCGGTGTGCTGTATGCGGTGTGCTGTGTGCGGTGTGATGTGTGCTGTGTGCGGTGTGCTGTGAGCAGTTGGCGGTGTGCTGTATGCGGTGTGCTGTGTGCGGTGTGATGTTTGCTGTGTGCGGTGTGATGTTTGCTGTGTGCGGTGTGCTGTGTGCGGTGTGACGTGTGCAGCGTGCTGTGTGCGGGGTGCCGTGTGCCGCGGGCTGTGTGCCGCGTGCCGCGTGCCGCGTGGTGACTCACTTGGTGATGGCGGCCACGGCGCGCGCGCCGGTGACGGGCAGGCGCGCGGCGGCCACGGCGCGGCCCTGCGCCAGCACGTCGGCCACGGGCGCGGGCAGGTAGCCGGCGCCGGCCGACAGCGTGGTGCTGAGCCAGCCCATCCAGCCCTCCTCCTCGGGCGCGGGCGGCGCGTCGCCCAGGCGGAACACGTGCACGGTCTCCGTGTTGGACGTGGCGGCCAGCAGCGCGCCGCACGCGCTGAAGGCCAGGCACGAGATGGCCACGCAGCGCTTGACGCCGCGCCGGAACTCGTGCAGGCGCGTGCGCTCGGGCACGGCGAACACGCGGATCACGGTGCCGCGCTCCGAGGCCGTGGCCAGGCGCCGCCCGCACATGGACCACGCCAGCGCGGCCAGCGGCGAGTCGTGCGCGGAGATGGCGCACTTGGCGTTGAGGTGCACGGCGTCGAAGATCTGCACCTCGCCCGTGGCGCTGGAGCCGGGGTAGGCCACCAGGCAGTGCTCCACGCTGGGCGACAGCGCGCACAGCCCGCGCGGGTTGGGCGGCGTGTCGCGGATGGTGTGCAGGATCTTCATGTCGCGGATGTTGTGGATGTGCAGCGACTCCTCCAGGCACACGATCAGCCTCTGCAACGCGAGCGGGGCGTGAGCGGGGCGCCGGCCGCGGCCGCGACGGGCGCTCCGCTCGCGATACTCACGGATCGGTTCAGCTTCACCGCCAGGATGGTGTTGCTGTAGCTGTAGTTGCATATCTCGGTGCCCTTCTTGTAGTGGCACACTATCAGCTTCCTGAAAACGATACACGCAGGTGTTAATGTGTATTTTTCGGACGGACGCATACGTATTTAGCCACGAGAAGCTTGGGGCTTATTCATACGTATTCCGTTGATAATACCTAGTTAGAGGCAATTACCTAAACACCTAAATTTGTAGTAGGTAGGTGTATATAAGTAAAGAAACGTTTTCCTCTTAGAAAATATCAATTGTCCTCGAAAAAAACAAGTCATCGCAATCGTAAGATATTGTATGTGAGCAAAGTTGTTGCGGGCCCTCCCCGCCCCCACTGCGCTTCGGTTCTCTTATGATGTGACGAATAATAAGGTCGACGAGCATGATAAATACATTTTAAACGTTTCTTTTCTTTCTATCAGCGGCAGTTATCTCACTTTCAATTTACTATATTTATACAAATGTATTGCTGAAATTTAGAACAGTGTATATAACACACTTACTTCGCGCATTGTGAGAATATTTACTATAAAGAGCTAAAGACAAAGCCTGCTCATTTCAGCTATACCTGCTTTTAAATATATTACGACTGAGATAAATATTCAACAAACATTTTTGTTTCGGATCGATACATGTAGTTGGTCATAAGCGCTCTTCAAAGCTCCAGCTTTGAAAACTCTAACGCTTGTGGGGCTTGGACCTCGGCTCAGACAGGTCGTTGACGGGGATTGAGAGATTATGACTTATTTAGGTTTTTTGCTGAGTTTTGTGCAACTATCGCTCTACTGTACAGTTCGCGGGCCTCTCGGACATCAGGTCTATGAGAGCATCCGATGGTTATTATTTTAACTAAGGGTCGGGAGTGCGAGTAAGAGGTTAACGTTCATTAACAACGCAATCTATCTCTCTACTAAAATTTCAAAGAAAATATAATAGAGATAAGCCATTTTTTCGAACGAACATAAAAATATGCTTTTAGCAATTCACCCGTACTTTATTATTTAGGCGATATTGTGATATTGGCTTCACATTATTAACTTTATAATGTGAAGTCAATTAATTAGAGATATTCACAAGACTCGTAACATGTGTTTATTAAACGTTTACTCGTCGAGTCCAGCGTGTCGCGTGTGTTGTTGCACGTCGGGTGTCGTCCCACTGTTATCTTCAGCTGATATCGTGTGTGTCGTCATCGGCATCGGTTCCGCCTTCAGTTCCACACACACTAACAACATGCGCTGTGGAGTTCATCGTCACAGTTTGACCACTACAAGTGAGCCAGACAACGATACGACGCCTAAGCAGTAGTTATCATGTTTATACTGAAGATATGGACCAATAGCGAACACCGGACCAAGACAGAGTCCCAAAATTACAACGAAAGAAAACCTATCAATGCACATGTAAATAATAAAAATACAAATAATCAAATCCCTTATTACATAAGAAAACTATAAATGCCAATAATATATGTTGTAATATTGTAATGGATAATAAATATGGTAGTAATTGAGATAATAAAATACCTACTTAAGTATACCTAACGCTAATCACTATTAACTACGCACGATACATTATTGTACTCTCGAGCAGAATCAGATTCAGTTTCATTTTGTGTATTTTATCTCAAGTCAATGTATTATTTTGACATGATTAATTAATAATCGTTATTTTTTACACTTCTTTTGTAGTTTATTTATTACAATTGTACAAATCTAAGTGTTGAGTCGCTTATCTTCCTATGGGTGACGTAGGAGACGACTAAGGGACATACACCTGATGAATGATCATCAACATCCATCAACTAACAAATACTCTCATACATCGATCACCAATCCGCCTGTCATGCGTGGTGATTACGACATTATTCCTCAACGGCTTGCCAAGGTCTGTTAGAGAGGAGGCCCATGTTCAGTAGTGAACGTGATAAAGTCTTGAGTTATAAACTGTCCCCCTACATATAGTTGTGTACCATTGAGTTGGTTTTGAACAATTTATAATATTTACTAGCGACCCGCCCCGGCTTCGCACGGGTACAATGCTAATGTATCATACATATAAGCCTTCCTCTTGAATCACTCTATCAATTAAAAAAAAACCGCATCAAAATCCGTTGCGTAGTTTTAAAGATTTAAGCATACATAGGGATATAGGGACAGAGAAAGCGACTTTGTTTTATACTACCTATGTAGTGATGATACAACAGATTGCGTGTATAGATAAGAAAAAAAGATTGCGACCGGGTCGAATAAACTAATTATTGTAAACTGCCATTTGTAAGAGTATGGGGACGTGCTCCGCAAACAGATAGGTTAGTTAAAATTTAACGCGAGAGATTCGATTTCTTTTCACCATATCATTTTAGTTTATTTCACATTATGCAATCTGTAACTGAACGATACATAACAGTATAAATACCGTGCTCGGTGGCTAATGTTGCTACAACGAGTGTCGTTTGTCATCGCATGTTGATCTCATCAACGCGTAACATCGCCCAGGCGTCCCCGGTTATTCTGGAGCAGTGGGTAAACGCTCGGGTTCGCTCGCCAAGTTCACGTCCACGGTCAAACTTTGCGCCCAAACCGAAATAGACGGAGTGACGAGGGCTCGGTGACGAGCGAACATTTTGTTATTAATAAGTGTTGAGCGGGCGGAGGTCAGTGCAGCGCCGCCGCGACCGACCTCCTCGGGCGCGGTACGCACGCCGACCAGCGACGATTTTCCTTGCGCCTCACCTTGTAATAGGTTTGTTATTGTTTCGGTTGCACGGCCACTACATACTACCAGTCCCAACATTAGTTATAATCTTTGTATTGCAGTTGTCTAGTGTCAGTAAACCACCTATTTGTAGCCATATCAAAAATCAAGATGTAAATGTTTAAGTAGTAACTACTAATTGTTTGTTTACGAACGAGGCAACGGCTCGTTACTTTAAACATATATGTAATACGTTTTAAAGTTATCGAAGTGATTGTTAATGAGCGTTGTGTACATAGTTATACGTTAGCATCTGATAACCTTGATCGGCGCAAGCACGCGAAAACATCGACTACGTGTGTTCGCCGCTGTTGTAAGGAAATACGTGAATATTGTACGTCTGTTTCCGTCCTTATATTATAATACATTCCAATACTATCAATGGTTAACAACGAACTTGGTAACAATTGCTCCTTATTAGTAGCAATGCTACCAAATAACATGGCAAGGTCTTACGGCCTGTGAGCTCTGTAGCCCGTGTGCGAATTGTGCGAATTGTGCTTCTTATTGAGGGAAGCACGATATATCATTCAGGACACTGTCCATAGAAATATATATATATATATATATTCCGACTACCAGTCTTTAATTAAAATAATAATTAAAAAAAAACCTTAAAATTTATGTGTATACATTTTAAATGTTTAAATAATAAATATGAAACAAACTAGTGCAGTCACTCCACAACATCTAGATTTGCTTATGATATGATTTGCTTATTATAAATATTGTGAAGTAATACCCAGTCAATAGTTATCAGTCTACCAGCGACTGTGAACTCACTAAATTGCTGGAGTCAATAATACAATAATTAGCTGATTAATGTGACCTTCACCTAATAGTTACATTGTTGTGTGCTAGACAGAATGATTGTGTGCATACAAGTGGGAGACTCACCTGGGAGCGGATACTGTGACAACAGCCACCAGCGAGCTGCTGAAGAGACGGTCAACGAGGCATGTCTCCTGCCCCGAGTTGCTGGCGTAGATCTCTTCGATGCCATCATCCGGAGTTAGAGCAAACAGGTGATACCCACTGCTACTGCCCGCCACCAATGACCTGTGTAATTAATCAATAACATCAAGACATTTCTAATTTTATAAAACACTAGCATCCCGCGCGCGGTTTTCCCCACATAACTCCCGTTCCCGCGGGAACTTCATAATAAAATATAGCCTATATCATCCGGGGATAGTGAAGCTTTTGAAATGGGTCCAAGTCATTTCAGAGCCTAATCAACACAAAAAAAACAAACAATGAAATCTTTCCTCTTCATAATATTAGTATAGATCAAATCAAAGAATTACACTACTACTGCACAACTTTTTATAATAACTTCAGACAGGTTTTAATCAATTAATATTATATTTTTTATATCTGACTTAAAGAAAAAACTACTCAACTATATATAATATGTTCATTTCCATTATGTAGACAAATGCACTACTTGTTATGTTAGTAGCAATCATTCTAAATATATACCACAAGAAATAAGTAATAATATTGGTCATAGCATCAAATGCATTGTGGCTGCATCAAATGCTGTTATTAAAATAACATGTTATATTGTCAATTGATAAGAATGTCTTTAATGACATTGTTCCAACAATCAGTCAGACAAGAGTCAAACCTTAGAGATTAACTCAGACAATATTGTAGTGAATGTTTTGGATGAGATCAGCATTTATTACAGAGCAGTTTTTCTGTACATAGATAAATTATTATACTCTGTAAAAGATAGCTTGATCGCTGCAACAGCTGTCAGTAAAATCACGCCTATGAAGTTTTGAATTTAGTAGTACAGACAGACAATACCTGCCAATGTCATAATTTATGGGCATGCCGACCTAAATAGCGATGGGCGATGAATCATCGTGGCTATCGACTATAAACTATCAATATTTTTCTATAAAACTTCATTCAAAATTAATTTATCATTTTGATTTTATTATATATATTAGTATTCTAACATTATTTACATATGTAAGAATGCATAATAAATTTACAAGATTGCTCTAGCGATTCAGAAACTGATTCTGATATGGATTTGGGGTGTACTCCTTTAAGATAATAAATGTATTTTATATTAAAATATTTGTTTAATTGAGTAACATTTGTAATTAAATTAAACCCAATTATATGTTACATTATCATCAATTATTATAATAGTAAGAAAAGTCGATGAGTACTATCGACATTTGTTTAAATCTTAACAACCCTAGGAATGTCACTATGACATAATATGTCACAGAGATCAAGCTATCTTTTACAGAGTGTAATTTTTTTGTCTCTCACAAGTGCAAGTTTTTGTAAGTGACTAACTAAGTGATGACTCATGGATCATTAAGTTATCAACAAAAGCCTTCTAACAATGTTGTAGTCAATTGTTTCTCAGTTTTATAAAAAATATATATTTGAATTTGATGTTTAAAAAGGGTCTGGTTTATTGTTAGTTTTCTGTAGCACAGTCTGAGTCGCAAAAAAAAATACAATAGTTAAGTAAATACTGAAGCACAATGGTAACAGATTGTGTACCAGTTGTTAGAATCAACAATGAGAACAGTCTGCATCTTTTATGACGAATCTAAACAGCTTAGTGACCACTGTGAACAAAGAAAAGTTGTTATTGTTATGAGCCTACCTGAGACTCATGGTGAGGTCATGGCAGAAAGTTTTTGTTAGTAAACATCTGGGATCACTACCTGCGCAGGGGGCGCAGGGGGCGCGAGGGACGTGGTCGCGGATTCGTCCTCAGACGCCATGTTTGTTTACAGCTATTTACTGTTGTGGGTGAAGACATTACGAAACAGCTGGCAATGACATATTGCATCATCGCAAACGACGACACGAACTTGTAACAATATTGACGCTAATTTGTAGTACTCGCCACTTTCGCAACACTCGCCCAGGGCGATCCCTCTGACCACCTCTGCGCAAAACTAATTATTGTCCAAGCCAAAGATGTATCTCGCTTATGTCCGTATGCTACAGCTACTTACGTGCAATCTTGATTGAATTGAACGAATATTCCTCCTGCATTTGAGCCCTCAGTGTTTTGACCTCCTCCTAAACTCATTGGAACGTCCGAAGTATACGGATTATTCTAAAAACTAATATCTACGATGGCACACACACACTATTGTTATTTTAATGGTGTACAAAACAGTCACTCACTGAAATTAGTAAATACTTGAATCAAATAGTTCGTCACAAGAAGTGGAATAAAATTTTGACACAAAGAACGACCTTGCTGCTAAAAACAAGCCCCCTCCTGCACACTGAATTTGTTCGTCTTGTAGGGTTACCACATACCCATTTAAATTCTCCTTTATTTTAGTTAAAGGAACATTCAACGAACAGTAAAAAATATGATAAAGTAATTTAAAAAAAGTTGAATAAAATTCAACATTTTTTAAATCACTTTATAATATATTGTGATTTTAAAAATATTCATGAAATTGAATAAAAAGCGAAGCAATTCCAGAAATTTTGCGATCCTAATGTCCCTGCTCTAATGTTGGTACAATCACAGATTAAGAGGGAGAGTAGTGGATTTGACATTAGTAAAAGAACATCGGTAGTATTGCTCAATGAGTAGATACTTATTAACAATAATTATTTTAATTAATAGAATCAGGCGTTACTTTGCGGAAATCCATATTAATCTAATTTAAAAAGACAAAATATCTAGAAAATCCTTAGTATAATAACTTAATAACTAAGGATTTTCTCATATTTTTTCTGACAAAGTGGAAAAGTCTGATAAACAGGCAATACTAATTGCTTACGTTTAGTTTTATTATAGTCATGATCCGAATACTTTGATTTTCTGGTTGCAAGACCAAATAAAAAAATCTATTAATATTCATATATTTTATTGTAACACCCTTATTCAAAGTTTTATTATACATTGTCTAATTATTTTAATTAAAGTTTATCTAACTGTCAATTGAGAATTATTTTTTCATAATCAAAAACAAAGAACAATGCTAACGAACGTTCACGTTTGATTTGACATTTGACAATCAAATGATGTAAATATAACCTCAAAGTTTTAGTTATGTGTAAGTGTAAATGTGTGAAATAAAAATAAACAACTTCCTATTTACGAACACAATCTTCTAATCCGTTAAATATACAAGCCGATAATGGGTCGTAAAATACCTTCAAAAAAACATCGAGGGGTCAAGGATCCTTTACAGCAACAGGCTAAACGTTTAGAAAGGTAAAATTAAACATGTGACATGATTCCTGTTCATAATACTAGTACACGCATAGTACACGGCTATTTTTACTTAATTGTTTTAACTTAGTTTAAAAGGTAAAATAAATGCGCCGCCGAAGGACCCCGACGAACAGCCGGTGCCGCAGTCCCTGACTCGGCTGTTTGCGTTTCAAGATAGACATAAAAACAAGGTTGAAAAGAAAAAGAAACAGCCCACAAAATATCTAAATGATAGAAGTAAGTAAGTAATAATTTTAACATAGACCCCTCTCCTCTGGTAAAATTTCTGTGAAAGCTAGGTAAGTATTTATGACTTTAAATGATGTTTAAATGACTAGTAAAAAGGAGACACGTAATCTCAAATAAGCAAAATTATTTTCTCATTAAACATTAAGTACACAGTAGTTTTTTATTAGAGGTGTGCAAAGTTGTTACTTTTCCGTCACTGTGTCACGGAACAACACACATTACTTTGGAACATAACTAGTTCCTTCTTGAAAGATCACAGTGATTACTTTAGTTAGAGGATCACGTCACAGTGATTTTTTCACTGTGACGTTATTTATCACCCAACTCTATGTTTCACAGATTTTTCCAGTTCAAATATATAATATTCTAGCTTCCCGCGCGAGGTCTCACCCGCATAGTGCCCATTCCCGTGGGAACTTTATAAATAATATAAGGAGTTCAGGAATTTTCCCTTTGCAGATGTGAAGCTGATGTTTTGTAGCTAGTTTAATTAATTAACATATTGTATGTGAAATATTTTAAAAAGGTATAACAAAAAGCATGTAGTTATGAAAAAAATAATATTTCGATGAAATCAATAATTTTCAACATTTACAATAACTATGTATGCTGTTTGGTCTAGGTAGTATTCCAAAAGTGTCAAGAGAGAATCCTGTAGCAAAACTATGCAAGTTGCCGGGAGAATCCGGACGGAGCTTCTCACTCAGAATCAACAGTGCTGTGAAGGCCCTCCACCACCCAGGGGAGGATTTAGATGATTATCCAGTATGATGCATTCTTTTGTCTCAATAATTATAGTTTTCTCCAATAGCTATATAATATTATAATATCTTAGTATACACTATACATCGTGATTTTTTAATCATTGCTAATAATTAGTAGGTCAATTTGTCATCAGTTTTACAATGATATATGTATGTGGCAAATTGCGTTCTAGTGTGCATATAGTATAATATAATAGTGCAAATTGCGTTCTAGTGTGCATATAGTAGTGCGTATAGTATAAATAGACTGTACTACAAAAAAATAATCATTTGACTGAGTATTGGCAGTATCAGAAAATGAGGTGTAATGTATTATTTTTGTAGTAGAGTAAATAGTTTTAAAGTTTGTTAGGATAAATGGTACAATCCTTTGTCTAACAAACTTTAAATGGACCTAAAAAAAACAAAATCTGTTTTAATCAAGATGATGTCCAAACAATGTAATGCCCAAAAGACTACTCCAGTGTTGTGATATGCATGCATCTATGAACTTGCACATCAACATTTAAATAAATAATAATAAGAAAGAGAAAATTCTTTGTATGTTGTTAATAAATTCCAAAACTTCTCAACAAATTTGAATAATTATTAAAAGCTTCTTTATCCACAATCTATTTTAGTTATATTACTGATAATAATTTCCAGCAAGATATGGAATCTGAGGACTATAAAGGACAAACGATGGCGGAGCACCGCGAGCGCCGCGCCAAGAAGCGTCGCCGAGCCGGGAACAACAAGAAAGAAGACGACCAGGAGCACATGACTCGGACGCAGAAACTTGCGCTCAAGAAGAAGGCCAAGAAGGAGAAGGCTCTCGAGGTGAGCTCGTCTTATAGAACATCATTAAACAATCCATTACTTGGAATATTTCATAAAATAGGATCATTTTTATTTAAATTTTTTTAATGAATTAATTATTGCTATTATTTGAGTTACATCAGAGTTTTATTGGCATTTCATCTAATTTACATGCTCGATGCAACAGGTTCATTGAACGCATAATAGGGGGGAAAACTAGGCATGTATGCTCTTTGCTAAACCATTGTGTGTTTCCGTATGAAGTCAACAAGTATTGTTCCGTGATGGCAGGCCAGCCAGCAGAAGCAGGAGGTGGTGTACGAGCGCGTGTCGTTCGGCGACGTGTCGCACGCGCCGCCCGCGCTGCACTTCAAGGCGCGCGGGAACGCGCAGGCGCCCGGCGCGTCGCGGGTAACTCACACATCATTCTATGCTCACCTGCGGGTGTACTTTGCACTTGTCCTGTAATAACTACTCGCGACAGGAGAGAATTAAAAGCTCTTATTTTGTAATGTAAAGAGCAACTAACGGTCAGCCCAGTCGTCAGTCACTCTTTTATGAAAAATGAATTTAAACGAAATTTGATATAGAACTACTGTATCTTACTAAATTTAGATTTCGTTCCGAAATCGTCTTTATCCCTTAGCTTGCCGATCGATTTACAATGTGGTCGGTATTCACCAATTCTAACCTGAAGCAACGTGAGAATTTAAAATCATATCTTTTCTGTGGCCGGTGATTAACTATAAAGAGAAGAAAAGATGGAAGACGACACGTCCGCGCCGGTGCGGTGGTACCTCAAGCTCAAATATTTTATTGCATTCCATGTGTAGGTATTACAGATAATATCAATTTAGATCTAACATGGACCCTGTCGGGAACAGCAAAAATGGAGGAGAGGAAGTAGGATATTATCCCTCGTGGCTATAACGAAATGAACATTTAGAAATCATTGTAGAAATCCCATTCTATGATATTTATTTTATGTCCTGGCTTATGTATAAAAACTTGAAAGTGTGCACATTCAATGTGGTTCCCGATATATCTTCTTGAGCTGGTCGAATAATGAACGGTGACGTCATACGCCGTGAAGGTCACATCAACACAATTTATCGCTTTGGCTTAACCTGGTGAACAATCCGACCACACAGTCACTCTCCGATCACGGCATTCGACCCAGCCATGTACAGAACAGCCATCCGTAGCTTCACTCACATAATACCTACTTGCCGTGTGTTTCCAGCCCGGGCGCCGCGACCTGCTGCTGAGCTCGATGCTGGGGGCTCCGGGGGGCGCGGCGGGGGCCGGGGGCGCGGCGGGGGCCGGGGGCCCGGCGCGGGGGGTGCCGGCGGCCGAGCTGCTGCGGCGCGAGCGCAACAGACTGGACGCCGTGGCCGCCTACCGCGCGCTCAAGGCAGAAAAACATAAACAACGCCATAAATGATTTATACGCAAACCATCTTATTATTTAATTAATGACTGCCTTCTCTCGTTTATCCTTACCATCCGAATTTCGATGGAGCTCCTTAAAAATGTTATAATGAGATAGAAACAGACAGTGCCGGATTAAGCCAGCGAGCCTGTAGTAAATTCTGTCCGGAGGCCCCACCTATTAATGACTCAGAGTCGCGTAAAGAGCTTTCTTTTTTTTTAGGCCTTTTTGTCCATCTATTGTGAAGCTCCATGATTCGGATCCATAGGATTATTTATTGGATCCAATTTCTTGCTTGCGCACGTATCTTGGTGTGCGGGGCCAACCAAATCGCGGGCCCCGTAGCATTTGATTCTCTTGCTAATCCGGCACTGCAAACAGTTGTCTCGCTAAACAATTAAAAATAAAAATAAAAATCATTTTTATTTACGTAAACCTATTACAGGCACTTGCAAATAGTCAAAACAATAATTTCGTATTTAGTATTATTATCTATAATTATCATATTTTATAAATTTTTAAATTAAACAAGTGTTTAAGTTATTATTTTAATTATATTTTAGTCTTAACGTCTTAGTTTAATATTTAACTATATTGTGTCAAATAGCTTGTTCTGTCTATAGTAGGTTAGAACAATTGTCATTATTTAGGTGGACCATGAGTATATAACGACGGACGCGCTTTAATGCTACCACCGGATCCAATACGCCCCAACTGAGAAGATCCGGCGAAACAAACTCAGTGGGTTATTCTACTGCCGGTTTTAATACGACCCAGATGAGACGGTCCGGCGAAACATACTCAAATGGGTAGAACGTAGGTTTTGGTCCAGTTACTTTAACTATTTATTGGCATAATCATTTTTTGCCCAAACGGTTGTCTTTGTAATATTTGTTTATTGTGTTTTTATACTTATAGAAAAATAAAAGAATTTGAGACAGAACTAGCGGTCTATGAATATAATATATGTAAGTAGGTCAATTACAGATAGTTCACAGAACATCACACTATTATGCTTACTACTATTTTATTTGGGTACAGCAGGGTCTCTAGCAAGTGTTACGCAAGCAGGTTTATGAAGCCAAACGTCTTTATCCTCAATATAGTCCTTAATGCTATAATAGCCTTTAGATATGAGGACCCGTTTAATATATACTTTAAAAGTTGGATCAGGCAAATCAGTTACATGACTAGGGAGTTTGTTATAAAACCTAATGCAATTTCCCATAAATGATTTATTGGTTCTACTAACTCTAATACCGGGTATAGTTCTATACCGGTTAGTTACCAGTGCCGGAGACATAGAACCACTCTCCCAGCTTTCTGATGATCCTTTTATATTTACGAGTCATTCAAAGGGGGTTGAATCAAATCTCAACCATATTACAGGCATAAAAGTAAATTATTTGATATGCCTGCCTACTAGGTAAGTTACACTGTATACTTAAAATATTAATGTGATGTTCGCTGTAAAATGTCGTTGTTGAAATAAATTTATTATTATTACTAGCGGCCCGCCCCGGCTTCGCACGGGTGGACTTTTATACCCTACCCCTGCCCTACCCTACCCCTACCCTAACCCTACCCTACTCCTACCCTACCTCTACCCTACCCCTACCCTACCCTACCCCTACCCCCACCCTACCCCTACCCCTACCCTACCCCTACCCTACACCTACCCTACCCTACCCCTACCATACCCCTACCCTACCCCTACCCTACCCCTACCCAAAAGTATCCTATGTCCTTCTCCCAGTTCTTAGCTACCTCCCTACCAATTTTCAGCCAAATCGGTTCAACCGTTCTTGAGTTATAAATAGTGTAACTAACACGACTTTCTTTTGTTTTTAAAATGTATTCTGCTATTCGGGACGGAAACAAATCCAACAAATCAAAAACCATGGCAATCGGTCCAGCCGTTCTTCAGTTCAGGACTCGCACTGTAAGTATATTAATATAAATCATTGAATATAATAATTTAAATTTATAACTTTTGTATAATTTATGCATGGTCAGTCGTATAGTTGGATGTAAATAAACAATGAAATGTGTCTATATCACCAGTGCGCGCGCGTATACCTAATGCGCGCGCGCACGAGACGCCTGTTCGTATCTCATATGTTATCAAACTTTGAATTGAATACGGACGATGGTGTATTCTAAGGCGCTTGCTGTACTGATTAAATATTTTTTTAAACGAATATATATTAGAACTTAATGAATTATATACGTACGGTCAATATTAAATCAAATTGAAATCCTTTAATTAATTAGGGGAATCATTTAATAAGATGACAACTAGGTACCGAATCTCAGAACCTGAGTGCCTCGTGTCGAGATGCTGCCGACACTCGTAGTACAGTCCCAACCAGCAAAACAGTCTCAGAACTCGCACTTTTTAAGAGTGGTAGGCTTAAAGCGCTCTTATATTTGTTTTAGAACATACCATCGATCCTATATTACTTTTAGACAAGCTGGTATGGCCTCAAGAACGCTCAGTCTCATAACCAAATCTCATATATGTATATAAGAGCATTTACTAAGACTGGTTGCTCTTGAGAAAAACTTGCTCTTATATGGGTATTTTCTAAGCTCGTTTGATTTTATATTAGACTTGTTAAATGCTATTGTAAGATGTCAGACTAATATCAGCATAGCATAAGAGTACTGTGAGTAAGTGCATTTCTGATCTTATTTGAAACTAATATAAGATCAATGGCACTGGATAAGTATGATATTAGAGTGATTTTGGATCAACATATTTACAATACAAAAGGCAAGACCTAATTAAGAGCGTTTGATCTTAGATCGATTTTGGGAATAACTAATTTTAATAGTTTTAAGAGTAATTTTGCAAACGCGCGGGCACTGCTAGACTGGTGCGCACCGCGCACCACTCCTTAGATTAAGTTCTTTTTTTTTCTCTCTGTCGATTTAAGGTTTTATGTAAAATTGCGAGGAACCCTAATTTATTCCAATATGGAGTTATCTTTAGTATACCGAATGCTAAAATTAGAGTAAACAATCTTACATTAGTCTAATAGTGCGTTTGTAAAATGCAGCTATACTAATGGCGACACTATCAATACAAATTAACAAATAAAATAATTAAACGAGAACACGAAATACCTTATTTAACAAGGCGCATGGATTTTGAAGCGTAAAACGAGGTCTAATTAACAGTAAATAATAAATTCCAATATGATTACTTACCGTAAAACTACTTTAACTCGTACTTTTATACTTTTACTATAGTATAAACATTAACTTCACGCAACTTTAATTTGTTTTCTTTTAATTTCAAACCAACACTCACACGAACTTTTAAGTTGGATCTGACGTAAAATTCTCAAAATATTCTAACTTTAGAACAATATAAGCCTATGCAGGCCTATAAGATACTTACGTAAAAGCAATATTAGCCTAAGTCAGCTTAAATTAATTTTGGCTAGATTTCAGTAAGTGCAAACAGCATTCAATTAGACTGATATTAGATCGATATTAAACTAAATATGCTTATAATTAGTGTTGGGCACTGCACGCCCAGGCTTATATTATTATATAGGAGCGATGTAAGAGCAAAAAAACAGTAGTCTTGAGATTGTTGTAAGCCTAGTTTTTGCTGGTTGGGGTGTCGCTGCGTCGTGAACTCGTCACATTTTTTTTCGGACGGACTTTTATGTATCAAATTTGAGATTAATAAATTTCGACCACCGGCAGGACTCGAACCTGCATCTTAGGTTAAGCCTAATGCCTTAACCAATTAGGCTACGGTGGAACCCGACCGGTCAACGAATCAATCTCTTTTATAACACGTCTCTAAGGGGGACGTTATTTTTTATTAATCTCAATTTTGAAACATAGTAGATATAACACTTTATACCTTATATGGTAAACTTTTCCGTAAAGTATTCAAAAACATTTAAAAATGTGACTTTTATGTAGTTAAGTTTTAGCCACGAGGCTCTTGCTACTTCACTAGGCAAAAAGTCTACCAACTAAGGAATCAGTGAAAGAAGGTGTCCTCTGTGGGACTTGGACCTTGGCTTAGGGCGGTCGCTGGCGGAGAAAATGAGGGATTATGGACTCCGTTATTTAGGGGAGTTTTGTGCAACTGTTGCTCTACTTTAGTTCGCTGGCCTCTCGGACTTCGGCTCTACGAGGGCATCGCAAAGTTCTTTCCAAATTAAGGGTCGGGTCATCACAGTTCATGTTAGTTCCGACGCGCTAGTAAAATATCCTTAGTTAAGTGTATGTAAATTATTGTGTAAAGTATATAGCATACTAACTTCGGGCGCGCGGTTTCATCCGCGTAGCGCCCGTTCCCATGGGGAATACGGAATACCTACTCAATGCAAACAAACAATTAAAATCTTTCCATTTTATAATCACTACATAGTATATAAAACAAAGTCGCTTTCTCTGTCCCTATGTATGCTTAAATCTTTAAAACTACGCAACGGATTTTGATGCGGTTTTTTTTAATAGATAGAGGGATTCAAGAAGAAGGTTTAAATGTATAGTACATTAGCATAGTACCCGTGCGGAGCCGGGGCGGGTCGCTAGTATTATATATAATAGAAAAGTGATTTTATACGAAATATTAGGTAGTTCGCCATACACTATTATACTACACTGTTCATACACCATCGTCATTGTAGAATATTTAGTTCCGTTCACTATACGTACCTACCTAGTTGTAATTACTTGTTACATTGTGTTACATGTACTTGATTGATTACGTAATATTCGTATAGGTACCAAGTATTTATATACGGGGCTTACAAAATATATGCCATCGCTTTAGCAGGACGTCACCAGTGATTAAATTTTATTTTTCGATACATATAATAAAATGATAGTACAGGTTTTTCTAATAAAGTTATCCTCCGATATAAGCTGGTCTGGTCGTTATAATGTAATTTAAAAAAATGTTAAAATAATATTTATTATTTTACAGAAATATTAAATATTATTTTAACCTTTCTTTGGAATCACTATATCTATTAAAAACTGCATCTAAATCCGTTGCAGTTATAGACAGCGGGTATTTTTTTTTCGGACGGATATATTTAGGCGAGCAAAGCTTCAGCCTAGATAAATGGTTTAAACACTACAAATTAAGCAACCTGCGCAAGAGGGCGTCCCCTGTGGGACTTGGACTTTTTGTATTTTAGGGAAGTTTTGTGCAACTGTCGCTCTACTTTACAGTTCGCGGGCCTCTCGGACTTCAGGTCTACGAGGGCATCGGAAGGTTGCAGACAGCGGGAAGCGACAGAGAGTGTCTACCTCTACACTACATATGTTGACATCATCTACTGTTGAAAGGGATGGCATCTATTTCGAATGTACCTTATACCTATATTATGATTCTTAATAGGACAATTTTAAGTCATTATGTTTAGTAGTGTGCCACTGTAGGTATTCTTTGAATGTGATTGCTGATGGCCATTATCGATAATCAATAGATACTTATTTTATTATGATACCTAGCTAGGTAGGTAGGCACATAATTATGTTTGTTTGATCTTCAAAAACGAAAAAAATTATTTGTTTCATTTTACTTGAATAATAATGATGGTTAAGTTTATCCTGTCATAAATAAATCGTAATCATCAACCTACTTATTAGACTAGATATCGAGCGCTCAAGATTCCGATTCACTTTACCTACAGGATCATCGATACAAGTATGACACCGATGGTCACACTAGGTAATAAGCAGAGCCGTACCTATCGCCATATCAGCCGTATCAACGTTACGGGGCCTCGTCGGTGTGTGGTATGTGGAGCCTTTCCGTCAAGTGTGAACACGGATCGTGTAGGGTTCGCTTCGCCACGGGTAATAAATACATACATTTATAAAATCTGAGAATAGAAGAGGAGAATGAATGCAATGCTACGCAATTTCATAGGTAATGAAATTTATTACCTATGAAATTGCGTAGGTTTTCGTGTTTTAAAAACATAATTTCTCATATGAATCATTTTTTATTTTATTTATTACGGACAAAAACAGTTACATGCCAAGCTTAACTAGAGATTCTAAAATTAGCTCAATACTTAGAAATACATATTAGGTCTTTACCTATGAAATTGCCGTTCTGCAATACTGGCCATTTCAAATCAAAATAATGTTTGTTTGGCTAAGAATTCTAATTTCAAGTTAATTTTATTTCAAAAACATGTTTTTTTTCCAAAAGTTGTCATTTGTTTATTGATTAGTTTTTCATTTTCATCGCATTTCAATCTTTTTCGTCATCATGGATACCTACGTAAAAAACATGAGTAATTATGGAATATGAGTACCGTCGTGGCAGCAACGCGGCACAAGCGGCACGCAACATCAACGACGTTTACGGAGCTAACACTACAAACCAACGCACCATCTGTTATTGGTTTGCTCGCTTCCGTTCTGGAAATTTCGACCTGAAAAATGAATCTCGCGGTCGTCCGAAGACTTTGGTCTACAATGACGAATTAAAGGCGATTGTGGAAGCTGATGATACACAATCTACGGCTGAATTAGCAGCAGCTTTCGACGTTAGCGTCAAAACAATATTGGTCCATTTACGTCAAATTGGCAAGGTAAAAAAGCTTGACAAATGGGTGCCCCACGAACTCAATGATCGCCAGCGCGAAGTACGCGTCGAGACGTGCCTTGCACTGCTCAACAGACACACAAACAAAGGAATTTTGAACCGCATTGTTACCTGCGATGAAAAATGGATTCTGTTTGATAACCGCAGGTGCTCAGCAAGTTGGTTGGATCCTGGTTCAGCACCTAAACAATGCCCTAAACGAAAACTTACCCCTAGAAAATGATGGTCATTGTTTGGTGGTCTAGCGCCGGTGTGGTTCATCACAGCTTCTTACCAAACGGGGTGAGCATTACTGCAGATGTGTACTGTGAAGAACTGAACACAATGATGGAGAAGCTGGCACATCTCCAACCAGCATTGGTCAATCGCTCGTCTCCGCTGCTCCTGCACGCGCGACCTCATTCTGCACAGCAGACGGTCTCCAAGTTGCAAGAACTAGGGTTGGAAGCTCTCTGTCATCCGCCCTACTCACCAGACCTTGCGCCTACAGACTACTACTTTTTCCAGAATTTGGATAACTTCTTGGCGGGAAAAAAAATCAATCCCCGAGAGGCAGTACAAAATGCCTTTGAAGAATTTGTTGCCTCCCGTCCAGCTGATTTCTTTAAGAAGGGCATCAATAATCAAAGATGATCAATAATCAAAGATAAGCAAAGATGCATTGATTGCATGGGTGATTACTTCGATTAATACAAATAAAAAATATATGAAAAAAAATATTTTAAATTTTTTCATACAAAACGGCAATTTCATAGGTAAATACCTATTATATACATAATCCATTACATATATATGTTACTACTACCACATTGTCCACAAATAAAAAAAAAGAGAACTGACGAACAGTGTGCATCGTAGAGGACTAGTAATAAGAAGAAAGAAAATATATAATATATACTTATGAATTTAGTAACTCTATTGCAGCTCTTTGTGTGTGGTTTCCGGCTTAGAATAGACCACCCCGTGTCTACCCATGGGTGTCGTAAGAGGCGACTAAGGGACATAGGACTGATGGATGGGCAGCAGCGTCTATTAGCTCAAGGTTAACATCTTACTGCGATCACCAATCCATCTGCCAAGCGTGGTGATTATGGCAATATCCCTCAACGGTCCTGGCTTGCCAAGGTCTGTTAAGAGGAGGCCCATGTTCAGCAGTGGACGTGAACGGGCTGTTGATGATGATGATGATGATTGCTCTTGCCTTGAAACGATCCTTGGAAAGAGTAAATATGTCAAGCTTTATAAAGTGATATATATATCGACAATGCGACGAAGAGGCATGCGCACTCCAGCATTAGTCCTGCATGAATTCGTGTGGAATAGTCGAGGACACGTGCCCCACGAAGCATGACAGGTCTAGGTACTATATAATTTAGGCTATTTGATAACGGAATGCAGGCGAGTCTATTGTTGCAGGTACCACGCAGCAACAATACACCCAGAAGAACTCGTCTAGACTCAAACATAGAACATTATAACGTTTCAGTTATTGCTCATAAGAGACTTTAGGACAGTAACATTTATATATATCTAATGGTACGTAAATACTTTTTCTGCACAATTCCTAGCCTATCTTTGTACTTATCATATAGAGGATCCCAGCGTACCTATTCCAATTGCGGCCGAATCAGTGTTTTATAATATATAACACTAGCGACCCGCTCCTGCTTCGCGCGGGTACAATGCTGATGTATTTATTATACATATAAACCTTCCTCTTGAATCCCTCTATCTATTAAAAAAAACCGCATCAAAATCCGTTGCGTAATTTTAAAGATTTAAGCATACATAGGGACATAGGGATATAGGGACAGAGAAAGCGACTTTGTTTTATACTATGTTGTGATTAAGAATGTAGAAGGTCGCACAAAGCAGCTTGAAGATCTCATCACCAGTCCATACATCTAAAAGGCTTTTTTGACTATATTATCAATATGAGAATCAAAATGCAAACTAGTGTCAAGCGTAATACCCAAGTCACGGACCGTTTGCACTACATTGAGACTTATACTTATTGTTTATTGAATAATTCAATTTTAACCGATTTTATTTTTAGTAAAATAAATTGTGTAGCATTTGGGAAAGCTAAGAAAGAGTTTATTTTAGAGGCAGTATTCATAAAATCTATCAAGGTCCTGTTGTAAATTATGGCAGTCACGAATATTATTACAGGTGATATAAATTTTCATATCATCTGCATACATCAAGAAATGTGAGTTAACAAAACAAAGTTCACTTATTAATGAGAATAAATAAAAACTAAATTAAAATACATACTTAACAACATATATTCCATTTTTGGATTTTTATTTTTATATAAACTACGGATTTGTTCGAAATGTGTTCGAAACCTAGTGCGACTCATGGTCTGAATGGCTCACTGCCAACATCCGCTATGACCAACGGCCTGTGTTTGTACATATGTACCTACTTATTGTATTATTAAAGTACCTACGCAGTGGGTGTGCTGTACTGCGCCGCTAACTGCGCACTAGACAAATAAGTACTGAAGTAAATAAGGTTATCAAGGAGAGATAAGTGTTCGACTAGGAAGCGACGCGAGGAAACACTGAAGGAAAGCAGTCAATCAATCAATTGAAGTATCTAAGTCTACAGTGAGGTAATCGAGTTCTGATTGACAGGCGGAGTGACAGTCGCGCCAACTGATAGCTAATCCCGCCGACGTCACGTACTGATGGCACTGCTAATCCCCTCTTAAGAGAGGTAGAGCACGCAATAAGTATGTTCGCTCTTGATAATGTCTGTAAAGATGAGACCCATGTTTAGTTGTGGGAGTAAAAGCTTACCATACTGTTCTTGACAGAAGTATTGGTGAACATTATGTACCTATTAGGGTAGGCCACCTCGCAGGTACAGAATCGAAAGTCGTAGCTCGTGACTACCGAGGTACAGACTGGCAACGCGTCAAAGTGAACAAGTGAATAGTCATCAAAGCTGGTGTAGGCTGTTAAATTAAATGAATTATGAAAAATGTTCTACGATGACGATGTGAAATTATTAGATCTAGACCGCAATGACGCAGTTATAATATTTCACGAGGAATGGTTTGACGCACTACTGAAATGCCAAGGCAAGGTAGTATAGGCATAGTGCGCAGTAGCACAGCAGTAGTGGCCAGTCGGGTTTCTAATGGTCTTCAAACTTACTTTATGACTAATTTATTACATTATTTAAATATACCTACTTAAAATAAATCATCGGATATTATCATTGGCATCGTGCTCCTTCCTGGTTTAGGATAATGTAGGTACTATTATTAAAACAGGTTCAACCAGAATCTAATTGTTATTTTTTCAAGTGTTAAATTAAATAATTGAATGAGCGAATAAATTATGTATTTTGTTGATCATTTTAGAACAAATTTTAGATAAACCATAAATAATATTAAAAATATATCTATATCTTTTTGCAGAAAGTAAAACTAAAGAATTGTTGAGGAACGGTGGGTTGTGTGATGTCGCTACAGAATCAAATTCCGTTAGTAGGTATGACGTACTTTAGGAGGAAAGTCATTATTTTATGTTACCCATCTCTTTATTTATATTAGTGCCTAGAGATGAATGATGAATAAAACATCAACACAAGTCCGGAGTCTAGACTCGGACTTTTTAATTTCTATCGTCGACCAATCATTGTCTTATATCAGAACAGTCCAACCCAAGTGCGAACTGTTTTGATCATATGCCACATTTTTCCTATGCAGGCACAAATACGTTAAAGAGAGCGGACTCCATCATCAACATACTTGTGTAAGTGCAAATGATTGAGATGAAATTAATTGATGAGTTAATATCTGGTACAGAAACATACAACGTATATTTGAGCACTAATTAAGTTTAAGAAGACAGTATGGGAGGATAGTTTAGTGTGTAGTTGTTGTAGGTTCGGTGTTGCAATCCCTCGCATGTGGGTGGTCCGTCCATGTGCTCAGGTGCTCGCGCGATGCACCGCGAGCGACACGTGCCCGCTGCGTGCCGATAGCGCCGGTAAGTACGTGCTCCTCGCCAGTTAAATACACCGACTCGTGTAAATGGCGCGTCCATACGCAGGCTCTCGTCTATGTTTATTAAATTACAACTCTTTATTTTGATTACACAGATATCAATATTGGCTTGATTATACGGAGTTAGAGCCTACTCTAATTCTTGCCTTCAATTATAAAGCTGGCTTTTTTAAAAGCAAAAGCAAAGCAGTGTTATATGATACGATTGACGCCTTTTGTCAACTCCCAAATCGTTAGCACCGTCCGCGTCGGCCTCGGAGACGTCCACCCAGTACCTCCAGACACTGCAAGACAACTACACGCAACACTACTACGCAGAAACCACTGTATTCAACACGCCAGGGAACAGTGCGCCCGAGAACGCTACGCGTAGGTCTACCTCTTCCTTCGCCCTCCCTATTTTACAAATAACCTTCCGATACTCTCGACCCTAAGTCCAAGAGGCCCTAGATTTGTAAAATAGAGCGACGTACGTAAGACAAAACTTAAGAGTCATAATTGTTCCACCCCCCGACAGCGATCGCCAGGAGTCGAGGTTCGAGTTCCACAGGGGAAGGGAAAAAATAACGCCTTTATACCATGATGTAAGTTGTTTATCTATTAAGATGACACACGGAACGAGACGTTATCGCAATAATCCCTGGTATCGATATCAGCTTCAGGTTTAGCGGTTTTTTCCAAATCGTAATTTCATAATCTATTATTTTTCATTTCTGTAGGTAAATAACGACGTCAAGAAAACAATCAGTATTTTATGCCCAAGGAATGCCAAGAAAAAATCCAGGTTTTCTTGGCATTGCCTGGGCGTGGTTGGTGGAGCAAGAAAATATTTTGGCAGTCCTTTTATCTTATCTTCTAGTTCTCTTCTCGAAACCCAAACATTTACTTCAGCTGCAATAAAGCTTCATTATAGACAAATCATTTCACAAAAATTTTCATTACTATTGTCGTGGATTTAACTTTTCAAGCCCGATGCGACGTTGAACGGCAAAAAAGGTAACTAGTTACGTTATATCGGTTAATTGTAATGATTCGTGATTTGGAAACACGACGCCGTCCGAGGACAGTCATTTATAACACAGCTCCAACAAGGAGATGACCATGCATGGAATATGTATGTTCGCCTTCATCAGCTTATTTCTACTAAACACTTCAGATTCGCGGTCGCCCAACCGTTGTATGTGGAACAAGCAATTAGTGAAATCTCCTGATATAGCTATACTCACTTATTATGGTGACGTGAGGTGACTGAGCTCAAAATACATATTTTATTACCAAAATAAGATATACCAGAAAAAATGCCTCGGGAACTTATAAATTTGTAAGAAAAATATAAGGCCCAAGACAAAGCGTGTTCCTGTTGCGGTAGCAGGAGAAGAAGACACTGACACGAAAGTCACAAGCCTAACAGAAATGTTTTGGTTTTCGTAAACATCCCACATCACCTTTGCAGTTTTCAACAAATTCAGATAACATTTGTGGGCAAACAACCTTGGCAGCGGTAAAAGGATGGATTTAAATTTTCGTATCACGGTTTCACTACATAGTATAAAACAAAGTCGCTTTCTCTGTCCCTATTTCCCTATGTATGCTTAAATCTTTAAAACTACGCAACGGATTTTGATGCGGTTTTTTTGAATAGATAGAGTGATTGAAGAGGAAGGTTTATATGTATAATACATCAGCATTACACCCGTGCGAAGCGGGGGCGGGTCGCTTGTTATATTATAAACTTAAAAAAGATAATAGCAGGTAATAAGAAATAAAACTCTTATCAAGAAGGGAGAAAAAATAAGATATAAATGAAAAAAATAATGAACTCTTTATTGTACAGTACCTTCACATATTAACTGTAAGCCTACTAAGGCGATGAACGTACTAACTCTGCAGCCGGATCTTAGACTTCCTGTATATTAATCATAGTTCCTACAAAGAGCAGTCTCATTTCTTCCAGACAACCTTGGTTGGATAGGAGCTACATATGACGGCAGTAGGTGTGCAACAATTATACTATCAATTGAGGAACGAAATAACATCCTATGGAGCTTCTTTATCCAAACGTTGTCTGGATGTCAAATAAGTACATAAATACAAACATAACTCATGTAAAGTTCTATTACTATCAGCGACGTAGGCTATGTGACCAAGACCAAAAAAACTAGTGCCCTAATCTGTCTTGGGGCTCCCCTGTGCTCGGGGGCCCGGTACACTGCCTCACCCAGCCCTTCGATAACTACGCCAGTGATAAAAAAATTTTTAGTAGTTAATGTCAAATAGTTTCGGTCACTAAACCTCTGTATTCTCAGTGGTTAGGTGTTCCACAAACGTGCCGCTCGGTCAAGAGGTATACGCATTAATGATACCTTATCTATATCTAGACTAATATATAAAGCTTAAAAGTTTATTTATTTATTTGTTTGTTTACTTGGACGCGCTTATCTCAGGAACTACTAGGCTGATTTGAAATTATATTTCAGTGTTAGATAGCCCATTTATCGAGGAATGCTATAGGCTATTTTACTATAGAGTTCCCACGGATACGGGAGCTGTGCGGGTGAAACCGCGCGCGAGTAGCTAGTGAATAATAAACCGAAAAGTACACAGCAATGATATTTCAAAAGAATTAATGACAAAAAATGAACAGGAAAACTTATTAGTTTATACGAGACAGACTATACTATTACTAACTAATGTGAACGTACCAAATTACAATTTAGCAATATTTTGTCGCAATTCGTTCTCAAAACAGAGCATAAGGAAAATTTTATAATATGACGGGTACCAGTTTGTGGTGAACTGGGAAAATCCATACGTAGGCAAGGTAAATGACCCCAGCTTCGTACGACTACGTCATTTCGTGAGATTTTTTCTGACGCAAAAAAATAAGCTGTTGATCTGTTTTTTATTTAATTAACACATGAGTAAAACATCTTTGTCTATTCATCTATTGTAAAAACCAAGTACCCATATTTCAGCGACTAAACTCAGATTAACACAACGCTCGACGGCTGTCACTGTCAGATGGCTTGTGGCCTTCTGACAGTTTCGAGCGATGTGTGACAGCTGTGCGGCTGTACGCGTAGGTACCTTCTCCTTGTCTAGGTCTGCATGAAATCCCTTAAACCTGCAATACTTTGAGTCACAAAATAGCGAACATTTTGTAGAGGAACGGTTAGTGGTGTTTCTTCATAGAAAGTGAAGATCTTCTATAGCGAGGTGGTGCGCCGACAATTGTATGCCATCTAAACTTAACTTAAAAAAAAACAAGTCTCGTAACGCAGTTCTTTTACCGTAAAGAGTTGTGGGATCCGTGTAATACAGAGTCGGTTAATTTTTTCAGTCCGTACTTAGGCTATTTCGTAATAAGATAACCTAACAAAATATAATTGTGACCATATCAAAATTTAAAATCTTTTTAATTTCAAAAATAACATTATCTTGGTTATGGCACTTGGTGATTTTATCACAATGTATCTCACAAGTAGTTAATTAAAACACATTAAATATATAACAATTATAGTTATTATTCTAAGACAATTAGATAATACTCTATGGCGGTTGCCATGATACCATCGTTATTATTTTGATGTGTCACTTGTAAAAATATATGTCTTGAAATGAAGCACGTCTTTCATAAATTATTAAATATATAACACACATTATGATAAATTAGATAGTTTATTGTGATAATCTAGTGTGTCAATATATTTACAAATAGAAATAAAAAAATAAAGATAACTTAAAACTTAAAAGATCCACCACTAAAAAGCTTTCAAATTACATACTACTATGTTTAGGAAAATTAAGAAAAAAACTGTAATTCTAAGGCATAACATGCCGAAATTGGGTACATTTACCTAAAGTACCTAATGGGAACTGTGTCTGTTGGCGAGACTAGCGATGGAGGACATACAGGCTACTGATTAGACATACACATGTCGTAAGAAATGAATATGATTACTTAGTTATTTCTTTTCACGATCGATCACGAAACACAACATTGTATTTAATGAAATTTTCCAAGAGTAATTTACTGCGATGTGTTAAAATAACTAGAATTACAATCCCACACTTGTAAGTTTTGTAACAGTCAGTTGATAACATCTAGTAATGATTCGTGGCCATCTGTGACACTGTAGTCGTGTGCTCCTTAACTAAATATAACTTGCTGTGTGCTAGGTATATCAACATTATTGAGGTTTAACATTTTATTGCTCAAGAGGATTTTATTTAATTACTCCCATAACAATCAGTAGTATTTTATAACTATAGCATTGCTTCTTACTTGTACTTCAATTCTACAGTATTTGCATGTGGGCCAAGTTCGCGGTCTACAACGTTATTATTTTATTGCCGCGTGTCATTGTTACACTAGATACATAAACAAATAGAATTAACACGATAACAATATAATAAACGCTCGCTAGACAAACTTGTGTGTCGTCTATTGTTTGTCCCAGCCTCGCGAACACCTGTACCAATGCGATACGTAGATTTGACAACCGCCGTTATACTACATAATATATCAGTACACAAATGCGACAAACAAACAGTGTTTGAGCGCTTTCAATACAATGCTATTTTTGTAACAGAATACAAAATATAGAATTACGCTACTATTTTCAGGAGTTGCTTCACTCATGAGTAAACGAAACGCGATACAGATTTATAAAAAAAATCCACCGCCAACTATTATGGAATAATAATAATAAAACATTTATATTTTTCCTAAGGTTTACAAAAGAATAATCTCATTACCTATTGTTAGTAAATTACTCCATAAGTTACTTTTATATAAGTAGTCTTATTATTACTAAACTCATCATCATCAGCCCGTATAACGTCCACAGCTGAACGTAATAGTCAACATGCTTGACAAGCGTGTTACCACAGTATTATGTTGTAACACACACGTAGATGCTGCCAGTTCCCTGGTAAACGATTGTTATAACGATTGGGAACTAACGGCTGAACGTACTTTCCGAGGCACATATGGTAGTCCCATCGAACAACCAGACCCGGAAAGAAGTATAAGATTTTACATAAAGATTTTTTGTCCCTTATGGGATCGAACCCTCGACCTGCGAGACTGACACCTAAATTACTATGTAGGTATCTATAAACTACTTTATACTACTATACGAAATCCCTTTACAGACCTTTTCCAAATTTTTCCTTTTTTATCGTTTGCTGTCATTTCCGTTATAAGTGGAATATTTAGTATTAAAATTCCCCGACTCAACAAGTAGAGGTTGAAGCGGAACATGCATGTGCATGTGTGATGATGCAGGTATTAGCTTGTGAGCTCGGCAACACTTCCCGCACCCGTGACCTCCGGTGACTGACTGATACTGTCAGCTGACAGCCGCACTAATGAGAGCGACAACTTCATCACGGGGTGCGATGGTTCACTTTTGTCTTGGCTTTATATTATTCTGATATTCTGATTCATATTTATTTTTGAAAAAAGCTTATTAAATTAAACAAAATTGATTAATTTTGTTTAATTTAATAAACATTTAAATAATGTAACACAGATAAGATGAAAATCTCCGCACTAAAGAGTAATTGTCAAAAACATTGAGATTATGAAATGAAATAAGTTTTTATTTCATTTGATAATATCGTAGTATTAGTAGGCTTATAAACGGTAGTAATTATGCTAATGGCCACAGAAATTATGAATCCTTAATTACTTAATAATGTAATAACATTTCTTAAGTGTTGATGTGAACGGCTTATTAAACAAGTGTATAATGTACATCACTTAAACAGTCCGTTGATGTCCACAGCTGAACGTGGGCTTCCTCTTTACAGACCTTGGCTTGCCAGGATCGTTGAGGGATGTTAAGTGGATACGGGCGCCTTAACTGTTAGGGCGCCCTGTAGGCCTAGGAATGGGCCTTTTTAAATTTAAGGCTACAAGGGAGGGATATATGGACTCATACCCTAGTGTGAGAATTTAGGAGTGTCCGTGGAATTTTTGCTGTGGGTACCGCCGCGGAGCGCCGGAGGGTTACCCAAAAGTCGAACCAGGTCCCTCGCTGTTGGCGGAGGTTATGAAGCTAATGACGAACAGAAATATAAGAGAATAAACAAGAAAAAGAAAATTCCTACATATTTCAATGTGTTGTTAAACACAATTCACGGTATTGCCTGCTTTAATAGATTTCCGGTGGCATTCATATAATTAATTTATAAAGGGTCTTTTAAAAAAATTACAAGATTACTTACTTACTTACACAAGAAGAGTTAAAGTTTTAGTTTGTGGTATAAGATATCTATTTACAAAAAAAAATATTTATTATATTATTTTTTGTGTTAATTTGTAGCTTTCATTTAAGCTCGTTGTTGTATTTTATCCTTTTTCTTATGTTTTCTTTCATATACAATAGAAAAATTGTTCTTGAAAATTAATTGAAAATTGAATTTTGTTTCATAGGTAGCACCACCCACTTTTGTAACGGTTGTGATTTTCAGTTATCTACTCTCTCTTCAGATAGTTTTGATAAAATTTATAAACATCGAAATAAAAACGGTAACAAATGTTATTGTATGGAAGCCCACTTCAATATTGATTTTATTCTGTTTTCAGTATTTATTGTTATACGGGCAACAGAAATACATCATTTGTGAAGATTTTAACTGTCTAGCTATCACAATTCATGAGATACAGCCTGTTGATAAACAGGCGGACGGACAGACAGACAGACGGACAGCGGAATATTAGTCTCCCGGTTTTACTCTTTGTGTACGAAACCCTAACAAGATCACACAATGTTTTGGTTGCAGTTAACAATCATAATGTCCCAACAATAAGACAAGAACACAGAAACTGTCACATTGCAATATCGGTCGGTCTGACACTGTGTATGCAGCAATCAGCTTCTGTGCATCCTACGTGTAGGTACATACAGATAACGTTAGAGATGTGAAGCACTAACCTTGAAAAGCTGAAAATTTTCCATAGGTACTGGACCTACTATATACTATAAACACCGATATATTTATGAGACCGCAAAATCTCCAATAGTAATAAAATAAGAGCGGTCACTTACAGCAATTATTGAATTGTGACTGTTTGAGGAAAACGTGGAGTTAGTGAGCTGTGTCGAGACAACGATCCTTCGTCACGTCAGGATTTCATTTTGGTAAATTAGTTCTACAGAAGATTTTGTCAATGTTGCTCGTCCAGAGGCTAATCTAAATTTAAATTTAACGTTAACTTTGTAAATTAGCGTGAAACCGAACAAAAGATCCGAGTAGAAGGGGTTGACTTGTTTACTTATAACTAGGTAGGTACTCAAAATGAAGATTTAACAAAAACATTCCTTACTTTGACAAAGTTTAAATTGTTAATTTTATATTGTTCCGTACCTTCACAGCGTTATTAAAGAAGCAGGTGAAAACGTTTTGTAAAAAGAAGTAAAACAGTCTGTTATACATATCGCAAACATAATTTAACCATAATAACGACATTTCAATACATACTAAAGTATTCGATATAAACTGGTAAGTAAACAGCTCAGCGATACAGTGTAATTCTTCCTAAGTAGCTAATAACAATCATAAACCTCCGTATGTTGATAAAATGGTATCTTACTATGTAGGTATGTAAACGTACAATCTATATGATGTAGTTGACAAAACGCACTCACTGTTCTGATACAATATTATGTGATATTTCGTCGCGATCGAAGGAGCCGGTTTGCTGACGTTATTCACAACCTATCGCAAAGCTTACCGATATTATCATATTTTTTTCAAACTTGACATCTTATAAGGATTATACGAATTATTGTCATTCATTTTTGAGTTTCTATCGGAATCCTAAAAGCCCAAATACAAATACCAGAATTGTATTGAAGGGCTATCCCAACGAATTGGTTTGATTCCCATAGCCAGTTCTAAAGCTTGGATCTGTGACGAGTTAAGTGAATCGACCGCACAATGGTGTGTATCAGAATGGCGGGTGTAATTTCCAGATTTGCCTAAATTTATTACAGTTATTTGGTACCTTCTGTGTACCTTTACGTACCTCTCTTGAAAATCTGTGTACCTACACCCGTATGATGATATTTTAAAAATTAGGTACACCCGCCATCCTGATGTCAGAACCGCGGGTGTACTGCTAACCAATATATGTAGCCAAGCGTACTGTTTATGTAAATTTGGTACCTCTTGTGTACCTGCAGATAAAAGTATTAAATAAACGAAATACTGCAAGGTTGCTGCAAAAATAAAAAATAAAAATCCCAAGAAAAATAAAAAAGTTCTCTGAGTAGAGTTAATTGAGCGTAACTTTGTTACAACATTTATTTCCTCAAAATTGTACGAATACTTTTACAAAATGAGATTGAGATCTTACAGAATAGAGCTGAAGCCCATGTTGGTGAAGCTGAAACATCAGATCAGTGTGTATCAGAATGGCGGGTGTAATTTCCAGATTTGCCTAAATTTATTACAGTTATTTGGTACCTTCTGTGTACCTTTACGTACCTCTCTTGAAAATCTGTGTACCTACACCCGTATGATGATATTTTAAAAATTAGGTACACCCGCCATATCAGATCAGGCACATCTTAGTACCGTAAGTGCGACGTTATGACGTGCAGCTGAAGCAGCACCAGCAACAGCTAGTTTGCAGCGCCGTTGTCACTGCTCACCCGACATTCTCTGGAAATTCATATTTTACTCGTCGAATTCATATCTATACTATATAATATTATGAAGCGTTAAGTTTGTCAGTTAGTGATGTTGTAGGGGGTAATCCCTGGATCTACTGAACCGATTTCGAAAATACCTTCACCAATAGAAAGCTACGTCATTTGTGAGTATCATTAAATTTTTCACGGGAATGGGATGTACGCGGGTGAAACCGCGTGGGGCAGCTAGTTTGTAATAAACGAATTTAGTGAATATCTAGTTGTTGCTTTGCTCATTGCTCTAGATAAGTCTACATTGAGTTTGCTGAATTCGTTTTAAATTATAATAATTGTACACAAATACATTGCCATGCATTTATAATTTAGCTACATAGCCTCATATTTATATTGAATCAAGGAAACAAGTTAGAACAAAGGCATGTTAATAACTATTGCTGTGTGTGCTTATGCAAGGCGGGTGGTCTAAGCATGATGGCGAATAACTAATCCAATCCTGTTTTATTTATGCGATCTTAAAATTCATGGCGCGTATATTAGTAAAAAATAGTAATAAAAATATATGTTGTTTACATGAGAGTTGCGCACTGACAGACTGACGACGCATTATGTTAATGTTCCTGCGCACGAGTCGCCGCTCACCAGCGTGTGCCGCGGTCACTATGCACTGTCACAATTGTAGCTTAGATTAGCGTACGTAATTATTACAATTAATTCACGCTTTTATGGCAATTTATGAGTCATATGTAAAGATACTTTACAAGTTTATTTACTTAATGTAAGGTAATTATTAGCTTACAGTGCAACTATTTACTACTAGCTTGTACCCGTGACTTCATTTACATATATTAGATGGAGAAAATATTATTTTAGGTACCTACGTGGCGCTTTTATCATTCAGAGAGGAGCTTTGAAACGTTATGTAAAAGTACTCAGTATTTTAGTGCGATGTTCTTGATGAACCAGCACTTGATGTCTCTGGTCAGGAAGCACCTCGTATGCCTTGTACTGGTCGTGTGAGTCTCACTCGGCGCAAGTACAACGTGTGTATGTATATGCACCAATAACCCAGGTATCCGTAATGATCTCCTGAGATCTCGCTCACGGATACCAGGTTTGTTATTTGGTTTCATTATTTACTGAACTATGTTCTCTCTTAAAGTGTCTAAGAAATAAATGAGCAATTTTGGTACTTTGGTGTGTGACCACATTGTGAGCACGAGGGAACTGCCGCATGTATCCCGCGCACTGCGTATCTGGAAACATCAATTATTCATGTATCCGACACAAATTATTTATAAGTAGATCCAGCTATACTTTGACATATGTATATGTAGTTATTTCGTACTAAGTTCCTATAAACGTTTATGTCAATAGAGTTGTTTGAGCCTGCGTCGCATTCAGAAGTAGGGTGGTTTATCTGGGGGCACGGCAGTGCACCCCCAAGTCGAGTAAAAAAAAAAAAAAGTTGCACGATTTTAGACCCCCTATAACTTCGTTGTGGATAAAGATAGGAGCCTGAATTTTGAGAATCTAAGTAGGCTTTGTAAAACTACAGTATATTTCAAATTTCATTCAATTTGAACCAGTACTTTTAGAATTATAACTAGTCAAAGTTTGCTAATTTAGCTAATTTTGTCACCCGCTCACTACCTGACTGATCGATCATCAAAATGTTAAGGCACTTCTAGCAGACGTAGAAGCTTGAAATTTTGAGTACTAGTAGAGTTTAGTGTAAAACTCATGGGAAAATTCCAACATTTTGCAATTTCGGTCCAGTTATTAAGTTTCATCAACTGCATTAATAACTTTGTTATTTGTTATAAATGTATAGGATTACAAAGTTACATTTGCAGACAGTGAATCAGTGTACATGAATTTGTATGATTTAATGGAGGAAAAGATATAGATAGGGACCTAGATGTGATTATGTTGAAAGGTGGTGGCTGAGTGGTTACGTTAGTTGCTTCAGAGACCTGATTTTCTGCATTCGCTTCCCACCCGGGATAATGGCCTTATCAAAGTTCAAAAAATTTATGTTATGAATATTAGATTGACTTGGCCATCGCAATAAACACTTGTGAGATACATTCTAATTTTATCCGATGGCCAAGTCAATCTAATATTCATAACATAAAATTTTTGAACTTTGATAAGGCCATTATAAGATTCTGTAAGGTGAGATCATTACGTAATAGCTTAAGACAGAAAGTCCCTTAAGTATCGACTGAATAAATTAACCGACTTGGTATTACGTAGATACCACAACTTAGAAGTAAAAGATCTGCGTTACGAGACTTGGGTTTTTTTACAAGTATGTTTTTGATGGCATTATTATATTAGCGACCGACCAATTCTTAACCTTTGTTTGGTCCTCACCTCACAAGTCAAACAAACGCCGTGCAAACGCCGCGCTCTTCAGATCACTGACTCGGATTATCAGCTCTCTGTCAAGGACTGTCATCCATCAGTGATAGCTGAGTTATCATCGCCGGCGTTGTAATGGGATTATGTCACACACTTTCATAACACTCGAGTATCATCTGTTGATGCGTCGTGGACAGCCTCCACTCGTGTGACGTCACCGGGGGGAGATAACGTCGTGCACTGACACCGCCGATGCAGGTATTGTCATCAGTTGTGCGCCATCTTTATCAGTCAAGGGCTCGTCTGATTACTTACACTGCAATGTCGTGCAACGGTAATAATCATTACTTATTATAAAAAATGTTTGGTTAATGGAAATTAATGTCGGGTTCGCATGTTTCACTAGTGCGCTACTGATATTGTTGTGAAGTTAGTGGAGCGAGTAATTAAAATGGCGGCACACGGCATGGACGGTGATAGCGATCATAATGACTGGAATGACACGAGTGGAGTCAGTCCACGTGGAGGCCGGCACGTCCCACCGATAACGTTGTGCCTGTAACTTCAGAATCAGTGCCGTTAGTTATTGATGTCCGCTTGCTTCAATGTCACACATTTAATCACTCATTTTGTACTACGGTTATGAAAAAAACCAGGAAATAAAGGTGCCGTAGAAATGAGATAATACATTGCCTCCATCTTTTCTCTCAAAGTTGGAATAAATAGTGATGGAGAGGCTCGCTGCATCTCTGCGTTCATTTTGAATACGCGGATATCGTTTTGTAACATTTGCATTAAAAATCCTAACCAATTGATAAATTATAATTTATAATCATATTTCCGGACTTAAGAGACACAAGAACGCCAAAGTGTTCGCAAGAGACACCTCTATTGGGCAAAGCCAGTTGACAAAGCTAAAGAAGGAAGATGGGGTAGTAACGTCGAGTAAGCCAGAGGTTTTACGGGAGATAGAGAGGTTCTATAGTCAGCTGTATGCCTCAACAGTCAAGCCGAAGACCCCAGAGCAAGGCTGACCCGACACTATACAGAAGATCTCCCGGACATCAGCCAGAACGAGGTTAGACTGGCCCTTAAACAGCTCTAAAACAACAAGGCGCCGGGTAATGACGGAATCACATCTGAGCTACTGAATGCGAGTGGACCACCGATACTTAAAGTCCTTCAGAAGCTCTTTAACTCCGTCTTGCTCGAGAGTCAAACGCCAGAATCATGGAGCAGAGGTGTGGTGGTTCTGTTCTTCAAAAAGGTGACAAAACCATGAAGAATTATAGATTGCTGAGCCATGTATATAAGCTGTTCTCGAGAGTCGTCACAAATCGTCTCGAACACCAGCTCGATGACTTCCAGCCTCCCGAACAAGCCGACTTCCGATAGGCTTTAGTACCATAGACCACATACATACGCTTTGGCAGATTATACAGAAGATCGAGGAGTATAATCAGCCCCTATGCTTGGCGTTTGTGGACTATGAGGAAGCCTTTGATTCGGTCCTAAATTTAGGCGGTTCTAAGGTCTCTTCGGCGGTGTCGTATCAACTATCGCTACATTGAAGTGCTGACGTGCTTGTAAAAAAAGTCGGTCAAACCACAATGTCGGTCCGAGTACAGGGCCAATGTACGAAGGCAATCCCGTTACGGAGAGGCGTAAGACCCCTGTCTTACGCCTCTCCGTAGACGTTATATCTCCCAAACTTTTTACGGCTGCTCTGGAGGACGCCTTCAAGCTCCTGGAATGGCAAGGACAGGCATCACATAAATGGCGAGTACATCACTCACCTTCGATTTGCCGACTACAAAGTGATCATGGCGGAATCGCTGGAGGACCTTGGACAGTCGCTCAATGACCTCGATCGAGTTTCCCTAAAATTTGGGATTAGAATGATGTACATTCTAAGCCCAAATTTGGGCAAGACGAAAGTCATGCATAACGCCCAATTCTATAGCCGTTGGGAACTCCATTCTCGAAGTTGTGACCGATTACTTATACCTAAGTCAAACGATCCAACTAGGTAGCACCAACTTAGAGAAAGAGGTTTTGGATCGAATCAGAAATGAAGAGATCCGCAAGATTCTCGAGTGGAGATCACGAACTGGCAAGCGCAGCGTAGAACGACCGCCTGCACGATGGACCGATGACCTCATAAAGGTCGCGGGGAGTCGGTGGATGCAGGCCGCTAGCGATCGTTCCCGCTGGAAATCGATGGGGGAGGCCTATGTTCAGCAGTGGACTACAACTGGCTCATGATGAGGATGATGATGATAATGAAGATATTTCCGGACTTAGGTCTATACATTTATGTCTGACAACATCGTAACTGCCAACATACACTGTAGGTCAAGTGCAATAGTTAGTAGAGCTACACGTGTGAGCTGCATCAGTGGACTGTCTTCGTTCATATTGTAAATCTTTCTTCTTGGCCGACGACCGAAATTCGTGCCTTTGAATCCTATAAAGAAAATTTATAGGATTACGCATAAAGTTAATAAAAACCCAGCACTCTATAAGGAAGCTGAATTCATTTATTTATATTTGTTAGAGATACTTAAAGTTGTGTTCTCCTTTAAATAAAAGTCAGGGGTTCGATTTTTGTACGTAGTTTCATAATCCTTACTCCATATACATGTTACATAATACAAACAATGCATTTCCTACTGCAATAATTAAGTAATTAGCAGTGTAAGAGAACTGATCACCGCAGATATGTTGCGCGTAGTTACATTCGTAGGGAAAGAACCGTAGAACAAGTAGAAAAGGAAAACTTGGTAAAAAACATTTTAATTAAAACTAATAACTTACTTGAAGGCTTGCTAACAAATAGGTATATCAAATAGCAAGCGAAACTGATTTGCCTATTTGTCTATTGTTTTATTATAAAAGATTACTAGCAGAGTTTTTGCACACTACTAGTATTCTAGTTAAGGGTCGTGCTAAGCTAAAATGCTTGTGGGTCGAACCGGCGGCTTCATATCTCAAGTCCGACGCCCTAGCCATTGGGCTACGCTACGACTCAAATTTTGGAAATAGAAATGAAGCTCATTGTTATGACTAGTTACGTTGAATTAAAGTTAAAGTATAGAACTACTCATACGCCTACTCTAGGCTCTAGGTTATTATGCTTCTAAGCAATGTTACCCACCAAAATAAAAACCAGCCAAGTGCGAGTTGGAATCGCGCACGAAGAGTTCCGTACCATATTCAACGTTGCCGTTATTGTTATCAAGCAAAAAAAGTAAAAAAATAAATTTTCATGTTAGTTGTATGGGAGCCCCCTTTAAATATTTATTTTATTTAATTTTTGTATTTGTTGTTATATCGGCAATAAATCTGTTAAATTTTATCTGTCCCCCTATTGCGGTTCTTGAAATACAGCCTGGTAACAGACAGACAGTCAGACAAACAAACAGGCAGACAGACAGACAGCGAATTCTTAGTAATAGGGTCCAGCTTTTATCCACCGGGTATGGAATCTTAAAAATGATTCATAAGAATTTTAGTAAAAAAATATTGTTTCGTATTATTTATCTCATTATTCATCTGTGAAACATATTGACAATAGATATACAAACGTAGTCAAATCATTAACTTTTTAATGAAATCGTAGTTATTATATATTTGTAACTACATGAACTCATTAAAGTTACGTAAAGACGAAACAAACTAAGTGGGAATCAGCATTCCTTGACTTAGAAACGTAGTAGTAGTAACATAATGGTGTGATTATTAAAACTAAAAAAACTGTAGATTTGGAGGTTTCAACCAAAAACTAATAAGTGAGCATTCTGGAAACTGTACATCACACATCACAGTTGAAACTGTGCGATTGCATGTGCATATCACTATATTATGTCCAAGAAACACACCGCTCTATATGTTGATATCATCTGTAGGTATATTCTCATTGCTCCAAATATATCCTGTAACTACCACCAACGGCGTGACCTGACTGCAGCGCCAACGGGTACAGCCAACTTATAATGAAGTACAAACGGCCCGCCCGCGGGGCTGCACGCGGGTGCTTCGGGCGCGCGTTTAACTCATTAGTACCGAAGATACCTATGAGAGTGGGGAGCAGCGGGAGTCAGCAGCTGCTCACTAGTGCTCACCCCACACGTGATGCACCGCTACCATTAACTCCGTCGCAGGTTTCACGTTACACGACGTGTGTTACATGTTGATAATACATTTTCCAAGATTGCAGATATTAAGGAAAATATGTTCATAAGTGGGTAATCTCTGTCCAAGATTCGTGACTAACGCGCCATCATACAGTCGGCTACTTGTAGTCTATTGTGTTCTACCTCTATATACCGTCTTTACTTTTCGTTTCCATGAACAGACTCAGAGTGTCTGTGCCCTACCGTCGTGTAGCTGACGGGTTACATTTTAGTGAGCATTCAATTGAATCAGATAATATTTTGAAGTGCACAACAAACGAGGCTATTCAGCATTTTGTTCATATAATACGACACCCACGGTCCTTTTCTGTTTAGTAAACACAATGTATGTTGTGCTCATATTATTAAGAAATATTTGTCAATTTAGATAAAGGTATTATCAGCTAAGAGACAGGCGGAGGATAAGACGGGTGTCGAGCGTTCGGTTCCACGTGACTTGAGATAACAATGTGCCATCAACTCCTCTGCCTACAAACACTAATATTGTACGAGTGATGTATATTGTGAGTTGTGACACCGAGGTGCGGCCGGTGCGCCGTACGTAGTGGTCACATCACATGTTATTGTTTCAGAGCGCACCAGCTGTTTCATGTCATCAATCATTTGTATCGTACTCGTACTAGTTATATTTATTTCTATAATATTTATTGTTTCTGTACATACCATCAAATCAATGGGCACTATAAAATAAGTCGTAAAATTAATTTGTTCCAACTTCAAACACGTGTGTGTTTGAACAAATTTATTTTACGAAAACGACTTCCGAGTCTTGTACGAAAAGGTACGAATTTAGAGAGAGAGGGAACCTCCATGAAAGTAAACTATATATTTCTATTCAGACAGGGTAGTTTACCATTCCAACCTAACAAAAATTAAATTATTATTATTATTTCATTATCAATTTTAGGTACAAAGTAATATGTAATAACTTTTACATATACTCGACAATCTCGACATTGGTCGTAAAACTGATTTGTAAAAATATGAAAATTTCAATGTAAGACTTATGGCGCAGTATTTATAAGAATAAATGTATTATATGAAGAATATGTAAGAGATAAATAGTGAGTACAATCGGCCGCCTGCCGTCAATGAACGAGATGTTAAGTGGCGAATAATCTAGCTAGGTAGTCAAAATTAGATTTTCTTGGAAAATTGGACGTCAGGTCGAGAGCGACGCGACGGCCCGCGCTCAGTCAATACTCGTAGATGGAAAGTAGAGCTAACTCCAACTTGGAATATGTAGGTACCTACGTGTCCTTCAATAATCAATCATATATAGAAAAAAATATTATTCGGTAGGTAGAGTCCCGCATATCGTAGTGACAAGTATGGACGTGAGCACTGAGCAGGCGACGGCGCGACACATCGCCCGCTGCGTTAGTACTTGTAACTTGTGTTGTGTGACGACCGACGAGCTACCGTGATGACTACCTACATGTTGTAAATGACTTATTTATTATCCACACGACAACTGAAGCTCGATTGTTTGTTCTTATCTCTGGAGGTCATTGTTTACTTATATTTTATAGGTTTCCGTACTCATCAATAATAATAATTATTGTTATTTTATTTATCACCATAAAATAGGTAGATACTAACTTTTATAACGCTTTTCATTACATTACATACATACATTACATATTACAAATGTTATAGTTTTAACAATAGTTGTTCGAAACTTCGGTACCCAAAGTAAACTTATAGTTTGAGTACCAACCCCTCATAAATATAACATATAGTTAGAGGGTTATTTTTAAAACACCAACAACCTTTCAGGGGGTGAAAGTACTGATGATATAATCATCAGTACTTTCACCCCCTGAAAGGTGAAACAACTTTTACTATGTTCACTTACCTCGACAAAATGTATGGAATATCTGATTATTTTTTCGCGATTTCAAGGTTGGTCCCATAGTTAAAGTTGTTTGTAATCATCAGTACTTTCACCCCCTAAAAGGTTGTTGGTGTTTTAAAAATAACCCTGTATATGAAATAACGGCTTTTTCATATGAAGTAGATTTATCGTAATATTCTTAAATCAGCAGACGTAGCAGTGTTTAATGAAATAAATATAATACATTTTAATCACATCAAACAACATTTTCTGATCTCGTGTATGCTATGCCGAAGCAGTTTAACCTTAGCATTGTCAGTGCCACACGCTGCGCTGGTTTTCAGTTGGCTACCTCAGTACCTACACATGGCCGACGACGACGACGGTGGAAAAATACGATAATTCTGTAGATAATATTTTTTTATACAATCATTTTATTAAAGACAGTTACAATACTATAAGTAACGTTATATAAATAACGGTATAAATTTGCTACGTTGAATGTTACTATCAGAAGTGAATACAAAAACAGCTACATATTTTTATATTCATTTTTATATAAAACATTATTACCACTACTTACTTATAATTCATGTATTTTAAGGTAATAAATTATATTTATTAAGATAATGAGAATTCAACTTAATTAATTAGTCAAACGTCACATGACGTCGACGTTAGACGACACTGTTCAATGTTAATCGTTAGGGCGACTAGTGAGCATAGGGTCTACCGCGTTAGAACATTTATATTGTTTTAAATATCGGAATCAATTTACCTACCTACATATTATACATATAAATATACATATAAATATTTCTGTTTTGAATGAGTACCGCAGTATGGTCTGCGTATCTAAAGGCAGGACAGGGGCACAGGGAGGCAACGACGGACATCATCGAACCCACAATGTGTAATAATGTACCTATCAGCTACAATTCGTGACGTATTGGGTGTTTCCCACTTCCCAACATAACACGTAAGATTTTGGACTAAAATACGTCATCTTTTCGTTCACGTAAGTAAATAAGTAGTGTCGATGCAAATACTATGTTTGCAGGACATAGTCAAAGTAGCATTTGGTTTATATATATTGACTGTCGTATCTACCGACAGTGACAACGCTGGGGCATTCAATAAACGCATCGTATTATTCGCGAACATTCGAACTGATGCGGGTAATCGGTAGGTGTAAGAATAACCATAGGGATTTTCCTATATACCTATATAGTCCGTCTGTGTGTGTGATATCAGTACGTGACAGAGGAGCGCCTGCCTACGGTTGTGCACTCACTACTTCATTTAGCCAGTAAATGTAGCCCGTATTGCTCTTTTTAAAGCGCAGAAAGGGTTGAAAGGGGAGGATAAGGGTAGTAGGGTAGTATCGTCATTAAGCGTGAAGCTTGAAACTCATTTTTTAGATTGCTGATTAGATACAAATAAATATGATAAGTATTCATAATTTAAACTGCCTTGGGACTCGCAACGAATTTTATCAGAAAGAGATTAGGAGGAGTGAGAAAGATCTAAGTGTTACTTAAATAATAATAATAGAAAGTTAAAGGTTTGTTATTTTTAGGGTTAGGTATCAACCAGTTATTTCCGTAGTAGGAAGTCAGCTGAATGCCCGCCTCCGCCTCCCGGACTACCCCGCGAGCGGCACTGATGTGACGTCATCAATCAATCAGCGAGTCGCTCCGGAACAACAGCTGTCTCTCAACAACTGATCACTTCGTTCATTCGACAATATTGACTTATGCCGCATTCAGATAGTAGGTAGTTAGTGTATGTAATTAATATTTAGTATAGAGCTAGGACAGGTTTTAATATAAGATAATTGTTGGAATCGGTTTAGCGCATTTGAGTTAATTCAAAAAAAATATAAATATTTTCTTTTAGCAGCATTAAAAAAACAACTGGATGCAGAGTACAGGGTTATTTGTAAAAGACCAACAACCTCTTAAGAGGTCATTGTACTCATCAAGAACTAACTATGGGACAAAATCTAGTATCGTGAAAAAAAATCTGCTGTACCCTACATTTCTGTTCGTTTAACTCGTCAAAATGCAGGGAACAGTTAATCCCAGCTTAACCCTGTATATTGCTTAACTAACTTGCCGCGCGCGGTATCACCCGCGTAACTCCCGTTCCCGTAGGAACTTCATAATAAAATATAGCCTTCCTTGATAAATGGGCTATTTAACACTGAAATAAATTTTCAGTAGTTTCTGACATTAGCGCGTTCAAGCAACAAACTCATCAGCTTAAAATATAAGTATCTATGGATTTGCCACGAATTTCTATTAGCTATCTCAAGTAGGTATTGTTTCTTTACTTTAAAATAATGATCTACATTAAGTACTACTATCATGACCAGATAAAACAAATGTACGGATGTATTAGTACTAGTGAGTACGAAAACGTTATGTACGTGTACAATATCCGATCGGATATTGCTATACTCCACGATACGATCTTCAGTAATAATATTGTTTGCCGCAGGTTTCATTATAACGGACGTTTTTATTATATAATATTGTAGTGATTATTTTGATGCTTTTATTTGGCAAATGTAATTCTCTTTCTGAATTCCCTACGGCAGGTATAGTCCCTCCTTTTTTATCGGGATGAATAGGCGGGGCCCGTCGCGTTCGTGGGAGCACTTTTCTCCGGCGGGTCCGATAGTGCGGTCTCTGTGTAGTGGTGCTAGTGTCTTGCAGTCTTTGTAACGTTGGTTGGTAAGTTGTTATCTCATCGTCCGGGTCGTCTAGCACGCTCCGAGGCCGACGGTGTTTACGAAGCTTTGTGGGCACCTATAGTCGGATGCTGCTACAACCAAAGGGTTTGGATGTTGAGATTGTAGTTGGATTACTTGGATTCGATGAAGCGTTCCGACGCCTCTTTCATACACTGCTTCATGGCTGGCAGTTGGAGATCATCATGTAAGCTGATATTACGAATAAACCACGATGCCCCGAGTGCCCCTCGAGTGTATCTACTTTGAACAAGTTTGTATTTTTGTATGTTTGTTTCGAATAAATTTAAAAACTTCTGAACGGATTTCTATAACTCTTTCACCATTAGAACGCTACATTATTCCTGAATAACTTAGGCTGTAAAAATCCACCCGTGCGAAGCCGGGGCGAGCCGTTAGTGTGCGTGTTTTATACGCAATGCATAAATAAAACTAAGTACATATACCTATGTATCAAAAACATCTATATTGTAAGTATTGTTATAAATGTAAGATATTTTTAACCCACGACATTTTATTCGTCTGCTACAGATCAGGTACCTGACATGTTACACAAAAAACACGTAATCCGAATATATGGCAGCGAGGATATTAAAACTTGAAAGCTCTCGGAGCTGCACCTGTCTGTTGTCTCGGCGCTACCTGCGCGCGCCGTTAGGTCGCAGCTACCTGTGACTCATTGTTGTGGACGTGCACGTGCTCGTCCGACGGGATTCCGTCGTTCCCGAGCGAGACGAGACGCTTAGCCTACAGTCCGCCTGTACACCTCGAGAACTTTGACGTAACGATAACGTGAGGGACTGATGCAATTACTCAAAATATAATATGTGACAGTCAGGTAATGAACTGTAATGACGGTCATAAACTAATTAGTGAGAGGTAAGCAATTAACTGAACTGAATTACTAATGCTTTGTTCGTTTTATTAACTTATTGTCATAAGTAACAAGTTTAACAACCGAGCCCATTCATACAATAACTTTAATTCTTAATGTTTACTGATAGGGGCACCGCGGCTGTTCATTGATTCATGATTATAATAGTTGTATACTGTTTGAAATACATAATAACTAATAAGTCATAAACTGGCACATACTGCATTTATTCAATCAATATCTATACGTCTATTTCATTAAGGCTCAAATATGCTTCTCGTTAAATTAGTATCGCTGGTGCGTGGTGGTCGGAGGCGCAGGCGCAGGTGGCGGCGCACGTGGCAGATAACATACTATTAACTCCGGCGGAAGTGTTAATGTGTCGCGCTAATTGCATTACTGTACTACCTGACGTGAGCGCGACCCGCCCTCCACACGAGGTATGTACTGAGTATGATGATGACGTGTATGGAACACGATCGGGATGGGATCCGACGCAGGACTGACATCTGCTGGTACTCCCCGAGGTACGGGTGGAGTTCAACAACTTCTGAACGAGCGGCTGTAGCAATGCACTTTCGTAACTTAATATTGGTTGGCTCTGCGTTCGAAGCATGTTTCCTCTCTATTTACTTCAATATTTGTAAATAGAGAGGTGGTGGCGGTCTTGTGAGAGCAGTGGTGTCTGGAGGATGAAGCAGAAGATAGTGCTGAGAGGAGATGAGTAAGCTGCTCGTGGTCACGTGAAGTAGTATCAGCCTCCCGCGCACGTACTGAGGATGATGGATCGGGTGATCTGCTCTCACTTATCTACTTCACCTACTCGATACACACGTTTGAACGTCGGGAAAAATAATAAACAACATTATGTTATGTTTTTTTGCATTATCACATTGATTGGAACAGTTCAACCTAAGCTTTGTTTTTATTTTACTAATTATACCTAAAATTACATTAATATCAAAATGAAGAACAAAAAACAACAAAATTTCTTAATAATACGATGTACGGTTCTCCACATATACAAAAAAAAAGTGTTGTTGTTATTGTGTCCGAAGACCTTTCGATTGAGAGCTGCGTTACATTTACTGAAGGTGACTACAGCCCACACTGTGACGCCTTATATGATATTTATACTATTTAAGGATATGCGAATAAATGGAAATGTTATAGAAACCTTTGATTAAACATCAAATACTATAATTATTACTTTTCTTGGAGAACGGCTGGGTACTGTATAGAACAACAACAACACTATGAATTATTTATTCAAAATTACATTTTATATTGCAATTGTTTTTCGCCATCTCCTTACTGTTTTAATATATTTCACACCGATTGAACACATACCTACACACACACACACATACAAGTAGCCTTGCTTTAATTATTGTATCGAATCGAAATACATATATTTGACAAGCAAATTAGACATTGCAATATTTCATTTGATGTTTAGCCCGCGGTCCGGCTCAGGAGCCGGCAGTGGGCGCTCGGGATGTGAACTGTAGCGCAGTTCATACATACGTCGAATATACATTAAGTAACTAATTATAAACGTTAAACTAAGAAGTAGTTTAATTAATAAAAAGTAGCCTTCACCCGATTTCTACGCTAACTGAGCCACCAAATGTTTGTTTATGTGATGATACGTGGGTACAACCTAATTACGATCCGGTGAGTGTACGCAGGTGTGCTGCAGGATGCCTCGCTCATTTCTTTGTGAGTGGATAATGTTAAGAGAAATAACCTAAATAGGCATTAGTTTCTAATGTTGTTGATGATAACTACATATGTGAAGATACTTGTGTCAGTTTTCAGACAGTATACCAACGTTTTTGCTTACTACTGTCAAAATTGTTAAGCATGACTAATTAAATGCTAATTTTAGATTGCTTAGTGTACCAAGCCATAAATACTTACTGATGTAAATTGTATTAATATATGGTGTTTTGTTCCATTCAGCTCATAATTGTCCAATTTTATCGGCGTTTAGTACATTTAATTAAGTAAGTATGTGTGTAAACAATCTGGCGGACGGTGGAAATTGTACAATTCATTCATTATCGTCGTCAGCGGTACGTAGTTGTTGAGACACAGTGTTGCATTGTTGGCTGGTGTCTAATACCTACTCACTGTTCAATACGACGTAGCGGTCGTGTGGGTGTGTTGTTTTGGTCAAAGCGAGTTGATAAAAATAAAGTAATAGTAAATGTTTTTTCCAGGTCGAGGCGGCGCGCGGCGCGGCGCAGGACACGCGGCTGTTTCACAACGCTGTGGTTGTTCCCTGTCATATGGATATCGGCGGTCATGAGCGCTCTCAATGTGAGTGACTTTCATCGCCGCGACAGTCGCCCGTCGATCGAACGATGTGACCTATTTCAATTCTGTTATAATTTTATGAGTCCTTATCACTACGATTTTATCTAATGTTATCTGAGCATAATTTACAATACATTTTTCAGAATATGCTAACATTGTGATGTAATTAACTTAAGTATGTAATAAGTTCACGACTAAGAAGTAAATGTTCGTTAATAATTCATTAAAATACACAGAAGAGATTCTTGTTTTTAAATTATATACCTAGGTATATTTTCCTCAATTAATTATAAGTGTTTGCTTATCCCTTGGTAACACCTCGTAATTTTTTTTGCCTCTTACAATTCGGATTAGATTTCAAAGTATTTTCCTCAAGACTCGAGTGAACCTTCTATTATGTTTACCTAGTGGCGGTTATTGTAGCAGCATAGGTACCTACTTTGGCTATTTGAAAACCATCTTATGCGATACTTAATGGAATACATCTGCACAGTTTACAATAACTCTAAACAATGTACCCTTTGGAACGGAACTCTTAAAAATTATTTGGCTAATTCATTAAATTATTTGGCGTTCCTAATTGGTCTGTGATTTGCTTGAGAGGTAACGTGTCAACTATCATCTGTCAGTAGTGCGATCTTGCGCATAATAATATGTTCAGACTTCTCTATGTTATAATGAGATCTACAAAGACACCTATTTGTTTACATATTTCTTACAATATGAATGACTCCTAGATAAAAATCACGTTTTCTTACCAAAGCTCTCTCTTCATACATCATATTATAGCGCACATTTTCCTTAAGTTTATGGCTTGTTTCTCAGTAAACCCCTGTTTATTATTTTTCAAATTGTGATGTCTATCCGTATAGGTACATCTCATCAAAGTTATTAAAAAATACGTTAGAGATACGAGACATGCTATTTCTGTAAGATTGGAAAACATGCAAAAATGCAAAGCAATACACTTTGTTCGCAAAGATGCAAGAAAATATGAATATTTTATTCGGACGGGCATTCACGTTGTTAGCCATGAAATTGTTTAATAACTACAAACTAAGGGCACTCTCCTTCGGCGGATTGGATACAGAGTATATATAGTTCACGATCTCTTTAACTTATTCATCAAAACAAAAAACTGGCCGCCAACTGGTTCATCAACAGTTTTTTCTCCGTGGTGTCGATGGCCCGGCTATTATTATATAAGCCCTTTGGACCTTGACAGTGAAAATAAAGTAAGTGGATAAGTTCAACTTTACTTTGTATTCTTTTCATTAAATTTAAGAAAAAAACCAAATGTGCAACTGGAAAAATAGAATGTACGACGCGGCGTCGTCCCAATGACTGAGTCGATCAGTTATAACGAGAAGGTATCAACGTCACTTGGATAGCATTCTTCTAAAACACTGAAATAGTTTGAGTGTGCGGCGACCGCAAGTGTCTGTGGTTACACAACTAACCACAGCTTCACCGCTCAATTGAATCGCAATAAACGTGTTCTCGGTACTGATCATCATGCTAATAATAACTAAAATATAATAACTGTATTTAAAAGTGTTCCGAGAACATAATGAATACATGAGTACCTACCTAATAAATAGCACGCAACACTCCCTGACGGATTATATTATCTGAATATTGTTGCTGTAATAAACATAATAAAAAGGTCATAGACTCCACTGTATGTCCGTCTGTCATCAGGCTGTATGTCCATGAATCGTGATAGTAAAACAGTTTAAATTTTCTCAGATGTATTTCTGTTGTTCTATAACAACTCATACTAAAAATATAATAAAACAATAGTGAGGTTCCGAACGTTACCAATGATACAACAAACATGATTTGGCCTATTTTGCTAGATATCAAACGGCAACAGGTAGAAGCTTGAAATGGTTTTACTTGCCATAAAACCCATCGTGTAATTTTCTTCTGGTAAGTATTGTTGTATCATACTAAGAAACGCTAGTCCCTCGACACGTGCGCTGCACACACGTGGCAAATAAAGCTACAAGATAAGCCTCATCGGTAGCGATCGACAACTGTCTCGGATTACAGGCTGACTTGCGATAAGCAAATGACAGAGTTATCAGTGACAAACAGACAAACGAACAGATCGGTGATGCATTCCGTGGAACGTGACGCATGAGCCGCGTCCTTGGTCCACCGCCAGTGTCGATCGACAAATCCAAATAAAACTAATCCGCAACCATCGGACACGGCTGACTGGTTCGCTAAAATTTGCTGTCAGTGACTATGTAACATTTACATCTCGCCCGCGCTCGGCTGTCGATACCACACTGTTAATAATTAATATTAATAAACACAAGTGGAATGCGCGCACTGAACTTTGTTCTCGTTTGGATGTCACTACATGTCGTATGTGTGTACACACGCTACAGACTCTCAATCAGAGGACAGGCGAGTGTACTTAGTGAGACGATGGTTGTTATCAGCCGGCCAGTGTGTGCCTCAGCTGACATGCATGTCATCTCAGCTCTCAATGTCGCGTCACAACATTAGGGCACATGGACCACGGTCACGAGGAGTCGACACCTTCACGTTTACTATAACATGATACATGTAGTAGTACCTACAGTTGTATGTCTCAATAATCTTTCTTTCTATTAGCAATGCCAAAACAAAAGTATTAACAGACGATGAGAATGAGCGGTCATACATAAAAAAAATATTAGTTTGCGGTAGTGAATAATAACCATCATATTTTATTGTTGTTGTATGTTGTTATAGTTGAGAGCTATTCAAGTTTCCTTCTAACGTCAGGAACGTAAAGTAAAGATACGGAGTCGGACTGTGGGAGTATGTTTATTGATTTTAGTACCGAATTTATAAATAAAGGTTGACGCGCTGGCCAGCTTCAACCTCAAGATCGATTACATTCATTATGAATGAGATTCCTGTCTCGTATCTTTCAAGTGGTGTTTCATTCTGAATTAAGAGTTCGTTTGAAAACTAGATTGATAACTAATAATGTCATTTAGACTGGATTTACGATTGTATTAAGAGCCAGCGTAAGAATATATAGATCGTATTCTTCATTTGTTCTTTTGATATGACATGTAGTTAGCTACGAGTCTTTTGTTACATCACTGCGATGGGCATGAACCACACCGCGTCACATCGAAACACCATCAAAACAACTCGTCATGTTAAATTGGTGACCGACGACGAAGAGCCTAAATAGGCTCTTCGTTTCTATAGGATTATGTTTACTGTATCGGCATGCAATTCTCGACCACACATCACTGTACATTTGGGCAGTGCTACGCTCTTCCGAGTGCCTGTGCTACGCTCTTCTGAGTGCCCGTGCTACGCGGCGTAGCAACACGCTACGTGTCAAGCGGCGCCTATCTCGGAAATAATCAACTACAATCAACTACAATGTAATTAAATGTAATAGTCGTTTGAATCAGAATTAGCTGGTATGTAATCTATGTTTACTGCAGTGTGGTACGGTCGCGTTCACAAGTTAAATGATCATTGGTGTTGGTATGTAAAGGTGTCGGAGGGTAGTGTGCCCAGTGATGTACAAGTCTCGAGGCGTATACAGGGCTCGCCTCGTATGTATGGCGCCCGACGACTCGGAAGTCTTTTTCAGAGCTCGAGCTCTTTTGAAGGATGTCCAGTTTTAATGGATGCTGATGAATTAAAATAAGTAGAGGTAAACCACAACAGATTAAGCGTTTACGGTGCACTTTATTCTAATTTTGGAGACTCGAGTTCTTACTCGAGTACTCTTTTGAAGGCTCGGATTCCTTTGAAGGCTCGAAATCTTTTGAAGCCTCGAGGCTTGGCTCAAAAAAATCGCGGCTCGGTTAGGCTCGGGACTCCGAGCTTACCGAGCTCACTGAGTCTTGCCATTCCGCCTCGAGGCTTCAGAAATAACACTCGACGCCTCGAGGTTTGTACATCACTGTGTGCCTGTATAGTGGGGGGAAGGAACACCGCGACGATGGCCGCGTCACGACACATTTACTATTTTGGTATAGATAATTTATATTATAACAACACATTTACGTCTTTAGATGTTAAAGCATGTAGGTATCTGTCAGATTCGCTAGAAGTTTAATAGATAGCATGGAACCGGGATAGTATTGTGTGTGCAGTCCAGCGCAGTGGGGCGGCGCCAAGGGCGCGCATTGTGCGCGGGGGATGTTGCGACAGACAACAGTGGCCGCCATTATTTGTCACTAACAACCGACTCGTCCGCTGCCCCTGACATAATGCAGCGTGGTGCCGGGGGTCACGGGGTCACGCTGTGTAAGTCTCACACGCAACAAATAAATATAGGCTATCATTCAGGAAACTCCAACGTCTTTGGATGAACACTAAAAAGCGAGCTTTCGTAGTACATCATATAATTAAGGATGGTATTTAAAAGTACTTCAATTTATTCCCATTTCATTTACCTAATTTTGCCTGTGTTCCACCAAATATACTGAATGTGCACCAAAATATGTTAATTAATATATGTCATAACGAGCATCTATTTAACAACTGTTTTGCCTATTCGGTTCTGGCACTCGCCGGCCGCTGCCGCGGCACCGCTCGGCTCGTGCGTTGTATGGCCGCAGCTCTAACCTAACCTAACCGATTGTCATTTTTCATTGATTTTATTAAGGTACAAACAGCGCAATAATTTGCTCGCTAAGATTTGGTGATCATTAACTACATTTGGTGTTCGAATACAATTTGAAGTGCAGTCGTGAGTAAAATAGCTAGTACTATTATAATTTTAGACTTTATTTTTCTGGTGTCAAGTATATATTTATGGTGGTCATTATATTTTATCCCATATAAAAAAGTGTTATATCTTGGTGTTAATTTGGAATTTGTTTGATGTAACATATTTTGTTGGCCGAGTAGTTTAATTATAGTAAAACAATTAAACGGGTTTAAGATCAATATTTTAGAAATGCATACATAGATGTACCTTAAGATTTTTGGTGAACACAAAAATATTATCCTATAATTAATACTACACTATGCACTCCTGCATGCATGCACCTTGGTGTTATCAATTCTCTTGAAAAACCCTTCGTATTGAAACAAATAATGGAACTGTACTACTCTCTCACCTGTGTCTCGAAGAGTAAGTGAAGTCGTCGATACAAGCGTGACACCACACTTCGGTCAGAGAGGCGGCGGAGAACGAAGGCCTGTGCCCAACTAGAAGTGTATTACGAAGATACAATACACCGCTGCTTCTGAGTCGAGTAAGAGTATATGTAAAATATACTTGTTTTCTTGTTCTATGTATAAAATCAAATAAGCTGTACGTTTGTGCAATTGCTGCCTCATTTATTTTGTCCCATATTGTTGGTGTGTACATAAATTATTAAATAAACTAGTTGCGCCCCGCGGTTGTACCCGCGTTACTCTACTCCAGTGGGTCGGAGAGTGATGTTTTGTTTGTAGCCTATATGTTAATCCAGCGTATAAACTATCCTGGTCCAAAATTTCAGCCAATTCCGTTCAGTAGTATTGGCGTGAAGAGTAACAAACATCCAACCATCCATACTTGCAAACTTTCGCGTGTATAATATTAGTAAGATAGGATAAAATAAAATCGCTACTGAGTCGATAATATCAAATGCACATGCAAAGAAAAATAGGTGCATTCAAAGAAATATCTACGTTCCGATGTCACTTCTGTGTATAATGCATTATGTAAGCAAATACAATATTCATGTGTTGAACGTAGACGTGCACATAACAAAACTGAAGCAGTGTGTTTGTGGCTGGCGGAGTTACAATCCGTTGTCGGCGCGATGACACTCGCCAATACTAAATATATAATATCACGTCAACCACTGTATTCTCTATGGTAGGTATATTCGACAGCGGCGCAAAGCGAGCTCGAACCAACTCACTCAGCGTGTGGCTGCAGTATGTAGTGTATGCACATCTGATTTGACAATCAGCCAGCTTGCGGACGAAGCCGCGAATGCAACCTCGTAATATGCAATCCTTACCACTACACAAGCAGCACCGGTGCGGGGGCGGGGGGTCGGGGAGGGCGCTCGTCACATGATCGCCTGCGTGTAATTAATTACTCGCTAAATATGAATAAACAGTAGCAGTGGGGGAGGAGGGGGGGGGGGGCACGCGGGCGATACCGCCGCTCGGGCTCTGCTATTAAACTTATAGAGGCACCTATTTTAAATAACCCATATAAAAAATAAGCGCCTAATGTTTTCCTTAAAAGCAGAACAATGAGAGCCATCGTTTTTTATGCGTAAATAAAAGAAAATGTATGTCGACGCCCATCCTATGAAATTCCTAACAATATAATTTTTTTCATGAATACAATGAATGTCAGAAGATCAAAATGTCAGAGTCCTGAAATTCCGATTCTGTCGGTAAATCCATGCCATGCTCACGTTGCTGACCCATGCGTATTATAAAATAGAAGATTTGGACTCAAAGATCCTTACACGGCGCGCGGCGGACTCTTCGACGGTACCTCGTTACAGTGTCGCGGGTTCGATCTCCGCAACAAATCCAATAGAGCACGAATATGTATTGGATATAAGGTTTCAAGTCGGTATTCAATTGTAATATAACAATTAAATGTTAAACTTCGCGACACATTGTTAACTAGATCTAAAATTAAACGAAGTAAAAACCGACAGACTGTAATTAAGGAGTGACACGTTTCCCGATTTTTTAGTTTGCTCTAAATCTGTCAATACGTGTGTGTCGTAGCACGGCTTGTATTATGTGCTATTTGATTATTCTACATTCTCCGTAATCGCTGAATAGTGTCACAACAGTAGGTACTGACTTCGCAACACCTGTCGCGATACGCCGCTGTCGCGCCGCCGTCGCACCGCCATCACACCGCCGCCGTGCCGCCGTGCCGCTGAAGCATGACGCGAAGAGTCACGAGTGGTTTTAATTGTTTTATTTAGAACACTACGTTTTAATTTGCGTAGTAGTGAGTAGTTGTGACCCTAATACGCATGTTGTTTAGGAGGAAAAATACATAAAATAATTTAATTACTGTTTAAGTTCCTAACTAGATACTAATCATACTTTCTATCCAGATTATTTCCATATTATTGTTACTTTTAGATGTAAATATCAAAATTTTGAAAATCTTTGTCAATGAAATAATGAATTTATTCAGCACATGTTACACAATTATTCTTATTCTATGAATTAAACTAGATACTTAATTAACCGGTAGCAAATTGTAGGATATTACAGACAAAGTAGTCCGTCCGTCAGCTGGTCATTAATTTCTCTACTCATATAGTTTAAGTTCATATTAATTATTTTAGACTTTAATGGATCAATATAGAAAAAATTGGGAAAAAAACATACAATGAATCCTCGTGATAAGTATCAGTCCTCATATGTATATGCTATGCTATATCTACCTACTATTGCTAATTATTTGCCAGGATGATTTTCCATGAGTATTACCACAGAATAAACAATACTCGTTGTAATATAAACGTAACAATAGATAGATTCATGTTTTTAACAAAAAAAAAATCCCTCAAAGAAACGATAAATGCATAATGACAATGATAGATGTACCTGGAAAGAGAGCTCTAGTATCTTGCAATACAAGATACTTTCGCTTGTACGAACAAGCGCCCCTAACAAAGGCTCGATCGAATTCATTTTAATCTGTAAATGAATTCGATCTAAAATTGTAATGTGTAAATTTATGTTTGATGCAATAGAAAAACTATGTTGAGACCAACAACTAAAAATATATGTAATGTTTGTGTAAAAATCTAAGATTTCTATCCGGATTTGGTTGGTTGACTGCAATCCGTATCTCGGAAAGCCTTTGGTCCCGATTCTTATAACATTATCTACCAGGGAACGGACAGCAGTGTCTCTGTGTGTGTTATTACATATTACTGCGGTCAACAACCCGCCTGCCATGCGTGGTGACTGGCAAAATCCTCAATTCGCATTGATACCTCATAATCACACAGTTGTTCTTAGTTGTAGTACTTTCTTTCTTTCTTCAGTAATTAACTAATTACACGCAACTCCAATAAGGGTTTGCTGCACTCAATAAGTACTGGTTTTTGAAAATGAGTCAAGGCACACGCCAAGGTCTCTGGCGCCATATTCGGTGCTGAATCAATAAAAAATACGTTTATCTTGTACACCTCGTCAGCTCGCGAACTGTCGCTGACACTGTCCACTGACTAAACACATCGCGTACCTGCCAGGCAACGCATTACTTCGACAAAATGTCTAATCGGAAAATTATTTCTGAAAAATGCTACACGAGCGGAAACGTTGGGCGCAGAACATTGTTCCCATTTGAAATTACCTAAATTTTAATGTCTTCTCATAATTTAGAATTGTAGCACAATTAGTAGGTAATTTGGTTCTTGAGTTTTGAAAGAGCAATGAACAGAGCTCAAGGAAACGATTTAGTAAAGCTACTGAATCTTCCATTTGTTGCCCATTTTAATAAAATACATAGCGAATTAATTAACATCAATGATGCGGCGCTGTGTGATCGTCGTCTGAGTTGTGTTGTCTCACTCGTCGACACTCATCATTGAGTCATTATGTATTCACGCATTACTTATATATTCATTATCTATCTACTTTAATGTATTGCTAAATCTAACACTAAAATGTTTTATTCATGATTGAATAATTATGGTTTCTTTTAGCATTTGCACGCCATTAGCAGGTGACCACGGGGTAGGTACTCTAAGTGTCTGCTCGTGTTAGTGAAGTTGAAAATATAAAGTGTACGGTTAAGTTCTTCTCAAGTGATTAATTAAAAAAAAGTGTCATATTGTTACATGACTAGAGCACGGTGCACGCTGGCCGACTTAACACTTGATCCGCTGTTTATTGACTACACTCTGTGTGTCCGACACGTGCTACCTAACTCCAACATAAATAACAACTATAGTTATTCAAATATGTATCCGAATAATTAAATGCCCTCAAAAACATAACTTGTAAAAAACCCAAGTCCCGTAACGCTTTTTTTACCTTGAGAAGTTATGGGATCCATGTAATACCGAGTCGGCTAATTTATTCAGTCCCTATTTGAGGGACCTTCTGTCTTAAGCTATTACGTTACGTAATAACTATGTATGACGTAATTAGCTCGTCTAACAAAATCTTATTATGACCATATCAATTTATGTGATGTTCAAGTCATTCTGTTTATTTAAAATGGTCACAAACACATTAAGATTTTATAAAGTGAACTACTTACTTAAAAGCTTCGGACAAAAAGTCCATTAAGTAGGAACTGAATAAAAGTGCTTCTTTCTCGATTTTTATTTTTTCGTGATCGACCGACCCGTGCCCGGTGTTAACCCGTGCTGAAAGATTTTAAGCAATTACCTATTAGGTGTAATAGCATCTAAAATGGACACCTACACAGTGACAGACACAAAAAGGAGTTCACTTAGTGGTTATGTTAGTGGGCAGCTCCGAGCACTGGCGATGTATTGTCGATGAGTCGTCGATGCTCGGCGGAGGACGACCAATCAATAGACACGCTATTTTTAGTTAACACTCACAAATTGTAGTGTCAGTTTAACTGTAACAACTCCACTATTGAAAATGTTAGGAACATTCTTTCTAGATTTGAATGCGCTAACGATGACTATTATATGGTTTTGTTACTCAACATTGGGAATAAGTAGTAGTAACTACTAGGTAGTAGTCGTAGTCGTAGTAGTTTCGTTAATAGAATTGCAATAATGATAATAGCACGATCATTTGTTGTAATCGTTTTACTTTTGAGCGAGGGTAATTGAAATAACATTATGATAACTATATGCAAATATAAAATGTTCAAGGTGATTTCTATGATGTAAGTATGAAATAACTTAAAAACACGAGTGCCGGTCGCCCGTTCATATTACAAACTGAGCAGCCGCTTCAGGCACAATGTCTTTTTAAAAAGAAAAGAAAGAAAAGAAGGTCAGAAAGGGCGCAAAAGGCCCTCCCTTCTCTTCTTTTTGGGTTCATTTTTGCATTTCAACCGAATCAATAGCTCAAAATTTAATTTCGCTTCAATCCAAATGTAGCTTCCTGAGAACAGCACTGGGCAAGGAACACAAATCATACGGTTTATATAAGGGCATTGATTGGATATCAACGACGAAAACAACGGCTCATTTGTATCATAAGTGAGTTGATTATTTGATCACAATTGGTATTGATAGCAGCGATCGGCGCAGGCGCCGGCCGCCGCCGCGCCGCCCGCCGATCGCCTCATATATATTACAACAGTCTGTGTGGTAGCTATCTAACAACATAGCAAGTAACAACACATAAGTTGCTTGACAACATTTTCCGGGTGTGGTTGGTTGAGGGACTACCCTCTGTACCTCGGAATGCGATTGTTATAGGTAATGTCATCTTTACACTGCGGTCACCAATCCGTCGGTCAAGCGTGATTACTATAGCAACACCCTTTAAGGGAGGCTCATGTTTAGTAGGTAATGAGAAATATAGAAAAATATTACTTTGTAAATTTGAATTAAATTAAAAGTTGTATTTTCACAAGCACCGTGATTGTTTGACGGTGAATACCTATTAATGCTTGACAGGACAGTATTACACCTACCCTATCAAAACTTAACACTAACATTTTAAAATAAACTTTTCTTTTTTAATAAAACTGCCTACTAGCATGGACTATCTTTGCTACTAGACACAAGAGCTAAGTGAATCACCCGGTACGTACCCCGGCGTGTGCGCTTACTACTGGAAAACGACTTTATTCTAAACTAGCTGATGCCCGCGACTTCTTCCACGTGGTGTTTGTTGTGGTTCACCCTTGTTTGGTATAACAACTTTTAGTCGAAAATCGCATCGGCTAATTTTAGTTACAATACAGTCATTACGCATAATTATGAATTTGACCGAATTATTAATTGGTAGAATTTTATTTAGCATATTTATTTCTTTGAAACAATGTCATTTCACCGAATTTTCAAATGCACTAATTTAATTTAAACTAATGTTTCACTACAATAATAATGATTTAGTCGAAAGATCGTAACGAACATCAGTTCAGTAATCGATTGTTACTTTTCATTGACAATAAATCCGACTCGGATAAGTTAGGTTAGAAGACTAAGGCGGGAGCGAAGCGAAGCTGAGCTCCCTCTTAGTCTTCGTGGTTTTTTTTTAAACCACTCCGAAGTAGGATCCCCGCTTAGCGGGGCTCCGTCGAGCTTAGTTATTAGACGATATAAGTAAAGATAATTTAGTACAAGCGGTTTTATGGTTTACGAATTATGTTGATTAATAAATTTTAATGATTATACAACACAGATTTTTTATTCACAATTAAACCTAAAATAAACCTCATATGGCGTCCACTAACTAAGCTCGACGGAGCGCGACTCCTACTTCTGAGTGGTTTAAAAAAAAAACCACGAAGAATAAGGTCTAGTCTTCTAACCTCACTTATCCGAGTCGGATTGCACTGACAACAAACACAACGTTTATTTTCTACACTACATTACACCAATTGAATATTCGATAAAATACATGTTATACCACCTGAACATTACATCAAATGAACATTATACTTTTTAATCAATAGCGCAAATGTTGTTATCGCAAATAAATATTCGATGAAATGAAAATTATGTTAATCAATATTATACAGTGATTATTTTCTTAAACGTTGTTCAATTTAGTAACACGGTTCACCCTTGTTTGGTATAACAACTTTTGATGTAAAAGTTGTTATACCAAACAAGGGTGAACCGTTTGTTGTTCCTTCAGTTTTTTAACTATGGCACGGGAACTCATTAATTTTATCTGATCAAAAGTATTTAAAATGTTGACCGGGGATGTAAGGTGTACCACCTGGCCAAATTTCATCTAAATCGGAGCAACAGTATCGGAGATTAGCCCGTACGCCCCGTACATATAGACAGAGAAATAAAATAAAATAAAACTGGATGTGTTCTATACATTCCACTGACGCGGTTTTTTTCTGTGTACAGACATTCTTTTTTTTTTCAGTTTTACTTACGTAGGTAGCCACGAGGCTTTTGCTACTTCACCGGGCACAAAGGCGAGCAGAGCTCCAGCTTTAATAAATGGTTTAAAAACTACAAACTAAGCAACCTGCGCAAGAGGGCACCCCTTGTGGGGCTTGGACCTCGGCTCAGGGCGGTCGCTGGCGACGAGATTGAGGGATTATGACTTTTAGTATTTTAGGGGTGTTTTGTGCAACTGTCGCTCTACTTTACAGTTCGCGGGCCTCTCGGACTTCGGGTCTACGTGGGCATCGGATGGTTGTGCAGACATTCGACTTCTACAGTTTTATATTTAGGTATAGCAGATGTATGATAAATAGATAGATATTTTTATATGAAAAAATTAAAAAATAACTTTTCACAAAAATGTATTCACTAATCTAATTAGGTAGGTACTAAATGAGACACGTATCTTAAAGTTAAACTAAAACTAGTTAGGTATGTCTGTCCACTCGCCGCCCGCCGTCTAGGTACTCGTTAAAGATAACCGTTTTCGTGTGTGACGCGCAGCTCAAAAACCTACCTAAGTACCTATTACTACGTAACCTACATCAACTTAGAATCGGCACGACACGTGTCGCAGTCATATAGTTGTGCCGACATCCCGATACTCGCGAGTGAACACCGTGCAGTCTCTTGAAGCTTTGTTACTGTCTCTTAATATCCAATTTAACGACCCTATAACTATATTTGAGAGCTGAGAGCCCACGCGGTGGCGCCTCCGCACTCCGGAACCAACTTATAAAAGTGTCAGCTCGATGTAAGTGGATATGCATCGGAACTAGTTATTGCCATGTTCGCTAAAAGGAAAAGGTTAAAGGCAAGGTGGACGGCTCGTAAATAACTGGCGCGTAAAGGAATGACATATTTTATTTAAATTCGTCGGTCAGCCTCCGCCGCAGCCTCGAGCGGCTTCCGCACCCGCGCCGACTTGGTACAGCAGCCACCCTGGCACGCATTGCTACGGTATTTGACTAAAAAAAAGTAGACTAGATACTGATAAAAATTTAGAGTTTAAAAGGGATTTCTTTAATAATGCCAGTGTGGTGCCGCGGTGGCAATTTTGAAATGTTATAAAAATTACATCGCCGGAGCGGCGCGGCCTTGCCTCTCACCTCCTAATTTGTACATATTGTAAATAATACAGTTAAAACATCCTTTCATATAGAAAAGTAAAACTGTATTAACTATATAAAAATGCCTAAAATCAAAGGCTTCAGATATTGACATTGTTTGAATATGATTGGTAGAAATACCTTCCTAGGTATATGTTTTGTTTTTAAAGAGTAGATAGTAGGATCAGCCTGTTTTTGTTCTCCTGGGTCACGAAGCTTTATACCATTTTACCAGAGACTTTACCTATGTTTTTGAGTTTATTAGTTTCAAACAGATCGTGCGCCGACTTAGTAAACAATGTGATGCTAATTACGTCTGCGTCACTTCAATCAGCCGGCAACGCTTCGTTCATTTCGAAATAGGTACCTATAAAATAAACGTTGCATAAAATTATCGGACTTAAACCTACTACAATCAAAATTAAGCACTTATTTTTAATCGTTATTGGTTCGTGTTGTTGAAAAGACTTTATTTACGAAGTGCGTTTAATTCAATAGCGAGTTAATAAAAAAACCGTGGCACTTAAATAAAACATCAATTGATGAAGACGCATCTGTCGTCGTCGGGCGAGAGCAGCGGCGCGGTGACGTCACGGCGCGCGGCGGTAGAGGGAAGGGAAGCTCCGAGCCCCGAGCTATATCGGGAATGATTTAACTGATGAACTTGAATCAATTGATCGCGCGGTATCGATCGTCGCGCGGCCCGGTCTCTCCGCGTGTGTTTGATACTCTGAGCATTAATGTGTCAACAATGAAGGCTCTTCATTTGCTCAGCACTTGGCGCTGGAGGCCGGAGCCACATCGTTACCGCACTCCCCACTAGCACCGCTCGAGTGGCGGCTCATCGTATTATCTCGATCATTTGTTACACATTGAAAGCATTAGGTACATAGATAGTCAGTCCTATGAACATAGGTATCACAGACGGGGCGCGGGTCTTTCCTCTCTGAACTACTGCATAGTGATTCACCAATGATTTTCCATTAGAATTTCCTTAAGAGTCAGTGCTTGGTGGCATAGTGACGGTAATACTGCTCCACGTTAACTTACTACGGAGTTAATGAGAACTTACGTATAAACTAATCTGACAGAGACTAAACTAAACATATTTTAACTAGGTATTACTTCTATTGTCGTATTATGAAAGCAAGGCTATGTATTAACTCTGAATACTTACGATAATTTTACAATACTAGGTACATAATACGTATTAACGAAATCAAATTCAAGTCCAAAAAGTATTTGTAAAACTGTAGTTGGTGCATTACATAAGCAGTTTCTCGTTGCGGAGATTGATCACCGACTCGCAACTATTTGTGTTTACGATGCTACACACTTACAGTTATCTTCATAGCACAAATGAAGATAAAACGAATATAATAATAATAGTATCTATTTAGAAGGTTAAGTAGATTGAACGCGAAGGCGGAGGATCAAGTGTTATGCGTTAATTGCGGAGAGGCTCATGTTTTGTTGTGGACTCGATGATATACTACACGACTAACACGGAAACGTCACATCAGTAAATGATATTGAACAGACATTTAACATTCATGAATAAAATACATATTATTAAATACATCATTATAAATTAGCTACTTTAGTAGCTAATTTATAATAACTAAAACTAACTTGTAAAAGACTACTATTCTAAATCTATTCTATTTGGCGAGGTTCCCAGAATGCTGGCAGCAATACCCCGTTGAATTGCAATGCTAACCTGCTGTGTAAAGTAAAAACTAGCACTCGGAGAACGTGCCACACTTAACAGATGATTGTTTTCGGTGCAAGTACTAACAATACTTAACAGAAGAACATAGAACCATCCTCGGTACTCGGTAGTAAGGCTATCTAAAACTGAAATCATTTTTCACTTCGGACCAGTTGTTCCCGACATTACCGCGTTCAAGCAGTGGCGGCCATAGGGGGTGGCGAACAGGGCTACTGCCCGGGGCCTCGCTCTTGCTGGGGCCTCGCGCAACAACCCAGGCAAATTTAAAATAAAACATTTAAAACAAAAATAAATTCTATTTTTAAAATATAAAACATTTATTTTGATTCTTAATTTAAAGTTAGTTAATTGATCCTAAATCAAACAACCAGACTTATTTTGGCGTCACACACTTTTCACGAAGGACAATGATGCCTCGCAAAGACATGCCGCCCGGAGCCTCGCAATGGGTAAGGCCGCCACTGCGTTCAAGCAATCAAACAAACATTGGGAGAAGGTATTGTCTGGTTGTAGCCCATTTATCGAGGAAGGCCCAAGTCTATGTTTAATTATGAAGTTCCTACGGAAGCTGGAGTCACGCGGGTGAACCCGCGCGCAGATACTCATAACAGTAGTAACATACCTATAAGACAATTATTGTTTAGTTTAATTAATATATAACAATATTTGTCATGCAGCTGTTTAAAGATAAAATATTGGTGTATTTAGCATATTTCTATAAAGTGGCACTCCAGTGTTTCAAAGTCTATTAATTAGAAAATATAGTAAGATTAGTAAGCCAGGATCCAGGGCAGATCCCAAGGGCACAGGGCTCACATACCTGTATTCCTGAACATTTACAGGTTGGTAACAGATTTCAATATTTTCATAATTTTAATCATTTCTATTCTCAGAGTATTATTCAGAGAACGTAATAATGAATTAGAGCGTGTAACAGTGAACTTATGGCTCCACGCGGCGAACACCGCGGCGGCAAAACCTCTACACCGCCACACCGCCGGACCTCGGACTCTCAGTTCACCTACAGTTGCTACCCTGCAACATCTCAGCCAGACGACTGATACTGTAACAAACTAACATGAAAATATTACGATCAATCTATACTAATTATACTTATATAAGCTGAAGAGATTGTTTGTTAGTTTGCTTGAACGCGCTTAACTCACAAACTACTGGTCCGATTTGAAAATTCTTAGATAGATTCTAATTCTAGATAGCCCATTTATCGAGGAAAGCTATAGGCTATATATAATTATGAAGTTCCTACGAGAACATAAGTTATGCGAGGGAAGCCGCACGCGAATGCCTAATTGTAGGATCATTCTCACTAGTTCCACCAGCAATTAGTTCCATGGAACTAGTGAGACTTTGTTTTCTCAATAGTTCCATGCAATCCCATCCACTTTGATAAGTAGACAATAATAATAATAATTATAAACTAGGTAGGTATAATAATTTAAAAATATCGTGTAATTATATGCAGTGCGCTAACAGGCAATGTTCATGTTTGCATCCCTTTATTCCTTTAATGTGGTGAATGTTTCTAAAATGAATGTCCAATGAATGAGCCCTGAGGTGCAGACTCAAGATCTACATCACTGCTGTTCACAACAAACTATTTGGAATCCAGCCCGGCTAGCATGGGCAGCGCGACTCGAGTCTACTCTACGGAGGCCAACCAATCACATTGCAGAAACGCACTGTCACGTGACACTTTCCGCAATGTAATTGGTCGGCCTCCGTAGAGTAGACACGAGTCGCGCTGCCTATGCTAGCCGGGCAGCAAATATTTGTTGGGATACATAAAAGAGTCAATTGGTAAGTTACAATAACTTTTAACAAAAGAAAAAATATTTGTTATATAAATGACACGTAGTTTATTTTATTAGAATGTATATTACACGCAACCTACATAACAATTCGGCTATAATGTAATTTCTACAGCAGCTGTATCAACATGCTGAACATGTGGAAAATCTGCTCACAGAGTTATTTCATTCGACAACAATCGTATACACAGTGCACGTTATCGCGATGGGATTGTACCGGCTACATGGTTCGCGGGACGTTTTGTACTACTGACACTGCATGTACTCTAATATTACCACCAATAAAATTGATTAAATATTAAAAAGACTTAACATGAGATAGCGATAAGATTATTGAAAAAGTATACATGTCTCATGGTCTAAGTAGGTACCTACTAATACATATACCTACGTGTCAGGGTGTTTTGATCGTAATTTACTTTCGTTAAACAAAAGCCTTTTTTTGTTTTTTTTCCCTTGGGAAAATAATCCCCTTGTCGCGAAGGTCTCGCCGCTCGATAGATTTTCGGAAACAAAGCACACTTGACTCAGTACAACATGGGTGGGAATTGAACGCAGAAAACCACGACTCAGAAGCTACTCCCGCAACCACTAAGCCATCACCTTTTAACATGATCATGTGCATACACTGTAACCTATTACTAATATTATGTTATTGTATTTAGTATCAAATAGAACATTGTAATAAACGCACGTTCTTGATCATCTGACGTTTCATTGATATATATATCACCTAAGATTGCTACACAACATATAGTGTACAATCACCTCTAGCTACCTATCTACACCTATTCCTCCATTAAATCATACATATTCACGTATACTGATTTATTGTCTGCAAATGATGGAGCGGCCGTAGCCCAATGGCTAGGGCGTCGGACTTGTGATCTTGAGGTTGCCGGTTCGAACCCCACCCATTGCACTACCGACGTGAACCCACTCGTAACACAAGCATTTAGCTTAGAACGAGGGGTTAACAAGAATACTAGTAGACTGCAAAAGAATGGTAAACTTAAAAAACAAAAAAAAAACTTTGTAATCCCATACATTTATAAAGAAATACGAAGTTATTTATGCAGTTGGTGAAACTCAACAACTGGACCGAAATTGCTAAATGTTGTAATACGCTTTACACTAAGCACTACTAGTATTCAAAATTTGCCTTATTGTGCCTTAACATTTTGATGATCGGTCAGTTAGTCAGTGAGTGAGTGACAAAACTTCTGGTTCCAATAGAGTGAAATTTGAAAATACCGTATTTATACAAATTCAGGCTCCTTCTTCATCCATAACAAAATTATAGGGGTCCGATAATGGCCTGAGCTGCTTCCAGAAAAGATAGGTACGGCCGTGCATTTTTTTTTTTTTTTTTTACCGACAGTTAACTGTGTTTGTTTAGGACTGTCCCAAGTAATTTGGACAATAAATACTCGTAAAGCCTGTACTTGTGCTAAGTGTTCATCGAAATGAAGCCGTTTTTATGTCACGGATAATATGTATATGGTTGGAAGGTCGCTTCGTTCACTCGACTGATAAGTGTCGGTGACGGCGGCGCCTTCTGATAACTCGCATTGTTACTGTCTTTTGTTACATTCACCGTTTCACGTTAACGTAGTAATCGTTTCCTTCACCGAATATGAAAGAAAGTATATCGGGAACGTTTGGTATCACTAACAGTTCTTCTACGAACATTACTTCACACCTCAGACCAAAACAAGAGTAAACACGGAGTGCTGTCGAACAAGGCACTGAAGCCGGTTTTTTGTGCATGAGTGTGGGTAAAATGAATGCTATGATTTATCACAGAACCCCATGTTATACAAAAAAACAACGTTGAACTTTGATGTATACTCCCTTTCATGACACAATTCGGCATTTTTGTTAAAGAATAAAGCATTTTGTTATGACATTCAAGCACCTGACGGTGCGACTGATCAACTGACTGCGTTACTCGCAGCGTTCCGTTTTAGCCTTTATTTGGTCTGAGCGTGTCACTTGGGAGGTATGTAGTAGTAGTAGGAACAGCAACGATCGCCGGTAAGGGGCCACGATATAGGTTCATACTACTTGTAATTTGAATCGTTTATTGCGTTTTGTATTAATAATATATTTTTATTTAAAACATTTTTTGTGACAACTTCAAAAGCTTATATTTTCCGTTCTATCTTACTGTCTAAAAAACATTAAGATTTAAAAACAACCTTTAAAATAAAATAACCAATGTACTTCTACTTACCCACTTAGGAAGTAGGTTTACCGAGCGGTTCAGTAGCAATACTTGAGATTAGGTAACAGACCAGATAGGTAAGTACTTACATACGGAAGTTCGATAATAACACTCGAATCACTCGCACAACTTGCTCTTGACTCGCTTTTTAGGGTTCCGTAGCCAAATGGCAAAAAACGGAACCCTTATAGATTCGTCATGTCTGTTTGTCTGTCTGTCTGTCTGTCTGTCTGTCTGTCTGTCCGTCCGTATGTCACAGTCACTTTTTTCCGAAACTATAAGAACTATAATGTTGAAACTTGGCAAGTAGATGTATATTGTGAACCGCATTATGATTTTCACACAAAAATAGAAAAAAAAAAACAAAAAAAATTGGGGTTCCCCATACTAAGAACTGAAACTCAAAAATTTTTTTTTCATCCAACCCGTACGTGTGGGGTATCTATGGATAGGTCTTCAAAAATGATATTGAGGTTTCTTATATCATTTTTTTCTAAACTGAATAGTTTTCGCGAGAGACACTTCCAAAGTGGTAAAATGTGTGTCCCCCCCCCCCTGTAACTTCTAAAATAAGAGAATGATAAAACTAAAAAAAATATATGATGTACATAACCATGCAAACTTCCACCGAAAATTGGTTTGAACGAGATCAAGTAAGTAGTTTTTTTTTAATATGTCTTGTCATAAACCGTAAACCGCAGTTTACCTTTCATTCATTCAACATCGATCAAAGTTACAACGAACTACAAGAACTTTTATACTATGTTACTTGTTGTATTCTTGATATCAAAAATAGGTAGGTACGCACTTGTGCGGAACCCTTCGTGCGAGAGTCCGACGCGCACTTGGCCGGTTTTTTTTCCATCAAATCGATTGCTTTTCATAGTTAGATTTAAATTACCTGCCTCCGTGCTACATAAATAGATTTTAGCAAAAAAACTTTTTGTCCGAACATGTCAAACAAAATTGTAGTAGATACTTAAATTAATCGTATTTAAGTACCTACGTATTTAATGACAATTACCTTAAGAAGATAGGAGGTTGAAATGTAAGCTAAAGACATAAATAGAGCAGAGAAAGTGCACGTTGTGACACATTCAGTGTCACACCGCGAGGCGGAGGTGTGCAGAAGAAGGTCGCTCATAAGGTTATTCACAGGAGAGAGTCCTGCACTAGTTTTTGCGGCGCGAGAGACAGGCATGTGCGTACGCGCACGATGTAAACAAAGCGCAGGTGTCGGCGGGGTGGGGCAGGGCGCGGAGGGCGAGCGCATGGCTGGGCGGGGCGGTCCCCACTCCCCGCTCCCCGCGCCCCGCACTCACGTGATGCGGCACCCCCGCGGGTCAGCGACCGCGCACCTGACCTAGCCCCCACCGACACGACGCGCCGATCACTCGTCCGACTCGTCGCGGAGTCGTGTCGCAGTCGGGCGCGCTGCTTGGAGCGGAGAGTGCGCCGCTACCTCGCGCTTCTTGAGCACAACACCGATCTACGGCAGCCCTGTAGTACATGTTGTAAACACATCATGAGGCCATAGATATTACAAGTAATAACATAAAATGAAATTAATTTTATTCAGTACTTAGGTATTAACATATACTTGTACTTGTCAGAATTATAATGTTATAAGATAAATTCAAAAAAAGAACTATAACTATAAGGATAATTCTTACTTTATGAAATACCTCTCTAGGTAACTCAAGAGCAGCAATAGGAAGTCTACAGACTACATAGTCCGTCCTGTGACATTAATTATCTTTCAAAAAAGGATTGAGGATTACCAAAAAAATTACGTTTAGGTATAACGAGTCAAACCTTAGAATTAAAAAATTGTTTTTTTTTTGTCATTATTATTAGGTGCTAGTTAACAGTAAACGAGTTGCATTGTTCATCGACGTCACCGTGTCACCGTGTCACCGTGGCACCGTGTCACACTAATAGCGAGCGGAGGACACCACATGCACATCCTTAGCGTCACGACTGTCGCGCACCGGTGACTGGTATCCGGACACCGTCTCAACTAACAGCAGACATCAAAATCAGTCATATTATCGTATGATGTAAAGCAATGATTATGTAAATCCACCCCGTCCTTGTCACAAGGTATATCGGGAACCGGAACCGGTCGAGCGCGGTCGTACGGTGAATGGGGCGCAGTCACATGACGGGCGCTAACGACCAGCGGACAGGTTGCGGAGCCGCCAGCCACGGGAACTGGTCGCTGCTCCGCTGTGTCACCACGTGACGACGCACTCACCTCGCCCGTGCGCAACATAGTAAGTGCAGTGCGTGCACTGTGTGTGTGTGTGTGTGTGTGTGTGTGTGTGCGCGAGACAGTCACGTGAGCCCGCCCTGCGGCCCGCACCGCGCGCCGGGCTTTCCTCGAAACCTGTTCGGAGTTGGCGCCCTCCGCCCTCGAGGAGCGTCGGGCCGACTTCCCAAGGAGCGCCGCGACACACCGGCGACACCTTACATCATAATCACAAGGTGTAATTAACCACATAGTTGCTTACATAACGCCCAAGGAGTCAGCTGCATAGTTATTACTAAATAACCATGATATTTCATGGCTATGCTGTTTAGTAATCGTCATTATATCATGGCTCGTCTGTTCGAACTGTTTTCGAAAATTCAAGCAAATCTAATTCTGCATTACGTAAAGTGACGCGTCTATCTGGATCAATGTGGTGAGCCACGTTCGCAATGACCGACGCCGACGACACGCTACTTGTCCTTCGGCGGGTAGTGCGAGTGCTCCCGGCGAGGGAAAGAGTTCAACGCGTGCACTTGCGCCCGCGCCGACACTCTGTTACATTTGGGAAACATGTAGTGTATATTTCAACTCATTATGCAAACATAATAATTATTTGCATTTGCTTCGGTGTATCTATAGATCTAAGTCAGTTAACAGAGTACACTTAAGTACCTGTCATTTTATCAAGTCAATTATAAAGCGATGTTTATTTGGTTGTTTTTGGAGTTGTATAACGGACGCACTTTTGCCTTTCTATCTGAAAGTTCTGTGAAGAATAAAGCCGTTGGTAGTGTGACGTGCGTGCGTGGAAGTGGGTCAGTGCAGACAGGGAGGACCGAGACCCCGTCCGAAGAACGCATGTGCCCTGACATGTGATCATCGGGCATATCATAGTTTTATCCTAACTGGTTACTATTAGGACACAAATTATTGGCATTCAATGTATGTTGCAGTATCCATTTTCGCTTGTCAAATTTCTATTCACCATAACTAATTAAAATAGGTTTAGCAAATAATTTTTGTCACTAATCGACCGCTCTCGCAACAAAATTCTGCCATGACTTCATGATGAATGACAGTCGAGTGCGACAGTTGAGTGAAGCTCGCTCCAGAAGACGAGCCTTACTGTTCCGGATGGCTGATACGTCGGTAACATGAAGAATCAAAGCTATTACTTACGGGTCACTACGAGCACACAGGCACTTACTTTTTACTTTATTCGTTTATAATATAGGTACCTATATGTGTTTAGTTTCCTTCACACGATGTCCTCGGCTGCAGCGCGCCGGCGGCGCCCGCACGTCTGCGAGGGACAGTAGGTATAGGTGCCTACCTACTCACGTACTACTGGTGTGCATCTTTACTATTGCAAATATGTTCATGTTTAAATTATTCAGACTAGGTAATTATATGTTTAAAAATAATAACACTATGACGATTCAACACATTTAATACATCTTAGCCGGCAAACAAGCATATGACCCACTTGATGCTAAGTAGTTTACATAGAGCCTTATAGACGTTCGCAACACCTAGGTACCTATCTAGGTAGGTATTACCCGTGCCGACCAAAAACATGAACGATCGAACGAAATATCTACCAGTATCAGTATAATATCTGTACTATCTAGATACACAAGAAGACATTCAGCCGATATTGACGAATGGAATATACCTACCTAGTTAAGTAAGCGATAGTCTTGAAAAATCTTGTAAATAAACAATTACGAGTGCAGTTTTTGAAACATTTATTAAGGCTGACTGTGTGTTCGCTTATATGCCCGACGAAGTAGCAAAAGCCATATTTTATATTAGGTAGGTATGTGCGTCCGAAATAAAAAAAAAAGAGTGCACACCACATGCATCAGTGTCCCAAACACAATGTGTCAGCCTGTCAGCGAGTGACGCGCCGTGTGGTACAGGTGCGGGCGCGGGGGCCGAGGGGAGCGGGATAGCGGGAGCGGGACGCGCAGCCTCCGCGCAGCGCCGGGAGCGAGCGGCGCGCGGGAGGCGCACACTCGCGAGCCTCCTCCGCGGCAGTCGCGCTCCGACCGCGCCGACACACGCACGTACGCCCGCGCCTCGCGCCGCTCCTTCCCGCTCGTTCCGACATCGGCACCACGGCCGCCACTCCGCAGCAGCCCCTCCGCTCCACGCGCCCTATGAGCGCCTGACACCGCCGACTGTCGCACCGCACGCACCGCCCGCACCACGACCCGCACAAGTGAGTCCCGCGCCGGCTCGCAGGTACACGGACGTCGTGTTCCCCGATCCTGATCAAAGTGCATTTCGTTATACGGGAGGTGTGAAAAAAACACCTCGCTGCAGGGATTTCCCAAAGGTATTATTCAACAAATTTCGGTCGCGGCGCATTCCTCGGCACGGTTGCGATCCTCTTTTAATTCACTGAGGTTAATTAGTTAATTGTGACGGTTTAGCGAAAGTGACCGGTCGTCGTGTTCCGAGCGGTCTAATGTGGTTCGTTAAAACCAAATAGAGAATTTCGGCCCGTTTGTGTCCCCGATCAAATATGGATTTATTGCGTTGCGCGAGAGTGGACGCAGGTGACTACGAATTCCTCGGCGATACTTTCACGCGCTCGTCACCGACTTCACCGGGCGCTCAGTGCGGCGCATCACCTCGACACCTGCCGCTACCCTCCCGACGCGGCTCCCTCGCATCCCATCACCCCCGCAGTCAACGTCTTTACATTCGCACAACATCGTTGTTCGTATAAAATAATAAGAATTTAGAAAGTTCAAAGTTATCGCCTGCGGTTTTCCCTTGGTGCTGCCGATGAGGCGCTGCGTTGATTAGTGTCAGTCAACAAGTGATAGAATCAATGTAGAACAATGCTATCGCGCACTCATAAGTACCTACTGAATTTCTGACGTTTGACAGCTGTTGTTGGAACGACCAGGTTTCCGTGTTATATAAAAATTGTAGGTAGGTAGATTTCTTTACGGTATACCTACAATAACAAAATAACAAAAAACATTATGTACTAGGTCATTACGTTCTAACCTAAATATTTGTTTTTGTGAAATAATAATTATACAATAAAAGTATACGTTCAGGTAAATATTGCACACAACAGATTAGTCAGATGAACTCGTAACATTCATAACATTACATTGTTTATAAAATAACTTCAAAAGGGAATAATTTTGTTAAATGCAAGTTCCTAAAGTACATTGTATGAATGACTGATAGGTACATAGGCAGGCACATACTCAAGTCAATATGTTTACAGTCAATTGTCATTACTTACTTTAGTGAACAAACAAGTGTTTGTTGTGAATGACAGCGACTCAGCAATTCCATACAGTGACTACGTACAGGTAACATGTAAATATACCTATCCATTTAAAAAAGTAAAGGATATTTACCTACTTCAATACTATCGTACCCTTTCACTGTTCGTTTGATCATTCAAATAATGCCCCATTAGAAACATGTATTCAGTGGTATTATTAATTTTTTGAGATACCCCCTAGGTTATTTATTTTTTCATTAATGATATGGGTCTGAAGATTGAATACAAAAATAAAATTATACCTATTAAGAAACATGTTTAAAGTGATGAACCTCTTCTCGTGGTTGTATAATCTATTTGAATCTAATTTTATATGTAGGTATTTATAAAAAGAAAATGTAGTCAACTAAAATTTATTATTGTAAAGAAATTTCTTCACTAAAGTACCTAATTACTACACATGCTACCTACTATGTACCGCTAAAGGGATAGCGAATATTTTGGAAGCCCTTATATGTTAGCGCAGATTATACGACAGCTCCTGTTTAGAGTTCCGTACAAAATTTAAAAGGGAACCCATATTGTACCACTCGTTCATCTGTGTGTCTGTCCGTCTGTCACTAAACCAATTTGCTCCGGTTCTACTGGACCATATCAGGTAACATTTGATAGTATCACAGAATAATAAATAGTTACGTAGTATGGTATAATAATCCTATGACTCACGCACAAAAAGTAATGAAAAGCGCAAAATAGTTATAAATATTCGAAGTAAATAAGTAAAAATGACCTTAATTTTGAATTAAAGTAATTTTTGGGGGACTAGTTAGGAAATAAAAAACAAAAGTTTTGCAAACATTACAGTGTCCAATATCAAATGAAAGAACTCGTGATGAGGATCTCAAATATATTATTGGATCTCAAATATATTATTGGATCTCAAATTTGTGATTACTGTTTTGTAAAATACCTAAATAGTTTTGATTTTATTCTAACCTCCCCTTATCTCCGAAACTAAACTGTCTTAATTTTTTTTAAATATAGTTGATTACTTGTACATTACAGGAAAACCTTTAAGCGTACTATCAATTAAACACAGGAAAGTAGTTCACTATCACTATCCACTAAAAAACATACCTCAGTTGAATAAAAACATTTGATTGTACGGAACCTTCTCCACGCGATTTCAACTCGCACGGTCGGTTTTAAAATATTCTCCACTATTTTTTATATCTTCAATTTATTCGTCTATGGGTCGATTTTTCAATCACCAAAAAATATCATTATGTGGAATAAATTTTGAGATGTGCATAATGCGCCCATTTGTCGTGTACCGGTCACCTGTCACACACTTGTCGGTCGAGACAACACCATGCTCTGCAATGGGGTTCACGATTACCATAAAATGTAAAAAGTAAATCGCTGAAGCAGCTCACGGCGATGTCACCAAGTGCTTGTCGGGGAATAGCTTTGACACGTGTCATATTTATCTTGAACGAGAATATTAATAAACTAGCTGTGGCCCGCAAATTCGTCCCATTTCTATTTCTTCATAAAAATATGCAACCCCTAAAATCCTTTCTTAGTCATTTACGGATATTTGTGCAAAAAATCGTGGTTCTGGAGCCAGCGGTTTCGTTGGTCGATCATCCAGTCAGTTTCGCTAGACCGCGCGGTTTTACCCGCAGATCCCGTTCCCGTGGAAACTTTCACTTTAAATATAGCTCACACACAAATGACGTGGCTTTCTTTTGGTAAAAGAATTTCAAAATCGTCTCAAATCCAGAGACTACCCCTACGACGTCACTAACTTTATCTCTTTATAATATTAGTATAGATCCAAAAATGAAAGTACTGTTTAATACGGTATGTATACTACCGTTTTGAAGATGAGGCGGAATACAACAAACAAACGGACTGAGAAATTAAAAGTACCCTATATTATCTTATACTAATATATATAAAGCTGAAGAGTTTGTTCGTTTGCTAGAACGTGCTCATCTTTGGACCTACTGGACCGATTTGAAATTCTTTCAGTGTTACAGCTTTGTCATTATTTTGGGAATGTTGCCAACAGACAAAAAATTAGTTCCGTTTCTAGACTTTTTTGCCAAGCTGTACATGGCCCGTTTATCGAGGAAGGCTATATTTTATTAAGTTTGTTTGTTGAAGTTCCCTCAGGAACGGAAGCTACGCGGGTGGAACCGCGCCCGTAACCTAGTAACTTAAATAATATCACTGTATACCGTAAATGTATGTCTCCATATGTTTTGCTCCTCAATATTCTATATTATATTGAACACTAGCCGAGCCCCGCCCCGGACACAGAGACTCACCTGACAGACACTCAGTTCACCCAGACTCAGAACAACCATCTGTAGCTCACACGAATAATGGGGTGGGATTCGAACCCAAAGCATCAGGTGTCAAGAGCAACTAAAATAACCTCTGAGCCATGCAGTCAAATATATTCCAGAACCCGAACATAACACACTAAATTTATAAGCTTGGATTTCCTTCTGTGAAGAACTGTCAATGTTAGTGTCGTTCAAATCAATCTGTTTACTTACCTGCTAGTCATACTCGTCAATCACAATAACAATTAAATGTAAGTGTTAGCAATCATTCAATCTGTTACGGATTAGCAAAGCGTCTGGCAGTCTGCTAATCCTACAATAATGATAAACGCGAAACTTTGTAACAATGTATGTTAGTTACTCTTTCACGCACAAATTACTGAACGGATTTGGCGGAAAGTTTGCACGCTGATACTTAAAAGCTGGATTAACATATGATGCTACAAAATACCACGCTCCGACCCACTGAAGCAGAGTGCGCAGGTAAAACCGCGGTGCGCAGCTAGTTCTAACTATATTCTTACTTATAATTTAACAAAAATACAAAATGCTTCATTTGTATTGTACTTGTTGTTTGTCCGCGCGTGTCACCACTCACTAGCAAGCATTGTAAACAATGAGACACCCCGCAAACCTCAATGTCTGATAAGTGAATATGTAAATATGATGTCTATAACTAGTTACCACTGACACTGAAGCTTCAGACGAGCGGCACGCGACCCACGTTGTAGTGGGTGGTACCGGCGCGCTCCGCAGTACCTGTTAGTACCGACGTGGGGACGCGATAAAACTAACAACGATTCCATTGAGAGGAACGCACGGCATCGTTCGTGTCTTATCTACATCGCTGTGCATAGGGTAGCCAGGTCGCCAAACCTAACCTGGACAGACGAGCCGGTTTGGCCGGACATTGGGGTAAAATATCCGGACACCCTAAATTGTTGCGGATTCAATCTTAGTAGGTACGACAAAAATTGTATGTATTTTACATAACATTTGTGTCATGCTTTGTTCGATTGAAAGTGATCGACAGTCGACCATCCTGCGCTCGGCGCTCGGCTATATTTCGCAAAAGAGATTTTGCGAAATATAAAAAGCCTAACAAAAGCCGGACACCGGTTTATTTTGGCCGGAAACGCAATCAAAAAGCCTCACTATTTCCGGTTTTACCCGGACGCTTGTTAACCTTAGCTGTGCACGATTTACAAATGTTCCAGTCACATGCCTTAAGTTGTATTTCTTTTAATCCCCAGTATTGAAAAGATTCAATCAGTTTCTTGTGAAATGTTTTCTGATTAGTTTCTATTACACATTGTATAAACACTCGTTCCAGATAATTCTAGAACAATCAAATTAGGACAACTCTACAATGCCATGAATCGATGATTTACACCTACAGCTGAATCAAAATAGGTACCTACCTACCATATAAATGAATGCGTTCGGCGTATTTGTGTACTATATATTATTATATTAAGTCTACTTGTGTTAAATGTACCTACATTTTTGTAGACTGTCTCATTGCGTCAAGGAAAAATCCCGTGGAAAAATCGATGCATATGTTACTATCAAAACTTATAACCGGTCAAAAGCACTTTTGTCTGCAATAATAATGCAAAACAGTTTTGACTGCAAAAAACAGTCTAAAGTGGTTTTGCCTGCAACCAAGTTAAAAATAATATTAATGATCATCATAACCAATGTCAAAATCAATCGGCTTAAAAAAAACAATTCTTAATGTTCGTTATGTATATTCTTTTCCTTACCAATAATCTTTTTACTTGACCCAGCATTATTTATGTATTTTTGATACATAGATTTTGATTAAATTATGACTCTTTTCCTACTATTTTATTGAAACCGTGGAAAGGTACCGTTGTAGGTAGTCCGTGTAGGTATAGGTACAGAGCCATGAGTCAAAGTGACGACTACATTCACCGGTTGTCGAGGTAAAAGCCCGCGCGACCGCAGACCATGCGCCACCATGCGATATTGGCACCGCACGATAGCGCTGTAGTCGGCTGTAGCACAACACGCACCAGTTGTCCTCATGCACTCGATAGAGTAAGTCGACGCTTCTTCTTTGTTCAAATTACAAGTAATTAATGTGATTATCTCGAACTTTGTTTCGCGAGACTCGGAGCGGGTCCGTTCCCGCGCGAGCGTCGCGTGTAGTGACTGACGCAGCGTGCGTGCAGCGCTTGCCTAGTGACCCAGTGTGCACGACGGCGGCGTGGACGCACGTGTCACGTGAATCACTCAATGCCAAATAAACACTGAGCGAATTTGACAGTGGCCAGAGACCACACTCCTCGTCGCTCGTCTCCTGACTCCCGGAGGCGAGGAGCTCGGCCCGGCGCATCGACACCGCGCTCGTCTGCAGAGCCTTGTCGTGTGTGTCATATCACTTTATACCTTTATAACATTGAGTATATGAAAAGGAAAAATGTTAACACATTAACTGTTCAATATAAAATATAGGTATTTAATTGTCACGTTGATAACCAAAACATTTACGTAGGTACATAACAGCTCGATTTCTTACTCATCATTTGTAGCTTGGCTTGCGCCACTGTATGGTATGGTAGTATAAGTGGGTGGTTGTTTGTCGCAGGATGATCCCGAGACGCAAACACAACGCGTCGTCCGGCTCGCTGCCGCCGCCCGACGACAAGCACGCCAGCAACGACTACATACGTGAGTACCACGCACCCACACACCCGATCATATGAGTGGCGTTGATACCAGTAAGTGGGACAGGGCGACAGCTCGCGGTGCAGCGGCAACTGTTCGACTGTAACACTTCGCGACCTTGAACTTGACCGCGCGTCTCTCGCGCCGATCATTCTCAAGCTCACGTTCACGATCGAGCGATTTCTTCAATACTGGAAAGCGGGTTTGTAACTGACTGATTGATACGGTTCGGACTCGTGTCAACCAACGTTTGCCTGTCGTCGGCTGTCGTTACTGATAAAACCGAACCAAAGCTGTATTTACTTAATAAATCTTTTATAGCCACTTGTAACTATCAGTAATCCACTCGTAAATATCACTATGACGAAAGACTTGTTTATAATAAACAGGTTTGAAGAAGAGCTGATAACCCAACGCTGGTGATTTCAATGAAAAACAGTTTCGGGATGATCGATCGGTAGATTATCGTGACGTAGATCTCGTTCCCGTGGAAACCTTATCCTTGTCCGAATGAGGTCTCGTAGATCGCGCCCCCGCGGAAACCTTTCGTCCTAATGTGAGAGGTGTAGCAGCTGAGAGCCGCGTATTGTGGTTGCAGTGTCGGAGGGCGAGGCGCGCGGCGGATGGCGCGCGGCGCTGCGGCGGCGGCTGAACCGCAAGACGCTGCACAAGCGGCTGCCGGTGACGGCGTGGCTGCCGCAGTACACGGCCGAGCAGGCGCTGGGCGACCTCATCGCGGGGCTCACGGTGGGGCTCACCGTCATCCCGCAGTCGCTGGCCTACTCTAACATCGCGGGGCTGCCGCCGCAGTACGGGCTGTACGGCTCCTTCCTGGGCTGCTTCATCTACATCGTGCTGGGCGGCTGCCGCGCCGTGCCCGCCGGGCCCACCGCCATCGCGTCGCTGCTCACGTACCAGGTGGCGGGCGGTGTGGTGGAGAAGGCCGTGCTGCTCACGTTCCTGTCGGGGCTGGTGGAGCTGCTCATGGGCGTGCTGGGCCTCGGCTTCCTCGTCAACTTTGTGTCGGGGCCGGTGTCGTCCGGCTTCACGTCCGCGGTGGCGCTTATGATCGCCACGTCGCAGGTCAAGGACCTGTTCGCCATCAAGGTGTCGGGCACCACGTTCCTGCAGCAGTGGATCTCCATCTTCGGCAACCTGCGCTCGGCCGCGCTGTGGGACCCCGTGCTGGGCTGCACTTGCATCGCCACGCTCTTGACGCTGCGGGTGAGTACCCAGCCTCGCGCTCTCATACCGGACACGAGCGAACGGTCACCCGCGTCCCTCTGCTCCAGTGTGTCGGAGCGTTATATCTTGTAGTCTATAAATGTTAATACAGTTATAAACTATCCGGGTGCAAACTTTCATCCAAACCCATACATTGTTACAAACTTTCACGTTTATAATATTGGTAGGAAGTAGGTTAACTCTTTTCAGGTTTTTGATTCGATCACTTTTGTTGATTGCAGAAAATCGGCATGATCAAACTGGGTGAAAAATCGGAGGACGGTCCGAACACGAGGCAGAAGGTAATCACGAAGTGCCTGTGGCTGGTGAGCACGTGCCGCAACGCCATCGTGGTGGTGGCCACGGGCGTGCTGGGCTACTGGTTCGTGGCCACGCGCGGCAGCTCTCCGGTGGCGCTCATGGGTCGGTAACGTTTCCCTCCGCGGCTCGCTCGCTCGCTCGCTACACCTCTCACTAATGCGTTTTCTGTTTGTTCGACGCCAGCCGAGAACAGTCCGACCGGTTAGTAGCGTAGTGCAGTAGACAGTAGAGCGTGGTAGTGGCGCCGGCTGACGTGTGTGTGTGTGTGTGCAGGCGCCATCCCGTCGGGCGTGCCGCGGCCGCAGCTGCCGCCCTTCAGCTACGTGCGCGCCGACAACTCCACGGCCGACTTCCTGGACATGGTGTCGGAGCTGGGCTCGGGGCTGCTGGTGATCCCGCTCATCGTGCTGCTGGAGGACATCGCCATCTGCAAGGCGTTCTCGGACGGGCGCACCATCGACGCCACGCAGGAGATGATCGCGCTGGGCGTGGCGGGCGTGGCCAACTCCTTCGTGCAGGCCTACCCGGGCGGCGGCTCGCTGGCGCGCTCCGTCGTGTCCAACGGCTCCGGCGTCAAGACCCCCTTCAACGGCCTCTACACGGGTACCCGAACCATACACCTACATATACTAAATTATACTAACTATTTGATTCATCGATTTACACCAGGGGCGACAGTCGGACTTGCATCTTAGACTAAAGCTTCTAGTGCTATTCGGTCACGATGTGTTGCGATTGGTAGACGCTTATTATCAATCTACACGATTCCAAGGCTGACTCCACACGCTCGGGGAACCGTGCGCGTTCCTCGAGCGTGTGTCTCAATCTAAGAGAACAGTAGGCGCCATCTATCGATAATGCTGATCTCGTATATAAAACATAATAACTTAAAATGCAGGTTCGAGTCCTGCCAGTAGTATAAACTATACTATTGACGTGAAATGTTCAAAAAGTAATAAAAAACTATGCTTTTTCTGACACCGAGGTTTGTTAAGGATTACTCACGAAATTATTTTCTTTTATTTTGTCATAACATCTTACCTAGCTTTTTAGGGTTCCGTAGCCAAATGGCAAAAAACGGAACCCTTATAGATTCGTCATGTCTGTCTGTCTGTCTGTCTATCTGTCCGTCCGTATGTCACAGCCACTTTTTTCCGAAACTATATGAACTATAATGGTGAAACTTGGTTAGTAGATGTATTTTGTAAACCGCATTAAGATTTTCACACAAAAATAGAAAAAAATAAAATTTTTCATCGAACCCATACGTGTGGGGTATCTATGAATAGGTCTTCAAAAATTGGTTTCTAATGTCATTTTTTTCTAAACTGAATAGTTTGCGCGAGAGACACTTCCAAAGTGGTAAAATGTGTGTCCCTCCCCCCCTGTATCTTCTAAAATAAGAGAATGATAAAACCTAAAAAAAATATATGATGTACATAACCATGTAAACTTCCACCGAAAATTGGTTTGAACGAGATTAAGTAAGTAGTTTTTTTTTAATACGTCATAAACCGTAAACCGCAATTTACCTTTCATTCAATCAACTATTATTAACATCGATCAGAGTTACAACGAACTACAAGAACGTTTATATTATGTTACTTGTTGTATTCTTGATATCAAAAATAGGTAGGCACTTGCAACTAGTAGGTACGAAACCCTTCGTGCGAGAGTCCGACTCGCACTTGGCCGGTTTTTTAGTAAATGAGTTTTAAAAGTCACAAAGTAATGGATCATTCGCGTGTTGGTTGTTGCAGGCGTGATGGTGATCCTGGCGCTGCAGTTCTTCACGCAGTACTTCGGGTACATCCCGAAGGCGGCGCTGGCGGCGGTCATCATCTCCGCCATCTTGTTCATGGTGGAGTACAACGTCATCAAGCCGATGTGGCGCGCCAAGAGTGAGTACCCTCAGTACACCTCAGTACGCGGTACTGACGCGATGGACGTGCCGCAGCGTCCAGTTGGATCGGACGCCGACATTCAATGAAACGGCTCAAGGACAATTACCCAAATCGTAGTTAAAAAGAAAAAACCTACACCTAAACTAAATTTAAATCACCTGCCTGATTTTACGTCAGCAAAACTCAAACTTCATCATCATCATCAGCCCGTACAACGTCCACTGCTGAACATGGGCCTCCTCCCGAGGGAGGGTTTTTGCCATAGTCACCACGCTTGGCATAATACACAGGGAAACGCTGCTGCCCATTCCCTGGTATACGCTTGTTATAGATGATGTTATAACAATCGGGACCAACGGCTTAACGAGGCACGGAGGGTAGTCCCTCAACCAACCAGACCCGTAAAAAAATCTTAGAGTATACACAAAGATTTCTTGTCCGGTGTGGGGATCGAACCCACGACCTCCGAGACTTAAAGCGAGCTAAATACCGCTACGCTACGGAGGTTGTCCAATTTTAATCCAGGTTTAATTGGCGGGCTGGCCGTCCACTTGAATGGCTGATTTGACTAGATGGCTGCGATACACATACTTCCACTGCCTCGGTATATTTGCTTCACTGTTTTGTTTTTTATTTTCGTTATGAATATTCTACCAGCCTTTTTCTCTACAGAGGAAGCAATTGTTTTCATTCAAAATGAATGATTATTATAATAAATCGTTTATATGCAAATAAGTGAGGGTGTGTGGAACGTTTCTCGTCGCAGAGCTGGACCTGATCCCGGGCGTGGGCACGTTCGTGCTGTGCCTCACGCTGCCCATCGAGCTGGGCATCCTCACGGGCGTCATCGTCAACATCATCTTCATCCTGTACCACGCCGCGCGCCCCAAGCTGTCCGTGGAGCTGCTCAAGGTGAGTGTCGTGGGTGTGGGTGTGGGGTGGGCGTGGGCGAGGAGACCGACTGACCTTCATTATTTTTATTGGGAGGAGAGGAAATGTTAATAAACATATACTTATGAAGTATATTAAATTATTAGCTCAATTAAATGTAGATAAAATTGTATTGTTCACTTTCTCCTACAGCTAATTGTTGCCCGAGATGGAAAATAATCACTACATAGTATAAAACAAAGTCGCTTTCTCTGTCCCTATGTCCCTATGTATGCTTAAATCTTTAAAACTACGCAACGGATTTTGATGCGGTTTTGTTTAATAGATAGAGGGATTCAAGAGGAAGGTTTATATGTATAATACATCAGCATTGTAGCCGTGCGGAGCCGGGGCGGGTCGCTAGTATTAGATATAAGTTAAATAATTCCTTGCATACAATGACAAATTCCATTTAATTGATATAAATTTATTTAATGAAAATTGTTACCTTTTGACCGATGACAAGTTACATCTTAGTATTTTTTATAAAAGACCAGCCAAAGGATTGGTTAACAGCACTGCTCCTATTCTTTGGAAGTTTTTACAAATAATTTAAATTAAATTGTAAGACAATAGAGAGTTCCTCTTGCCATAATTATAGTAAATGGACCTAAATATTATAATGGTTTAGATAAAACGTAAAACAAATGTAATTATATATCTCCACTTTGTCGCGATTACGGTTAAAAGAAATGTTAAAATCGGTCCAGTAGTTTCGGAGCCTATTCAATACAAACAAACAATAAAAACTTTCCTCTTTATAATATTAGTATAGAAGTAATCAGGGCTGCGGGGCTGCCATCTCACACTACTTAACCCTTATCTTAACACCCAAAACTAGGTTACAAAGTAACTTTTAAGATTTAGTGAGTGGATAACTCCTGGTATCTACAAAAGCCGTACAAAATTGTTTGAGCTATATAATGAGAACTCTTATAATCATAGTGCAAATTTTAAGAATGATGTGAGTAGATATTCTAAAGTAAGAACGAAAATCTTATCATCGTTCTTTCGTTGAACAAGTGGGAAGGGAGACTCCCACTAGTTCTACTTTTTGTTACATCGAATATTGTAGTACTACTGGGAACAAAATTTCCCATTAGTTCTACCCGATGGAACAAGCGGGAAAAAAGACTCCCACTAGTTCTACTCTTTCGTTACATCAAATATAATAGAACTAGTGAGAAAAAAAAAAATCCCATTAGTTCTACCGTAGCACTGTGCGGTAGAACAATCGGGAACAAACGATTCCAGCGAGCCTGTTCCACTGCCAAATCAATTTATTTAGAAACTAGCGACCCGCCCCGGCTTCGTACGGGTGTAATGCTGATGTATACATACATATAAACCTTCCTCGTGAATCACTCTATCTACTAAAAAAAACCACATCAAAATCCATTGCGTAGTTTAAAAGATCTAAGCATACATCAGCGGACAGACAGCGGGAAGCGACTTTGTTTTATATAATAAAAAATGCTACAAATAAAATCAAATAAATATGGAATACAACCAACAATTAATAAGGCAGAGTAGAAAACTGGCACTAGGGACTTTTGTTTAAAAATTAAGATAATTGACGTTATTGCGGATATGGATGTCGCGACTGAGTTTCAGTCTTTTTTAACTTATATTCCTGTAATTACAACTGAGGCTCTCAAATCATCTTCCACATCAGCTGAGACGTTACTTAAAGAAAGTGTTCCAGAATGTATTGTAGATTTTAATTTTAAACTCATAGATTATAAAGATATACTAAATGCCTTTAAAATGATTGAAAAATCTAGAATTTTCGACCTGTTTCTATCCTGCCTACTCTGAGTAAAATTTGTGATTTTTTTTTACAAAAATTACACTTTAAGAAACATAACTTATTGCACAAAAAGCAATTTATGCGGGATAACCATAGATGCGGGTTCAGAGTTATTGAAAAGTATTTTCGCAACGTGGGAAGCTTTAGGCATATTCTGTGACCTTTCAAAGGCATTCGATTGTGTGCACCACGACAGTAGTCAAAAACTTACTTAGGTAGCTAGTGAAAGGTTGCAGGTTAGCTAGGGTAGGATCCTCGACGGCATGGCCGAGGACCGCGTTGTTGCTTATTCCCCAAACTGTGATCTCGTGCCAGCGATCATCACCACTGTTCGTAAATCTACTCTTTACTCCAGTGGCACCCTGAGCGTTGGTCCTAACCCCTTAAGGGTGCCCTCAGGTGGATGTCGCTTAAACTTTGGCCGGATTCTTTGAAGTTAATTTTAATTTTATACCTTTAAGGCATCTTACTATACCTAATGTGTACATTTGTCATTTATCGCTCGACAGACGGACAGACTGATTAAAAATTCTGTAAGATCAAATAATTATAACAATGTTTTTAGCTACTTAAGTGATACTTTAGTGATTTAGTCTTATACAGTGTAATTTTGACAAGTACAAGTGTATGTAAATACCTAAGTGCTGAATGAATTTCATTATTTCATTAAACAAGGCTCTCAATGTTCTGACTTCTTACTTGGACAATACAATTCAGAAGGTTGAAGTAAACTGCTCAAGATCAATAGGATCTGTTGTCACCATGGGCGTTCCTCAAGGCTCTATATTAGGTCCATTTTTGTTTTTAGTATATATAAATGACCTACCTATACAAGGTGTAACGGAAAGGGTATATACATAGAAAGAGCAAGGCTTCTTTGGATCATAACAAACGATATGGCAAGGGTTTCAACTCAAAATAAAATACTCCAAGAATTGATACCAAATTCTCAGTTTCCTATGTTTCCTAAATTCAAATCATAACAAACGTGTCACCGCACTACGTGGGTCAATAACTTTCCGCGTTCGTTGACATCGATCAGCTGATTGAGTGCTAGTGATGTATTTATTTCAATTTGAAAAGTTTGGTTTCTGGTATCTATGAATTAAAAAAAAAACATTACTTCCGGACTTGTAGAGATAGGATTAAATAACCCTTGCCATATCGTTTGTTATGATCCAAAGAAGCCTTGCTCTTTCTATGTAGATACGATACGACGTGTTGTGGTGTGGTCCGCAGACGGAGCGCGGCGTGGAGTACCTCATGGTGACGCCGGACCGCTGCCTCATGTTCCCGTCCGTGGACTACGTGCGGCGCCTCGTGACCAAGTGCGCGGCGGGCGGCGCCGTGCCCGTGGTGCTGGAGTGCACGCACATCTACAGCGCCGACTACACCGCCGCCAAGAGCATCGAGCAGCTCACGGCCGACTTCCACGCGCGCCGCCAGCCGCTCTACTTCTACAACGTCAAGCCCTCCGTGTGCTCCATCTTCGAGGCCGTGGCCAAGCCCGAGCACTTCGTGGTGTTCTACGAGGACGACGAGCTGGACCGCCTGCTGGCGGCCGACGAGCGCCTGCACCCGGCGGCCAAGCCCCCGCTGCCCGCCTGACGCCCCCCGGGCCCGGGACCCTAGGCTGTGCGACCCCGACGTGATAGATCGGTTTATTTATTGTTTGTAGGAAATCGAGTACAAGTTAGGATACTGTCGATACTTTAGCGGTAAGGAATGAGACGCAAGCTTTAACTGGCCTACGGAGCGGAGCGGCGACGGCGCCCCGTGACGTCACGCTCGGGGCCGCGCGTGTCATCGGTATGGGATACATATGCGATATATATTTTGACGGAGACATATAGAATATAACGGTGGCGAGACCGCGTCGTCGGTCCGCGCTCCGCTCCTCGGTTCGTGTAGAACTATCCATTATTTTGTGATCCTCTATTAGATTGTTAAGTGATAAATATATTTTGGAGATAATAATGATTAAGCTAATGTAATAAATTATAAACTATGATGTGTTACACGAGGTGACCGTAACGATTGTGATGTTAGTATGAATGTGATGCTTGTTGTGCCGTCGAATATTTCAAGAATTTATTCACATACAGTTCAAAGAACAAAATAAAAGAGCTCTTTGAGAGTCACAACGATATTACGCCCGCAGTTTCATTGAATACCCTCCCTCGCTCCCGTGGCTGATGTGTCCCGCTCCCCGAGTGACGTAGCGGCGTCGTCTCCTGGCCAACGACACGTGCTCGCGGGATATTCGATATACATCGATGCATCGACCTTATTTGATGTTTTCTTTCTATACGATGCATCGAATCGATCCGATGTATTGCACATGATATACCATGAACCGATTTGGCTGAAAATTGGTAGGGAGGTAGCTAAGAACTGGGAGAAGGACATAGGATACTTTTTATGCCGTTCCCGTGTGACGTGACATAAAACGTGGTATAACAAAACGCAACTGACATGGAATAACAAAACTACTCAGTCAAAATATAAGTCAGCGGTTCATTAGTTAAATGGTATAACAAAACGCAACTGACAGCTGAGCATATTTAAAAAAAAAGTCTATTTTCCCATACGAATTATTATAACTGTCAAACGTTACAGTTTTGTTCCGTCATAGATTGATTAAGCAACCAAAAAGTGACAGATAGTCGAAAGTATTTTAAAATCAGAAGAAGTACATTTCTAGACGAAAGTTGATCTGTCACCATTGTCAAATATTTAGTGGGTTCAAAATAGAGTTGCCCAACTATCGATAGTTTCGCTATCGATAGGTGACCTCGAAAAATAGTAACAATATCGATAGTGCTATCGATAGTATCGATACTATCGATATCACAAATTAACTAATACTATTGATTGGAAGCAATAGTATCGATACTATTACATTATAATACTATCGATAGTATCGATAGTATTGATAGTTTTAAAGTAATACTATCGATAGTTTGTAAAGCTATCGATACTATCGAAGACCAACTCATGTTTAGGAGCAATACTATCGATAGTATTGCTCCTAAACACACATTGGTCCTCGATAGTATCGATACTATCACTAATATCGATACTATAGATAGACTATCGATACTATTGATATGACGTCAACTATCGATAGTCTATCGATAGTCGACTATCGATAGGCAACACTAGTTCAAAATTTTATTTTGAAAAGAGCAACGATATACTTTGTACACCGTTCTTGTTGTGATTCTGGCTTCTTTCGGTCATTTCCAATTGCTTAAACTTTTTCGCGGTGATATTGAAATCTAGAAAACTTACTCTATCCATAATCGATGGCGTTAATGAAATTACGAATTTATAATTCTAATTTGTGTGTGAATTGTTTTATTAATTATTTTTGTTCGACGTGAACTGTGCCACATTTTGAACAAAATATAAACTGCTGCAGTTATTGCCTTGAATTCGTAATTTCTTATAAAAAAAAAAAAAAAAAAAAAAAAAAAAAAAAAAAAAAAAAAAAAAATTGCTACTATAAGAAATTCGTCGCTGTCGTTCACTCACGTTTGAACACTCGATAATAACAACAAAATCGATACTAAACAAAAAAAAAAAAAAAAAAAAAAAAAAAAAAAAAAAAAAAAAAACAAAAAAAAAAAAAAAAAAAAAAATTTCATGATCATCATCGTCACAAATCATCAACAACTTCAACTTCACCATCATCAATCGTAACAGAAAATCATCACCAGAAAATCATCACCATCATTATCATCATTAATCATCACCATCACCCAATATCTTCATCATCATCATAATCAAATAGTCAGTCATAATTAATTAAAACATAACTGGTATCCCAGTAACGCCCTCTGTCGCCCTCGCCCTCTAACCATTACCAAAGAAGGTCTTACTACAACGCAAACTGAAGATTCCAGTTCTCCCCGCTAGATGCCACTTTCATAAAGAAGATATAAGTCGCTATTGAGATTCGCATCTCAAGTCCCAAGTCTCAGCACATATAATTCTTCCCGGGTTAGGTTAGGTTAGGTTAGGTTAGGTTAGGTTAGGTTAGGTTAGGTTAGGTTAGGTTAGGTTAGGTTAGGTTAGGTTAGGTTAGGTTAGGTTAGGTTAGGTTAGGTTAGGTTAGGTTAGGTTAGGTTAGGTTAGGTTAGGTTAGGTTAGGTTAGGTTAGGTTAGGTTAGGTTAGGTTAGGTTAGGTTAGGTTAGGTTAGGTTAGGTTAGGTTAGGTTAGGTGTAGCCCTTGCCATTGTGGCTGAGCCGTACTCTGTCCCGGACCACCCTCGCTGGTTCGGGGCGGAGGGGGGCTCCGTTGCAATTTATTGGGCTGGAGGCACAGGCGATCCTTGCTGCACCCTTCTCCGGAGGGGGGTTGGCTTCGTTGCTGTGGAGTGGGGCGGCGTTATTGTGATCGGTGTGTACATCTCTCCCAACTGCGGCTTCACTGAGTATGAAGCGTACTTGGACGGGCTCGCCAATTTCATCCGTGGCTACTTACCTCGTCCAGTACTCGTCGCGGGCGATTTCAACGCACACTCCAGGGTTTGGGGTGATGCCCGCGACGACGCAAGGGGAGAGGCCTTGTTGGAGTGGGCTGCTGCCCTCGGCCTCGATCTCCTCAATAGAGGAACGGAGAGCACCTGCGTGCGCTGGCAGGGGGAATCTATTGTCGACCTAACATGGGCGACTCCCCCTGCTGCACGGCTGGTGTCGGGGTGGAGGGTGGCAGAAGACCTTGCCACTCTCAGCGACCACCGTCACATACTTTTTGACGTCGCCTCGCAAACGCGCCGCAGCCCCCCGAATTCGGCGGGCCAAAGCAACGGTTCTCCACGGCGCTGGGTGCTTAAGATGCTCGAAAAAAGCCTGCTAGTCGCTGCTGCCCACGTGGTGGACTGGGTCGACGTGGGATTAAACATCTCTTCCCACCCGGAGGCTTTTGCAGTCTGGTTCCGGGGTAAAATGACGGAGATCTGCGACGTCGCAATGCCCCGGGCCAAGAAAGGCCGGAAAAGATTCTCAGCCTACTGGTGGAGCGATGGTCTGGCGGAGCTGCGAGCCTCTTGTATAAGGGCGCGCCGCCGTTTCACAAGGACGCGGAGAAGACGGCGAGCCACAGACGAGGAGATCGCCGGAGCCTATCTGGAGTATCGAGTCGCCACAAAGACCTTCCAGATTGCGATCGGGGAGGCCAAGGCTCGGTCCTGGGCCGAATTAATCGAGGGACTAAATAGGGACCCATGGGGCCGCCCATACAAAATGGTTATGGGCAAACTTCGCCCATGGGTCCCTCCTCTAACCGAGTCCTTGGACCCAGTATTCGTGGAGAGAGTGGTGGACGCTCTTTTCCCAAGGGTCCAGGACAGTCCCTCGATCCCTCCGTCACGTCTGGGCCATTCTGGTTGGTCGGACGATCTCGGAGTGACGGAGGGGGAGCTGGATCGAGCCGTTAGGCGGCTCGCAGCCCGAAACACCGCTCCGGGTCCCGATGGGATCCCCGGACGAGCATGGGTGTTGGCTCTGGCGATCTTGGGGGATAAACTCCGGCAGCTGTTCACCAGCTGCCTTCGCAACGGAGTTTTCCCCAGTGGCTGGAAGGAGGCCCGTCTGGTCCTCTTGGCGAAACCCGGTAGGGCGGCTGATTCTCCGTCGTCGTTCCGTCCCATTTGTTTGCTGGACGAGGCGGGCAAGCTCTTTGAGCGCGTCATCGCTGCCCGCCTCAGTGAACACCTGTCGCGCATTGGCCCCGACCTTTCGGATAGCCAGTATGGCTTCCGCCAGGGGAGGTCAACGGTGGACGCCATCAGGCGCGTCCGTTCCCTGGCGGAAGAGGCAGTCCAGGAGGGGGGAGTGGCGTTGGCTATAAGTTTGGACATAGTCAACGCCTTTAACTCCCTCCCATGGCAGGCGATCAGGGAGGCACTTCATCATCATAACGTGCCTCCCTACTTGCGCGAAATAGTCGGGGCATATTTGTGCGACAGGACCATCAGGTTCACCGACAGGGACGGCAACGAGATAACGAGGAGGATCAGCTGCGGGGTTCCACAGGGGTCCGTTCTGGGCCCCCTTCTGTGGAACCTCGCCTACGACGCGATTTTGAGGACCAGACTGCCCCCCGGCCTAGATGTCATCTGCTACGCAGATGACACTTTAGTCATGGCCAGGGGGGAGGGTTTCAGCGAGACACGGCGGCTCGCCGAACTGGGGGTCGCAAGGGTCGTGGCCCATATAGAGGGCCTGGGATTGCGGGTGGCTCCCCAAAAAACCGAAGCACTGTGGTTCCACAGCCTTCGGGGGGAGCCACCAATAAGGTATATGAGGATCGGGGAAGCGGTGGTGTCGATCGGGCCCACCATTAAATACCTAGGCCTAATCCTCGATGGCCGATGGACGTTCGAGGCTCACTTCGAGCGTTTGGTCCCCCGAGTCCAAAAGGCAGCAGGCGCTCTCCAGAGGCTGCTGCCCAATCTCGGAGGACCCCGGGAGGAGATTCGCCGTCTCTATGGCGGTGTCCTGCGATCCATGGCCCTCTATGGGGCGCCCGTTTGGTCGGATAGGCTGACGGGCGCCTCCCGCTGCAGACGGTTACTTAATAGCCTGCAGCGCGTGGTGGCCATACGGATCGCGAGGGGATACCGCACAATCTCGTTGGAGGCGGCGACTACTCTGGCGCGTTTCCCGCCCTTCGACATCTTGGCGGGGATGGACACGGAAGTTTACGACCGGTTCCATTCTCGCCAGGGCGGGGACGCGACAGACCCGCTCGAGGTGCGCCGAGGAGCGCATAGACGAGCGCTGGAGTTGTGGCGCGAGCGGCTCGAATTGCCACGCTGCTCGCGCCAGCGCGTCGTAAGCGCAGTTCTTCCCAGCTTCGAGGCCTGGCTCGAAAAGAGGTTCGTCGGCGTCACATTCAGGCTGACACAGGTACTCACCGGACACGGTTGCTTCGGTGAGTACCTAAACAGAATAGGGAGGGAGCCCACTGCCGCATGTCATCACTGCGGCAGCGACCGGGACTCGGCTCAGCACACGCTCGAGGAGTGCCCAGCGTGGGCCTCCGAGCGCCGAGTCCTGGTCAACACGATCGGGCCTGACCTCTCGCCGCCGGCCGTCATCACGGCCATGTTGGCGGCGAGAGACTCCTGGA